>OY728128.1:1985487865-1986737865 GCA_963277665.1 Viscum album
TTTGGTGATTAAGTGATAAATGTTATTTTGGAAGATGTTCACTTTGTTGGGAACACTATATGACCAAGGAAAATAGAATACTATGGGGTTTCATTTGAGGAGTAATGGTGGATTTTTATCCACGTTTATATTGTGGATTTATAGTGATTTGGGTTATTTATGGAAATGATTAACCTATAATATAGAATATGTGATTAGGTTAATTAATTTAAGTATGTGACTTTAAGAGTAGATGATGTCATTTGGAGATACAATTTAACATGGAAGACTACATAACCAAATTCTTCTAATTTTTGGGTTTCAATATTAGTTTGGATTATATTGAAGGATTTTAAGGACAACTTTTTATTTAATGGTATTTATTTGACTTTTGGGTATTGTTGGTTTAATTTTAGAAATTAAGATTAGTGTATCTTTCTCTAAAGGAAGATCCTTTTGGGGGGTCATCAGATCTCATACTAACGATTTTGGTTTTGATTAATCTCTAAATACATGGTAAATATATAGTTTATCCTTCATGGATCATGTGATTCTATAGAAGTTTATTCTAGCTCTTCTAGTGTGACCAAGTCTTCTTGAATACTCGTTGTTTAAGTAAAATGAGTTAGTGGTAGGAATTTATTAAAGAATGAAATTGTACTTAAAAATTAAGTATATCTCTTTATTATCTTAGTCAATATCATAAATTAATTCCTCATCTTTATATAATGTAACTTAAAAAAATGTTGTCTGTATACTTTTCCTTCTGGTAAACTAATGAACGTTTGTCCCATCACAAGTTTGTGGCGTTCTTGTTGTTAACATTCTCCTGATCATGTTTTCTATCCCTCTCTATCAGAACTTGACACTTAGTTTATCTTTCATATCCATGTTTTCCTACATGGAATCCTAGTATGAGTTAACTTGGGTGACCTTTGTACTTCTCTTTCTTTCTTTTAATGTGATAGTTTTATTGACTATTTTTCTGATGTGGGACTTTCCATTATATTCCCAAGCCCAATTTTAAAAATTTCATGGAAGAAATTATTTTAAGGAGGGGAGAATATAACACCCCAAGCTTCCATGTTACGCTTGTCTTTGAATAATATAGTAGCATGTATTGTACGCAACTTCGAGTTCGAATACACACCACAACCAATCAAACTAGCCGTTATGAATAGTAATACCCATATTTTGAAATTTTATACATTTAATCTTTCAAAATGGACTTCATTTTTTGATTTTGAATGTCAAAATTATCTTAGGGTGAATTTTTTGTATTTTTCTGAAAATTTTCATTTTTGATGAATAGTGAAAATCAATACATTTTAATTAAAAACAAATTTTTTAATAGAAATAATTAATAGTGATAAATTATGAATTTGAGTGGTTTTAGGGTATATTTATAATATATTTTTACCATTTAATACAATGTTGGTCATTGGACGTAATTTCACATTTAAAATGGACATAAACAAGTGTCAATCTTTTGATAGTTATTATTTCTTAAAAACACGCTTTTTGTTTTGAAAGTAGGAATTAATTTTAAATTAATTTTTGAAACTTGTGTGTTTTGAATATAGAAAAATGGATTCCATATTTAGAATCATGAGGTCCAAACTGTGTAAATAGGTAACTTTTATTTTTAGACATTTTGAATAATTACATCGGTAAATATTTTATTTACCATGGTTAAAGGGTAAATCTGGTAAATAAGGGTAAAAAATAATATTATAATAATAATAAATTACCTTAAAACGTGTCCTAACCCTATTGGTTGATACAGTTCTGACCATGGGAATCTTTGGTTCGATTTTGGGACCCCATGGATCCACTAGTAAGTGATAATGACACTTTATATTAATTAAGTTAAAGTAAATACAAAAATGACATACGCATATATCATTTAGCAAAACAATTTTTACATAGGGTTGTGTATGTTACATTTTAGACTATAAATATTCATTAGAAATATAAAAATATTTCATAAATAATTTTATTTTATCTATAATTTTTAGACATTGAATAATTAAATTTATTTATGACACAACAATTATGCAGTGTTTTCCTTATTAATGAATGAATCAAATAATTAGTATTATAAATATTAAAATAAATATAATTTTAATGTTTTAATTCCATACACTAATTTTTTTAGTTAATATGACATTTTATAATTTCTTAAATGAATTTGGTTTGAATTAATAAAGTTTCTAAGACTAACAAAAATCAATTATTAAAAATTATCAAAATTGACATAAATGATTTTTAAAACAAATATTATATTATTAATTGATATTCTATTCCTAAAAATCCAAGGTTCAGCCAAAGGACTTATATAATGATAGTTTTATCATTAATGGACCACTTGGGGGTCTTTTGGAAGTATATAGTATGTTTATTAATCATATAATATAAAAATACAATGTGACATGGTAAATGTCAAACTATTTAACTGAGAGCTTAATATAAATGATAAGGTTAATATAGTGACCCAAAACTTTCTAAAATCTATTATATTAAAGTATTTCGACCCATACACACCTTAGAATTTGAATAATCCACTTTGGAGCCATTATAAACCGAATATGAATTTATTATAAATTTATACTTTAAGTTTTTCCTGAAGAGCCCCTCCTCCCCCTTATAAAAGGACACCACTGCTAACCAATTATTTGTACCTTCAGATCCTTTTTTTTCATCCAAAATCTACACAAATACCCTATAAACTATCCTCCCTTAATCCTAGAGGCCTTCCTTTAGTCATAAATCCAACCTAAGGATCCCTTTTGATCAAATCAAAAGGAAGAACCCAAAAAAGAAGTAATGTTTTCACCACCCTTTTTCAAGTTCCTTTCTTCTTCAACTTCTTCTTTCTTAGTTGTTCCATTATAAAATAATGACTCTAGTATCTTCTATAAATTTTTTTTATTATAAATATGGTACAACCATATTCATTTTTCTATTCATCCTTTGAATAACATGTCACCATGCGTGTGTACGTACGGCCTACCGTCTCCATGTCGTGGTGTAATTGTTATTCAATACATTATTATTTGGATGGGTGTAATAGTGATGTTTAATTCATGTAAATAAAAAATAATACATGATAATGATTCTTTATATATGATATACCATCCAATTATATTTTATTTTAATATCAAAAGAATGATATTTTCGCTCGTGCGTACGTACGAACTACCGTCTCCACGAATGTGATGAGATTCATTCACCATCGTATCCAGTCAAGTATAATTCTCATTTGATGAGTAAAAATAATTTTTAATGAATTGATATCATTATGTATATGAATAAGATACAACCTACCCATAACAAACATGACTTATGTAACAAAACATATAAAAGAAACTGAGGAAGTTAACACACAAAATGACGATAATACTAAGATATTATTAACAAAGCAATGTTAAAAGATCATATATGATATCATATTAATGTATATGATCCTTATATAATTCAATAACAATTATTTCACCATTATAAATGGGGATAACCTAACCTATACCAAGGAAAAAGAACAAATTAAGGGGTTTCTTATCTCACTTATAATTCCCTGAGATTTTTATTGTTCACCACTTATTTATTGCATGTGGTGTGTGTACTGCCCCTGATTGTATTCATTGTGTTATATACATTAATTTATATATATTTATATCATCATTTTATGATCCTTCTTTCATGGGTTTATGTTTCGTAAGTTACCAAATCGATAATGGATTTTGAAATTTCAATTTCTACTCATTCGGATTTACGCATACTTCATTGATTATTTTACTCCAAGATTATATCTAGAATCACTATTTATTTGCTTATGTCATAATTTCCACTCCTATTTCTGTGGATATACTTTTGACACACATAATCACTCCATTGATAAATTCTCAAGTCATCGATTCGAACTTGATAAGAGTAATTTTAACTCAATCTCCATTTATTGAGTTAAACATCTAATTCATTGGTGTTATTTTTACAAGAATACGTGTGAATGTCTTTTGATTGTTTTAGACTGAATATTAAATGATATTGAGTGTATTTGTATTTATCACACATAATTATGTCATTGATTTTTCCTTAACCTAAGGATACAATCTTTAAAAGAGATTTAATCTCAATTTACATTCCATTGAGACTTCTTTGTTGTTATACACCAAATCACTTTTATATGGTGTATATAATATACTTTTTCATAGTATATCAAGAATCCTTTTATTCTAATGATATTACAATACTTTGATTACCTCAATTATTTTTATTCATGTGTCTCTCTTTTTGTTATAAACTCTAACTAAAATATCATTTTTAAATGTTTTAAAGATTTATTCTTTTAAATCTCTCTCATTAATGTCCGTGTTTTAAAAATGGTTTTAAGGATTTATTTATATGGAAATTAATGTTTTAAAATTAAAATTCTTTTTAAAATTTTCAATGTGGTATGGGACACTTTGATTCAAAAATCTATTTTAAAATGACTTCTTGACAAGTAGTGTGACTTTTAAATGTTTTCAAGAAAAGGGGGATATTCCTCTTGAATAGTTTTGATAATTATTTTCATCAATGTCAATATCCTTTATTATTCTCGATTGAGGTTAATATATTACAATAAAATCTTCCATATTGTATTGAATGAGTTATGTTTGACTGTGGATGTGCTATTTTTATACCATTAATGGTTTTTGGATAATGTATTGACATTTCGTATGCTAGTTTTAATATGATTGTTTATGTTCTATTTCAAAATTTTCATATGAAAAATGCATTGGATATAGTAAGTGACGGTTGGAGCCCGATATAGCTCCTCGATGCATTGGTAGGTCTCATGAGACAAACTAGTGTCTTGGCAGAAGGCCTTGACAAAATCTTATTTGTAGTCTTGTCAACAGGCCTTGACTATATGGTTATGATAGTCTAGAATTATGAATTACATTATTATGAAAGTTGTTATTGATATTTCATGTGGTTATTCGACTAGTATAATATCCATGTGAATAATTAAATGTAATTATTTCATTTTATCTTCTCCATATTATGCTGAAGTTTATGTTTAAAAGGCTTTAGTTTTAGTTATACATTGCCTTAAATGTTTATGCTTATCTATGAAAATTTCTGCTATATTGTTATCCTTACTGATCATTTGAGCTCACCCCTTTCAATGTTTTATTTTTTCTTGGATTTGAAGAAGTAATTTATTAATGACCTACAGGGATAATATGAGGGGATATGAATAAAAGATGTTGTTGTAGTTTTTTTTTACTTTATGATGTAATGTAAGACCTAGGAATATATTTAGTGTTTCCAAGACTACCAAACTAAATGGTCTTTCGAGACTTGATATTTTGTGATCATTCCAATTTTATATAATAATGCACCAACTCTGGGTAACTTGGGTCGGGGCGTTACAATTATATTTCATCTCTTGTGAGCTCCTTCCCATTGGTTTTATATTTCCTTCCACCATCCTTCATTATAGTGGTGGGATATCCTTTATTCCTTGAATTGGGGTTTTTAAATTAATGATTGTGTAATCTAGGTTTTTTTTATCTCATTCACATTCATTTCTCTTATGGTGTTTCTCATTGAGTGTGTTGGTTTACTCATGTGATAAATGTATCAAGTATAGAATGTCTACCCAATGCTTATTTCTAATTATATAGGTATGTGAAATAGTCACTATTGTGCTAGAAGAACATTAACATGGCCTAAATATTGTATTAAAATAATTTTCGATGATAATTAAGTACTTATACCTACTATTGGACACATTTGGGTCCATTGGTAGAGAGACTCGGCCTGCTGCAACCCATACAGTGATCCTTCCCTTGAAATTTCAATAAATTGGAAATTATAAAATTTGGGTGTTGTCATAGCAATGTGAATTTATATTTTTATAAGCTTTAAATTGGAAAATTAATTTAGTAAATAGAAACCTGACATGGTTTTATTGTGGTGATTCCTCCAATCATAAGAAAATCAACCAATAGAAGATATATACCCGATTAATGAATGAGATAAATTAACCGACTAGGATTGTGATATGAATGGAGATAAAAGGTATACATATTTTCATTATATATATTTTTACTCATAGGATGCCTAAGTTCTTGGACTATTATCTCATGAGACATGGCACTAGTGGTTTGTCATAGCATAGGAGAACAAACTTCTTGAGATGAGATTCTACCCCTGTGATGTGAACATGGAAGGATGCAAGTGACACTTGAAAAGTATTTTTTATGGATCCCAATATGAGATGATTTCTTTTCCAATTCATGCTATTTTACCCTTGGAAGACATATGAAACTCTAGCATGATAATATTCAAGGAGCCCAATTTTGCTACTTGATACATGGTATAGGAAATCGGTTCTAATTTAGGAGGAATAGCCATGTGTTAATTGTATTCGGCAAGAAGTTGATGCAGGTTAGGTTATCATTGAGTGTTAACCCAAAACTAAAGCACCATCAAGTATATTTTATGAGTGGTAATAATTTATTAAATAAAAACCATCTATCACTTTATTTCATTCACATTCAATCATTATATTTTTTTTTACATGATGGTGTCAACCTATTGAGTATCACTCACACCGTATTCATTCCACTATGGCATACCTGATAAGATTTTGTGGATGTATTCTTGGGAAAGGGAAAGGGAACTTGTTGTGGGGTTTTCATGGTGGATGATTTAGAGGATAGAGTCATGAATGATGTGGGATTCGTTATCAGGGTATTTTGATTTTATTTGTTTCAACTTGTTGTGTTATCTCTAAGTCCTCCTGAATTTCATTTAGTTACATTTCCTCTTCATATTACACAGTTAATTTTTATTTTGGCTATGTGGTTCATCATTTATCTTCTTATTGTTTTTTGTATCATTTACTCTATTTCTGCTACACTGATGTTTTTTATTTCTATTGTATTAAAACAACGTACCATGGGGTATAATCTCAAAGCTAGTTTTGGTACACCCTAGATGCTAGTCCTTGTCATCTAAAATATGGGGAGGCACACCTGACATCCAGTTACCATCCAAGTATGGATATGTGAGAGAGTTTTTAGTTGGTAAAGTTAAAAATTTGTATCCAAGTAGATATAGGGTTTCTTTTCTGTTGCTATACTATTTTGGAAACGTAGAAAGGATCCCATGATTTTTTAGGACTTGATAATGAGTTATTTATGGGAGTATTTAACCCATGTATGGGGGAAATCTGAGTTCCCACATAAGGGATTGTTTTTAATTTTGTTTTCCTTTTTACAATTTAATTTATTTTACATTTGGTGATTCAAATGTTGTGTGATGTTATTATTTCATTATATTTATACTCGTGTCTCAGTATGGAACCAGATGGGTATTAATGCACCATGATAGCACCATTATCATATATATATATATATATTAACATTCATTGTTCATGATATGGGAATATTTATTGCATGTGATACATTATCCTATATGAACTACAAAATGATATTCGGGTTATATTTGATAAATAAAATGAACAAATTGATGTTTCATATCAATTAACCTTGTTAATATAGGTTTAGAGAGACTATGAGCCTATGATTTCCTATTGTTGTCACCTATTGTGTATGACCTTTATGTTTAACTGAATTTCTAAGGAGAGTGTTTTTATTGTAGATAAAATACCTACTCATCTGTATTAAATTGATTTTCAAGAGATTCACATTTAAAAATCTCCAAAAAATTTAAAACTGAATCTTCCTATCACATCGTTGAATCAGATGGGAGTTTTTTTATTTTCAAAAAATTTGGGAGGTTCATCCAATCCATGGAGAGGAATATTGTTCACACCATACCTTCGATGAATGAGCTGTCAAGAGAGTTTCGGCTACAACATCCCCCAACATTCACTAGGGATGAAATCCAACAAGACGCTATATTTTGGAATGTGTAAGTCTGGATGATTATAAAAAACCTCATGAAACCCACTAGTAGGAGGTTCAATATTGTTTCATACATGCTTCATGAACCAACCAAGAATTAGTATGATATCATGAACCATGATGATCAGCTAGAGAAAATAACCTAGAAGGACTTTGAGGCAATGTTTTTATACAACTATTATCCAGATACAATGAAGGATAATAAGGATCATGTGCTCATACACCTGATAAATGAGTGATTTCTAGTGATGGAATACACTAGATAATTCACTGACTAGATGTGATTTTTTCTCTCCTTATAAGCCAATGACTTAGCCAATGGAATACTTTTACATGATTGGATTTTCTATGGGATAAGATTTCAGGTGAACCTTTTTCACTTTATTACCTCTAATGACTTAATGAATCTGGATAGAATCATGAAGGGGAATATAATAGAGCCCTGAGAAGAAGATATGTAGTTTTATCAGTGAAATTTGGGTGTTCTCTTTCTTGAAGAAAGAAGAACCATTATAAATGTTACCTCCAAGTTAGTAACATGTAGATCAGTCATGTTATTGGATACCAATCTGAGAATCATGGCCCATTGGAGTGCTTTAAATATACCAATAGTGTCCACAAGAACCGTCAGTTTCCTTACCCTAATATGGAGTGTCCTTTTCTTTGTAGGATGTGACATCTTCAAATATACCTTCATAGCTTACAACAGAAACATTGTGGAAGGTGATCAAGATATAAACTTGGGTCTTGAAATAAATCAGTTTCCTCTCAGCACACTAGTAGCTGGAGTTCCATTGAACCTTCAGGGTGAGGTAGGGGATATGGTACTCTAGTGTAACAATGGAATTACAACTCGAATGGAGAAGTGTAAGGAATTCATAATAAATATTAGAGAATATAACAATGTTTGATTAATGTTATGTAGTCTACTCAAGATAGCTTGGATACAAGACCTTCAACCCTTAGAGGTGTGATTATTATATCATCTACCCTTGATTGTGTTTTCTTGATACAGGATCATCACTTTCCTTTATATTTTCTCTTTTTGTAAACATTTTGGGATTTGTTGTGGAAATCATGGATGGTTTCTTGGCCATCTATGCTCCATTGGGAGTGCGGTCAGAGAATACCTAGCATTATAAGGAGTGTTCTCTAGAAAATTGTGGTTACTCTTTATTTCTGGATCTTTTTGTGAAATAAATGATATTTTTTAAAATTTTATTCTTATAATGGATTGGTTAGTTCTATACCGAGATCATATTTACTATTACTAGAGGATATTTACCATTCTATCTATAGAAAGAGTAAATTATTTTTCAGAAGGATGTGTGGGATCTAGAGGTTGGTTGTGCCGGACCATTTGAGTACATATTGGATTGTATCATGGATTAATTATTAGGTATTTATCTATATTACGGTTTAATAAAGAATAATAAATTTCCAACATTGGTATAATATTTTTTGTATGTAATTACTGATGATTTATTTGACTTACAAACTGAGTGGGAGATCAATTTCACGATCTAGTCGGTTCCAAGGGAAGCATCATTTTTTCCACCTTAGCAGATAAATCCAGTTGAGGTTCATGAGTTGAATGTTAATTTTGAATATCTAGAAAAACTAGGTTTTATATGGCCTAGTATATCTCTATGGGGTTCTCCCAATATTCAATTATTAAGGAATATGGAATATTGTTCTTATGTGTGCGTTATCAGGTACAAAATCAAATGATAGTCTTGAACTAGCATCCCCATCCATGAATCGACAGTATTTTTGATCATCTAAGAGGTGAGAATGTCTTTCCTATCATTAAAATGAAAACATGGTACCATCAGTTGAGAGAGATACTATTCTACATACCATGGACTACATTCATAAAAAGGTATGTATTATATGAGTTAATGGTGATGTCATTCTGTATGAAGAATGAACTGGCGGTATTTATGGACTTCATGAATCATATATCCCGTCATTTCCTCGATTATTTTTGGTGATATTCATCAATGACATCATAGTGTACTCCGAATTAGTATATTTTCATGAACAATATATTTATATCATCTAGAGTACATTGATAGATCATATAATTTACAACAGGCTATCTAAATGTAGTTTCTAGATTGATAATGTGAATTTTTTTGGTCATTTATCTCAAAATCATGAGTTTCAGTGGACCCGGAGAAGGTTATACCCAAGGTATCATTTGATTATCCCAATGATGTATTTGAGATTGGAATCTTCTTGATCAATAAGTGCATTATCAGTTTTTATCAATGTATTATCCTATCTAGTAGCACTGTTGTTCTGGCTAACTAAGGAAAGGATGATGTTTTTTGTTAATATTCGTGTGATATATTTTTTCAAGAGTTGAATGGAAGGATGAACTCTTGTTTAAACCTCACATTACCTGTGCTTGTTATGTCATATACCATGTACTATGATTCATTTTGAGTAGTACTAGATGAATTTACAATATAAGAGGATTGAGAGGTTCTTTAAGGATCCATATAACTAAGACCACATGAGATGAATTGTCCAAATCATGATATGGAGTTAGTTATTGAGGTAAAACCCCTAAAATGTTGATGGAAATATATTTTGGGATATAGGGTTACTATTTATACAAAACACAAGATCATGAGGTACATTTTTTATCATCAATACATGAACCTCTAGAAAAGTATGTGGGTTGAGAATTTAAATTATTTCAAATTAAGGATGGTTTATACCCTATTAAAGGGAAACATCATTACCAATTACTTCAGTCAGAATACATAGAGAGAGGTAGTGTGGGAGTCATGCGACAAGTGGTGGATGATGGAACTCTTCACAGACAAGAATCTAGATATTCAGGTGACCCAAGGATAAGTAGTTGTGTCTTCGACATATGTTAAACATGTGTTTCTAGACCAGATCAATAATAAGCATTAATTTGATCTAGAAGGATTAGCTCTGAGTGAAAACAGATATGGTGGGGGAGTCACCACCATGATGGTCTCTTGGTAGTAGTGATTTTCTACATATCCTAGGATAAGTATGGGTTTATACATGATTGCATGGGGAGATAATGAGAGTGTTTCATGCTTCTATATGGGTGGTAAATGTAATGCAAAAAAAATATCATGATATATATAGAAATTTTTGAGGCCCTATATAGCAAAGCATTTTGATCACCACATTTCTTGATGAAGGTAGGTTATTCATTTCTTGTTGGCCCTATTCATAGGTAGGATACATATGAGAAGACTATGTTGATTAGGAAGTTGTTGGTGACCATGAAGAGTAGGTAAAAATTATATGTTGACCATCAAAGATGACGTATAGGGTTCGAGGTGGGTCACCAAGTATTTTTTTGGGTGTCACCTATGTTGGGGTAACACCGTATCAAAAAATAGGGAAAGATATTACTCAGGTTTGTTAGTACATTCAACATAGTGGCGATCATCAGTCCAGCTATGTACTAATTTTTCATTCAACCACTCAATAGTTCCATGTATGATGTATTTCATTTATCAAAACATCATATATATCATCTTTATCCTTCTCCTGTGATAGATGTTGATGACATTGATCTTAGTATAGATTTATCCTTTGAGGATAATCCAATATGGATTGTGAATCATAGTGAGAACTATCATTAGAGAAAAAATATACCTCTAGTGAGAGTGAACTGGTGGAATGGGATTGCTTAAAACGATACCTAAGAGATGGAATCTGATATGTGAGCACAGTGTCAAAACTTGTTTTCCAAAACCCCACAACAATTTTTAGAGCAATTACGGGATGTGTTGTTATACAGTGGGGGGTATTTATGATCCCATCTTAATATAGGTATTTATATCTTTGAGTTTTTTGATAAGCCTCTTTTGGATTGGTTTTTATTATTTTAAACATTGGTCATTGAGTTTCTTTTGGGGATGGAGAGGCTTTGTCAGAAAATGGCCTAATGTTCATGGATGTGTGATTGTTAGAATTAATGGAGTTCGAATATAAGTGTGACAAAGTTCAATGGGTTAGGAAAGCTTTATAGGTGGTTTAGTATTATCTACAGAATTTGGTCTATGATATGTCTGATGGACATATTCATATCATGAACTGGTTAAATGATGTGAACTTGTTTCCATGAAGATTTTGTGAACTAATTCAGAGTGTGAAATGTTTACATATTGTGGAACTATTTCACATCATGAAAAAGTTAATTAGGGCTATTTTAACGTGAGATAATATATTTTTTGTCATATAATACATATGGGAAATCCGCATCATGAATTCCTTCAGTTCAGTGGGTTTTTGTATTGTGATGCCTAAAAAAGTTTTCATTTATCATGAAGCCTCTTATCTCAGACCATAGGGTGAGTCCAAGTGATTTTTGGGTGATTCATTCCATTTCAAACATCTTGGTCTTGCATTTTATTTTCAATGAGTTCCATACCTTTGGTTTTCTCCTTACTTTTTCTATCTTGTATTAAAGTGGTGTAAGATCATATTATTTGTTTAGTAAATATTTTTATATTTATATTTGTGTGATATATGTTTTCATATTGATCTCCTTCACCTTTGTTTCTCCATTGGTGTAAACAGTTGAAGGTGTTTCATTGATTGAGTGATAAAGGTGTTGGGTCTATAACATTTCCATAAAATCTATTTCCAATTATCTAGGTATGTGAATTAACTGTGATTTCATTAGCATGACATGGGTGGGATCTAAATAATTTATTAAATCAATTTTTGATAAAAAATTATGTGATTAGACCTCCCATTGGACCCCACTGGTTCAAATGGATTTGGGACTAGTCTTGTGAATACCGGCATGGTATGCCTTCCATTGAAGTAACTGTGAATCAAAAATTATGATACTTGGTCTTTTGATTAATAATTTGTATTGAGATTTCAACATGTTGTGACTTGAAGATGAATTGAGAGAAAATGAATCATGGAATGGTTTGATTGTAGTGATTCATCTTATCACAATAGAATATACCAATTGAGGTTATATGTACGGTTAATATAATGAGATAAATTAACCAATTAGTCTTGTAGTAAGAATGGTGATGAAAGGTATACATGGTTTTATTGTTTATAGGTTTGTTGATGGGATTCAAGAGGGATTTGACCATTGTATTGTTTAACATGGCACCATTGGTTTGTCCTGTCACTAGAGAACCCATCGCTTGAACTGAGATCCACCTATTATGATGTGTACATGGGAACACATAAGTTTCTCTAACATGGGAATTCACATGGATCAAATTATGAGATGGATACTTTCCCCTTATCATGGTACTATTCACTAAGAAGATGTAAGAAACTCCAGCATGTGAATTCACATGGTACATAATTTTTCCACTTGTGATATAGATTTGGATATCCCTCCAAATTCAAAAGGATTATCTGGGTGACACAGACATCTGACATGGAGTTGAATTCAGTTTAGTTGGACCTGAGTGTCAACCCAAAATTCATGGTTGATTAAATTTATTTTATGTGTGGTATAAATTTCTTAAATAATACCCAATTATCTCTTTATTTTGTGAATTTTCTAGAATATTTGTTATATTAGACCCAATGTTTCTGACTGAATGATTTCTAGTCACACTCTATTCTGGTCACTATTAGGTACTCGATCATAGTTTATGGATGCAGGTTTGGACAAGGGATGTGGACCTTGTTGTGCATTTTTCTTGTTGATCAATATGATATTGGATATGGGGACAACATGGTATTTTAGAAAATGTTATTTTTTAATATATTTGTGTCATAATATCCATTTATCTATATGAGTTCTAACATGTCAATTAGTTACATTTTATCCTAAAATTGTGTGGTTCATTATTATTTGTTTGGTTTAGTTCATCCTTGGTCTTCTTTTTGTATGTTTTACTATATATGATATTTTTTATTCTTATATTTTTTATGCTATTTTGAAACTTTGTATCATGGGGCACAGTCTCCCCACTATGTTCTCTACATCGCTCCTGCTGGTCAGAAAACTCTAGTATACATATAGACACACATGAGGTCTAGTATCCAACCAAGATTGTCCATGTAAGAGAGTATCAGGACATGGGATGTTACAAGTGGAAAAAAAATAATTTTGGAAAATTTTCATCTCTGGTCTTTATAACCATAAATGTATCACACTTTGATTCCATAAACATCTAGAATCACATGTTAAAAATTTTATGTGCTTTGGTATTATAGGTGTATCTATTCTGACCAATAGAATTTTCCTTAAATTTTCATAAATCGCTAATATTTCATACAAACATTTCAAAAGATTCCAGTCATAAGAGTATCTTACATTGTACTAATTTTTTTCAAGGAATAATCTAAATGTTTAATTTTTTGATGATGGTTTAATTCATCTATAATAGATGTTTTATCATATGAGTATCAGGTCTTAACTAATACATAATAAGGATTTTTATTAAATGAAATATAAGTAAAATTTTGGATCCTTTTAAAATATTCATCATTTAAATAAGTTTTAGAAGGTCCGAATTTCAATATGAAATGATTTCATTAGGGAATTAATCACATCGCTTAATTATTTTGGTATGGAATAATTATAATCATAATATTTTCGACTATCATATTGTTGAATAGATAACACATTATCCAAATCCATCATAGCGAATAACCCAACATTATTCCATTGTTATCATTCATAAGGGTTTCTTAAATAAATGTTACCCAAAACAAATCTATAAAATTGATTAAAAAAGGAAAACCAAGGGAACCTTACTATGGTAAAACCTAAAAAGAATGATTACATGTCACCTATTACATTATTTCAATACATACGATAATCTAGTACTACCCTACTAAGAAGAAAACGGCATGATTGAATTTACGAGGTTATGAAAAGTTCAACTTTTGATGGAATATCACACATAGTATTTAAATGGGATTTTAATCTCACCATCTTAAGTCATGTTGTTCCATTTTTGGTAATCATTCTTTCAGTGATTTTAGTATACAGTTACATTCTCTCTACTAAATGAATATGTTCTAACCAAATTGATTAGTAACCCTAAGTGTTTGTTAATCACCCAAAATTAAAGGTTAAGTATATTCATACATATCTGAATGCATTGTGTTAATAATGTACATGAATAGTTCATGTAAATTATTATCATTATATGATATTTCAATCTAAAAATGTTTAATCCCATAGCAAAAGATAGTTAGCCACATTGAGTTCCTTATGCACGAGATGTGTCTCCATATAAGTAGGAAGTTCAGACACAAGTCCCTCTACCTGATGATTCTTTACTCAAGACATAATTCAATTAATCATAACTCTAACACCTAATATAAATAAATTAAATAACTAAATTTAATCTGGGATCTTCAATTACAAACCGAGGTTAAGGTAGTTTAAAATGTAAATTAATTATCATACATAGAATGTAATGAAAGTCTTTATTTTAGACTCAATTTATAATTTTAAACTAAAGAATACACAACCTTTATATTAATTAATCAATATACTAAACCTGATTATGCATGAAAAAAACCTTAAATAAATGAAAACAATAAAATATTTAAACATGATAAAAATAATTATGAACAATTTATTAAAAAAATATAATTATAAACCCATTAATATGCCCATATTAAACATTATGGACATTTAATAATTTTGAAAATAAACTTTTTTATTCATTCAAATATGAAAATTTTCATATTTATCATTATATTTATTTTACATTTTAAATAGATAATATTATCTGAATTATAAAATATTAATAACCCAACTTTTATAATGTAAACATTTTACAAAATATTTATGTCATAACAAAATAATTATTTAATCCTTTTTCGTATCATTCATCAAAAAAAATTTATGTGGCATAAAAAATATGAAAATATGGGACCTCTTTTATTTTGAACCATTAAAAGTAATTAAATATGAAAAATTCATAATTGAAATATATTTTTATTAAATTTTATCATTATTTCACAATTTATAACAATTTATAAATTTTTTCATATGATTTTTATATAAAGGTTTTTTATAGATCATAATTCAGGGAATGTGATCTGGTTAAAATGAATTTAAAATATTAATATTAAATATTTGTGAAAATTATATGTTTGTTAAAAATTTATTTAATAAATTATAAACAATTTAGAACTTATAAATTAATTTATAAATTCTTTATATATTAAATATCAAAAAAATATATTTAACAATGATTTATAATAATTTTATATATATTATTAAAATCATTAATGAATACGTAAACAATGATTAAAAAATATTATTATTTTCCCTTCATGATTACCATTTACACAAAAAGTGTGGTTACCATTATGAATAATTTCTATGTATGGATAACCCAGACAAATCAAAATAGTATATGGGTAAAACCACCATGACCCTTTTTACTAACACGTAAAGGTAAACTATATTTTACCTTTATATATAACTACATGTGTAAGGGAACAGTGTTATAACACATACATAGACTAATATTTGTAAGGATATTATTAAATGTACCTAATTAAAAAAACATAAGGGTAGATCCAAATAACCCCTCCATAGAATCATCTTTGTAATGTTAAGTTAAGATGACCCTTATGCAGACCACTCTACATAAGGGTATTTCTAGATGGATCATGCATAGATAACTTCTATGTAAGGGTAACCCAATATTACTATTACATTGAAGAAATATACTTAAGAATCAACCATGAATACCCTTACATAGAACCCAAAAAATTAAGGGTAATATAATATAACCCTTATGCTGAAATATTGTGTGTATGTGTAATTAATTTTACTAAAATTCTCAAAAAATTAAAACACTGCTCAATTTTTTATGTTTATTCTTATTTCAACACATGTTTCTATAAAACATAAGAGTGGATCACTATGATACCAATAAAGTGGTCTTTAGAGTATAAAAAGATTTATTATAAGTAGATGATATTATTTAAACTCATTTATGAGTATATCCATTCAATTAATATTAACATGTTATAAAACCAGAAATAAAGTTGTTTTTACCAGAATATTTTATACTGAAAAAATTCTACAACATTATTCATAAATTGATATGGTTGATTAATATCATTAAGTGAATCCCAAATGCACCCCCTCTCCAGGGTTATATATATATTTTTGAACTATCTGATGTTTAGATGGAATTATTCTTCCATTCTAGATGTCCTTGCATCATGTATGAAAAGAAGGAAGAAGAAGAATGCTTAGAGCCAATGGGAGTTTCATCCAACCAACATACATTCACAAATCCTCATCATTATATTATAGAAATATTTATAAATCCCATTAGGAAACTCCATATTAGGGAAATAATTAACACATTTGTTTAAAACAAAAGAGTTAATGCCACAATCATTCATGTATCTTATGCACGAAAGCTTAAAACACCATTTAAATTACAAAAATTGTAACTGATTAAAAAATATTATATTTTATGTGACATGAACTGTTAAACTATTAATTATTATTATTATTTGATTGTTTATATGATAACATATAGTATCAAGCAAGAAATATCATTTCATGTATGTTTCAGGATATACTATGCACCATATATAGCCATGCATCATATACATGCTATAACTTAAGTGCATATCACCATAAATAAAATCATGGGATCATAAATATGATGTAAAACCAAAAAACATGAAATTATAAGAATAAATAAAGGCTTACATAGAATATTATCATGGTGGATAGAGTCCCATGCTGGATTAGGTTCACTCTCTATTCCCATAAACATAGTAAACAGTGTAGCATGATAGATTTTGTTCAATCTTTATTCACATAAAAGTTGTGGAAAGATTCCAATGGTGTAATGGTTTCATTATGTATTCCCTTTCATATTATATTATTATGTTTAATGTTTTACCCAATTCATTGGTGGGTGATTTAATTTTTGGCCACCCATCCCATAATATTGTGTTCATAGGATGACAAACCACCCACCACACATGGTATGTCATCAAATGAAAATATTAACCAATGCATTTAAATAATATAAAATTTTAGTACCATCGATAAAATAATGAAAATATTTATACGTAGATGCAAACATGGTCCATGTGGGGAAAAAAATTTATATAAAGAATAAACAAGATAAACCCCATGAGAAAGTAGTGGGTTTTCTAATCTTATCCCTGTGTATAATTGAAGGTGAAAAAAAGGGATCATAATATTAAAAGGAATTAAATAATATTCCATGTTAATATTCTAATAATGTTTCATAGGATTTTGACATTTTCTTCCAATGTAGTATTATTCATCAGAATGATCGAGGAGAAGTAGGAATAAAAATGAATTGCATTGGTGATGATTTTCAAAAGATAATATGTTATATTAAGGAAGGAAAGTGATTAATATTTCCCTATAAGAATAAAATAAACTATGTGGTTTCTCCATGAAATAATTATTAAATTAAATTCCATTAAAAATTATAAACATTATTTAGAGGTGTTTCTTGTTGTCAAATAATAAAAAATAAAGTTCTCTCACAATCCTTTTTTTAACCCACTTTTTGGATATGTGGGAACCATGCATAAAGGTCAACCTCAATAGCCACACATACCCATGATAAGAAACACCCTACCAAGTGTTGAGATTCAAAATTAAAATTAAAAAACACCCAATATCAACCTCGCGCCACACACCAGAGTCACGTGCCCACCTCGATCCACAAAATGACATCCACTCGATGTTTTTTTTTTATTTTTTCAAAAAAAAATTGAAAATACATCTAGGTAAAAAAAATATTTTTTACCCCTCAAAGGTGGCACCTGGTGTGCCGCCTTTAGGGGTTTTTCACCCAGGGAAAGGCGGCACATGGTGGGCCGCCTTTGCCCAAAAATAAAAATCAAAGGCGGCACACCAGGTGCCGCCTTTGCATAAATATTTTTTTGTTTTGTTTTGTAATATATATATATATATAACAAAACTTTTCACCATAATTTTTCTGTTATTTAATATCCAGCACCACTGCCATTACAGCAATCTGAAATCTGACAGAAACCCTCACCCTGGACTCCCCTTTATAAGGGGGCTTGCCCTGGAAATCGTACTGCATTTTCGATGTGGGATTCTGGTTCTTTTTTTTATGCGCAGTATATTTTGTGTTTCTGACGTGGGATTCTGTTTCAAGTACGCGACTTTGAAAGACTATAAAACATAAAATATAAGACCAACATAAATGAAACTTTAAACATTGATTAAAAATATAAGGAATAGTTAAAAAAAATAATTTCATAAAAAATGTTGATACAAATTAATTTATAAGCTTTAAAAACCACCTACTTGAAACTTAAATATATTTCAAGTACGTGACTTTGAAATCTTATAAAAGATAATCTATAAGACCAATATAAATGAAACTTTAAAAATTGATTAAACATATAAGAAATAGTTGATAACAAAAATAATTTCATAAAAAATGTTGACCAAAAACAATTTATAAGCTTTCAAAACCATCAACTTGAAAATTAAAAATGTTTCAAGTTCCCGACTTTGAAAGACTATAAAACATAAACTATATAACCAACACAAATGAAACTTTATACATTGATTAAAAATATAAGAAATAGTTAAAAACAAAAAAACATCCTAAAAATGTCCATAAAATTTAATTTATAATCATTCAAAACCATCTACTTGAAGCTTAAAAATGCTTCAAGTACGCGAATTTGAAAGATTATAAAACATAAAATATAAGACCAACATAAATTAAACATTAAACAATGTTTAAACATATAAGGAATAGTTGAAAACCAAAAGATTTTCCTAAAAGTATTGATGAAAATTAATCTATAAGCTTTCAAAACCACCTACTTGAAACTTAAAAATGTTTCAAGTACGCGACTTTGAAATACTATAAAACATAAACTATATGACCAATATAAATGAAACTTTAAACCTTGATTAAACTTATAAGAAATAGTTGAAAACAAAAATAATTTCATCAGAATTGTTGATTATAAATAATTTATATGCTTTCAAAAGCACCAGCCTGAAACTTAAAAAAGTTTCAAGTATGCGAATTTGAAAGACTATAAAATATAAACTATAAAACAAATATAATTGAAAATTTAAACATTAGTTGAAAAAATAATAAATAGTTGAAAACAAAAATAATTTCATAAAAAATGTTGATGAAAAATAATTTATATGCTTTCAAAACCGTCTACTTGAAACTTAAAAATGTTTCCAGTGCGTGACTTTGAAAGACTATAATTATATTATTAATTAACTAATTAATTATTAAATAATTAATAGTTATATTAATAATTAACTAAATAATTATTATATAAGTAATAATTATTGAGTAATAATTAATAATTAACCATTAATAATTAAGAATTATTGAATAATTATAATTAATATTTATATTACTAATTAATTAATTTATAATTAATAATTACTTATTAATAGTTATTAATTAATAATTAATAATTATAATGAATAATTATAATGAATATTTATATTATTAATTAACTAATTAATAATTAATAATTAATTACTTATAATTATTAATTATATTTCTAATTAACTAAATAATTATTATATATGTAATAATTATATTACTAATTAATTATCATATAATTAATAATAATATTACTAATTAACTGACTAATTTTTATATAATTAATTATTAATAATTAATAATTAATAATTATAATGAATAATTATAATTAATAATTACATTACTAATGAACTAATTTACTATTATATAATTAATAATTATATTAACAATTAAGATGGCTTTCCCTAGAAATCATTCTGCATTTCCGATGTGGGATTCAAGTTCTCCCTTTCATACGCAATACATTCTGCATTTCCGATGTGAGATTCTATTTCAAGTACATGAATTCGAAAGACTATAAAATATAAAATCTAACAACAATATAAATGAAACTTTAAAAATTGATTAAACATATAAGAAATAATGGAAAACCAAAGGAATTTCCGAAAAAAATATTGATGAAAAAAATTTTATAATAATTATATTACTAATTAACTATTATATAATTAATAATTATATTACTAATTAACTAAATAATTATTAACTATTTATTATATGTTTAATCAATGTTTTAGGATTAAATTATATTACTCATATATTTTATGTTATATATTCTTTGAAATTCACGTACTTGAAACAGTTTAAGTTTCAAATAGACGGTTTTGAAAGCTTTTAAATTATTTTTCATTGATATTTTTTTATGAAGTTATTTTTATTTTCAACTATTTCATATATGTTTAATCATTTTTTAAGTTTTCATTTATATTGGTCTTCTAATTTATATTTTATAGTTTTTCAAAGGCATGTACTTGAAACATTTTTCAGTTTCAAGTAGGAGGTTTTGAATGCTTATAAATTATTTTTCATAGATATTTTTTACAATTTTTTTGTTTTTTTCAACTATTTCTTATATGTTTAATCAATTTTTAATGTTTCATTTATATTGGTCTTATAGTTTATATTTTATTGGGTTTCAAATTCACGTACTTCAAATATGTTTAAGTCTCATGTAGGTGGTTTTGAAAGCTTGTAAATTATTTTTTATCAACATTTTTTATGAAATTGTTTTTTTTAATTATTTATTATATGTTTAATCATTTTTTAATGTTTCATTTATATTGGTCTTATATTTTACAT
Source organism: Viscum album (assembly GCA_963277665.1). Lineage (NCBI taxonomy): Eukaryota > Viridiplantae > Streptophyta > Magnoliopsida > Santalales > Viscaceae > Viscum > Viscum album. The sequence goes on from OY728128.1 coordinate 1,985,509,428, forward strand.
TTTATAGGCTTTCAAAGTCATGTACTTGAAATATGTTTAAGTTTCAAGTAGGTGGTTTTGAAAGCTTATAAATTAATTTGTATCAACATTTTTTATGAAATTATTTTTGTTTTCAACTATTTATTATATGTTTAATAAGTTTTTAATGTTTTATTTATATTGGACTTATAGCATATGTTTTATAGTCATTCAAAGTCGCGTACTTGAAACAAAATCACACATCGAAAATGTAGAATGTACTGCACTGGAAAAGGAGAACCATAATCCCACATTGGAAATGCAGTATGGTTTTCAGGGAAAACCCCATTATAAAAGAGAGTCATAGGTTAGCGTATCAGTCAGAATCCAGACTGTTGTAATGGAAAAACCACTGGATATTAAATAGTAGAAAAATTCTGGTGAAAAGTTTTGTTATATATATATATATATATATAACAAAACAAAACAAAAATAAAAAATAAAAAATTTAAAAATAATATTTCTGCAAAGGCGGCACCTGGTGTACCGCCTTTGTGGATAATTTTTGGGCAATGGTGGCACACCAGGTGCCTCCTTTGGGAGGAAAAAAAATAAATTTTTTTACCCTAGTGGTATTTTCAAAAAAAAATTGAAAACATATAAAAAAAACTCCATCCACTCGCATCACCTGGTCACTTCGCCTTCTTTAAGCCATCATCAGAGTCAGTAAACCACCTTTATTTCCACCACCGCTGTCCATTTCTTCTAGTTCTGATGACCAGTACATTAAAAAAACTAGTAGGACTCTTCCACCTTTCAACCTCTTCATCGTCGACATTTCCTATTGATGTCTTCTAGATGCCGCTGAGAACTCTAGTATTTCCAACTTAAAGGCATCATAACAAACATCCCAGACTTAAAAACCTATGCCATTGAATCAGTCACCCTCTCGAAGATGAACACTGCTCAATCACACCTCCCAAAACCTCGTCGAAGACCCGCGAACCAGACTGAATGAGAAGGGAGTGCAAGACCAAGACGTTGGAGTAGGTTTGAGAGGGTGTGTGCCTCGACAGGGGCCCAAAAACCACAAAATCCACTTCAGAGCAATGTACCAGAAATAGGAATTTGAGAGAGAGGGATAGAGAGAGGGAGAGCGAAAACAACACGCAAAATGTAATGTAAAGAGATGTAGCCCAGAAAAATAGAATACAATGCTAGAGCCAAAGAAGAACCCCAACTAAGGCCACAGCCAACACCCCTTCAACACCATCCCAACTAGGCACAGATCCCGAATCAAACCCAACCAAAATGTATTTGAACGCGATGGGTAGACCTACAGGGGAAGAGGAGAAGCCACACACCAGAATTTGCTACCAGAGCCAATACAAGCCATCTATAGAACACGCACCTAGAACCAGGATGGGGGTCTGATGTCCAGGGTTATGAACGAAATAGGGACAGTGACCAATGATCAATGTCCACACTAGCAAGATGAATCAGACAAGAGGGTGGAAGGAGAAAGTGAGAGAATGAGAAGGATGAACCAGGTGGAGGCAAGTGCCTTCTTGGACCCGCAATAACCTAGAAGTACATGAAGAGATGACAAGAACACATGGCACTGGGTGAGTGCAGAGCCATTTTATCTCCTAAAGATTCTAACAAGTTCCCTTAAATCAATTTTTATGTAAAAGATAAAATCATATAAGACACATAAACATATATTATCCACAAAGATGATGGTAACATAAACTATTTATATAATTAAAGAACATATATATAATATTTTTATGAGATTGAAGCAAATAAAATAGAGACAAAGGGGAAAATAAATTGACTTATTAATCTTGAAATAATTGGGGTGGTTCGAATAATCCTTTTTTAGTTTTAAAATACCATTTTGATGAAATACCAATTCATAAAAGTGTATAAGAAAACATTATAATGAAAATAGGATAAGGTATATAGGAAATTCACATGAGATAACACATAATTATGTTTCAAAATATAATGGATATCATTAGTAGGTAGGGAAATTATGGACAACTAGGGAAAATCGTTGTTGAAGAGGATGAGAATTATTGTAAAAAATGATGTAAATTTTGAGAAGGGAATTAATCATAGTATGATATTTGAGTTAGAAAGTAATTTCCACCTAGAGATGAAGATAAACATCAATATATAATATATTTTTTACAATATAAAAATCATACCGTAATTAGTTACCAATGATGTCTTATATACTATATTAAATAGGATATGAGCTAACAAAAAAACATTTAACATCGTAGTTTTTTAGATTGAAAATTCATAGAAGGTTACACATGAGATGTATTTGTAAATTAATTTTATTTCAATAAATTTATGAAAAATTGCATACATTTCCAATACATATAGCACAAAAATAATGAATAAGTGGTGATCGTAAGTCATATCTTAATGAAACCAAATTGGGATCCGAAAATCCTTATCTGAATTATAGGAATCAACTAAATCGTTAAAATATCCGGTATAAAAAAACAATATTAATATCCAATTTCATTATAATTTAAATATATATTACCTTTTATATACATCAATTATAATTATTATCAATATATATACTAGTTTGTAAATATTTATCATCAATATCGGGTGCCGGTAATCTTGATCCTTATAAACGAGTCTTGTAATAACCGTGTTATTATTCATTATTATCCCCAAGTTCATCAATCATGTATCATATAGGGTACCATAAATTATGATTTATAATTATTTATATTGTAAAAAATTTATTCTATGGATTTTTTTATTGTTATTGTTGATAAAATTTGTGACATGAGTGTTTTAGTGATTTTTAACCAATGAGTCATGGTATCTTAATTAATGAGATTAATATTAATATTACCATTATAAAAAAATATAAACTCTCTATTTTGTTACATATATGACATATATAATCTTTAATTATTTTCTTATATTAATCCATTACATTATTTTAGAGAATTGATTAATTAGGTGTTTAGACCTAACCAAAAAAGAACATACCTTAATTAATTGATGATTATGATTATAAAAGTAATTTATTTTGGGAATAATATAATTTTTATAAAATAAAAATGATATTATTAAGATATTTTTGTTTTATTGAATTAAATTTTAGTATATTTTAATAAATAATAAATAAATTAAATGGAAACCAAGATATGTTACTTCGTAGAAGAAGTAGTCTGCACAACGCACAATTAACATTTTCATTTCTCAAAGAACTTCAAATAAAGAGGTTGTATTATAATTTTTATTTTTTTTAATAATAACCATGTTATATATTTAGAAATTATTCATAATTAGCACCCTTATAATTAGTGATGAGTTTTCACTGTGAAAAACAACAAAAGTTGTCCCTTGGTGGAGCCAGTAGTCTTCACAACGCATGACTGAAGGATTCAATTTTTGAAATAGAAATGGGGAGTGGTAGTTAATGATCATTCACTTAGAATAATAAATTTTATTACACATATAATTTTTATGTGACTATACTGTTATGTCGAAATGGTAATTGAAAAAGTAAGATTGATATGAAATAAGTTATGGAAAAATGAGCACACATGTTGCAATCATTATGTTTTCCTTCGATTATTCCTTATAAATAGAGAACTTAAGAAAATATATTGTGGCCAAACGATCAAGGGAAAACTATGGGATTATAATGGAGGAAAAGTTTCAGTGTTTTGGATAAAACCCAAATTCATCGATTGGCATTGAAGGGGCAGCGAGAGGCCCATTTTGTATGTTGTGATAAATTTATTTTTTGTTATTATAACCACTTAATATAAAGGGATAACATGTTAAACATGACAAGTGGCCCAGAAATTGGACTATAATGGATTTTGGGGGTAAATATGTTGTAAAATACATCAATAATTCATTTTCATGCTTTTTTTTATGTCCATTACTCTCATACTTTCACATGTTTACCATTTTTTGTTCTTCCATGGTTACTAATTTTTACCAAATTAAGTTATGTTTAATTTTTAAAAATAAAAACAAACCTTATCGAATAATTTAATCCCTCTAATTCTAAATAAGAAATCCATTTTAATATATAAATTTTATATATTCATCAAATCTAAAATTTAATATTAACATGTGTAACACATACTAACCCATTTTTAAAAAATATATTTTTTTTAATCCTAAAACATATGTGTGGGATAATATTATCATTATTTTTAAATTTCATGAAAAATTATTTGTTTATAATAAGATAAATATTTTTTTGATCTTAGAAAAAAAACAAAATTTCACCATAAAAAATATTTAATTTACAGAAGAGACCAAAATATTTTTTTTATTAGATATAATTATTATTTATATTCCAAATTGAAATGAATGTGTTTTCTATGTTCAAATAATTATTTTAAAATGAATAAACTTTAATTACATAACTGACTTATAATTTTTTATAATTTTTTGGTTAATATTATCATATGATATTGTCATAATAATTTTAGTTTTGGTGAAAACATTATTTTCCCAATTTACCTTCTAAATCAAACATTTTATTAAATTACCATAAAAATTATCCTATGATAATATTAATATTATAATTAAAAAACTAATGTTTATTTTTCCAAATTAAAATTATAAAATTTTATAATTTATCTTTCAAATAAAATCATAATATATAATGAAAATTGTTTTTATTGGAAAGTTAATGTATAATGTATTAACCATTTTAATTCTTATTTCATATCAACTATTAATAAAATTAGTGTTATTATATTATTAAAATAAAAATATAATTTATATATAATATATTTAGTTTCATAAAAAAAAATTTAAAAAGATAATTTTACAAAAATACAATTCATAGCATAAGGTGTAACCATGTGTTATCTAGAAACACTAATTGAAATTCACTAAAAAGGGTCTTTATTTCTATATATATTTTATAATGTGGTTACAAAAATTCATAGCTGACAAATTAATGACTACATTATAATGGTTATATTTTGGTCTATATTTTTATTTAGATTAGTGTTTTGTTTCAAACATGTTATTAAAAATTGTATTTTTTAAAAGGAAAATAATTAATACTTAAATTTCATGAAAATACATTAATGATTTCTAGAAATGTATTATGTGGGGAATATGAATAAGGGAATATTTTTTGATTAACTCAAAGGGAATATAGTTCAATGAGGATATCTTTCACATGGTATATATCCCCATGAGATATGTGGTTGGTTTTTCATGTAATGATATGACTCATTGAGAAGTACATGGTCTCATCAAAAGGTTGGGATGATGAGATGGTATTTCATAGGGAATATTTACCCAATTTAATGACATCCAAGATCACAAGGAATATAATAGAGTGAGGAAGTATGTGGGTGATTTTTTGAGGCGTATGGCCTCATTAAGATGGGTTCATAGGGAATTTTTACACAGTAAAGATATAAAATAATTGTGATGTAATGTTTATTCCACAAGGAGGAATCCTATATATCTTATAAAAATAAAAATCAAATATATATACTTTGGGTTTCATAGTTTGAGGTCATATGATAGGGTTGCACCATAGAGATTATCAATGTGTGGTAAGGAAATTTTCATGTCGTTTTATATCCTAAAACTATGAAGTATTTTTCATGAATGGGGAGACCAAAGATAATCAACTAGTATATACACATTTGATACAATATTGTGTATTTCTCATTATGTGGTATCGGGGTTAAACCATCCATGAACACATGTTTATGTATTATACCTAGAATGTGTCCCAAGGTGTGTCTTGGGAATTGGTAGAGAATTATTGGTACAAATACATATGATACAGATGAATTCCTAGCCCTATAGTCTAGTCATGTGAATGAGGTATTTTCATCATATTCAAGCTAGGTGGCACATTTTTAAATGTTCTTAAGTCATTGAGGATTCAAGGTGATGAAAGAATAATTAGGATGTTTTTTGGGGCTTATAACTAGGATTAATTACAATTCTACCAGGGATCATTAAGTTTAAAAGGTCCACAAACTAAAAAAATTGTAGTAAATATGAGAATTTTGGGCTATGGGAGGTTTCATTAATATCTTTGAGACTAAAAAATTATAATAAAGGGGATAAAAGATTATAATCACCTTCTGTATTATATTGATTTGGGAGGATCACCAAAAGACCAGTTTTATCAAAGGAATACATGATCCAAATAGGGTACTCTGGAATGCCTAACAGTCAGATTATGCAAGACTAGTGATTTTAGAGAAGGCCTTGATCAAGATTTTTCTAGGTTTTTACCTCGATGGAGGTGTCTATAATTTTATTTGAGAAGGTTTTAACCAAGCATATGACATGCACTAAGTGATAAGAAATTATAAATGTTTGGAAAATTATTTTAAAGGTACATCATGATGGTGCCACAGATTTTTGTATTCAATGTGGTCATAAACCAATCAAATTAGGTTATGGAATTCCATAGAGTACTCCCAAATCATGTAGTGTGACTTGATACACATAATGATGGTGTTTTCCATATAGGTGTTTCAAAATATGGGATTTTGTGTATCATTAACAATTTGTGGGGTGTTTTCAAATAGATGCTCACATAAGGGGATCCATATATGAGAATTCATGGAAGGGTTCTCCCATAGGGATTTCTTATTATGGATCCTATATGAAGGTGTGTTCACATAGAGATCATCCATGTATTAGTGTTCACCTAAAGTAATCCACATATGTTGGTTCCCTAAGTTCCTTGCACATTCATCTCAAAATGTTGTTCTCGCAATTTAGTATCAATTTTGTATGCCCATTTAAGTGGGTAATTGAGGGATCATATCATGAATAAGACCTCTCTATGTATTTCTTCATTCAAAATTTCATAGTCCCAGGATTAGTTGTTGGTATCTCCAAGAACTCGAGCACACAAATATTCATATATGTTCTTCTTCCTTATTTTTTTGTATCCCTTAATGTATCATTTTGAAATATATATGGGATATTTAAAAGAAAAACCTAGGTGATTTTATCCTAAGATGGGTAGTAAAGTTTGGGTTATGTTGGATACAACTTACAAACCTTGAAAATATATCATTAATGGCATCCCCAAGAAACTATTTTTTATATCTATATTTTATCGCCATCATTGTGATGTATGTGAATCCCCTATAGAGTGGTTTATAGGGACTATGTATAATTATGGTCCTTAGATGATGTAGGTATATGAACAATGTGAGCAACCAACTAATTATTGATGTCATCTCATAACTGTGTAACCCCTCACCCACACTATTAGTGTGCTTCTGAATTTGGATTTTCAATCACAAAATATTTAGTATTTTTCATTGTTTAATTTCATTTTATATCATTTTTTATATTCTTTTTGATAGCATTTGTTAATAGTAATTACATCACATGTGTTCATAGGTTCATACCATTCCATTATTTTATCTCAAGATGTATCTAGTTTGGAATGGAATATGGAGTATTCTCCTAGTGTTTTGACACATGATACAATAATATAAAGATATTAGATCATGTAATATGGTTCCAATAATTTTTCATGGTTTTTTGGAGGTTATGGGAATATATGGGATTTCTTGGATAGAGAAATTTTAATCCTTGAAATCATATTCATGTATGTAATTATTATTATACTTCTATGCTCACACTGATTTCTACTCAAGGTAGGTGTATTTTCTTATCTTGTATGAGAGGATTATGATCATACGGGAGAGTGGTATGTAGATTCAAGAATATGAGGGTATTAAATAAGTTGAGTAAGAGTCATTATAGTGCATGTGTTGGCTATATTTCTTTCAAAAGATCATGAAATGATTCAATATATAGTTCCTTCAACATTGAAATGGTTTCATGATGATTTTATGAATAAAATATGAGGAATTATTATAGATAGGTTAATTGATTTTTTGATCAGCCTCATGTTGGGTGCGAATTCCATATCGATTCCTCCTTAGTGTATGTACTTGTATAATATTAGGGAGATGATGGTTTTTCTTGGGGACCATGATTTAAATAGTTTTATTCAATTATGTACTTATACATAGGGTTATTTTGTTTTATTCTAAAAAAAGATGGGTTTCAATCTTCAATAATGTAATTACTACTAGAAGTGGAACCATGATATAGTGAATAAAAGGATTATATTTCCATTAACTCCTGAACAATTTAATTACATTACGGAAATCTAATGGTTACCCAAGATCAACCCATGTTTTGATGACAATTAGTAGAGGGTCATAAGATGAGCATATAATGATGTTATTTTTTATAAAAAACTTTCTAGTGATGTTTATGTATCCCTAGAATTATATTCTGTTTCACCACCTGGAAACCTTTTCTATTGTGTTCATGGATGATATATTTGTATATTTAGAAACACCAAAGGTTCATTTCATTTCCTTATATATTGTTTTGGTCACAATTATAGCACGTAGTCTTTATACCATGTAATCCAATTACATCCTTTAGATTTTGGAGATGCATTTTTTTATGAATGTGATCTATAAGGTAGATATCATAAATGATCCTAAGAAAGTGGAGGTCATGATTTAGTTGGCATGACATAGGAATGTATTTTTTATTTAGATAATTCTTGGATTGGATGGTTATTATTGATGGTTTATTCAAGACTTCTCGCACTTGGCATCACCCATGACTAGGTTGAATAAAACGGGGGTGAGGTTTTAGTGGACTCCTCAGTGTGAGTAGGCCATCCATAGGGGAACATGAGGTTAGAATATACTTTGATTTTGATTCTTCTATACCTAGGTATTAGGTATTTTATTTATTATGATGACTCAAAAGTTGGACTATGAGTTGTTCAAATACAGGAAGATCAGATGGTCACATATGTGTAGTAAATTATGAATCCAAGAGAAGAATTAATCTACACATGAAATTAAAAACATTGGATGGTCATGCCTAAAATTTATTATATCACTATCTCTATGGTAAGACGTTTTTCATGCATATATACCATGAGATATTGGGGTATATTATCATATAGTGGTAAATAAACCTATAGAAGAGTCATTGGGTTGAGTACCAAAAGAACTATTATTTTGAGATAAAAATACCCCAATAATGGGGAATGCCATCATAAATTCACTTAGTATGAAGACATAGGAGTAGGGGATTTTGATTTTTAAAGAAAAGTATAATATGGAGAGATTTTATGTGGATATGAATAAATATGTGTTAGAGGGTCGATTGGTTTTAACATATTCTACTTAGTCATTACCTCTTCATTGGTGGACCAGGTAATGGATAATTAAGAGCTTTATCATGATGGTATTGTGATTTTGGAAGAGAACATGGGATATGATCCAACTCCAATATGGAATTAGGATTGTGATAGTGTGCATTACATCCATTTCATGTTTATAGTCTCATCGTACATAAGAGTGGAGTTCATGATGGAATCCTATACCCCATGATGGGTCATACACCAAATATTTAACATGATGTATCATGATATCATATGATATTATCGGGGGTAAGGAATGATTAGAATTATTTTTGGATTTATCACCCACTACATTACCTATAATTGGGTGTTGGTGGAGAGTTAATGATCATGTGGGTTACTTCAAACCCTTCCAATGTCGATATCTAATAGAATGTTGTGACCATGAACTATGTGATTAGACTACCCAGGAACCTGAGATTTGATGATGTATTATCGGTGGTAATCGATCAACAAGAAAATTATTCTCACAAATTACGTATTTGAGAGATTCTTTCAGTGGATGAGTTTAGTATGTTGTATGACTAAGAATATAGTGTATCCCACACGAATGGATATGTAATCAGATAAGATGATACCGATACTAGTGGATTTTCATAGGGAATGTGTCCATGAATTTTGTGGAGTATGGTATCAATATCTATCCTTTACAGAGTTTTCAAATAAAAAATTATATGAATAATTGATCTATATGGAACCCTTTGTGAATATTTATGGTAATTCATTACACATATTGTTATGTTGGTTGAATATAGTTGATTCATAATTGATTAGGTAGAGATTAGCTTCAGAAACCACTAAACGTGTGTAGTTGATTCTATAGTGGATTTTTACCACTAATAGTATACTATTCGGGTATAATAGCCAAATTCAATAATCCCTTGATTAGAATGTGGGTAATATATTATTCATTCAATTATTATCTCTGTTGGGGAATATTCATTTAGGGAGACAAGGAAAACTCATGCGGAATTATTCTGAACTATTTAAAATTTAGGCATAGAATAAACTAGTGGGTTAGAAATTGAATATTCAACCAGGATTTATGGTTATGCTTGATTTGTTTTGTCTGTCATAGCTCTAAAAATATAATCAATACCCCACACACAAAATCTATATTTATGATGTCGAGATGGAGGAATATTCTTCGTTTGAGGAGTGACTCGTGCAAATTATCTACAAAGTCAGCATGTAAAACCTGTTAAGATAGTTCATCTCAATAAAGTATTCTAGAATAATTTTTTTCTGTTTAATTAAACCAGGATTGGGGATCAAAAAACTAGGCTTAGTGGGTATGTTTTTTTGATGAGGCCTATCATGAAAAAGAAGTCATATGCCGGTGAGTTTAAAAAGACCCTAAAATTAAAATGTATGATGAGTTTTTAATTTTTATTCATTATAACTATTCATGATTGATTTTGGTTTTTTCAAATGTTTTTTGTGGAATGGGAGAAGCTTTGGGGGGATCAGACAATCCCTAGGGTAAAAAGTCCACATCGGGTAGGCAATTGAGGTGTGGAATTAGGATGTTATAGCATGAGGCCATCAACATGGAAGGCTTGAGAATTGGAAGATAAGGGTAACACAAAGATTATTTTTATAGATTTTGGAGCCCTATTTCTTGGTTAGATCACTCTATAACCTTAACATGCCTCACCATGATGATGCTAGGTAGGGGTGTCTTACACCGTGAACACCATGGTCTTGCAACAACCTGTTTATTGGGTATTTTTTAAAGGCTTAGATTGAATAATTCAACTATCCCCCATTTAACTATCCCCTCACTCTCCCATAACCCCTACACAATATGGAGAAACATGGGAGCTACCCTTTGATTTTTATATATCATTTTCCCTCTCTATTGATTATTTGAATTTTTTTTCATTTCATAGAGTCCCTCTGGTATGTCAAATCATATCAAATCCATAGATGTATCATCCTAACATTGTGTCATAGTTTTCATTTCAAAAACCTAATTGATATTTTTTGGTCACATATAGATATTTTGGTGGTTCTTTCTTGAATAAATGAGTGTGTCTTGGTGAGTACTCTCCATTAAGATTTACCATGTTATTTTTTTCATTTGAAGTTGCAAGTCTTTAATAACATGTGGGTGTGTGTGGGCCAGTGAGACTCATATTTTGGAATCAAAGTGATCCGGAATGTATATTTGGACATGTTTATCCCCTTAGTGGGGTAATTATGGTATTGGAATTTCACATTATTCCAAGGGAAATGGTGGGGCTATTGGATATTGTAGAATGTGATTATATAGAGGCCTTTGAGATTTTATAAGTCTTGGGTGGCCTTATAAAGAATTTATCAAGTGTTGATAATGTGTCTCTATATTGGTAGAAGAGTTAGGTGTGTCAATGTTGAAATTTTCATGTTTTTTAGAGGTTTTCTTCGGTAGATCCTAAGTGATAAAACTGGTTTCTTAATTTATCATATGTTGTTAGATATTTGATACACTAAATATGTGTCACCTATTTTATATAAGTGGAAAAGGGTTGGGAGAATTGTATTTGGTATCCTATATAATAGGATTAGGGTTGGGAATAAATGTTTCCCAATTATCTAAGTATAGGAGGGTTGGGAACTAATGTGATCCATCTTCTATAAGAGGTGTAGGATTGGGAACAATATGTAACTGTGACATGATAAGGAAATTATTTCTATCATGAAGATAAATTAGGTATATTCTAGATTCATAGTAGATTTCTTACTTCACATTTTATTAGAATGAGTTTTATGAAATTTATTTATTTATATCAGACCATTCAGCATTATATGGTTGTTTCACTTATGATAAGGATGGGTTAGTGGTGTCCTACTGGGTTATATTATTTACACCTATCATTAAAACCCTATTTCTTGTATAGAATATTTTTTCAAGGACAAAACAAATGAAAATGGCTATATATTAGCCTAATGTGTAAGAGATTTATGTTGGGGATTAAGGTGATGTCAATACATACTTCAGGATATTTTTTAGTCTTATGTCAACTATTATTTCTATCTCTTATTTTTTTTGTATATTGACCCATCCTGTACATGGATCCTTATTAAAATGGACATACTACTGACTGTATTCAATTTTTATATTATATGTGATTTCATTATCATTTGGATTCAATTGTGTTTATTTATACTTGTTATCATACATTACATTTCAAACTATATCTATGATGGATTGTTATTTAATATTTACTGAATAATATCTCCATTATAGAAATTATTACCTCACTATTAGTTAGCATCCTTTTAAATATGTGGTGGAGTGTATTAATACATATAACACTCTATCTCAGGAAATTTAATCTAGGTTGTGGAGTTACACAAGCCAAAGTAGAAAATAAAATCCACAAAAGGTGAATAAGAATACAATAGAGGAGGTGGATAACCACTTAATTCATGGTCCTTATTGAATATTGATGAATAATTTACATGGATATGAAGAGGAGATCAAGTCTTGATGTGGATAAGGATCTCGAAGAGCCTATGTGATGTGGGGAAATAAAACATACCATTTAAAAAAATCTAAAAAATGAAATTACAAAAATATTTAATAGAATGCATGGTTTGGATGAAATAATATATTAAACATGCACCAATAGTATGAATGATTTTGGATTTGAAAAATCAACCTCACATGGTTTGAGTGAAATATTTACAAAAAATTTAACCAACTATGGGATTTATTCTAAAATTCTAGGTCAAAGAAAAATTACTTCTATACAAGGATAAGGAACCTTGTGACCTAATCGGTGGCCTTGTAAATTTCCTTCAAAAAAATAAAATTTAGACAAAAATGTCAAAATAAATAATAAAATAAGAAAATATTAAATTAATTACCTAAAAATAACACCATGGGTATCAAAATTCTCACCTCCATATCACGTTAGTTCCACAAAATGACAAGTATAACCTTACTATTTCGCAAATTGGTGAATCAATTTCCCCTCATATGTGATTCCATAGCATATGTCTCATCAGAGTAATTCTCCAAATGATGTAATACCTGAAATAATGGGATTTATTTTCTCTATAACAGTATAATTCAAGAATCAATAATCCATATTGGTTTCTCGGTTATCAAAACATATTTCTCTAATTCCAGATCATTCTATATTAATAAAAGGTAGAGATCATGATGGTATTTATTTAATTGAGATACATGAAATAGAAAATGAATTGATGACATTCAAGGAGGAATTTCCAACTACTATATTACTTTATTTCTCATTTCAATGATCTAAAAAGGTCCCATATTCATTGGACTTAGCTTCCCAAACTTTGGAAGTCAGTGGGGAATGAAATGAAATAATAGTTTCAAAAATTTATATTCACCAATTGAAAATACATGAGGTCTATGAAGATGACCACGATAAAAGTTTTAGAAACACTGACTTGTCAAAAGTAATTTCTAATTAAGATAGATTGTTTCTATAATCTTATATGTTGTGGTCAATCCCACTAAATAATTCTCACTAAACTAATTCCAAAAAATCAAAGACTCAAGTGGATGGATATTTTTGGATTTTAATAGTAACATTCTAATTAATGAATAATTTTTTTAAATTTTTTTGTGAAACAAATAAATTACAGATTTGTTTACCATGATCCCCCCAAATCCATCATTCAAGTATAAAGAATGTATTACAAAATATATATTTCTAATTAAATTTTCCAATCAGTTTCACAAGTTTATATCAGGGTCAACGTCAATTGTGAGACCATAACCCCCTAAATGCCTTTTTGGATTTATTATATGAATCTGGGATCTCAATGAGAAATTATTATAGAGGGTAAACCATGGAACTTCCCAATCACAAGAATATAACTGTTTCCAAATTCATCCACATAAGTATTATGATTTATTGAAAAAATATAATCTAATTTAGTCAGTTAATTAATGAATACTATATTTCTTTATTTCTCAAAGAGGTATGAGGTAATGTAATAATGAGATTCATGCATTTCTCATCCAATTTACAAGAAGATATAAATAATATATATGTCATACCAAAGGTTTCCTAATTCTATTTTATGATCTATTGAAAAATATAGTATTTTGACTCATATTATGTTATTTCCCATCGCATATAAGGCCAATAGTACTATATTCTCATGTCATAATACATCATAGTGGATTCTATATAAACCATCCATCATGGTTGATGAAAAACAAGCATTGTCTTTTGCCTCAAAGAACGAGCAACAACCTAGAAATTCTAAAAAAAGCATTCCATATTAAGAGAGTTTCTACAAATTATTGACCTCCCCACCATTTAAGATCCTTATAGGTATAGATATTTATCATCCCTTAAATTTTCCTAATTAATAAGCTCTATGAAATAAGTTAAGATATGCACACTAGCCAGAAACTATACCTATTCCTCTATATTTACCTATAAGATTATCTTTTTCTATATGACCATTATATTCCATTAAACACTAGACACATTCAATTATTGAGATGGAATTAACATTCATAGATAATTTTCAAACTCATTTCCATTCTCGAGTTATAGAAAACTCATTTCCATTTCTCGGGTTATAGGTGATATCAAAAGCGATGTTTTTTTTGATATTCATCCTACAAAATTTACTAGAGATTTAAATCCCATTGAGAGATGATAAAAAATAATATATAAATTTTTTATACATCAAGTACTATCAATAAATAGGTCACACATCTATCACATTTGATCATACAAGACCACCACTAACCCATGGTGATGGTTTGGGTACTTCCTTTCATGTGGATGAATTTTATGGGAGATATAATCCATCACACAAACACCTTTCATAAGTATATAACTCAATCCAAATCCTAGGTAATCAAAATAAAACTTATATCTTTTTATAGAACTAGGGAAAATCATTATTGGCACTGATGTTAACCACAATATCAGCATATTAATATAAGGATGACATTTAATTATTTATAGAAACTTTAATAACCTATGAGTAATGGATATCAAAGGAGTTTATATTATTGAAAAATAATTTAGAAATCATTGAAAATGATCTACAATTACCAATAATATAGCTATCTCAAACACATTATTTAATTCATCCAATGTCATAATTGCTATCCCAACCACATAAAACACATCATGGCTTGTTTCAACCACACATGTCCTAATAACCTCATCTATTGAATTGAATTTTACAATATTAAATAAAGGTGGTGACTATGGAGAGTCCCTAGAATGGTATACAAATGATTCTCTTACTCATCAATGATTTTAGAGAAGGCCAAGATACCTTATATAAACACTGGGAAAAATATTCAAGGTATTTGAATAAAATATTACTTATAAGGTCCATGAATACGGTAGAAACATTATTCAAGACAAAAGAAATGAAAAATCCTAAAAATTATTATATCTAAATCAGACGGTGGTCTTGGGTATGTTTGACTTTTTTACTATTAGATGATGATACCCTGATAGGATATCAATTTTTAGGAATAGCCATAGACATTTAAAATTATCAAAACTGGAATCATTAATAGGAAATGGAATTTATTCTTGATTCTCACTTGATTAGGATTTTATTAATCAGTATAGAGATTTAATTATCCATCTACCTTTGTCTGAATGAGTCAAAGAGCATCCAATTGAGATACACTAGTATGAAAAAAATTAGTTTCTTGATCATCTGGTTGAATTTTAAAATCTATTAATTTTATTAGATTCAGTAAATTAGAGGTATTTAATAATAATTCCATCCTAAAAATACAATCTAAATAGAATATAATTTCTTTAATGGGAGACGCTCTCTAGAAATACCTCATGTAGAGATGTGGACCTCAGGTTGTTATGAGTTGGATGTCATGGCCCAATCATGGGGGTCTTGTCCCACACCAGGAAGAGCATCAAGGATGTGGTTCATCTATTTTTTCCCTATCAAAGAGAGGGGTTTCACCCTGACAATATGGAGGATGGTTTGTGGCAGTTCAGACCCCACTGGTTGGGAGTTGTGTCCACTATCCTGATGACTCCATGGTAGGAGAAAACCTGTGAAGCTCACATCATATGAAGAGCTGGATGGCTGAACCCTGCTCTCCTTGGAGGGAGATGGGGTACCACATAGAAAAACTTCTATGCTGAGATGCTCGACCCATGATAAGTGTTATCAGAGGGAATATGCCTCGTGATTTTTGTGGAATACTTCAAGTTAGATCTTGGTGGTGGTAGGAGAGTCCCAGGGTGTCATGTCAGAGGTGACATGATTGAGAAGTTCATGCTCATGATATGTTTTAGGCAGAGAGGCCACTATAAAGGGTGGGTTTTGGGGATTTCGTTTGGGACACATAATGAGGGTGGACCACGGTGGTGTGCGGCCCAACGAGTGGGTGGGCCATAGAGCCAATGATAAGGAATGAGTGTCCCCTTGTTCATTCTTGGTAGTCAGTCAATTATAAGCTGACCACTTTTGTGACACATGGAAGGCCACAATCCTTCATGCATGAGGTCATGCATGGAATGGTGGTGGGAGAATGTCCCGACGCAATCATTGGGGTCATTTCCCACACCACTAAGAACATCAAGGATGTAGTTCATCTAGATTTTTCCTGTCAAAGAGAAACAATTATCCCAATAAAAATGGAGGATTTTTCATGTCAGTCTTGAAACACTAGTTGGATGTTGGGGAAACTCCCCTGATGAGCCCATTGATGGAAAAAACTAGCGAACTTCACATCATATCAAGAGTTCAATGGCTAAACCCCACCCATTATGGAGGGTGATGGGGTGTCACATGGGAAAACCACTATGCTGACAGCTCAGCCTATGACATGGATCCACCATTAGGTTAAAACCTAAACTATCTGCAAGGTGGTGTGATCACTAGATATCATTCTTGTATTGCCTTGCCTTACTGTTCTCCACAATATTTTTTCTATGCGTCTAGGAGGGAAATATTAATGTTTATTTTTCCATAGAACCTAGTACATTATTTCCCTCACCTGATTAGATGTAAGAAAACCCACCCTTGTTACTGTAATCAGTCACAAACCTGGATTTCAAAATTGTTACTCTCTCTAAATCCATGATTGATCAATCACCAACATCCCTCTAACCAAGGAAACCACTGAATCCATCGACGTCAAGATCCAACCAAAGATGTCTACATTATCAATGTTAAATTTCATCATTTATAGTTCCCATGGATTGGTATTATGGGTAAAAATGGATTACATCTCTAATGAAATCTTCAATAACCACCTTTCCCAAGTGGTTATCTTAGATCCAAAATTGTAGGAGTCCAAGATTTCTATCTTTTACAATAGGAAAAGTCTTCATAATTTTATACACAACCATCCTATAAACTAGAAATTATTGATTTTCTAGAACATAAACATTTTAGTGGAATATGTTGATGATTATTATTAGGTCCTCACCACCAAGATCACTTCGGGTACGTATAATTGTCATGATTCATTTTTTATACTAAATGTGAATCTTCAACTAGGGGGGGTCTCTATGGAAAAGAATTAGCTTGTTCAATCCAGGTTCTTCTTAATGGTTAGTGGGAGGAGACTTGATTTCCATGTGAGATCCATCATATTAGAAAGGTGGATACCCCTTTTATAGTAAGTCAAGTCAAGAAATCTCCTTGATCTAATCCCATAATGGATTCAATGTATGAGTTACATAGGAGAAAAATTCATTTTTGTAACAACCAAAAGAGATCTAGGTGAACATGCTGTCATCTAGAAAGTTGTTTTTCCAATTAGCATGAAATATCCACTTATCAAAAATCATCGGTCACCCACCTTCTCCATGAGCTATTAGATCACAATCTGATTGTTGTTAATCTATAAACCAAGTATGTTGAAATAAAGAAGTTTTTCTTCCCAATTAGATGGTCATTCATTCCAAATTTCCACAAATAGTGCTCACCTCCTGGACAAAACCAACTTAGGGCCATCGTTGGATCATCCTTTATTAAAAATTAAAATGATTGAAGAGGGAATTGTGCTTATGGAGTAACATGCATACCCCATTATAGATGGAGTTATAAAACATGATGAAAGACATTAAGATGTATGAATCCGAGCTTGAGTAAGGATAGAATGAAGACATTTTTAATGCCCTTCTTCATAAAAAGAGTATCCTAGAATGTATTTTACTTATTCAGGAGCAGTTGGCTCATGATAAGTCCAATGTAATATGGATATGAGTAGGAGACCAAAATACCAAGTACATTCATGTATTCTTCAAATAAAATAAATGTATTAGTATTAAAAACATCCTCCTCATTGATGGGTTGAATTCTAATCACATTGATGTAGTGAGAGGTATGTCAGAAACACTTTTTCAATCTCTCATTGTTTGTCTCAACCTCTCCATGTAGGATGGATTTACAAGAGGAAAATATTCTATATTTGAAACCATTCCAACAGTTTTGGAAGAGCAAGTAAACCACCTTCTATAATCCATTCATGAGGATAAGGATATATTAGAGGCTATTTTACGCCTCAATCCAGAGATCTCTCTAGTGCTGGATGACCTTACCAACTCCTTCTATGTGGCTTTCCGGAGCATCGTGAAGAAAGACCTTATAGAGGTTTTGCAATATTTCTTTCACAGTGGAAGTCTCCCACAAGTGTCTAGTAGAACTACCCTTTTTTTGGTCCCAAAGGTTAAGGACCCTTATTCACTTAGTAAATTCATGCCTATAAGTATGTCCAACATTCCTTATAAAGTTATAACTAGTGTGCTCTCTAGGAGGATAACACATCACCTCCAAGTCTAGGTCTCTAAGGAACAACAAGGTTTTATTATGGTAAGGTCCATTCATGGTTATGTTGAGCATTCAAAATAGATAAAATATGATATTAAAAAGGAATATCAAGGTTCTACCATTTTCATCATAGTGAATATAAAGAAACCATATAACAATATCGAGTGGGGATTTATCTTAATGGTCTTAAACTATACAGAACTTTCTTCTTAGACTATTAACCTACTTTTTAGAGGAATTTTCTCACCATGGTTCTCAATCTATTTCATGGGAAGTATAAAGGATTTTTCTAAGTTTGTAAGCAGGTTGAGAAAAGGGAACTCATTGTCTCTAAGTTTATTTATCTTGAATCGGGATGATAAAAGCATATTATTTAAAGTTAATATAGAGTTTGGGATGATCCAACCATTATGATATAGATGACACTTCCGAGGATTTTCCCATATAAAGTTTTTACACTATATGGTTATTTTTATTAATAAAAGATCAAAATCCACCATAAGCATTAATAAAACCCTGGATGAGTATTGTAAATAGAGTGGACAACTCATAAATTAGGATAATAGTGGTCTATATATCTCGAGGTGTATATCGGAGAGGCAAGAACACATAATTGAATCTAACACTAGTATTCTCAAAATAATCCTCTAAATAGACTACATAGGTGCTTCGATAATGGTTGAGAGGATGAATATAAGGCACCTAGACAGGGTGGTGGGGAATATCTCTTCTCAAATAAATAATTGGAAGAATCACTTCCTCACTTTCAGTGGAAGACTCACTCTAATGCACAAAATTATCAAAAATATTCCAATGATTTTACTCTGAATTATTTAATTTACAAATATAGTGATAAGGAATATTTATAAACTCTTAACCTAATTAATTTGGGATTCCCATTCAGAAGGTAAGTTTCATTGGAAATCATGGTCGAGAATATATTTACATATGGATGAGGGTGGTATTGGGGTGAAGAGGGTATGCAATATGATGCATTATATACATTCTAGGTTGGATTAGGAGGTGGTTGAAAGGTGAACTCTGTAGGAAATGATCATAATAGTGAAATATGAAAAAAAATAAAGGAAAATTGAAAAGAAACTACTAAAGTTTATGGAAAAAAATCAAAATTCATATTCCATGACTTCAATAACATTCATGTTGGATAATCTGTAGGGGTGATATCCGCTTCTGGCATGATAATTGGGCAGGTTTCTCACTTGAAGTATCTTGTTTCTTAATACAAGATATTATGTTTCATAATGCATATGATTATCCATCTTTTACAAATGGAATTCTCAAAAAATAACAGTACGATGTTTTTCATCTTATTAATCTCTTGGAAGAGCAGGGAATGTGTACTTCCAAGGATTCAACTACATGCTCCTACTAGTTAAAGGCCTTTATATCAGTGCCATTTGATAAAAAAAAATTGGGATATGTGGGGCCAAATCCATTTGTCAAAATAAATATCACAAATGTAAAAATACATCTTCTGGAATTTGTGGAGCCATTAAATTTTCCCTTGATATAGAGGTGAGTCAGAAATTGATACATATAGATTAAAAACAAATTTTTTGCTAGCATCCCTGTATTGAGTCAACAACACAATTATTCTCTGAGAGTGAATAGTCTTGAAAAGCGTGGCAAATAGTGGGTGTGTTTACATGATTTTATTATTATGTTCTCTAAGGAAATACCTTCTACCAAAGGTTGTTCTAGGGGTGGGAAGGAGTAGTTTAGAGAAAAGGGATTGATCTATAACTATGTCTTCCATATGTTGGTGTATTTTGGTGGCAGGAGAAAAATATTGTCTTGAAGGTATATCATTCTCTAGGATGGATATACCAAGGTGGTTTATTTTACACTAGGTAGACCTTATTAAATAATGGCATTAGCCTCCCTCGTTGTGACACTTACTATAATATAACAACTTTTATCCTGTTGTACAAAGAGTTATATCGGAGGGATGGAGGATTATTCGGAACATTCCCAACAATGGGATGAAGCTAAAAAATGATGGATCATGTATCATGGGAACAATGATAGTGGGTGGCTTTTTTGGGGCCCGAAAGGAAATATGGTTACTATTTTTTGTGCAAACATTGGGAGAAGTGACTCTCATCATTAAGTGGATTGGGATTTTATCAAGGAATTTAGTTCTTAATATCCATGAATATTAAACTCATATATATTTTAAAAAATCCCACAATTATTTTCATCTATTTGAAAAACCTCATCACCATCCGCCCGGTCCATCTCTTACTATATCAGGAGATGTAGATCTCTCGTTGACAAGTAGGCTTGTTTAAATCACACTTGGAGAGTATGCAATGAGGTTAAAGACTATATAAAATCTATTAAGACTCATTTTTATGATTTCAATTCATTTTCATGTGTGTTATCCCTTCCCCTATAGTGTAATAAAATATTTAGAGAATGGCCTCATTAGCTCCACCATTTTCAAACCCCTTATTTTTTTCTCGGTCTCATGCTTGTAGGGTTCATCCATTAAATGAATTTGTCTTCTATTTTTTTCATTTTAATAAAAATACATGAGTTTTTATATATATAATATTTAATATATATATTATAATAGTATATATAAATGAGTGAGAGGTTCATATACCAAATAATGAAAAAACTACGGATAATGAAATGAGTACTATAACATGATCTATTACAAGAACCACTTAAAATTTTATGGAGGCTTTCTCTACACCATTTAACTACCATACATTATAGTGGTTCTATGGGCCTATAAGGTTTTTTCTTAATTTTTTATTCTAATTATATGAACCATCTATTCTCCCATCCCTTCAGGTTAATATCCGATAACATTTGGTGCAATGAGCTAAAAATTAATCTCATTCAGAATGATGTTCTTATAACTATTATCTAAGAGAGATTTAACATGAAAACATTTATAGGTTTCAAATTAAAAAAAAAGTTTGACTAATATTGATAGAATTCTGAAAATAATTTCTTGTGTGACCTCCCTTTTCTCATTAATGTAAAATAAGAGGCCCATGTCTCTGGGTGAGAAAGAAGACAACTAAGATTTATTACATAATATATTACCAATTTCTTAAATAAATTATTATAACTTATAATTATTCTAGTGGAAAACTCCTTCAATTAATCATAGAATAAACGAAACATCAACTATCCCTGAAAACCCAAAATAATATACATCCCCAATCATAACTCGATCCACTACCTCACTAATGATTTGGAGTATTAATAAGAATCCTTGAGATCAAATATTGGTTATGAGGCCGATTTTAAACTAGTGGGATTTCAATTTAACATTTGATACCATCAATAGTGTTAATTTAATTTTATTATAAAATTAGTTGGAATATTTTATAAAATTTTCATTTCCATTGTGGAGGAATATAAACACCCTTGATTTTTTAGTTTCATTATTTAATGGTATAATTGTAGAGTAAATATGAATTTAAATAATTAAACTATAAAATATCTTATAGTTTATCATGGAAAACATGCCCCCCCCAATTTAGGATTGGTCCCTTGGTTATAAATGTGTCATATTTAATTTTGAAAGACTCATGGAACTATAAGAATCCATAAAATAATGTAATATTATCCAACAAACACATTTTATCTTTTGTATGATTTACCCAACAAATGGATTGAGGATTATATATAATTGACTCTGATGGATAATAAATATCTTGGGATGTACCATGAATCACTTCCTTACCTTGAACTGGATTAGGCATATCTCTACAGTACATTGAAAAAAAATACACCCCAATCTTGATAAGGCTTAAGAAAATAGGATTCTAATCTTATGGTATATTTTTTGTAGCCTCAATCAAGGGGATCTCAAGAACTCTTATATGGGATATGTTACTATATAAAATCAATTAAGAAAAGAATAATCATCCTAATCCTTGATATATGACTAAAATAAATTAAACAAAATCAATTGAAATCTTAAATATTTAATACAAAATTAAAGAGATTATAAATATAACATAAAATCACTAAAAATATATGGATATATATTATCTACTATGCAAGGTTTGGCTACCCAATTTCCTAATATTTATGTTGAGCATGAACATCCCAGTGGAAGGTTAAAATAAAGGTGCATGGTATGGTTCAATTGTTTCCCAAAATGTGTGTTCACTATATAAAACTTTAATAGTACCATTTCATAATATTGAATGCACTTTGAACACAGTTTATAAATCTTGAATCTAAACTATACAACATGAATGTTCCATAAAATTCCATATTTTCACTATAAAATCATAAAACCTCATTGATAAAAAAATTATAGAAAAAAATACTCATTTTATGATTTATCATTGAAACATAATGATAGATATCATAAATATTGGCCAAAAACATAATCTCAATATACCAAAATTTTTTGGACAATCTTATCTCATCTCTATCAATGCTTCCCTAGTGATATAAATCAAAAAAATATATTTAATACCTTTTTATAATGAACCAAATTTAGATACAGTATCATAGTACTCATTTTTTTCTCCTATAAATACTATGGTGTATTAATGATTTCCTTGGGCTGGAAACAAGTTTCACAAAATATATATTACACTGTAGTGAATGATTTTTCCAATAGAAAAGCCACATTATAATACGAGGTTCATCTTAGGAACCCAAAATTAAATCACTATACATTTTTAATTCATGCTAAAAAATAAATAAACTTGAATAAACAAGTAACCAATCATGGAATAATATAAATTAATAAGTCATATAAAACTCCAAAACAATATAAAAATAGCCAACGAAACTATCTAAAACAAGTGCATGTGTGTTTATTTTGGAATGGTAGGAACAAAATTTCCCAACATGTATAAACCTATATTATTTTGTAACTATGATGTTCTTTTTGGGTTCAATATTTTTATTTTATTTTGAAATTAAAGTGGAGTTTGAATAGGGTATTGTAGTGGTTGTGGTATTTTCCTTCATGTTAGACATGACATTTACTTCCATGTCCCAACTAGGAGGATTCCAACAGGGTTTATTTGTGGAATCAAAAACACCAAAACATTCCCTTATTCAGGATGTTTCATGAACCAATTTTTCAAATATAGGTGTTTATTAGTAAATAGTTACAACAACACATAGGGACTCATATTAGAGAAGGTGATGGGTGTTTTGGCTCATCACACCTTCTTCTGGGGACTTATTGCCTACTATGGGACTCTATTATATATTTAAGGCATATTTGTGAATCCTTTATTTAATATATAATATTGAAAATGTCACCATTATATTAAAAATAAAATATTATAAAATATTTTATATAGAATCATCTATATGTACTCATGGTTCTTCATTTAAAGAGACAAATATATGTATTAGAGGATCTTCATCGATGGTACCAGTAGTATACAAATTAGAGATTCTTATGGAGTTTACAATCATGATTCCAGTTTTAAGAAATATTGTAGAGAAATTTGGAATTTATAGTCATCCAAGAAGATGAGATTTGTTTTGATGTCAGGATCAATCCCAATAGAAGGGATTCCAAAATATCATTATGAAATTAATTTGAACCCATATTGTTTGGTGCCCCTTAACGAAGAACATAATACCTTTTAAGGTATTTTGATGACGACAGGATACTGCAGTTTAATATCATGTGTGATGTATTTGTAGGCAGAATATACCAATAAAATTTTAGTGTGGAACTTATGTCGAAGCTTCCTAAGGTTCCTAGAAGGAAAACAACCCTCCATGTTGGATATATCTATAATGGGAATATAGCCCTGAGAATATTAAGGTGAGATTGGGGTGTTGGGTTTGAACATCAGAGAGCCTTCCTATATATTCTATTTAGATATGAATCAATTACCAAAAAGTTTATATTGATCAGGTATTGCACCTACAGAGGAGGCCTAATTGGTTACTTCATTGGTAATATGGATTTTTTTTATTTTATTTTTTCACAGTGAATATGTCCCTTTGAGATGATTATTACATGGTTTTGGGGATTACACCTAGTAGGAGTCATGTTTGATAAATATTTGATCTTTCTTATTGACATGAAAACCACTAAACTCAAAGATCACATGATTCATTCTCTGTGTGGGAATCAAGAGAAAGTAGAATATATAGGGATTTACACAATCTACTACATCCGCTGGTGGATGAGGGAGGTGATATAGAAGGCGAGGGAATGTCCCACAAGAAAGACTAGGGGGAATAATTCAAAAGAGATACCATTTTAGAGATCCCACCACCCTTACTCCCCACCTACCCTTTTGATAGATGGATATGCAGTAGAGGGGCTTCCTACAGGCAAGAAATGTCACCCCCTGGCCTAAGAAGCAATCTATAGTCATCCCTAAGGATGTGGTACTCATTAAAATAGGAATATATGATTGATGATCTTTTGATGACCCTAAATATTATGTATTATAAATGTGGTACCAATATTATCATAGGAATTTATGATTAATATAGCACACATTTGATCCATAGGTTTATATCATGCATTTATAATGGATTTTGAGGTGGTCTTGGATTGATCCCCTTCAGTCGATGGGCCAAATTGAAGAGGTTCCCTATCATTGGGGATATAAAGGAGGGATTAAAGGGTGGATCGCACAGGGTGGACATATTAGAGATATAGGTGATTCACCTAGCTAAGGCATGGGTGAACATGAGGTGATTCTCACAGGTAATTCATGTGTGAGATAAGGATTCCTCGTGCAAGGTAAACCTGGGTGAGATAAAGATTCCTTGTGTGGGGTGGAACTAAAATGAAAGAGAGGCCTCATGCTGGGTGGACCTTGAAAAGTTAGAGATACCTATTTTTTGATAAATAAATTGGGAAATAGTTCTCGGTATAGGCCTTTTTCAAAGCTCCAAGGTTCTCCTCGGGTCTTTATAAGAATAGTACTCATGTTTTGAGATATAGAGGGGCCTGTTTACCTAGTAGTTTTGAATATATGGAAGGATACTCTTATGTATATTTATATTCAACACCTTTATGGGGCTTAATCCATTCATTATTTCAAATTCCCTCTTTCTATGTTAGATTAGGAAACTACCTAATGGTTTGGAGGGCAAGGGTGAGAGACTTGGGCGAGTATAGCTTCAATAGGCCTCTTCATATTTATGTTGTGAAAAATGAAAATCCCAAGGGTCCTATATAGGAAAACTTTAGGACCCTTGGTGAAAGAGATCATCCTTGCAAGTCCATTGAACATGTTTCTCCTTTAGAAACCTCACTCAAGTATTTTATGCTCATGTTTGGTCATACAAGTTGATCCTGTACATGATTCTTATCATGTAGATGGTGTATTCATGAGATCTATTTGGGTGTGTTCTTAACCCCATTTTTTCTTACACTACGTAAGGTATTTTCCCCTAAATGTTTTGATCCACCTGTAAAAATGAATATTAAAACAATCTAACCCCAAAATATTGGGTCTAATCAGAAGTTGATGACATGGTCATGAGGTACAGAGGAATATGGATGTTGATGAATCCTTCACTCGCTAATTTACATGTGATTTTTTACCCATAGGTTCTCTCAAAACAACACTATTATATCATCATGGCCCATATTACCATCAAAATGGTAGTCAGACCGATGGTTCATATGGCCTCAAGCATGTCTCCTCTAATTCTGCAGGCTACAGACTAGAAAAAAGTGTCTCAAGAGATGATATTGGTGAGACTATACCCAATCATCATAGTTTCATCATAGTATAACAGAGAAAAAATAAATCAACAACGATAGAAGTAATAAATAATGACAAAATAACGGAACACATATTTTATATAAAAGTAATAAAAGTGGTTGAAAATAGTTTATTCAATGCATGGAGGATGGGTGATACATAAGCTAAATCAATAGACAAACAACATGTTTTACAATACAAAAAAGAAATAATGAAATGGAAGAAAAGCCCCCACATGTGATCCCCATGAGTATCACGAGTTATAAATTGGTCCTTTACTCATGAATCCTATGTACAATAAATACAAAAATCAACACCGGCCCTTCAATTAAAAGGTCAACTCGGATACCAAAAGTTCTCGAGCAGGTATTGAGAATTAAATTTTAGTACGATGGTACCTACGTTGTCTAGCCTAATCTAGATGGTGCAACATAATCTAACATAGTGTGTGGTTATAGTGAAGTAATGACAGAATTGAATAAATAAATAATATATAACCTAGGATTCTATGGGAAAAAAATCGATGATAGCTGCTTCAGCTTATTTCTAGTATAAGAGTTAGATTAAGTCACTATATATATATATATTATCAAGAATCAGGTAAAACTACCTACCACCCATACACATACATATATATATATATATCATAGCTAGAATGGGGTAAAATTTTCTCCCACCCATACATGTATATATATATATATATATATCATACCCATCATGGGGTAAGAATGCCTCCCACCGATAAATAAATATATAATTTCAGTGTGTAATAATTCCTCTTATCCATAAATAATTATACAGCTGGGATGGGGTAAGAATGCCTCTCATTCATAAATAATTATATAGTTGGAATTGTGTAAGAATCCCTCCCATCCATACACAATTATATAGAATAGATGGGGTTAGAATGCTTCTCATACATACACAATTATATAGCTATCATGGGATAATAATTTCTCTCATCCATAAACAATTATATAGTTGGAATGTGGTAATAATTCTGCCCATCCATAAACAATTATATAGTTGGCAAGGGGTAAGAATGCCTCATATCCTTAAACAATTATATACAATGGATAATGCAAGCCTCTTTTGAATTTTAGTAGTCATTCCCATATTCATAATTCAATACATAAATCATAATTATTTTATGATATTCAATTATACATTAGAAAAGGCATGTAGTAACCTTCTTATATGTCAATACCTTTTAATACTTTTGGGAATCATTCAATTTTTGAAACTAGAAGTTTACGTGGTATGTATCATGGAATCACTTTGGGGGTGACAACATTGGTGGGAAAATTAATTATAAGGTCAATTTCATTTATAAATAATGATAACAATAATAGGCCCTTCCATTTAATTAATTTAATTAAGTTACTCCTGGGAACACCATGTCTATGGCTTAAATGAAAAGAAAGGGGGTCATTGGAAAAAATGGAATATTCTTACATAGAAACATCCATTTATAACGAAGGATATTAAATTAATAAAATAGTCCAATTCCATAACCATACCATCACTAACTATAAATAAATCATCAGGTATCATTAATAAAATAAACCAAGCAATCATAAAAGTCTAAACTAAAATTTTTAACATGAAGAAGTGTGCACCTCCAATAAAGGGGTTTTATTACAAAAACATTACTTTGTTGACAAATAAATCATTTATTACCTTTAACCACTTCATTAACATTATCTAAGGTATCACTTTATAATAAACTACCATATTTTAAAAGCATCAAATAAAGGTATAAACCCATGAAATTAAATAATTAATGTTTTCTTAAATAAAAATGGTAAGGAAATGGATCCTACATCAGGGTGTAAACATGATGAACAATTCATATCTTGACTCTTTCTAACAAGGATTTGTTACAACCCCCTTCAAGCATATGTACATTAAAATGTATATAAGGACACATGGAAACTATTCACACATTGACATGGCCATGAACATGTGCACGAGGATCCTTACATATACTATTATATTCATAAACTCACCTCCACTCACCTACATATTCATTTTCATATATATATATATATACATAGGAACACCTATCCCCATATATATATTCTCTATCATTGATGAATATACACATAATTGGGGAACCTACCTATATATATATAATTACCTATGCTTGTGTAGGTAAGTCTCTTTAGATTTCAACGACTCTAAACCAAATATCATAGACCAAGGCACTACAAAATAATTACTAGGAAACGTAAAAAACTCAAAGGAAGCATTATAATAATGGAAAAACAAAATAGTGGGTATAAATCTTTACCTCATATGGTCACGGTGATCTGAAACAACCCAAACCACTTCGCCTTCAGTGGGGGTTGTTGAAATACCCATGAACAAGACCAAAGAGTCCATTCACACACCTTATAGAAGGAAGAAACATAGAAAAATATCAACCCTAACCCTATGATTTTTTATCAAGCATTAGGGGTATAGGATATGCCTAAAAACAGATAAAAATAGGAAGGAGGAGGGAGGAGGAGACACACCTTGAGGAATCAGACCAAGAACCTGTAGAAATCCAATAAAAATTGCCAATGGAGAGGAGGTCAGGAGGGGGGTTTCGCACGACTTGGAGAGGAAGGGGTTGGGATTTCATAGGATAAAGGGTAAGGGGAGGAGAAGGCCTCCCCTAGGTATTCTAAAAACCTTAACTAAAAAATAATAATGATAATAATAATAAAACTCCACATAATCATAATCATAATTATATTATAGTTATTATAATTAAAGCATATCTTTATTATTATATTCCCATATTTTCATTTAATTTATTTTACTTTTAATATTAATTTAATTTAATTTTTTAAAGAAAGTCTTTGTGAACGGTTTGGTCTGCACAGTTTGAAAAACGGGACCCAAACAGTGTGCCCCATTATAGACACCCCAGGCACCCCGCACAGAGTAGCTACTTGGTTTGGAAAACATGATCCAACTGTGCAATGAATAGTGTTGAGCTACTATCCATGCCACTAAGCATGCGGGATAGGTACACAGTTTTGGAAACCATGTTTAGCATGTTTTCACCGCCTCTTCCCACCAACAGTAGGTCGCATGGTAAGCTGCTGAGATCCGCATGGTTTCAGAAAAACTATGTACCCTCTACAGGCATCCAAAAATAGAAAACTCGGCCCCAACACAATAAAAACTTGAATAGATACATGGAAAACTTCTTAGACCATTTTCCAAGCCCAAAAACATCACCATGAAGTGATCCCACTCTTGTAATTCCATTTTGAGGCTCAGTTTTAAAAATACATTGTTCTGTAAACAAAAAAGTTAAAATTCCTTCCCTTTTTCATTTGGTTAAAAATATGGGACATTATAACCTTCCCACCTTAGAACAATTCATCATCAGTAGTCTATCAAGAACAATGTAAATGTCGCATGATCTACGATTGTTTCGAATTTTCATTCAAATAGTCACATTTCATTTCCAAACTCCCAACACACCTTGAATCATTTCATAAGAAAAACAGATCTTAATCCATTATAACCTTATCCAACACTTTATTTCCAACTGAACACCAAGATGGATCTTACCTAATCCCATTACCAAGAGACACGATATTTTCATCGTCTCATTATGAACCAACCAAAGGAACTTCCCACCTTACGATTTATCTTATGGTTACCGACTCCATATTACTACTCAACCATCGTCGGGATTTCCTTGCAAGAATGTCTCTATGAATTACAATGACACTCCTGGAATGATTCCCATAGTGGTTGAAACAGTTGATTCCCATCGACATCAAATCCCAAGTAGAACATGCTTTCCATGAAAATACCAGACTGAAACACACCACATTCACTTCCACCAGATGATATGCTTGAAGATAGTCTTTCACCAATTTTAAACATTATATGAGAAGGATACGAGTCAAATCACTATTAGTGTGGAATAAGTCTGATACTCTCTTAGCACATCTAGGAAATTGTAAAGATAGGGGACATGTTTTTTTCTAAGCCGTATATGATAAGATAATTTAAATGAATCAAGTTAATCATACCCAAAAACTGGAATAAAGAACAGTTGAACCACAACTGGTCGACTTCAAAGATGGAACTCGACTTCACATACAGACACATAATTAAAACCAATAACAAGCATTTACCTCCTGATTATTTTTGTGATAGATCAATATTTAACCACTAAAATACATCTAAACCTACAAGCATCAATGGAATTTGTGAAAAACCAACCATTTCCAAAATTTCCACTTAGGTTGGGTTCCTTCTATTATAGAGGACACATTTCAAAACAACTGACATGGAACTCATCACCTTAGGAGTGTCCTATCAAACAAAAGAAGAGATAAACTAGAAACTTACAAGTGTTGTAGATCTATATCACCATAAATTAATGTGTGATGCTCTTATGAGATATTATCACCATGTCAAGCATAAAAGAAATCCAAAACAATAATATCGGCGTTTCAAAACACTCGTGTATTTTAGAATCCCTCTTGATCATTGAGATGAACATGAATCCTTAACTCTTAGGTAACATTACTAAGGAGATAAACCAAGACCATACTCAACAATAGAAGATATCTAACCCTACCAAGTATCACCTTATACAACCATTCATATGGAAATTTACATGATAAGTCATCTAATACCATGGAAAAGAAAGGGTCAAATAGCCTATGTATCAGGTGACCATGCACAAGACATTTCTAAATAACTAAAACCAGTCATTTCTCAATGCTCATGCCCATAAAAACCATGAAAAATCATGTCCACCCTTCCAAACAAGGGTTCCATTTAAAAAGGAAAAAAGTCCAACTAGGGACAATGACACCACAATGGTACCAATCATCAAAATTACATACATTAAAAATGAATTTAAACATGAAGGGTGCTACATAACGTGGTCAATCCCCTTAAAACACAAATGATTACCTTGTCACTAGGTCACACCAATAGAAGTAACTTCCTCAAGATCTTATCATCTCAGCCATTATTAAAAGAAAAAAGGGACCTATGGAAAATTCTACTGATTCTATTCTAATGAACTCAATAGGATTTTTCAACCTCCTATTACAAAAGGGTCAAACATCAATGACACTACCTATGGTTCCATTTACAAGCCCTTTACATTTAGTTGCATCCCATATTTAAACATTTAAGGATTTTTAACAAAACATAAATTTCCCATTTAATAAAAACACACATGGTAACCTGATTTAACTCACAGCTCAATGAAAAAATGTAAGTCACAACAATTTCCTTTTAAAAATTTAACATATCATTGAAATGTAGTCACAATTTGGCAATTATCAGAAAATTCAATTTTATTTTTAGTATCCATTTTTTATTTTAAATTTACACATCTAAATGGTATGTGTGAACCCAATCAACAACAAAAAATTAATGACATTAAAAAGAAAATTCAACCTAGAAAAGACTATTGGAACTTCCCCTCATAAGAGAAAAAATCGTTAAGTCAAGCCTCTACCTTCACAATAATGCTCAGCAAGCTGTCCCGTGAAGGGTTTTTTAAGCTTGTAATAGATGGAAAAAAGCTACACCCTCCCATTCTTCCAAATTCAAATGGCCAAAATCTGGTGAATACATCCTTCTATGAATCCTAACATAGAGCTATCCCTTATAGAGTGTCTAGGTTCTTTCACATGCGAGAATAAAAAATCACCAAAAACTACCATGAATTCCAACAAGTGAAATAAAAATTTCAATTCATTACCACATCCTCGTCAACATCATCCTCTGAGAGAAAACTGATACAGAACCACCAGAAAACGCATATGGTTGCTTTCCCTCACATCCCAAAACACCTTAAAGACCATCATTTATATCCCCCTCAAAGAGAGTGGTGGAGTCCTGAAGTAAGAGAAAATTAACAGACTACCAAATACCTTGAAGGAGCATGTATCCATGGACCTGAACTCCAAAGAGGAAAAAAACACATCTCAACAAACTAGTATCAAACAACTCAACCTTTATTTCTAACATAGGATGTGCCGGAACTGTATTGGGACAACGACTACCAGTCCACACACTCCAAAACCACTATGAAACCACTATAGTATATGAAACTAGGAAAACATACATGGATTCAAGAGGCCATAGTTGATATAGGTAACCAAAAACACTATCAATTGACAATAGTGATGGGAGAAAACCTAATATATTAACCATAACCACAACCAACACCCCCTATGTATAAACTGAGATCTGGATCATGAAGGAAAGACAACGTAACACTGGAATTCACCACATATGAAAGATTATGTTGGATGACAACACATCCAAAATGAAACTACATAAGGAATGGAGGAGGAGTAAAATAGCATCGAAGGAAGATCGAAAACCCTCGCTACCGTGGAATTAATACATGGTAGGATATATTCTGAATGAAGCTAAACAAGACCATCACCACACATGAGCCGCGAATGATGCCAGATTTGAAACCTAAAGAAGATGAGACCTGAATCTTGGCTGGATCAGAATCACAAGAGGTGAAATGGGTGTTTTTGGCTTTATGAAACACCCCTCCATTGATTCCTGATATTTTGGCTTGCTAGGATCCTACATAGTCTGTGAACACCATCTCCCAAACATTTAATCCCATGCACTTCATGGATTGATAATTTATTCCCATTAATATATATAGATCTATTTCTAGAATACAATATTCCCATATATATATATGTATATATAATGGTATAGTTATATGGGTGGCCATGTACCAATACATAAAGCACTCACACACTTTATAGGTTGGCATTAGGATCTCATTTATTTGAATCCCATCTATATTGATATTTATTAGTAGCCATTTCATTTTATTGAAGGCTCAATTATACGAGTTACCTTTTTCCAATTGTAAGGCACCCATTCACATTACAATTGAAAAATGTATCTCATTGTAATCACAACCATTTACATATGTCAATACATTACAAGCTTGAAATCACATGGTATAAACACAAAGCTACGGTATATAATAAACTGGTCATGTTACTCTAACATGAAATCAGGATTAAGAATTACCTAAGTTGGTACAGAATAAGAATGTTAATAGGATACTTAACATAGATTATAATAGAATGCTACTAAAAATAGGCTTGTCATATCACTCATGGGACACAATCCAAATATAGAACAAAACCTACTAATGAAACTACATGGCATAAAAAATTAATTACATATTAATACCTATGTTCCTATAATGATTCATCAAATGAATGTTCTTTTCTAAATCACGACACGGTTAAAATTCCATATATTTCATAAATAATAAGCATTGGAAAGTAAAATAATCAGTCTAGGTGAAATCATATAATTTGTAACTGAAAACAACATAAACAAAAATCCAATCCTTGGCCACTTGGTCATTTCCAATACATGGGGTGATCAGTCCAAAGAAAGAATATTAACCAAGTGTTAACACATTACTATTCTCTTATTTACCAATCCAATATAGTACGAAAAATGGAAAATTTGACCTCTGATACCACTTTGTAACATCCCAACCCATCTTACCATCAAACCGGTAGTTGGGCTGGTGGGTCACACAGCTTCAATCACATCTCTTTATTTGCTAGCGTCCAACAAATAGAAGTGAGGGTCTCTGGAGATGATAGTGGGTATACTATACCTTCTTATCAGAGTTTCACAATAATATAACAGAGTAAAAAATCAATTAATAGTGTAATTAGTAATAAATATTTTCAAAATAGTAGAAGGTAGATCTTATATAATTGTATAAAAAGTGGCTAATACTAGTTCATAAAATGCATGGATGATGGATGATAAATAATATATAGCAGCAATCAAAAAACATGATTTACAATATGGTACAAAAATAATGAGAAGACAAAAAATCTCATTGAGTGATCTCTATGAGCATCCTGAGCTTCAGATCAGTTTTTTGCTCCTAACTCCCAGGTACAATTAATATAGAAATCAACCTAGGACCTTCAAAAATAAGTTCTACTCGAGTACCAAGGGAACCTGAGCAGGGTGTGAGATATAAATCTCAGTAGGCCGGCACTTTTAGTTTCTAGCCCAATTTAGACGGTGCAACATAAACTAAAATAGTGTTCATGTATAGTAACGTAATGACCGAATTGAATAAATAAATTACATCTTGTCTTGGTTCCAAAGGGACACCTAACAGTGATACCTTCTTTGGCTCATTATCAGGATAAGAGTCCCATGAAGTCACTATATATATATATATATATATATATATATTATTTGGCATGGGGTAAAACTACATCCCACCCATACATGTATATATATAGATCATAAATGGTATTGGGTAAAATTTTCTCCCACCCATACATGTATATATATAGATCATAGCTGGAATAGGGTAAGAATGCCTCCCACCCATAAATAATTATATAGCTAGCATGGGGTAATAATGCCTCCTATCCATAAATAATTATATAGATGGCATGGGGTGATAATGTCTCTCACCCATAAATAGTTATATCAGTGGAATGGGGAAAGAATTCATCCCATCCATAAACAATTATACATCTAGTATGGGGTAATAATTCCTCTAATCGACATAAAATTATAATGTTTTTATGGGGTAATAATTCCTCCCATCCATAAAAAATTATTTATCTAGCATGGGGTAATAATTTCTCCCATCTATAAACAATTATATCGCTATCATGGGGTATGAATGCCTCCCAACCCTAAACAATTATATACAACGTTTAAAGAAAATACTCTTATGAATTTTAGTAGTCATTCCCTTATTAATAATTCAATAAATAAATCACAATTCTCTTATTCTTTTCAATTAGAATTTAGAAAATTAATGGGGTAACCTTCCTATACGTCAATACCATTTGATCTTTTTTGGACTCATTCAATTTCAATAAACTAGAAGTTCATGTGGTAATTATCATGGAAGCACTAAGGGGACACTAACATTGAGAATGTTATTACTTACCAGGTTAATTCCCCTTATAAAGCAAAATGACATGAATAATCCCTTCCATTTAACTAATTTAATTTAGTTAGACATGGGAACACCATATCAATGGATCAAATTACAGGGAAGGGTGTCATTGGTAAAGGGTATATTCTATCATGACAAATTCCATTTATAATGCAGGACATTCAATTAAAAAAATAATCCAAATCCCTAAACATTCCATTACTAACCAAGGAAAAATCATAAGGAGTATTTAATCAAATGAACCAAGCAATCATAAAAGTATAACCACTAGTTTTTAGTTTCAAGACAGCGCACCTCTTTTGGAGGGGTTTTATTTGAAAAATATGACATTATTGACAAAAAAATAATCTCTCACCTTTATGTACTTCATTATAATTATCAAAGAAAGAATTTTATAATAAACTAACATACTTAGAAAGCATTAAATAATGGTGTGAACCTAAGAAATTAAATAATTAATGCTTTCTAAATTAAAAAGGGTAGGAAAGGGAACCTTACTTAGGGTGGAACCAAGACAAACACTTTGGCTCTTAACACTTTCTAACTAGGAGATGTTGTTATCCCCTTTGAGTATACACACCTTCACACATATATTTATAAGTATACCTAGCCCCTATGCACACATCCACATGGGCATGAACATAATCAAGGGGATCCATACATATAGTCTTATATCCATATACTCTCCTCCACTCACCAACATATGAATTTTCATATATATACATAAGAAATCCTAACCCCATACATATATATTCACTACCATGAATGAAAATACACATAACTAGGGAACCTATAGATATAAATGTATATACTTACCTATGCATATGCTGAAAAGTTACCTTAGACTCTGATGACTCTAAACCACATGGTAGGGTCCAATGCACTACAAAATAATTACTAAGAACCCAAAAACACACAAAGGTTTCAATATAATAATTATGAAACAAATAATTTCATATAAATATTTACCTTGAATGGAATATCTGTACCGAAGAAACCCAAACCACTTCACCTTTAATTGCGGTTGTCAGAATACACCAAAACACAACCCGAGAGGCCATTCATACAACCTATAGATTAAAGAAACAAGAAAAACCCTAAAACTAGGGTTTTCAACCGAGCATGGGAAATGAAGATGCCTTATATAATATGTAAATATGAATAAGAAGGGAGGAGGAGTCACACCTTTAATAATAGGACCACAAACAGGTGGAAATATTCTCATAAATCACCAATGGATAGAAGGATAGGGGGAGGGCATCACGTGGCTTACAGAGAAAGGGGTTTGGGTTCTCATGTGATATAGGGTAAGGGGAGGATAATAACTCCTTTATGTTTTCTAAAAAACTTTAATAAAAAACAAGAATGAAAATAATAATAACAATAATCATCCTAGTAATAATAATAATATTATTATTATTATTAAAACATTTTATTATTATTTCCCATTCATTTTTCATTTAATATATTTTACTTTTATCTAATCAGAATGATGCACACCAACATGTCAACTGTTATGATGAAATACATAATCCCTTTCAGTCGTCAAAATTATCTATGAAATGCGGGAATGTTTTTTAGGATGATAGTTGGAATTATGGAACCCTTAATAGGGCCTCAGATAGTGGTGGGAATACCTCTTACAAGGATGCAATCCTAAGTATCAGAACAAAGATGAATGATAGTGAGGGTTTCACTTCTTCTCCCTCAAATAGAAGACCAAAAATGTGTTATTCCAATATTCCTAGGAATTATTCTACCAGATCATCTTCTAAGGTGCTACGGTAGATGCGTATATCCTTAATATTTTTAATCAAGATATGTCTCAATCTGATTGGGATACTAGTAGTGAATCTGACTATAGAAATGATATGTTGTTATATGATCTCTAAACATGATTTTGGTGGGTGTGGGTAATTCTTCTTGTTCGGTGTCGTAGGCCAAATTTCTATATTTTTATTTCTTACTAATAAACTGTCATAATATATTCTTTTAGATGAACATGTTTGTTTTTTTCTTTTACATTAAATTTAATTTGATTTTTTAAATGTCTGTCTTGGTCTAAGGTTTACGATGTACAGTTTGAAAACTCATGTTCCAACCATGTTCCTCTTTCTAGACACCTGTGGAACCCAGTACAGGCTAGCCACATAATTTAGAAAATTTTCACCAACTATGTGGTGAATAGTTTTGAGCCATTGTCCATGCCACTAAGCACGAGGGATAGGTTCATGGTTTGGGAAACTGTACACCACCTGTGTAAACCATCTCTACCCACTAGCAGTATGTCACATGATTAGATAATGAGGTCCTCAAAGATTCATAAAAATCGTGCACCACCCATGTAAACTGCCTCTTCCCATTGGTAGCAGGTCGCACGGTTAGCTGTTGAGGGCCTCACAATTTCAAACAAACTCTACCCCCTCTACAGGAAACCAAATCATAGAAAATCCAGCCTTGCCAGATTTGAAATTAGATGAGCACTAGGTAAACTTATTTTTCCTTCATAAAATCCCCAAAAAAATTTCTTTTAATTGATCCAACTGTCAAAATTCAATTTTGAGGCTCATTTTTAGAAATGGCCATTTAGTAAACCGAAAAGATCAAATTCCTTCTCTTTTTCATCCAGTTCAAAAAACAGGATGTTACAACTACCTAGTTACTACATTAAATAGACATGGAATATGGAGTATAGATGTCCACCACGTAGGTTAGTCACATAGGACATTTTTACTAGTCTTTAGTATCGGTCGACCATACAAGTAAGTCATGCAGGTCAGCCACACTCTTTGATCACACAGTTGATCGAGCATCAATATTTAGACTCTCATGTCTGAATAATTCCTTCCCCTATTAACACCAATTGATTACTCTTTCCAACCTAATATTACACATATCCATTCCATGTTACTCATTTTCTCTATTCATCTGATGTCTATCAGTATGACCTTGGTGAGATACTTCCTCTGGACCCCTTGAGTGAGGACATATGTGAGGCCTTAGTGAGTGAACTATAAGAGGTCACATGAGCGAGTGACTTGCATTATGTCACATGATCGAGTAGACTGTGTGACGTAACATGAGTGAGTTACCTACATGAATTAATTTTATTGAGTGATGTGTGCGAGGTCACATGAGCATGTGACCTATAAGAGGTTACTCCTTTGTTAAATTTTCTCCTTTTTGTAGAAAACTCCAAATAAAATCCTCGACAGTAATGAAAATCTTGGTGTTTCATAAGTGTATATCCAATATAATATCATTTTATATATTATGAACAAGTTTTCACACATGTTAGAGAAATTATCGAGCCTTAATGAAAGATTACGCTGACATATGTCACTACACACATTCATATTTAAAAAAATTGACGATGAAGTACCAATGCAAGTACCCACTATGAAATTTTTCTCTAATCTATGGCCATGAACTTTTGAAAGATGCATTTATCCTGAATCCACAAAGATTCTTACCAAATTCCTAATTCTAGGAGTACACCAATTGTCAAACATCCAATATCTTTTCATGATATTTATTCATCAATGAGGGAATTAAACCCTCTACAGGTGTCATGCTTCATAGGTTTTATTCCCCTTATTTGAAGCCTCACACGTAGAAGTCAAAACCTCACTACTATCCAATGATATTTTGTCTGTTAAATATGTATTAAGAGGGGGAGTCAACCCCAAATGGATGTGGGCATACCAGGTGCTCCAAACTTGTGCAGAATTTAGAAATGGGCTAAAAGAAGATGGAATTTATCAAGCTATATGGGTGGCCCAAACATATGTCTATAAGAATTATGATATAATCCCTGATCTCTTATGTTGATGGAGCCCTCACAAAATTACTTTTAATTTGACACACGGTGAAGTCATAATTATTTTATGGGATTTATACAATATCTCCGGAGCCCCTACTATCATAGAAATATATGAAATTTTTATCCCACCGAAAGCAACCTGGGATGGCACTAAAAAGACACTAGCTTTAGTATATGACCTATTAAAGTTGTCCCAGAAGGTTCCAAAAAAGGACCCTCGCCGAAGGGGTGTTCATTTTTAGTCGTGTTTAAAGGCCTTCCAGAAACAACAAGGGAAGTTTCCTATTTTCCATCACCCAATAGGATGTCCTTTATTAGAGAAGTGTTTAATTAGTTATAAATTTTGGCTTGCATTGGAGAAACAACATTATGATTGGTGGGGGTATATAGTTAGTTCTTTTTTCCATATTAGAACTTTCCTTGCTGTCTTCCTACTAAAGTGTTTGAGTACCTACATAATGTTTGTCTGAAAATATAATGGTAGTGTGAGTATGGGGATGTTTTTCATAATGGTGAATCCAGAAGAAGGAAAGAACATAGGGCTAGCATCCATTATTTTGGAAAACAATTATCAGTTCTTGTTTCATGTATAAATAGTGAGGTTCCCATATAGAATTTCCATGCTATTTCAATTTTTGTGGGGGTGGATTTTAGTGCACTTCAATTATGATCTTATGAAGAGTGGAGTCAATGTTTTTAAAGTTTGTTTCCATCCATTTATTTAGATTGTTTCTAGTATTCATCCCTTGTATGTAATGTATGGAACATGTCTAGATAATTTGAACGTACTAGGAGAGTTTAACTTCTTCCCATATAGTGGTCCACCTACTGTTACATTTATTGATAATGGATAGGGTGATTATGACCTAAGTCTTATCTGATCATCTTCAAAGATAGCATTATGGAAACTAAGATTTATTGGGAGGTCATATGTGAATCAAAATCTCCAAACAGATTTTATCATCATTTCAAGTGTCTACAATAGCCAAATCTATCTCCCCTACCCACATGTATAGTTTGAGAAACACCCAATGGTAGCCAGAAAATTCTAGATCCTCGTAGGTTTTGATCTATCCCAAGCATCAGTTAAGCTATCGAAACTAGGTTAATCTATTGAGTTAATGAATGGGTATGATAATGCCTATATTTATTAGTATCCTTAAGGGGTGTTAATAGAAAGTTTCCCTCGAGTTGTGGAAATAAAAAATAATAGACGTTTCAAGAACTGTATGAAGTATTATACATGTTTTTATGACACCAAATCTCCAAAATATTATAATTAATCTTATAAATGGGCCATGAAGCAATATATAGTTTAAAAGACCACATTTTTCAAGAAAAGAAGGTCTAGTCATCGCTACCTGGGTAGACCAAAGATTATGTCTCCCAACCTTTTTCCAGAGTAGATATTCCCAAATGAATATTAAATTCAATGGATTTTGGGACGTCCTCATGAATATCCTCATTATTGTTTTATTATATATGTACTAAGGCGGTCAGAGTGTGGAAAGTTTTATCCCATAAAATCATATACTTATTTGTATTTCTTAAAGTTGGCATACATATCCCACATCTTGAGGATATTAAATCTCCCTCTGATATTCAAACTGAAACTAATTTTACTATGGTGTGGAAGTATGTTCGGGTGTCAGATATGTAATTATTTGTGACTGATGACCAGATCTAGTCATAATGAGGATAATTAGTACGCCAGATTTAGGTGTTGTTGAAGTAGTTAGTGAATAATCCAATTTCGAATGAGATGAATTTATCTAAATTGGTGATGGAAAATTCTTTCCCATTCTATTGAAACCATATTAATTTTTTTGATTAAAGGAACTAATATTAAGATGAAACATTGACTTGATGATGGTGTCATCATTAAACCTTACCACCCAAAGATATAAATCAATAGTCACCTTGATCAGGGTTGATGGGACTATCCCTAAGCCTGGGGATTTATCTTTAGGTCAGATATAATGGGAAATGGACTTGGCTTGGTGATCCTTTTCACATCCAATATATCTGTTTGAGAATAATTACATGGGACCCTCACTATCTCTAGTGAAGAAACAGAATAGGAAAATGAGGTTAGCCAGGCATATGAATTGTATTAAGTCTTCACAATGTTGTTTAGTACTACAACTTACCTAACATGCCTATATAACTTTTCTATCCCTTAAAAGACTTCCTTTACTTTCCTACATCAAGTGGTATAGTACTAATCCTTCGAGAGTCAAAAAAGACAATCCATATAGAGCATGAACTCTTTATTAAAATCACACTACCCAGATTAAATAAGTTTCAAGGGATCAGACTTCATATGTTCATATAACTACTATAGGATAAGAATGATCATGTATGGTCAATTGTGCATTATAGTACATCATATAATATTGACTGGATCTTTTTTTCTCAATATTTCATGCTCATAGAAATTATTGGGGGAACATATTATAACCACTAATAACATTTTTGATGTCCCAAGAGAAGGTAATTAGATTCATGGGATGTTAGAAGGGGGTTTTCCTACTAAAATAACTATTGGTGAATTAGGTGGATTGATGTTGGGTCCTAAGCCTAATGTTCAGCATGTCTTCTTGGGTGAGACTATCATAGGACATAGGGAATTAATTCATGAATTAAGAAATTTGATCTGAAAATTGAATATATGATTTCACAAATTAATATCCCAATAAGTTTAAAAGAGTTTAAGGAAATCATTAAGGATTTATAAGGACATGAGACTATATTTTTTTTCAACTAAATATTATGGATTATGATTTAATCATGAATACTTTATTCGTGCAACTTTTATTATGGAAAATATTGTAGAGGCCTTTAAGTGGTAGGGTACCAGGATTTTTCTCTGTTAACAAATGGAGGAAGTACCAGTCATAGACTGTCATGTGGGGTAATCTTTAGATCCTTCTAGCCTTGTCTCTAAGAAATGTGAATGAAATACCTCTCATTTAGAGCTCCTTTCTGAGGATACACAAGTTTTAGATATAGGGGATTCTTCTAATAAAGTAGTTGAACCCCCAATAGGTGAGTATTATTAACTGATATGATAGTCTCTCTACCCTTTATTTATATTATTCCCAAAATTTAATGATGTCTTCCACCTTTTATCGACTGCCATTAACTTCAGCGGATGAGCCTGAGGGAGAGGCCTCCATTCCCAATAATTCAATAGCAGAAGGATAAGCAGATGCTATATCGCAAAAGAGCAGAATAGGTTTCATCCTAAAGTGAAATAATCCCTGAATATATATCTCCAACTAAAAGAGGCTACAAGTTAGACTTAGAGGCACATGATTCCTTTTTCATGACATTATGTTTCATTTGGAAATACATTTGATGTTAATCTCAGAGTCTCCCCTTAAAGACCTACCATAATGACTTTACTGACTCCCAACTTTGTTTTCCACTTTTGGGAATGGAATATTGGCTTACCACATGATCCATCATTCCATGAAGTTGATAATTCGGTGATGGGAAGAGGAGAAAATATTTTGGAAGGCTGAGGTATATGTAATGGGCCAGTTTAAAGATATTAGAGTTATTGTATCCTAGGTGGAGGTTTGAAATACAAAGAAAGTATAAGAGAATCAGTTCCACGTCAATGACAAATATCTCTAGATAGTACATAATGATGGAGAATTAGATTCTATGAAAGTTAAGATTGTCTGAATCCCACAATCCGTGATGTGGGACCTATTATAAAAAAGAGATTACTTTGCTATGGAAAGGAGAAACTTCATTGTGATGAGGAATTAGATTCCAAAAACCCTAAGGGGATTTAACAAACTACTGATAATGCTTGATATGCACTTCCAAAAATCAAAATATATGATTATGATCACATTTAACACTTGGAGGAGAGACCCCAACATGTGGAATACTTTTTGAATTTTGATATATGATTAGAAAATATTTTTTCTCCTAATCAACTATTTCTTTTTTACAGCCTATTGAATTACGTTATGTTAGAAAGTAATTATTTAAATGAATGTACTTGTTTCAATTTTTCTGAATCATTGTGAATAG
Source organism: Viscum album (assembly GCA_963277665.1). NCBI lineage: Eukaryota > Viridiplantae > Streptophyta > Magnoliopsida > Santalales > Viscaceae > Viscum > Viscum album. Next base: position 1,985,552,951 of record OY728128.1, read on the forward strand.
AATAGAATAATAATCCAAATTTTTAACTTGAGCACATGAACTAGAAAGAAGAACTTTATTATTATTGGGGCCTAAATATTTACCTCATAGACTTTCCACTAGTATATTAATGTTATATAGTAAAGACAAATGTAGATGATGTTTTAGGTTGAATATATTTGAGAAATATTTATTGGAGTGACAATACTAAATGAGGATTTTGAGCCATGAATATCAAATCCCCTCCCCATTTTTAATGACAAATTATAGCTCATTATTTCAATATTTTTTGGGTGTGAGACACATACATAAAGAATGAATGTGGACCATATTTGAAAAGAATTATGCATCAAGATAATATAAATACACAAAGAGGTAAAAGGATTTACTTATAAGGATGGAAATTCCACTATTTGACATGAAACATTTTGGGGAATTCATTATTAATATCCAATTTGATGTGTCTTCTGCATAGTAATAAAAAGGTTTTTGTTAGATTCTAATGCCCTAACTATTAATAGAGATGGGAAAACAAAAAGAATGTGAGTTCCCCCAAGGCCATGAATTATGAATCATCATAGGTGGGTTATTTAGTGATGTGACATTGGAATTTAGGCTTAAGACTATCATTAAATAGGTCACCACAATCTCATTTTAGTGTTTAGTGTCTCCCATATGGATTTCCCTACACTAATCAAGCTCATGGGAGGGTGTAGAGGATCATTAATATTATGTCTGAGACAAAATGCATAATTCAGGAATCATTATAATTATTATTCCATTTATGTCCTTTACTTCAAGAAAAAACATTCCATTAATTATATTATAACATTGATTGGTCATGAAGAAATGGGATGATCTCTCGAGATCTCTATGATCACGTGAGTCATGGTATTGTGAGAAAAAAGTGGAGTTTGGGATGTTACCCAGGTTATGGTATAGTGTCTATGAATAATTTTCTTTGACAAAAAAATATGATTGATTGACGGGGTTCACCCTCGCAGTTTGTTTTCATGTGATAGATTCCAATAGTTCATATAGTATAAAGGATCTATTATTTGACCCAACGGATAGTGGATAATGAACAAAATGTATCTTATTGAGCCCAAAATAATGTCACAGTATACCTATTTATGAAAAAGGAGGTTGGAAAGCATGATCTTATGGATTTAAAATCAAGATGATAAATATGGAACAAGTGCAAAAATAATGACCATAGGTGATATTCGAAAAGAGTCTTGAGATACAACTTTGTCAATGAATACATAGTTAAAAGGAATTCCTCCTAAGGGTGAGGGTGTCCCTGGTTGACGGTACATTTTGGGGTAGTAATTATGCAGATCCAATTCGAGGTTTATTATGAATATTCAAAACATAAGTGTCCATTAGAGTTAAGCACTATCATAACTGATAGAAAAAATGGTAAACGATGAAGATCCTAGTTCTCCAAGCCAAGTTGTGTTACTAGTGAAAGGGATGTGTCCAGCCCTAAATGAGGTATTTAGACTGGCATTATCCATGGTAATGAAACTCCCTATATATATATCTAACTTTAATGTGAGTAAGAACAACCATTTTTCTCTCTAGATGGGCCTAAAATGAAATTTTTAGGTTTTACTACATATCCCATCAAGGAAAGAATAAAAATATTTTTAGTTTTTGAGTTCCCAACACTGATCAAGTTCCTATTTGGGGAGAGGGAAATTTTTAATAAACATGGGTTCATGAATTATAGGAGAACCTTATTAGGATTCTCATATATATTTCTAGGTCTATAAAAAGGTTTTGAGAGTTCTTTCACATTGATTCTTTCCTTGTAAATTGTAGAACCCATGAAAATGTGCATTTTAAAATTCAATTATCATTATGTCAACAATAAGAGAACAAGACGTTAACCATGTGGCTTAACATAATGTGTTAATGATGTTGGTTACCTGACATGAAGAGAAAGATTGAGGTATCATATCATGAAAACATATTTGGGGTGAGATGTACATAGTTTAAGTTCATGGAACATAGACCTTGGTTATAGAACAAATGAACCAAATCTCGATTATTAGTCCATGGACATCACAACATACATTGGATATTTGTAGGGAAATCTTATTCCATGATCTTGGGGGTTCTTGGATCAAGAGTATTTGAGATTAGAAAAGTATGCAAAGAATTACTGCATACCATGTTTGAAAATCAGCTTCTATTATGACATTGTAAGAGTGTACAAAGATAAAAGGATTTCCTCATAAGGATGAAGGTTCCTTTGGTTGATGTTCTATTTTGGGAGACTCATTATGTATATCCTAATTGAGGTGTATTATGAATAGTCAAAACAAAGGGTTCCATTAGATTACAATGCTCTTATTGTTGATAGGAATGGAATTATATGATGATCAGAGTCCTCTAGGAGAAGGGATAGTATGTTTAGAGGGGATAAACATGACAATGGAGAAATTTTTAATTGGAATTTTCAATTATTTGTGTGGTTCCTTACATGGATCTCATTCATATGTAAGGAATGGGTTACTTTTCGATGTCCCTTATTCAAATCCCCCGCAAAAATTTTATTTTCATACAAGGAATAATGTGTTTTTTTTTGTGGACCTAGGATAGAGGCATGGGCATTACTGTATATCTTATTTAAGTGATAATCAAGACACGTGTAGTTCTAAATAAGATAAAGTGTTTATGGTGTGGTTGGTGACCAAAAACATGATTGGGGGCCCTTTAGGTTTGGAATAAAGTGTTATACAGTTTTATGTCATGCAACAGGGATGTGAACTATATAGGTTTACAAAATGTGGGGAGGATGTTTTCATACAGTTAAATGTTTTTTGACTTGGATAAAAAGGTTATTCTTTTTAAAGTCATTGGACATGGGATAATTTGTGTTGTTTAATGTCAGTAGGCCTTTGTGTCAATATATCTCATTAAAATGATAATCTAGACACATGTATCTCATAGGATTTATAGTTTAGTGGTATAGTAGGAGATCGAAATTGAGATTTGGGACCTCTCAGGTGAGGAACAATATGTAACACAACATTATTTCATGCAATAGGAATGTGAATCATGTGGTTATATATCATGTTTATAGGATGTTATCATATAGTTTAACATATTTTAACTATGACGTAATGGTTTTTTTGTTTAAGGTCATGTGATAAGGACTACTCCATGCAGTTTAACATCATGTCGTATGGTTGAATGGTGTCTTCTAGTTTTAAGTCATGTGATTAGAACCTATGGGTAACACATGAATTATTTATTGAGAATCCTTGTATTGGTAGGGGGAGTAGTGTGTTCCTATCCATGATGATTCATGAGTGAAATCCCTTGGGGTAGACCTTATGTTTTATTTTTGGTCCTTCCCCCTTGGGATCTAGATTTGGGTTTTTTTTCTTTGTATCATTTGAGTTATAAGTCAAAAAACTAGTTCTCTTTGATAGAACAAATGGAATCAAACTTTCTTGTTTAAGGCTCATGCTATATGGTTTTGGTGACCTTCCAAGTGGTTCAAGGTATGAATCCTTTCTCATTGATTCAGTCTAACTTTTCCAATCGCATATATTATATCTCATCATCTAAGATTTTTCAATAAATATTTATTTATTGTGAGGGAAACTGGACCTCAATGGATAATACTTCCGTTATTCCATAAACCTGCAAATATAGGTTCGCCTATATAGTGTTTTGGGATGTAGTGTGATAATCCCAAAAGGTGTGTAAAATATTTTTAGTCCAAGCCTTTTTTTCTATATCGTCCATTTTCATTAGAATATTCGTCATAATTTTATTTAAATCCCATATCTATCCATTTTTTGTTGCATGGTAGTGGGAAGAATAGTTGGATTTATTTTTGAACTTTAGGTAGTGCTTATTCAATTAACAAACCCCGATGTTAATGGAATTGTATTTCAGTATTATGTGAGGGACAAAAAATATTGTGATGATGTTTTAATTCTTGGAATTAATGATTATCTTACTCCCAACTACCATAAGAAGTACCACTTACACTTATTTGGAGAAGAATTTAGTAGAGGTAATAATGTATATGAATTGGATGGTCATAGCCAGAGGGTACATTCTTATAACATCAATTACCCATATGGAGAACAACTAAGAGTATTTAGTAGTGTGTAGAAACTATGGCATTTGATGGATGAAGTTGGAATAAACTTGGAAGGAATGACACCATTTTACAAATATTATACAATCATGCATCATCGAATGCCAGAAATATACAAGCCTCTTTAATTGATTGAAAATCATGGTTTCTGTGTGATGGGAACCACAATTACCTACATAAACATCCTTCTTTTTGGTAGTTGTCTCCACTCTATTAATGAATCTAAGGTGAAATCTATTGACGATTCTATTATAGAAAACCTTATGATTACCCAGGAAGTCATAGAGTGTGAATTCTACTACTCACCAATGGATATATTCATTTCTTGATCTATTTGATAGAAGGGTAACATTTTGGAGGTATTCCAAAATGGGTTTCATCCAACCATTTATAGAATTATTTGATTCAATAGAATAGTAGACCTTATTAATATATTCTCTACTACCTTGAACAAATGGTGATACTATTCTCTGATAAGTGATATTGGTTATAGATTCAACATAATTTTGAACTATGAAGGCCATAATTGTTTTTGTCAATGAGTCTGTTTGATTATTTTTTGAATGTGTGATAAGAGTTATCGTTGAATCAAAGAGGTATTATTCGATTAATCCATGAACAAAATTAATCATGGGTTATTATGTCTTCTTTTTTGATAGAATAATCATCATTAATCTACATAACCACCAACATGGATTCACCTTTGATTCTCAGGTGAGTCCCTAAAATTTGATAATCCAATTCTAAGCTGTAATGACAAAGCATTATATTTCTATTAAAATCTGAAAGGATAGAAAATAAGATATAATTAAGGAAATGGGGTGGAATGAAGGAAAAGGAAAGACAATAAGAACTACAGAGGGAAAAAATAGTGGAGACCCAGTGTGTCCCCTTTAAAAATGTTTACACACTCTACTAGAACCAACCCAAGGCTAGAGAAACAAATAAAACTCACATCGTAGGAATTCAAAGAAGAAATATAGTCTGTAACTATATTTACCTCCATCCAACGTTTTAATTTTTATTCATGAAAATGGGGAAGAGGTGCCCTTGAAGGACCAAACAAACAAACAACCTGTATTATAGGGGTTGGAAATAATGGAGCCCAAGGGCATCTCCCTGTATTAGGTTCACCACCTCCGGTTTCATACTAGACACATTTGTAAGACACATCACCCCTGTACCAGGGACCGCTATAGATGCCATATTGGCTGCCACATTGTTCCCCTCTCGCCACGTGTGCGAAATACTCACTTTTTCGTCGATAAGTGACTTACATAGTCTAATTTTATTGGTGATTGAACAGGGTATGGTGCCTCTACCGTGAAGAGTGTCATGGATAATCATAGAATCCATTTCTATGTGGGTAATGGAAATTCCCCTAAGGCTGTATAAAGAAAGTCCTGTAAGAACTGCCATCACATCCACCTGTATTGATGATCCGCTCCCATAGTGAGTTGAGAAGGCCAACACAAGACTCCATTTGGAGTCCCAAATCACACCTCCTCCTCGCATGTCACCTAAGACACAGGAGCCATCAGAATTAAGCTTGAGCCTATCGCTATGGGGAATCCAATGAATCCACCTTCCATGCTCCTCCTCACCATTCCGGTTGGCCCTCCTCAGTGGATCATTCTACACACACAGGGATGACATCTCTCTCCTGATGCCCCCGGTTCCAATCAAGTCGATCAACTTTCTATGGTTACTTACCACCGCAGATCGCCTCGTGGAGCTTCTCCCCTCATATTTGTCCTAGTTTCTGGCTTTCCATAAGCACCAGCATACCGCGTTGAAGATGGAGGCTCGGAATTTGGACTCCTCCATTGACACCCTTTTTTCCTGGAACCATTGCTCCATAAACAACTCAACATTACCCCCTTGTGCATGGAATCTTGTGGGGACTCCAAAGAACCTCCAGATGTGCTGATCCCATTTTTCATTTAAAAAAGATGTGATTCATGCTCTCTTCACTTTTGTTCCCACAACATTGGAAACCAGACGCAAGACTGATTCCAATACATTTAATATGGTCATCAGAGGGGATAGATTTATCTTGTATCCTCCAGGTAACAAAATTGTGTTTTTCCAGAATCTTATTTCACCAGGCCATACTATTCCACCTATCATTTTTCCCCTATAGGATGTTCTTCCTGCGGAAATATTTAGTGTTGAACATCCCCAAAATGGAAGGTGTAAATATGCATCTGTCTGGCTCATAGTTAATAACCACAGTGTTGAATACTTCTGGCTGAGAGGCATCTAGGACTGACCTGCAGAACATGGGATACAAACATGCCTCCCTAAAAGATATTATGGGTGTCTGGCATCTTGGGTAGGCCAGTACTTCACCATCACAATTGTGGTTCTAGAATAGGATCCTCCCTTTCACCGACAGTCCATCGTGAGAGAGGGAGGAGAGTCGGAATGATGGTAAACACTGAGGTCCATAACGTTGTCCCCTTGCTAAACCATAATCCATATCGTCCTTATATCTTCAAGACACCTGCTTCCCCCACAAGGAGTGTGCTTCAATGGACTCCCATGCAAGCTTCGCATGCATGAAGTGGAGCGTCTCCACCATACTCCTGACATTGATTCCCCCTTCAGATGGGTCAGGCCATCTGGCCCCACAACACAAACTGTCTCTTCCCATTGCCTGATGCATCCCATGTGAAGGGCGCAAGAATCATGTCAATGAACCTAATAACCCCCTTCGGAACACATGTGTAGGCCAGAGCATGCACTGGGATTTCTGAGATCACAATATGCACTGGGTGATCCATCATCCAAAGGAGAGAAATTGATTTTTCTAGTTTAGAATGCGATCCGAAATTCTGTTCACCACCTTGTCGAAATCCCTGTTCCATAGCTGACCTGCTGAGATAGGGCAACCAAGGTATTTAATGGAGAATGAGCATCTCCCCATTCCCAGCATGTTACCCATCCTGGCCACCCTTCTCAGATTGCATGAGATAGAGACATAGAATTTGGTCTTCTCCCGATCAATGAGTTGTCCACTCTATAAGCAATATTCCGTGAGGGTCCTATTCAGTGAAGGTAGGGACCTCCACCCGGCATTCATGAACACAATGCAATCATTCGCAAACAACAAATGCGACACTAAGGGGAGGCTTAACTTCCTTCGGTATGGCCTAATAGCTCCTTCACAAACTCATTTATTGATTATCTTACTCAGAGTATCCTGCATGATAATAAATAAACTCGGGGATACCGGATCACCATGCCGAAGTCCACAAACTGTTTTGAAGAAGCCATGTGTTCTCTCCATAAACGTCACTGCCATCCACGGAGAACACACGCAGCTAAAAATAAGATTGTAGGATCAGTTTGATACTCTCATCTTTGTGAGAACTTTATTAATGAAGCCTCATTCCATCCTATAGTATGCCTTATTCATGTCCAGCTTGATTACCACATTGGAGCCATGGGATAGATATTCAGATCTCTCAACATCTCCTGTTACATCACCACATCTCCATGGATCGATCTTCCTTTGACAATGTCGTGCTGTTCCAAGGCTATCCATCGGGGAAGGAAGCTGGCCATCCGTCTTTTGAGGATGCACGCCAGGACCTTATAGGGGAAATTACACATGCTCACGGGCTGGTAGTGGGAGATGGAGGAAGGGCTTTTAATCTTCAGCAGGAGGACCAGTGTAGTCGCAGACGCTATACGTGGAAGGCCACCCCATCGGAAGAAATCATGAATGACAGAAATAAGGTTGCATTTAACCTCCTCCCAAGAGCCCCTATTGAAGGAACCCGAGAAGTTGTCGGGACCTACCGAACTGTCAGGGTTCAAGTTCCACACTATCGCTTGCACTTCCCCTTCATCTGGGATGCCTTCCAGCATGGATTTCTCTTGCGTAGAGACAGTATTCAGAATCCCCTCCCAAAGCTTGGACTCCACCAAAGGTTACCCTCTTGGCATGTTCGCACTAGTACCTGGAAGGATATCTTTAAAGAACGAGCATGCCGGACCCCTGACCACTTCCACGTCATCTGAAAATGAGCCATCCTCCATCGTGATATTGGGTTTCACCACACGCCTCTTCTCCCGAATACATGGATGAAAGTATGTGGTGTTCGTGTCTCCTTCCATCAGCCAACCCTAGACTGATCCCTCGCCTGTCGCTCATAAGAGAGCACAACACCACCAAATTACTCTTCAACTCCACAAGTTTCCCGAAACTCCCTTCGTCCCATCTCTCCTCAAGCCTGGCCTCTAGTCTTTGGATTTCCTGTTTTAACGCCACCAGCTCCTGGTCCAGAGGAGGACGAGTCCTTGCCCACACCAAGAGTTCTTGTTTTAATCATCCCAACTTATGGTGGATAGCCACCCATGCCTAGCCCCTGGGGGTCGCTCCAGCTTCTCTTGACCACTTTATGGTATTCCGGATTAATCGCCCACTGACTGGAGAAATTCAAATTCTCCTGCGCAACTTCCGTTATGCAAGTAGTTTACAGGAGTGGCGAATGGTCAGATATACTTCGAGTCAGGTGGTTAACCTTTGCATTCGGATACTTGGATATGGTGTGGACGTTGGCCACGCACCGGTCCTGCCTACTCCAAAATCGACTTCCGCCCCTTCGATTGTTGAACCAGGTAAATGGATCGCGTGAATAGCCCAAGTCCATTAGCCCCTTCCCTGCCGCGAACTGCACAAACAACGTACTTGCCCACATAATGAAATCACTCCGCCGCTTCCTCTCGTTTGGTTGCATAATGATGTTGAAGTCCCCTCCCACCCCCCAGGGTTGGGCCCCTGGGTTGAACCTATTGAGCACACACCACATCCCCTCCATCCTCTGGGCGTCACAGCTAACATAAATAATAGAAATATACACCTCTTATCCACCACTTGACACCTACATCATGATATGCTAATCCCCAGCCTGAATTAACTGCACTGATAATTCCCTCTTCGAGAACAGCCAAATATGGTTGTGTGTCGGAGCTGCATGCAAGGACGCATGCATTTTGAGCTTACGAGTGAACTCTTGGATCTTGACAAAGTGCTGGTTGTGTTTGATAACTGACACCATCTTGGCTTTGTGGTTCCTAGCTTACGAGGATAAGAAATCAGTCTTCACCCTTGCCCCAATCCCTCGGGTGTTCCAGATTATTATAGGAATCATTAAAACATCCCTTTCCTGGATTTGCCCCCAGAAACTGTGGTCAATTCAAATAGAAAAGTGGAACTCTCCCCTTCCTATAGTTTCTTCTTCATCTGCCGGGTGCACAATTCTGGACTCAAGTTCGGGAAGGCTGAGGCTGGAAGTGGTGGAGACAGGGGGACCTTCGGGGAGATCCCTCCCACCGCATTATGAGCCGCCCGGGCCGGAGTCACCTCCCCCACCGAGCCCCTATCCCCAGAAAGACCTGTAGTAACAAAACCTCCTCTACTGACCGAGGGGCCGACCTTCGAAAGAGGGCGATCTCCGTGACAGTTCCCTCGAGCACTTGGAGTTTCATAGGACAACATCCAAGGGCCTGCCTGAAGCTCCACCAGGATAGGGCCTGCCCCTTGGACTCCATCCTCTCTGAGGTGGGGACAACACTAGAACTGGGGGCCAAGGATATACCCGCGAACCGCCATGAAAGTGGGGACCAATCACTTGGGCACTCTCAGGTGGAAATCCAGAAACCGACCTTTGAAATGATGTTTCCCTGGAATGTGCTAGCACTCGTACAAATACCCTGGCATCATGCAAGGAGAGGATGCCGGGTTACAGCTATAGGGTCCAGGGATGATAGTCGAACCCGCTGGCGAGGCCGCTGCTTGACGAGACAAAGAAGAATTAGCGAGTGGCTTGAGGCCGACGACAACATGATGATGCCCTCCGGGTGTCATTTGTGGCAATCCTGAAGTGAATGTCCCTGCAATAAAAAAGACGGCCAGTACCTGGGGAACACCGAGTACATGACATCTTGGTCCTAGAACTCTAACTCCAACACTTGGAGACTGATCTTCTCCGGAACCGGTACAGCGAGGTCTAGATCCATGCAGATCCGTGCCACCAAAACCTCCTCACCGCAGCGAGTACGCTCATCCGAGCAAAGAAATCCCCCCAACGCGTCCCTGATGGCCTTCAGGAATGCGACATTCTGGAAAGGAAGAGGGAGACACTGAAGACTTGCCCACACCTCCACACGGGGGCTTTCCTTCCCCTTGTGAGCCACTATCGACCAACGGGACAAACTGATGCGCCACCGGGCCACGAACCTAGGAGCGAAGCACCAGGCGCGAATGAAGTCCGCCTCAGAGGGCAACATTAAGTAGAACGAGCTTCAGTGAATCATTAAGATGCGAGCCTCGCCCTGCAACCCCCAGGAGTCCACAAAGCATTTAAAAATAGGAAGAGGGGATTTTTCATCACCATACCTAGCCACAGGAGTCCATTTCAACCTACCAAACGCTTCGACGAACGCCGTCACGGGCACCACCAACGACACCCGTGAGCCTTCCCTCGCCACTAAGTGTGAGAAAGCTCCAATATCCAGTATCCAAGGGCATGTAGCGTCCTGACCATGCCCACATAGGGCATCCCTGAAGGATCGCACCGCATGATCCAACCTGGGAGGCGCCTCTGGGGACCCCCTGAAAGAACCAGCGGCTGGGGGGTCTGGGCCAGGGACGGACGCCGACGGGACCGGGGACGCTGCGGGAGGACGGAGCACAGAGGAAGTAACGATCAGAAATTTTTTGAAAACCACAAGTCGTGTGGGGAACGTATTTACTTATGATACTTTATTTACCTCAAGCTAAACATGAAATCAATAATGACGGAGTCGTTGGAGTCCCATACCACCCCTCCTCCACACATGGTACAAGAGATTTAAGAACCATCATAATTCAACTTAAGGCCTAAAGTATGAGGACACCATCAAACCCACTATCCCAATAATCAGTTCCTCATGCCATGATGGAACCTAGAAAACCATAAACCAACCAAGCGATGTTGGGATTAATGATTTAAAATTTTTATTTATGAAGAGAGAGAAAATATTAATGGAGGGATTTTCTCAACATTAATAGAGGATTTTATCCCAACATTAATGAAGAGTTATTCCCAATATTAATTGATGGTCTGAATCCATCGGTTGAGGATCATATGGTGCCTTGCGTCGAAAGTCCAGGCGGCGTGTCTCAGTTTTAAAGCTGACGGTTCTTAGTCCTTTGGTCCTGATATGTTTTTGTGGGTTCAGGTGATGACTCTTTTAGGATGTTTCACTTACTATGGATGTTTTCTCTCTGTTGCTCTCTCTCTTTATACTCCTCTTTGCACGATTGCATTATTCCATTTCTGAGTTGCAATTCTATCTGAATTTATCTGATTTTGTGTTTGCCATGTTTTGTGTGAGGATGATACTGCTCTCTTTATTTGTGTTCTGCAAGCACATGTGAGTTAGTTCGCGACCTGTTGGCATGTGAATTGTTGGTCCGTGATTTCCTCATTGACATCGTCTCAGAGCGCGACTTAGGTAAGTGCAGGTATGAACCTTTATCATGCAGTTGTTTAGAATTGTTTTGATATCATTCAACTTTGGGTGACATGTATCCCAGTTGATACATGGTTGGGGGACTGTTTGGGTCATACCCCGTAGGTTGTTTTCCTTTTAGGATATGCTCGAGTTGATGATGTTAGGTGATGCAGAATCATCATGTGGTTTTTTTTGCAATGTGGAGAGTGCGATGTTGCATATTAAATATGTTTATGAATTTTAATTCCCAAGGTGGAGATTTGTGAATTTTAGATTCACGATTTGTTTGTCAATTAAATTTCATTATATTTTAATATACCTTTCTTTTTTGTTAAGAATCTATTATGCAGCTGGTCTGGGCGAACCGCCCATTTGACCTCCACCGTTCACCTGTCCTTTTTTCTTTGCACACCATGCCTACCTCTATCATCTAGAGCAGCGCCGCTTCTCCTAGAGTGCAATTCGGCTTGGGGAAAAGAGAGAGGGCTCCGTCTTGCGAAAAGGGAGTGTTGCGACGCCACCCCCTGGTCTGTTGTTCCTTCTTTGCCAAGAAGGCTTGTGCGCAGCGGCTTCATTCCAGGCGCGAGGGTTAGGGTGGAAGAGAGCATCGTGAACAGATCTGAGAAATTTTGTTTTCCCCTCCAGTGTCTGGTTTTCGGCGGATTTGGCGAAAGGGGAGACCTGCGACGCATCCCTCTCGATAAAAGGTTCTTCAAGTTTTAGCACGGCTTCGGTCAGCATTCCATAGGGGAGCGGTGGCCTGGACTTTTTCACCGATCTGGAGATTTCTTCAATTCAGTTTTCCCAGCTTCAACAATGTGTAGCATCGCTAGGAGCCGAGGAAGGCAGGGTGCTTGCGGTTGTGCAAGGCTGCTCGGGGACGACCTCCTGGTGGATTCTTTTTCTTTTGGAGGAGCAACATCAGTGAAGATCGAGGATACCATTCGAGTTTTTTTGATCGATCTGTCTGGTTTTTTTCATCTGGGAGGGCAGCGGCTAAGTGACCCGACTGTGCCCCATTGTTCGCTGGAGGAGAAGCCTCATCCAAGATTAATGGTTTGGCCTACAGCAGCTGCGATGTGTTCTTGGTGGCCTCTTATTGTTGCAGGACATAACGATCAATTGCAAAGAGGCTGCAATCTGTATTCTGGAACTTGGAGGATTATAAAATCCAGTTGGATGCACCGGTGTTGAGTGCATCAAGATGGACGCAAAGATTTTGGACAGCAACCGACACATGGTGATGAATCTGGACAGCAGCGTTGATCATGGAGGATCAGACCTGCTGGACTCTGCAACGACGTTTTCAGCACCCATTTACAAGCTTCTGAATTGACAACGGTTTGGCCGAACACTGGCAATGGGTTCTCGGTCCTGTTATAGTTTTTCTTTGTCGATTTTTTATAAGCTTGTGCATGTTTCTTGTTTTTCATCGCGTCTCTTTTCTGTTTTATGTCCAGTTTATTTTGTGCGTTGCTGTGTCCTTTGTTTCCTCTTGTACTCCTTTGTTCTTGCATATTGAAAAAACCCGTGATGATCCTACCCCGTGCACGTAGGCCATATGGCCGAAGCACGTAAATCTTTGGTGTCTCTTTTACTGCTTTCCATTTCCGCATTTGCTCAACTTATAAATTGCTGAAGGAATTTGCTGCTTCTGAATATTAATTCAAAAATGTCAGTTTTGAATTCAATATGTTATTGTAACTGCCTATCAGTGCGTTGTTCACTGATGTTGAATTCATTTGAATATTTCATTCGATTTTCTTATTTCAATGCGAACTTTATGTTTTATCTTTATCAGTTTTCATGTATTAAACTGTTAATAATCATCATTTTTTCATTTTGGATTTTAACAAACTAAAACACCCAATTGATCCGGGCTATTTCGTGGCGATTACCTCTCGCGCGGGGGCGCTCTCCGCAACAAAGTGGTATCAAAGCCTAATTGGATTTAAGTTTTTCTTTGTTAAAATTTGAAATTGTTTGTTAGTTTGCTTTCAAATGATTTGTTAGTGGCTTTTACATGTTGCAGCATGCTTTTTTTATTTCGTTCAGCTAGGTTGTTAGCACTCTTGGGTTGTAATTTCATTCTGTTGTTGGTAGTTTGATTCCTGGTTGTTTGCTTTCCATTTTCCTTTACCTGGCTAAGCCTCAAAAGACGCCTCTTGGTAGTTTCTACCTATGTGTGTCTATGGTTTCAGGGTAGGAATGAGTACTTTGTGAGGTTTACCTATGTTTGAGAGCTGGTTAGTAGTAAGGTCTTTTCAGGATCTTGTGTCTCTAGTGTCTGCCTTTTTCCTAGGAGATGAGCTTATGTTAGCTCCGTTGTGTTCCATTGCATCCTTTAATCCTGTTTGCTCCGGGTATGGTCCCGTTGCGAGTTTGGTGTTTAGGTTTGGGTAGCTTGTGGGTGCAGTGTCGCTTGGCTGATCACCAAGCTTCTTTGTTTACTGTTCGACCCTGTTTAGAGGCTTTTTTTGGTTTCCTAGGAACTTTGTGCCATTAGTAAGTCTAGACTAGGATGTGTGGCCCTTTAGTGTCTTGTTTTCCCCTAGTTTCTAGCTGGCTCCCAACCTTTTGTTCTCATGTTTTAGAGCTGTCTTAGGATGTTGGGACTGCTTGCATGTGTCCTTGTAGTTTCCACTTTATGTGAGGAAGTCTCCTTTTGTCATTTGTTTAGGCAGTCATCTCCTATTGTGGAGATTCTGAATCCATCAGTTGAGGATCTTATGGTGCCTTGCGTCGAAAGTCTAGGCGGTGTGTCTGGGTTTTAAAGCCAACGGTTCTTGGTCCTTTGGTCCTGATATGTTTTTGTTGGTTCAGGTGGAGACTCTTTTGGGATGTTTCACTCACTATGCATGGTTTCTCTCTGTTGCTCTCTCTTTATGCTCCTCTTTGAATGATTTCACTATTCCATTTCTATGTTGCAATTCTATGTGAATTTATCTGACTTTGTGTTTTCCATGTTTTGTGTGAGGATGGTATTGCTCTGTTTATTTGTGTTCTGCAGGCAAAGGTGAGTTAGTTCGGGACCTATTGGTATGTGATTTGTTGGTCCGTGATTTCCTTATTGGCATCATCTCAGAGTGCGAATCAGGTAAGTGCAGGTATGAACCTTTATTAAGAAGTTATTTAGAATTGTTTTGAAATCATTCAACTTTGGGCGACATGTATCACAGTTGATACATGGTTGGGGGACTGTTTGGGTCATACCCCGTAGGTTGTTTTTGTTTAAGGATATGCCCGAGTTGATGATGTTAGGTGGTGCAGAATTATCATGTGGTTTGTTTTTTTTTCTAGGTGGAGAGTGCGATGTTGCATATTAAATATGTTTATGAATTTTAATTCCCAAGGTGGAGATTTGTGGATTTTAGATTCACGATTTGTTTGTCAATTAAATTTCATTATATTTTAATATGCCTTTATTTTTTGTTACGAATCTATTACGCAGCTAGTCTAGGCGAACCGCCCCTTTGACCTCCACCGTTCACCTGTCCTTTTTTCTTTTCACACCTTGCCTACCTCTATCATCTAGAGTAGCACCGCTTCTCCAAGAGTGAAATTCGGCTTGGGCAAAAGAGAGAGGGCTCAGTCTTGCGAAAAGGGAGTGATGCGATGCCATCCCCCTGGTCTGTTGTTCCTTCTTCACCAAGAAGGCTTGTGTGCAGCGACATCATTCCAGGTGCGAGGGTTAGGGTGGTAGAGAGCATCGTGAACAGATCTGAGAAATTTTGTTTTCCCCTCCAGTGTCTGTTTCTCAGCTGATTTGGTGAAAGGGGAGAGCAGCGACGCAACCCTCTCGATTAAAGGTTCTTCAAGTTTTAGCACGGCTTCGGTCATCTTTCCACAGGGGAGCAGCGGCCTGGACTTTTTCACCGATCTGGTGATTTCTTCAATTCATTTTTCCGAGATTCAACGGAGTGTAGCAGTGCTGGAAGCTGAGGAAGGCAGGGTGCTCGCGGTTGTGCAAGGCTGCTCGGGGATAGCCTCCTGGTGGTTTCTTGTTTCTTTGGAGGAGAAACATTAGTGAACATCAAGGATACCATTCTAGTTTTTTTGATCGATCTATCTGGTGTTTTTCATCTCGGAGGGCAGGGCTAAGTGACCCAACTGCACCCCCTTTGTTCGCTGGAGGAGCAGCCTCATCCAGGATTAATGGTTTGGCATGTAGCAGTTGCGACATGTTCTTGGTGGCCTCTTATTGTTGTAGGACATAAAGATCAATTGCAAAGAGGCTGCGATCTACGTTCTGGAAGTTGGAGGATGATAAAATATGGTCGGCTGCATCGGTGTTGAGTGCATCAAGATGGATGCAGAGATTTTGGACAACAACCTAAACATGGTGACGAATCTGGACAACAACGTTGATCATGGAGGATCAGGCCTACTGGACTCCGCGACGATGTTTTCAGCACCCATTTACAAGCTTCTGCATCGACAACAGTTTGGCCGAACCCCGGTAAGGGGGTCTCGGTCCTGTTATAGTTTTTCTTTGTCGATTTTTTATAAGCTTGTGCATGTTGCTTGTTTTTCATCGTGTCTCATTTCTGTTTTATGTCCAGTTTAGTTTGTGTGTTGTTGTGTCCTTTGTTTCCTCTTGTACTCCTTTGTTCTTGTATAGTGAAAAAACCCATGATGATGCTGCCCCGTGTACGTAGGCCATATGGCCAAAGCACGTAAATCCTTGGTGTCACTTTTACTACTTTCCATTTACACATTTGTTCGACTTAAAAATTGATGAATGAATTTTCTACTTCTGAATATTAATTCAAATATGTCAATTTTGAATTTGATATGTTATTGTAACTTCCTATCAGTGTGTTGTTCACTGATGTTGAATTCATTTGAATATTTCATTTGATGTTCTGATTGCAATGCGATCATTATGGTTTATCTTTATCAGTTTTCATGTATTAAAATGTTAATAAACATCGTTTTTTTCATTTCAGATTTTAACAAACTAAAACACCCAATTGATCCGTCCTATTTCGTGGGGATTGCCTCTCGCGCAGGGGCGCTCCCCGCAACAGATGGAATAATAAGGGAATTATGAATGTTGACCACATTAATTGGAGATATGGACATGATGTATATATAAGAGGATGTGGTAGCATGTTTTGGAATGTGGGCTCGCAAAGATGTAACCACTAAGAGAGAGCGGTGAGGGGGTTTCCGCATTTGCGGTAACCGGTGCGAAGCAAAGATGGTGATCATGACAACGATGGTGTGTCATCTTCGATGATTGAAGATGACGACGATGACGATGCCATGTATCGAAAGTCCTCTTGGATTTTTAGATAAAGCGGCATGTCCCGGTTGCGATGATTGGCGGTACGAACAAAAATGGTATGTTCATGGGTGTCGTGTGTTGAGTTAAAAATCCTTTGGGTGCGTTGTAAAAATCCTTCGGGTGAAATCTTCTCCTCTTGTTTGTTTCTGCAACGACGAATTCCACTATGACGCTGAGCTCCGCACCCCATCAGTGGTATCAAAGGGATTGGTTGATGTTCTCGATTGTAGAACATGGTGGCAAACATCTGGTGGAACAAATTATCAAGGACTCAGATTTCATCGGACAATGACGGTGGTATCATCGGTGTTGCTGGAATATCGAAAGTCTTCTTGGCCGCAGGTGTTATGCGGCGTGTTCCGTTCCTTGGGCGACGTTCGGAGCTTGGTGGATTCAGCGATCAAATTGACCCAGATGGTGGATATGAATGTGGAGTATTTTAATTTTAAATCATGGTAGAGATTTCTGGGATTAATGATTTAAAATTTGGATTTATGAAGAGATATAAAATATTAATGGAGGGATTTTCTCAACATTAATAGAGGATTTTATCCGAACATTAATGAAGACTTATTCCCAATATTAATTGATGGAATAATGAGGGAATTATGAATTTTGACCGCATTAATTAGAGATATGGACATGATGTCTATATAAGAGGATGTGGTAGCATGTTTTGGAATGTGGGCTTGCAAAGATGTAGCCACCAAGAGAGAGCAGCGAAGGGGTTTCCGCATTTGCGGTAACTAGTGCGAAGCGAAGATGGTGATCACGACAATGATGGTGTGTCGGCAACGATGATTGAAGATGACGACGATGACTGTGCCATGTATTGAAATTCCTATTGGTTGTGGAGATCATGTGGCGTGTCCCGGTTGCGATGATCGGTGGTACGAACAAAAATGGTATGTTCATGGGTTCCACGTGTTGAGTTAAAAATCCTTCGGGTGTGTTGTAAAAATCCTTCAGGTAAAATATTCTCCTCTTGTTTGTTTCTGCAATGACTACTTCTGCATGCAGCGCTGGGATTCGCGCCCCAACAAGAGATAGGGTGCCCCACCAGTTAAGAAGCTGGTGATCCAATTCCAACAGAAGGCTATGAGATTTTGAAATAAGATCATGCTTAGAAAATCTTGAACCTTCATACCATGACAGGTTCCTCGATGGAAAAACACTCTAGTATCCAACTAAAAGAATTTGTGAGTGTGCCTTCAGTTCATGTCTAGTAGCACTCGGTCCCTTCATCTAGTGATAAGTAAATGATAAACCAGTGGAATCTTGATGTGAAGGATCCTTAAAAAAGTAGAGAGAACTGAAAATTGTTTGTGCCTAGTAATTCCAATAGAATAAGTGAAAAATTGTAAACTCCCATGTGATAATGCAGTAGTAATAGTAAGAGTCTAAAGTGTTGCCCATTCGACATTATTTTTATTGAATCCTTATAATAGAAGGAAAATGTAGGTTAGAACTACATTTTATAGAGAAATTTGAATGAAACCCAACCCAACATTTTTGATATTGGGGTCTACCATCCTCTATCTATTTGGGCTTCTAGATGCACTGTCAAAGTATATTTCCCAGATTTGGGTAGAGTCTGGAATAGAGAATATTTTCTATTATAGAAGTTTGGTAATCATCATTAGTTCTTGCACAAAGAGATTTTCTTCCTAGAAATTTACAAAGGCCATCCCTTTTATCACCTTATACTGCATGAATTGAATTCAAAATGTTTATAGAATCATTTCTCATTTCACCAAACATCTGGTAAACTTGGGTCAATTGATGATATATTTTAGGAGATTATTTTAGTTTATCAAATGGACCTAATAGTATTGAAGATAGTTTCTTAATTTATAAATTTAAAAAATCAATCCCATATAGTTGTTCTCAATATCTGAATACTATGTCATAGTTTCAATCACTGTACAACTATGAAAAAAAAGGTTGGTTTCAATACCAACTTCGTTTTTATATTTGAGGAAGGCTGCTATAAATCATTAAAGAGATTTCATATATAATACTATATGACTACATTTTATTTTTGGCATCATCACTTGTGGTCTTAAGATATATTTCTTGTGGATTTTGAATGCTTCATGGAAGTCCTCAATCCACTAAATTGTGACCCCTTTCATTATCAACTAGGACAAGGGAAAACATTTTTTATGAGGATGTAAATGAATATTATTTTATAGATAATGTTTCCCAATATTCCTCTAAACTATTTGAGGTTTCAAGGTGGTAGAATACCCATGATTTTCCTTGTATTTTTTGGTTCAACTTTGATGATACAATGGAATAATGTGGAGCAAATAAATTTTCATGGGGTAATTCCAAAATTTAATTTTAGGTGGTTCATTTCAAGATGGTGTTGTTTATGTTTATCAAAAATGATTTAAAAATTAAGAATGTGTTAAAAATGTATCCATATATTTACCACCAAATATTCAATATAATACTCAGCTAATTTTCCAAGGATAGTTTGGAATATGTGAGACATGGAACATTGATATATAGAACCAGCATTACTTAAACCCATGGAAAAACCCCTATATAATCATACTCATTGGGGGCATTGAAGAAAGTTAATTCTTCATATATTATTGAATTTAGACTTGGTTGTATCCTGAATAACCATGCATGAAAGAGAGGTCTTGACATCCAATATTTGTACAATCAAATGTATTGTAATTGGATCAAGTAATTCATCTTTTGGGAAGTTCCATTTGAGATCTATGAAATCCCTGAAAACTCTAATTTTTCCACTTTTAATCATAAATGTGACTATATTAGTTATCATCTTTAGGCATTGATCTTCTGGAATGAATTTATATTTGATGATCTCATCAGTTTTGGATTCAACCTTAATGTATGAGTCAGAAGTGTCCGTATGGAATCTTTATTATAAACGCAATGATCTCCTAAAAATCATAATTTATGGTTATCCATGTTCGGATCCTACCCTGGAATATATTTATAATTCCATTAAAAATATGTCTTGGTGATTCTTTAGAAATGAGGTGTAGATTTCCTACTCATTGAGGGGCATAGCTACACTAATCCACATTGGTCATGGATCCTCCACTTAACCATATTAATCTATCGTAGTTTATCGCTAGTGGTGGTGTATCATTCCTCTAATGACCGATGATAATCTCTAATTTAATATTATTCCTTATATTCCTCTATGTCCATGCTGATTTTGATCGGTGGTAAATAAGAATCCTTGAGGTTTGGTGGAGTTCAATTTCTTGATTGTCAGGTTTCGATGGTGACATAACGACTTCCTCAAATTTAGCCGATGAAGTGGCTACCTGTAAACTTTTTAGGGATGAGGTTAATGAAATTTAATTTAAGGTATCACCGAAACTAGGGAAATTAAATAAATCTTCAACTCCCTCAAATTCAAATTATTTTCTCGATATCATGAAGACCCATGAGTACATCATTGAATCTAAGCTTATGTACTCTACTTGACTGATATGAAGAACTTATTCAACACTAAGGTAATTTAGTCAGTTATTTAGTATCATTTACAGGCCATTTAGGGTGTTAACTTGATTGAAACCATCAGTTATGGTTTTCCCCCTACCATTGGTATAATAATACATCAATATATTAACATTGACAAGATTAAAGTAGATATTTCGTTCCATGAAATGTATTAGTTTTTTCATTACTACATTATTTAAGGCATTCATGATATGTTTAATGGATCAATGCATGTTATTGAAGAAATTACCTTCTTATAATTACATTGAAAGATGTATCTTTCTAGACATAAAAGAAATCAGATTCGGAAACATGATCTCCAAAATAATCTCTGATCTTAATGTGGTCAAGGGGGTTTTATTATCTTTTATCATATCCTTGAAGAGTTATAGAAAAAGGGGGATATATATGCTTTATCATATCCCAAGTGATGGAGTATTCTAACTAGAATGAGTTTGACTCATGTGGCATTGTTAATGATACCCCTATGGATGTCAATGTCATCGAATCTTCCATATATATAAAAGGGGCGAATATCTACCTATATAATAACATCTCTATCAGTTTCTATGAAAAATATAACCAGATGAAATTTTGAAGGATCAATCTATGCATGATATACCATAGAAGAAATAAATTTTGCTTCAAATTCTTGAGGGCTTAGTGGATCCTCTAAAAGTACTTCTCATATATCATTTCACATTTTGAGAGAATCCAAAATTGAATGTTTTATTAAAAACGTGGCCAACTTCTTCATGATTTCATATTTTTTAGTATAATCCCTAATTCATCCTATGGTGATCTACTCTCTAATAATAACTATATGGAATAATGTGGTGGGCGTAGATGATTTTGGTGGTTGCAAAAATTTTAAAGGCATCTTTTCTATTAGATTGGACCATTTTTTCAACAAACATATATGGGATGATAAGGCTACTACACCCATTCTAGTAAATCATTTAGAATGATTGGCCTTAAAAGAATCTTTATGAAGGCGGGTTAGTTCCCCTTCTATTACTATTCTCACTAAGGGCTCTTCCATGAGTCTCAGTAGCAAAAATTTCCCTATTCGTGTAGTGGCTATGATATTGGTTCTGACCACAACTATCGATCCCCTTACCTCCATGGATTTTTGGAACTCTCCACGTGGTTCCCCAATTTAGGGTAGTTAAATCATGTTTTTAATCATGCTCATAATTAGATAATGGATCCATTAATTGAATTACTTTAATATAACCGAAAATCAATTCTTCATCTCATGAGGATTCCATTTATAGGACAATTCACATCATTCCATTTGGCAGGGTGGCACCCAATGTACCATTTAGTGGGGAGGAAGACATTATGTTTGGACTGAAGGAATAATGTGTAAAGACCCATAAAATTAAATGAAAAGTTTTTCTTAATTTTCTTTGGGATTTTACAAGAACGCAGTTTCTACCGGCACCTGATTTCGAGGCCCGGTGTGCCCGGAATCATTTTCCAAAGTTTGGCTTGGGTACGTTCAGTGAACGAACGAGCGGGTTTTCCTAACTTTTTAACCGGTGCTCGGAATCGAATTCTGAGGGCACCGATGGAACCACACTGCCGGTAATTGCTTAGAAACACCTTTTCCGAAGTTTCATTTTCACGAGAGGTTGATAAAAATTGTGGAAGTGAAAATAAAAATTTAACTACATTTTTTATTTTCTCTAAGTGGATTTAAGCTTTGGGTGGAAGTTGGGTAACTACCCAACTTCCCATGGAAGGTTATGAGGGTGGTGGGGACCACACGAACCCCACCCCTTCACATTCCTTAACTCCCTCAACTCACAATTAAAATTGATAACTTAAGTTTTAATAACTTATGATATTAATGAAGTGAGTTTAATGTTAGTGTTTGAATTTCAAACTTTTTTCAAGTTAATAAAATAAGTGTGGGCTTATTTTATTAAGGGTTGGAATCTTGTTGTGGAGTCATTGAGAGAAAAGGCTAAGGAACTTGAGGAACTTCTTCGTCTTCAACGAAGAACGCGAAGAACACATCGATCTCCGACGAAGAACGCCGAGTCCTCGGAAACCGACTATGCGATGCCGTATACCGCGATGCCAACGACGTCTAATTCCACGACGTCTTTTACCGCGACGGATATTCCGCGATGAATCCTCATTTGACAAACCTCCGTTCAAGGTATGCTTGAGGTAGGGGATTTTGGTCCTTTTATTTCCTTGTGGATTATATCCTCAACATGGATTTAAATGGTGCAATTAAATCTGTGTGTTTTCTTTAACCCATGGAGATCGTCGACGCGACGCCGTGTACCGCGACGACGCGATGCCCCTTCCGCCACGCGACGATCCTCTTCTTTCGTGACAGACAATTCCGCGAAGAACTCTCATTTGATGACTACGATGAGGTAGGGGTTGAGTCTTTTAAATCATGTGATTTATACCCGCGGCGTATGATTAAAATTGTTGTAAGACTTTTAAAACCGCTAACGTGGTGGGTGCAGACTAACGAACAAGTCTGAACCCACCACCCCTTTCGTTCTTGGTGTGTGAAACAGCGGACGTCGACAAAGCAAGCCGCACGGGTGATGTGAGGTCCTGGCAGTGAAGGACGAACCCCGGGAGGGCCTTTGGCGAAGACGACATGAATTTACGACCACCAGAACTCGTCTGGTGGTTCGCGGAGCAACCTGCCGGCACGCCACGCTGGCATGGCGGTGCCGGTAGCGGAAGGCGGCGGCGCCCGGCGCGCCGCCATGGAGAACCGCAGCGCCTGAAGCCGCGGCGGTGGGCCGGCCGTCCTGTGACCACGCGGGACTGACGAAGGACGGGATGCGGCCGGCTGCCGTGTCCGCTGGAAAGGGCGGCCCCATGAGGGGCCGCGACACATCACGCGGGGGTAGCACGCCCCCTGCTCTGCTCGGCCGTAACCGGCCGAGCCGACCCGCCTAACGACCGGGCCGCGCCCGCGCCGACCGGGCCGGGTCGCGCCCAGGCCGGGCCGTGCCGGCCAGGTTGGACCTGGTCCCGGGTGGGGTCGACCCGGTTCGGGCCGACCCAGGGGGGGTTGGGCCGGGTCGGTCCGGGCCCAGACCCCCCGTTTTCGGACCTTTTCGGTCTTTTTCTCATAACTTGAGCTAAGGGCATCCGATCGATACACCGTTAGTTGAGATGCGATCCTTGGATCGAGACTGTCATTTCAGTATATTACACTCAACGTTTTGGAGTACTTTGTGTTCGACCGAGTTGGTTCGTTCACAGAACCAACCAGGCCCTCGGAGCGGAAACACATATAACTTGAGCTATGGACTTATGATTGACGTACCGTCGACTTTGATGGATTCCTCTAAGTGAGACATATCTTTTGGCTTACTTCGCCCGAGTTTTGGACATATGTGGAGTACGATCGGGTTGGTTTTAACTCAAAAACCGACCCGGCCCCTAGGACGAAAAAGCCAATAACTCTCAGACCGGGCGTTCGATTGACGCGCCGTCTGCGACGTTGAGTTCCTATTGATGATAGGGAACTTTTGGATACATCAAATCTGGACGAAGAGTCAGTTGATGTATCAGCCCTCGGCTCATGGAGCGGACCCTCCCGAACGAGCTTGCTGTGTGCGGGAACCCTAGAGCTGGCTGCGACTGCGACGATAATGAAGACAGTACGAGAATCCTCAGTGGGTTCTATAGTGACCACTGTGGTACTTTTTGGGATACATCAACTCCGGACTACATGTCAGTTGATGCATCAAACTCTTGGTTCGTGGAGTGGACCCTCCCAGAATGAGTATGCTGTGTGCAGAAACCCTAGAGCCGGTTGAGACTTGACGACTACAGATCGAACGACTCGGTGTGTTACGGATAGCCCAGTGGGAAGCGCTTGGTTGTAGCAGCAGAACCATAGGCGGATGAGTGCTTGGTTGTAGCGGCAGATCCACGATAGAGGAGCGCTTGGTTGTAGCAGCACAGGGGAGCGCTTGGTTGTAGCGGCAGACCCACGACGGAGGAGCGCTTGGTTGTAGCGGCTGACCCGTGGTACTCAACAGAAGGAGTACCTCTAGAGGCTATGAGGGGGAGCGCTTGGTTGTAGCGGCAGGCCCATGGTGGAAAGTGCTTGGTTGTAGAAACAGGACCACAGTACTCGATAGGTGAGTACTATAGCTGTCCAAGGTTAGAGGGATGCGCTTGGTTGTAGCGGCATACCCACTGTACTTGATAGAGAAGGAGTTTCCCAATTGCTATGGTTTCAACTTCATGATCAATCTTGTGTGGGTCATTGCGGGGGGTTAGTACCTATCGATCCATTGTGGGTCCGACGACATAGATGCATTAGTGGATATATCTGATCATCTCTATCGTCATACGAAGAAGTATACCTGTGTGAGCTGAATCCGGTTTTCTTTCCTTTGTGGATTGTGTTGTGCTATCCTATGTGGAATTTGTTTTGCTTCCTGTGTGGACTGGGTTGTACTTGAGCTCGGATGTCGGAGCCGAACTGGAACTGGTGACTTAGGTATATGTATGGGCATATACCTAAGCAGTGTCGGATGTTACTTCGTGATTGTACCTATCCTTTGTCGATTATCCTTTGTGGATTACGGGAGACCTTCGGGGGTCTCGGGGTCCATACTGAGTAGCTTATACTCACCCCTGCACAGGCTATGCCCGCACTACATTGTGTTGGTTGCAGACGACAGACATCGCTGATCGTAGTTGAGGCTTGCGGAGCAGGACGGTACCTGGAGGTGGACCACTGGGCAGAACGTACTCGATGCGGTCAGCAGGACCCGAGGAGCAGTGGAGGCTATCTGTACCCACCCTTCAGGTGGGACTTCCAGTGGACGGCTCGATGCAGAGGCTCTACTTTTCAGTTGCTGTTTTCCATTTCCAGTTGTACTTTACTTTCAATTTGGGTTTGTATACTGGCCTACTTACTTTTCCGCACTTACTGTTTTACTTAGTTTTTAATTTGTGTTTAATTCTACTACATTCTTGTTCTGTGGTGTTTGTTTACTTTCCAAAGTCAATGCCTTTCCTTTTTACCGGGAATTACGCCTTGGTGCTAGTCGCCAGCCCCTGGCCTATGGAAGGCAGTCTTGGGGTATTCATGAAACGATCCCCAAGGACGGGTCATGACATAATGTATGATATATTCAAGGATAAATTTGTCCTTGGTGCAATTTTATCTTCTTTCATTGGTTTTTTTCTCTTTCATCCATGTCATTTCTTAAAATACAGACCATTGGAGTGTTTTGGCATTGATGGATTTTTATGTGCCATAAGAGAAGATACTGGGATACAATTAGTTGTTTTTATAATGACAATATGATATTCTATGTTTTTTATTGTTTATTATAGTCATATAATCACTTAACTTCTATGAATTATTGGTTTTAACTTCTTACTATTAACCTTCTTCCTCCCGAGTGGCATCAGAAACACTTGCTACCATTCCATGTGGTTTTCCAAGATTTACCTCCCGAGAAGAAACCATATTTTTTAGGATTCCATTAAATAAAAAATTATAATTAATAGATTTTCCAAAAATTTTATGATATGATTAGTATTCCAAGTGATATTTAAGGCTAAATTTTTGGGTTTTCTTGGTATCCAGAAACTTTAGATATTCATTATCCATGGATGATAAAAATTTATAGGGAAATTTCTCATCTTGGAAGGAATATACATTATTCATTTGGTTATCAAAATGGGAATGTCTAGGTTCATTTATCTTATCCTAATAAGGGTATTTTTTTTCTAAAACTGTCATTCAATAAGTGGTTTCTCTCAAGGAGGTGTTAGCATTGGAGTTGGAGTTGGTATTAAGATTTATTTTAAAGTAACTACTGTAGTTTCCACTCTTCCCATCCTCTTCCCTTATGACTATGGTAGGGGATAGTATTTTTCCCTGGTTATAAAAAAATCATCTAAAATATTTACTATTATTGAAATATCCAAAAATCCACCTAGATATTGTACTAAGAGAAGAGGTTTATGTAGTTCATCGTGAATATTTTAAACACAAAGACCCAAAAATATTTTGTAGGAAGCTTCTAATTCTGGGAATTAGTCAAAATCTTCCACCTAAGAAACAAATATAAAAACATATCATTTTACATTTTTAGAGATCAAGGACTATTATATTCTGTATCACAGATCTTAATTGATAGATGAATTTTTGGAGAAGATATTCCCACCTCTGATTGGTCTAACTAGTAGACTGGTAAACAAGGCGAAGGTTGGTCCTTATAATGTTTTTAAAAAACATTGGAGCTTATTTTCCTATTTATACTCAAGGTTTATAATCATGGGTCCACATTGAGAAATAATGTGTGTAAGATTCTATTTGGATTCCCCAAATCCATTAAATGTTTGTAAAATAGGTTTTCCCAAAGTTTGGAGTGTGAAGAGTAACATCCACCAATTCAGGGTAAGTCTTCCTCTATAGTTGTAACGGTGCACATAATCCTTCCATAGATTTTAATTGATCCACCTACGAGTCAATATTGTTGACAAGTTAGGAAGGAATTTCCAAATGAGAAGGATCCTAAACAAGGGGAGAAATAGGTTGGGATTTATATGGAGGCTCTTATTTTACTTTCAATGGGTAACCCATATGGGATAGCCTAAGAGGATGAATTGACCCTAGCTGTGGTTTTGTACCCAATGAAGGTAACTCCTAATATATCGGTGTAATGGGGTCCAAATATATGTGTTTTCCTTACACCACATTGATTACATGTTTTTAATCCACTTTAGTTGCTAGGACAAAACCTATTTGTTGAGGAACATTATATTGGATCTTGAAATGAAGATCTTATTATAGAACACATCAAGTAGGTAATTTACAATAGAGTAGTTATCTTTTGAGTTTTCTTAACACCTTCATATCTTCATCATACTGAGAAAAAATATCCTTGAGTGTGAATAGTTCTATCTCTTTGCGTGGTAGGTGAGATATGACTGCACTTTTACCCGTTTCCTTAGAAGATGCTTGTCAAGGATGTGGTAGTGGGAAAATTGATCTAATACCCTAATTCATAGAAAGCCTATAGTTTTTTTATTAATGCTTGATTAAATCATTTAAGTGTGGACCATATTACAAATAGAAACCTTCTCCTCATCTCTCTATGTACGAGCCTCATGTTATGTACCATCAATAGGACAGGTGCTAATGATGTTTACTGACACAATTGGCATTGTGATAATTTCACCATCCTTTAAATAGTGTGATAACTAGCTACCCCAGGACTATCTACTAGAATATTTATCATTTCTAGGGGCGTTTATTCTCTAGATAGAATATTTTTGTTTGTGACTACCATAAGGCCTAATCATCTACATCAAGGACTCATTTAGAACCATTAGTAATGGTTAATCTAAATGGAATCATTGGATAATTTTATTGTTTTCATCCTTAATGATGAAACTAGTTCATGGTATGGGATAACCCAAGAAGATTCATTTTTTTTGGAACTCCTCATAAAAAAGAAAAGACCAACTTTCACAAAGAGGAGATTGAAGTAAAAAGATCCCTATCCACATGGGATGTGGATTCATCAAATCTATTTTAACAACATTCCATTATAATCTTATATTCCTCTATAACTTTGTTAATCCATCACCCATTCCTAGAAGTTGGGGTTACAAGAGTATTTTCATGGCTATAGTTGTTGTGGCTTCAATCTGAATTTTAAGGAGATTTGTTTTAAAATTGGGTTTGGGAATTGTATTATTTGAACCTAATCCATAGTATTTCAAAGATATAGATGATACTTTATGATTTAAATCCATTAATATATAAGATTTCTCAATATTTTTAGATTATTGATGTAATTTACTTTCGATGGATCTTTCTATTTCAGACTGACAACTTTGAGAGTCATTCATGTCTGGGTTTTTAGCATACCATATATAGTGAGAAAAAACTATTTCTAAAATCTGTAATAAGGAAAAAAAGATACATGATGTCACTTTCATTGGGATTTTTTGATCAGGGAGTGAGGTGAAATGAAACTCCTTGTATTTACCCCATCCCCTAGTATAAATATTGGATGGGGCATCAGTGATCTGTCAACGCAACTAATTTAACGCATTGAGACATGCATGTTGAAGGGCTACTTATTTTTTCCAAATCTCAGGTGCTGTGCAGCAGAAAGGAGTCCATGTCAATTTTATTGTTTATCTATTATACTACCATAAAATGATTTGGGTATCTGTCATAAGGAAAGACTTTTTTTAGTTTAGGAAGATAATTCCATAAATTTTGGTAGATTTGTTTCACATATTCTCTTGAAGATGCTTATATAAAACTATATTTGGGAGTGGATAAAGGACATAACATGACTAGTATATCATCTTTTTTCAATTTCCTCCCCATTATCAATATTTATTATTTGTACTTTTCTAGAGGTTCTGCAACATGATCTATCCAAATTCGATTTTTTTTCATTGCTTTATTATATAATGAATTTCTTCAAGGGATTTCCTATGTCATACTAGAAGTATGGGGATCCAAGGGTGGTTCAAAGAATGATCATTTCATTATGATGTCATTCAGTTGATAAAATATATCACTTTCCAATGATGAGGCCATAAGAATGATTGCCTTCATTTTATCATGTACCTTTGCATAGGAGGGATTTTTCATAGTTCATTTGGAAAAGGGAGGACCTTCATGATGAATTGAAGCATCATTGTGGGGATGGACTTTATAGAAAATTTCCTTATGGGGATGACTATCATCACTACTTGACATCCAATGACAAGGATAATTTTTACAACATATACCTTAGGAGGAAATTTAGGGAGGATGATAGCATGGGGAGTGACTTATTTCTCTTTGATATTCTATCAATGAGGAGGGTATCCTTTGAAATCATTAGGGGATTGGCTCCTGTGATCGACCAAATATGGAGAGGAAGTAATCCTTCATGGTAGGATGTCCAAGGAGTACCTCTAGAAGTAAAGGTAGAAATGTTTTAGGGACGGACTTCATAATTTCATTGACTTTATCTCTAATTTGGTAAAAAAATATGAAGTATCATGAGATTATATAGATAAATGTATGAGTGATTCAAGAAAACCATCATTGAGAGTCATAAGGTCATAAAAGAGATCTATATTTTACAATTTCCTTTAAAGAGGCTTCTTTTTGGATGTTCTCCTATGGACACCAGATGCCTTCTATTGTTGATTAAAAATTTTATATACGAAGGTCTGTTTGTGCATCTACTATGTTGGTGCCATACTGTTTTGATAGATTTAAAGAATATTTAAAGTGATATATACCTGCCTTGGACTATCCACTAGGATGTACCTATAAACTCCATTTGGAATGGCTATATGGGTCTAGTTTGGTTACCCATTTATCATTGTATTTTTTCCACTAACCTCATGGATGGGAGAAGTGTGTCTAATCTGAAGTAACCCTCTCATTAATTTTATGAGTCTCCTCAATTGTGGTTGTGGGGTTAGGTTCACTCCCTTTAACCACCATATATATTTTCCTAATATATTGATGGTTTTGTATGATGTGGGTATCAATTTTTGTCTTCCCATTCATCATTGTCAAGATATGATGGGTTCCTCCATTAGTCAAAATGAGAATATATTCTCATTTCACTATTTGATAAGGAAAATTGTATTTCTAATGTCATCCATTTCCTATCAATATGTACGAATTTCCATTTTGTGTGGGTGTAGAGACATTATTCATCCCCTATAGATTTCAAAATTATATGGCTGGTTTCTTTGATTGCTTCCAAGAAAGGATGAGAAACATGGTGGATGCAATCATGTGTGAGCACCTTTTTATAGTTTTCCTCCATATTTCATGGGTATTCTTCTTTGGATGTAACCGAGGTATGGTCAAGTTCACTATTCTTGATCACTGCCCTTAGTGTGCTGTCCAAGGTGCCCGATTCCAAGTGAAATGGGATGGAATAACAAATATGGAACCCTCATTATGATAAGGGTTTGATGTAGTGTGCCATTGGAAGTTGTGGCTGCAAGAAGAATCCCTTTTGTAGGACTCATTTTTCATTAGAATAAGGTCATTGGTGACCTCATCACCTACCTCCCAAAGAATAGTGAGGAAAATTTTTTAAGTTCCAATGCTTGAATCACAAAATGTTTTGATATGGAAATGGGTGTCATCGACTTCATTTCAACCCAATGGTCTTGGGTTGATGGACGGTAGGTATTCAGTCCTTGGAGGACTTCATGCATGGAATCAAGGTTTGTTATAGGAACATTGTAGTGGTAATCCCTAACTAGTGCGTATTAGACCTTCCATTTAATATGTAGGGTTGAGGATAATATAATCTAATTCAATAAGTATACTTCTTGTGTTGTATTGAATCCATTGATTTCAGATAGTTAGTATAATTCCATTTAGATTGAATGGAGTTATGATGAGAGTGTCTGAGTTTAAATAAGAAACAAAAACAAGAAAATCCATCAAATAATCATCTTAATTTATTAACAGATGTTTTGTCGATTGATTTAAATCCATTTTTGTCCCAATTTCATTTTGTAAGAGCACGAAAGGGGAAAGACATCTAGGATACATGCTCATTTTGGTTAAGTATTCACATCATGTTCACCATTTTTTCATTAGAAAAGGTAGGATAATATGACATGATGTGCATAACTCTACTTTCTTTTGTAACTGTCAGTTTCATGTCGGGTTCACCAATTCTGTTTTGTTTAGAAATCCATGTGGGTTTTTAATGTAATTTTTTGGTGATTGAGGCATGCTCCTTTTTGAAATACACACCTATTCTTTCCATTTTCTATTTATGTAGTTTTCAAATGGTTTTATTTGAGGAATTAGAAACACCTAATGGTTTCCTTATATTTGATATTACATGAACCATTCTTCCAAATGTAGGTGTTCCTTGGGAAATAGTTCCAAAAACATTTAAGGACTCACATTGGTTGAGAGGATGGGAGTTTAGGATCATCATTCATTTTTTGGGGGAATTATTACCGACTCCAATACTCTCTTATATATTTAGGACTTATTAATGAATACTATATTAAATACAAAATATAGAATGGGTCACCCTTATATAATCAACCAAATATTATCATATATTGGATTTATAATCATAGATATATATTATTGGTTCTTATTCAATGGATACATCTATTTGTATATGCATCTCTTTATCTATGGAACCACTTTTTTATAGATTATTGATTATTATGTAATTTATTATCATTTTATTTTTTTAAGCCATATAGTGGGGAACTCAAGAATTTATCAACTTCCAAGATAATGTGAGATTTTTGATTATATGATTAGGCTCATGAGAAGGAATTCCTATTTATCCCTGTGAAAGGAATCATCACCCATGTAGTTTGGTTCCACTTAATGGGACACAAAATACCACCTAAGGCCATTTGAAGGGAACCCTATTGTGTATTTTAAAATTAATTATTAAGGAAACCAAGGTAAAAGATTCCATGAAAATCAGGCCTGAAACTTATATTGATGTGGCCTGAGGGCACTAGAAAGAATATGATCCCCTATTGGGAATAAATATCCAAGAATATTAGGGTGAGTTTGAGGTGTTAGGTTTGAACTACATGGAGGCTTCTTACATAACCCTTTTGAATAAGAATAAAATCTAATGTAGTTCATATTTATCATGGACTTCACCTATGGAGGAGGACCACTTAGTTGCTTCATTCAGAATATGTCCCTCTATAGGTTTTCCTCATGGTAAATATGTACCTTTGAGATGATGGTAACATAGTTTTGGGGGTTACACCAAGTAGGTGGCCAATTTGATTAATATTTTATCATTCTTCAGGACATGATCACCACTAACCTCTAAAACATCATGAGTGATGATCAATGTTATAACCAAGAGGAAATTTAATATTTGGGAATATAAACAATATACTTTATCTACTAATGTATGAGGGAGAGGATATGGTAGGAGAGAGAATGACCCATAAGAAAGGATAGGGTTTTAGTTTAGTAGGGATACCATTTTGAAGATCCCTCCACCCCATCCTCCCCTCCTCTCATATCCTCCCCTCCTCCCATTTAAACATGAGGAATTGAGGAATATTGTGGGCTTAAGGTTAATAGATTCCACAGCCTAGATTGAGAATCCATCTACCTTGATCAATAATGTTGGGATTCCCAATTCCAAATGAATGTATTAATGGGGATATTCTAAGGATCCTACCTATTAGGTAAGATAAATGTCAAAATTCTATTACCATCGGAACGTATGATTGAGAGAGAACACTGGTGTTCCCTAGGTTTATATCATGAATTTATGGTGGCTTTGGTGGAGGTATTGGCATGTTACCCATCAAAAGGGGGATCATTGGAAAGAGGGCCCCACTATCGGAGATATTAAGGATGAATCAATGGGTGTCTCGTGTAGGATGAACTAGGAGAGATATAGGTGCTTAACCTAGGTAAGGACTAGATTATCTAGATGCATTTTGCTTAGGTAAGGACTAGGTGAGGTGAAGATTCCTCATGTATGGTGGACCTCGACAACATGGAGATTCTTTATGTAGGTTTTACTAGGGATATTTAGAGATTCCTAGCACAATTTGGCCCTAGGAGAGTTGTATATTCCACTTATAAAATGAGAAAAATAAGAAATAATTATTGGGTGAGGCATTTCTCTAAAGTCAAAGGTTATCCTCAGGTGTCTTTGTACCACTGGCACTCGAGTTTTGGGATAAAAAGGGCTCTTCCCAATAGTTTTTTAACTCAAGGGGTTGATTCCACTCATGTTTCATGGTATTCTAGACCATGAGGTGCCTTAATATATCTACTACATTGAAAATCCTATTCTTTTTAAGGCTTAGGGAACCAGCTGTGGTTTTAGAGGACTTGGGTCAGCATAACTTCAAGTAGTCTCTTTATATTTCAATCATGTCTAATGAGAAGCAGAGGGGTCCTATTTATATGAACAAATTGGGACACTAGATAAATAAGATCATCCATGTAGGTCTATAGGATAGGTGTCTCGCATAGGTCCCAAACACATGTATTGGCTGCTCATGTTGGGTGATGATGGGGGGACCTGTGCGATCCTATTTTCATTAAGGTGTAGTCTGTGTGAGATCTATTTGGATGAGTTATTTGACTATCATTTCACCTCTACCACTTAAGGTATTTTCCCATAAATAATTTCATCCACTATAAAAAATGGAGTGATACAATACACAAACACAAATATATATATTATATATCCAATATTCAATTATGTACTAAAAACATGGACACATGGGATAAGAAGTCCATTAAGAAAGATATAAAAGTGAAATACACATAAATAAATAAAAATATAGAATAATAATTACATAACCTATAAATATTATTTTTATTAGTGAATACCCTTCACCAAGAACCTCAATTAACATGATCTAAAATAGGGATCAAAGGAACTTTAAATTTCATATTAGTTCCTTTCCTTTGCATGCATTAGAAAAAATGAATTATATAGACACCCATAGAGTGTATGTATGATATGGTCCTGTTAAGCCTACCAGGACCCCAAAAGTTACTCTTTGTGAATCTTATATAAAATACACAATAGTCTGCTATTTTTAATTATAGAATATACATATATATAAGTAATCATTTAATACCCAATAAATCAAATAACACTGATAAGTAACATTTGACCACAATTCAATGGGAAATAAATGTATAATTTTAGTATATTAATGAAAATTCCACAATATAATAATAGATGAGAAATAATTATAGAATATACATTGGGAGAGACCATAGGGTTCTAATTTTGGGAAATATAAGGCCACCATATTAAACAAAACTAAATACATGAAAGATATACTAGGAATTTTCTTGCCATTCCCTAGAGAGATTCCCATTTGGGAGAATAATGATTATCTTGTATTCATAGAATATCATGTTATAGTGTGCACCCATGTTGGCCTTAACTACATGATGTTCTCTATAAAGGGTAAACGCTTATCTCAGTATGAAACATGTATTGGTATACCCCAATGAACTCAAGTATTTCCATAACGATTTATCCACTTCTATGGTTTTCAATATCTCACACATAAATCATAGAACATTTTTTTCATTATAAATCACTATTTTCCATAAAAATTAGTTTAAAAAATATATTAAATAATTTAATAATTTTTGGAAGAAATGTAACTCAATTTAGTAAAAAACAATACATATTCCATACACTCCTTTAGTGAATGAGGTTTTCCATAAATAATTTTAATAATTCATTATTAATCAACATTAATCATTCTGAAAAATTATTAGCTATATTAGGGGAACTAAAAAGAGGCATTTTGATAAACACCATATATGTGTGTTATATTATAAAAGTAAACATGTACAATCCCAGAATCTTATTTCCCAAATCATTTGAGAAATAAAATGGATACACAAATATAAAATAGAATCATCCTCAGTTTGTAAGACCCTGATATTTTATGAGAAATATTCTTTTTAATTTAGTTTATGTCTTGTGGTATACGCTACACCAATATCAACTTGTGATATACACAACACCATATTAGCTTGTAGTATACACAACACTATTCTTGGCTTGTGTTGCAGACAATTTCAAGTTTTATCAAATAAAATTCATTTTCCACAACACCGAGTATAGATTTTGATCAATGTATAAATGAAAAATGTTTTGATTATGTTATACACAAAACCAAATGAATATTTCACTACACGCAACCCTGACTTGGATTGCATTACACACAAGAGCGACCTTCCTCGACAGCATGTGTTGTACACAATACTGAGTTTCACTAAACAATGATATATTTTTATTAACTAGACGTTATGAATAGTATTAACTAAATTTTTGAATTTTATAACATTACAATTCATATTACACATATCCTAGAACATGTTAGGAGAACAAAATAATTTTTTCTGGTAAAATAAGTATTTTTCAAAAAAATGCAGTTTTGCCACCTTTTAATGGCACACCCATTTTAAATCTAGTTTTTGACATGTTTATAAGTTCAATTTGACAAATTAAACTTATTCTCTTGAATCAAGATATAAAAATTTACATTGGATAATGTTTTGATACTTTTCTGATAACATTCATATTTTGATGAATAGTAAAAATACGCTAAATTTTTCTTATAAACAACTTTTTTCATCAAGATAATTTATATGGTTAAATTATAAATTTTAATGGTTTTAAATTATAAATAAAATATATTTTTACCATTTAATATAATTTATGTCATTAGCATTGATTTTACATTGAATTCATAGGTAAAAAAATTTCAATATTTTGCAATGTTTTAACTTTTAAAACCCATTTTCTCAAGAACATGATAAATTTTAAATTAATTACTGAAACTTATGTGTTTTGAATTTTGAAAAATGTTTTGCATATTTGGAATAATTGGGTCCAAATTATTTTAATAGGTTACTTTTATTTTTTTACATTATGAATTGTAACTACGATAATTTTTGTTTACTACAGTTAAAGGTATATCGGGTAATTGAGGGTATACATAAGATTATAAAATTTCCATACCACCAGAGACAATTATATTGGATGAATAAAGGTAGACCCATATCACCTAAGGGTCAGAATAGATTCGTTTCATGGACTTTTGACCATGAAAATCATATAATTGTTATTAAAACCAAAGAAAGTGACAACCTATCACTCTCTTATATCTTATAAGTGTAATAATTGTAATTTAGTGATAAACATCATAAAACTTCAAATATAAATAGTCTTACGAAATATAATAAAATTATATACATCATGATAATTTATTTAGAATTTATAAGGATTAAATAATTATCATTAATGATGACACAATATTGATGTAGAAATTATTTTATTGATTGAAATATCAAATAAACGGGTTTAAAATATTAAAATAAATATTATATGAACTAAAAAATGTTATACGAAAATTTAATCAATTAATATGAGATATTAAGAATCTATTAAATATTTATGTTTGAATATATTCTCTGTGTGGATTTTATTTAAATGCAAATAAATGAATAGTGTTAAAATTGACACTATTGTTATTTTATAAAAATAACATATTATAAAATTATTTAAAAATCACAAAAAGATTTAAAAATTATAAATTTAATTTTATATGGTCGAAAATGTCATAAAGTATCCAATTATAGACAATTCACAACACATAAGTAATTTTATTAACAATTTAAAATTTAGAATATTATTACCACAAATAAAATTAAATTGATTAAATAAGGATAAATCAAGTTCATAAGGTTTAAAATAAATTCCCAACAAGTCTAAATTTTATTGGTTGATAAGATTACAACCCTATATCATATCATCCTCTAATTGGTTCATTTTTGGAGGTTTTTATGTGGGGTTTGAATTTATTATAAATTAATATTGTTGAGGTATCCAAAAGTGCCCCTCTACTCCCTTATAAAAGGTCACCTCCTCCCTCTCCTCTTCACAACATATTGAGCCTTAAAGATCAGAAAAACTCTCTCCATTTCACTTATCCACTTCCATAGAAACGTACTAAAGGTCATGGTTTTCTTCAATGACCATATTTAGTGCCCTATGTAGAGGTTTAGAAGAGGCGCGTCAAAGAAGAGGTAATATCCTTTACCAATTATTTCAAATTTATTTCTAATTATACTTAATCTTTATTATTTGTTTCATTATAAAGTAAAAACATAAGTATCACTCATATACTGATATGTTATTATAAATATGAAAAAACCCTATTTCACCTTCTATCCATCTAATGGAAAATGAAATCACCACGCGTGCATACGTACGGAATACCGTCTCTACACCGTGGTGTAATTTGTTTTCCACCACCACCTTACATGGATGGGTATAATGTTGTAAAGAATAACTATATATGATTATTATAACATTAAAATAATTCTGAGATATTCTATCATCCACTCTAATAACATTCAATAATTATTGGAATGATAACGTCGCTCGTGCGTACGTACAGTTTACCGTCTCCACAACACGATGAGATTCATTCTCCATGTTAACCATTAAAAAATGACTATAAAGTATATATAATGAATAATAATGAAATATATGACATAATAATTATACTTGATTTATGTATATGTATATATATATATTGCATCCACTTACTTCCATTCAAGTAAATAAGAAAAGGAAAACAATGGTAATGCGTACTTATGGCCTACCGTCTCCATGAACGGTGTATTTCATTTCATTTATTTATCTACTATATATATATATACTGAATATATATTATATATAAACCATGTTTTATATTCTATAAGAAAGTAAATCATGATATAATAACAACAAGTCCAAACACGTACGATAAAATAAACAATTTTACCCAAAACGGCGCATTAACATGGAATTGGCAAAAGAAAGGGTAATATAAAGTCGTAAGTGAATCATATATGATATCATAATTATTATTATGGTTCTGTTACAAGTTACTAATATGTTTAAACCCACAATATAAGAGTTTTAGACACGTATGAAAGAAATTGGACCGAAGGTAAGGGATAATTATTCCAATCTCATTCTTATATGAGATTGTATATTTGTAAGTATTTATTGGGGTTATATTTATCCACCATGCCCATGTTTTATAAAAAAAGTTTTCATAAAGTTTTCAATATTATTCGATGTATGTTTAATTTCATGTTACCTCTTTTTGACTTTTACTATGTGGTATGGAACAAATCATTCTTTTGTTTACCATACGAAGTAATTTTGGACTTTTCTGGAAAAAGTATGAGAAGATTGTTTTTTAACTTATACGACATGAATGGATTTTTATGGTTTCGTAACACATTATTTTCATGAAACATAATCTACAAGATTTAAAGATTACTTCCAACAAAAATCTTTTTCTTTTAAAATTGCATGGAATTTTGTGTAATGAAAATGATTTTGAAGATGAAAAGATATTTTCCTCAAGAATTCATTTCAAGTGTTTTATAAAAACTATTGTCCATCTCAGGTGACAATATTTAGTATGTTTATGTTTCAAGTATAATGTCTCTATTATTTCAATTATTTTATTTTTCTTATGATGAAATGATATCCATTTGTTTTATATGGATTATGTTATGATGGGATAATGTTTACGAAACCCATATTATTCATTGGGTTATGATGAATGATTTATGTTTATTTTGTGGAACATGAAAGAATGATTTTATTATGAGATGGGTAGGACCTATATCTCCCTCAAATGCATTGGGTATTGATTTTTATCTCATTATATAGACATGGATACAATGGAATGTAAATCCGGTTTAGTAATATAGGGCTTGAATGGTAAGTAAACCCGGTTCAGTAATGGACATTGTCCACTATGATGGTCTTGGAAGAAATGTCTTGGGTCCTATGGAAATCATATCATGTTCTTAATTGATTCCATAATTCCATGTTTTATTCCCATTCCATTTTATCATGATTAATGTTCCTTTATGATCTATGCCTTACTTACTGTAATGATTTTTTTCATTGCTCAATATTTTGATGTTCAATGTTCATGTTTTTACGTTCAAATATTTATGGATTGTTTTTATGTTCTCAATGTTTACCCTTACTAACCATTTGTGCTCCCCCTTTTTATGTATTTATTTCCCCATGATATAAATAAAGGTTTTAGGTAAGAATAAAAAAGGGGAAGATCAGTATGGGAGATGTTGATGACCTTTCACCGTGATTAAAAGATTATGTTCTGAGTTTCCAAAGACACTAAACTAACACAATATTTTGGGAGTCTTTTTGTTTCATGTATTATGTTTTCCGTAAAAGTGATGTAATGTCAATATAATCCAAAATTTGGGTCTCAACAGTTGGTATTCAAGAAAAGGTTTAGTCAACCTTTGGAAACTAGGATGTGAAAACTTCAGTGAGATCCCTAATGATATTTCTATGGTATGTCTAGGGATGTACCTAAGGTTAAGTATAAGTATAGGTTATAGTCCTATAATTATAGTAACGATCTTATAATTAAACCTTAGATGTTAGATATTGACGGTACCCCCCTTTATTATGTTTATTTTTAAGTATGATTTTTTCCTCTCACACTATTCTTTTTGGGTTTTAGGAAATGGCTGGAAATAGGAAGATTCATGTTAATGGAGAATATGATAGAATATGGAATGATATTATTCATGAGAAACAAAATGAAATAGTATTTGGAATGTGAAAAATTGTTATAATTCCTAATCTGAAATCACATTATAAGATCAATAATCTCAACATTGTTAAGTTTCCTAACTCAGCTAATGAGAGGAAGATGGAGTTTCATGATGATCATAGAGGAAAGAAAGTTCAATTTTCCTCATGTAAAACATGTGGGAAGAGGCATCAAGGAGAATTTTCCAAAGGAACTGGAAGATGATTTGGGTGTGAAAAAGAAGGACACAAAGCCAGTAATTGCAAATGAATTGTTTCAGTTAACATAATAGACAAGTATGATGGTATTGCTAAGACATAAAAAACGGTTAAATGTTTTAAATGTGGAATGTACGGGCATTATGAAAACCAATTACCTAAGGGAAAATATTATGAAGAGAATCAACATGGTTGTATGGGTAGTATTTTTTTGATGATGATGAAGAGAATACAAATGATATATGAGTTGAAAGAAGTATTGTGGAATAAAATGATGAAGCCCGATCAATGGTTTACGAAGGTTGTGGAATGATTGCATGTTTATCAGGAATAATGTATGGTACTATGGAATAAAGAAAAAAAATCTAAATATTGTTACACTATTATTTTTTCCCCGAGTATTCTAAAGTATATGTTGAATGGTACCAGTAACCATGAAAAGTGATTGAAATATTTTTGAAAATCAGATGATATTCACATAATGAAGGGATAAAAAGAAAACAATATGTTTGATAGTATTCATGAACCCATTACTGATATAAGGACAAAGTGACATCACAGTTTAAGTATATATAAATTTTGGGATTTTGGTATGTGCAAAGAGTTAACTTTTGACTGCATTCATGTTTTCACTAAGGTTCTATAGTAATTCATGTTTCAAGAGAATACATGATTAAGGTATTCAAATGTTTGGAATGTGACCAACAAGATATATCATATGATATATGGGGGATAAATGATGGTATTCACATTCTTGGTAGATGTACTTTTTAGTAATCATTAACTTTATACTATGAAATTAAATAGAAGTATTTTGGATAAGCCTAAATATTGGAATGGATTATGTTAGAAATAACATAGTATTGTTTAAGGATAAAACTTTATGATATTGTTTCTAAAATATTATAATAGTATAGTTTTAGAAAAAGTAAAACCTGTGGGATGGGAGACAACCTGTCATGTCAGACAAGGATGCGGGAATCAAACCAACAACCGGTGTGTGACAGGCCTTTATCTCCTATCACTAGCCTACAGGAAGTCCCTGATTAGTATAAATTTGTTTTATTTTATTAAGTTGTATGATAAATGAATTATAAGTCCATTTTTTGAACCATATATGATTAATCTCACCATAGATGGAGTTGTGTATATTTAATAACTTTTTCTAACCTTATGTTTGAGACAAATGGAATGACTGACCATTCTATCGCATGATCTGCTAACACTTTACGAATGACAAATTCAAATTCATTTATTTAAGATATGAAGTGGAAATTGTTCAAGGAATGACCAATGGTGAGACTGTACCAAAATAAAGTATGTATTTATTATAATTCAAATTCTTTAACTTTAGGGAAATGATCTTGAAAACAAAAATTGTTGTCCTAGTGTCCTCATATCTGATGAATCAGATGGTACCTTAGATCAGCATAAATTTATGGCTTTGTGATTGTTGGATTTTTCATAGCCTTGTTTTTTACCACATTTCATCAGAACACGATTGTTAGATTTATCTTCCATATCCATACTCTCACCTATATTTTCCTATGTGGAAACCCAGTGCTGAGTTACATTGGGTGACCATTATGTTTCTAACTTTAATTTTTAAAATTATGTTTTAGTAATATTTTTTAAGATGTGGGATTCTATGAAAGAAAATTTCTAGTAGTAAAAAATTTATAACCCCGACGAATTAATATGAAGAAATTCAATTTAAGTGGGTAGAATGTAACACTCTGAGATTTTATGAGAAATATTCCTTTTAATTTATTTTATGTCTTGTGTTTTACACTACACCTAGATTAGCTTGCACTATACACAACACTGTATTATCTTGTAGTATAAGAAACACTATTCTTGGCTTGTGTTGCACACAATTTCATGTTTTTACAAATAAAATTCATTATACACAGCACCAAATATAGATTTTGATAAATGTTTAAATGAATAATGTTTTTATTATTTTATACGCAAAACCAATGGAATCTTTCACTACACACAACCCTGACTTGGCTCGCATTACACGCAAGAGCGAACTTCCTCAATTGCGTGTGTTGTACACAAAACAAAGTTTCACTAAACAATGATATATTGTTATGAACTAGACGTTATGAATAGTATTAGATACATTTTTTAATTTTATAACATTATCATTCATCTTACACATATCCTAGAACATGGTATGGGAACAAAAGAATTTTTTATGGTAAAATAAGTATTTTAAAATTAATACAGTTCTGCCACCTTTTGATGGTAAACCGATTTAAAATCTAGTTTTGACATGTTTATAAGATAAATTTGACAAATTAAACTTCTTATTTTGAATCAAGATATAAAAATTTACATTGGATAATGTTTTGAAACTTTTCTGATAACTTTTATATTTTGATGAGTAGTAAAAATACGCTAATTTTTTCTTAAAAACAACTTTTTCCATCAAGATAATTTATATGGTTAAATGATAAAATTTAATGGTTTTAAAGTATAAATAGAATATATTATTACTATTTAAAATAATTTATGTCATTAGCATTAATTTTATTTTGAAATCAATGGTAAAAACATTTCAATCTTTTGCAATGTTTTAACTTTTAAAACACGTTTTATCAACAACGAGATTAATTTAAAATCAATTACTACAACTTATCTGTTCTGAATTTTTTAATATGGACTCCATTTTTGGAATACGTTGGTACAAATTATTTTAATAGGTAACTTTTATATTTTTGACATTATTAATAGTAACTACAGTAATTTTTATTTACTACAGATATATGTAAATCAGGTAATTGAGGATAAAAATAAGATTATAAAATATCCCTAACACCTGAAAAAACTCTATTAGATGAATAGAAGTCAACCCATATCACCTAAGGGTCTGAATAGATTATTTTCTTGTACTTTTGACCATGAAAAGGATATAATTATTATTAAAACAAAAGAAAGTGACAACCTGTCACTCTCTTATATCATTTAAGTGTAACAATTTTAATTTAGTGATAAATATCATAAAACATCGAATATAAATAGTCTCTAGAAATATATTAATATTATCTATATCATGATAATTTATTTATAATGTTTAGGGATTAAATAATTATCATTTATGATGACATAATAGTGACGTAGAAATTATTTTATTGATTTAAATATCAAATAAATGGTTTTAAAAATATTAAAATAAATATTATATGAATTAATAAATGTCCTACTCAAATTTTCATGATGAATATGACATATTAACAATCTATTAAATATTTTTCATCAAATAAATTCTGTACATGGATTTTATTTAAATGCAAATAAATAAATAGTGTAAAAATTGAAACTATTTTTATTTTATAAAAATAACATAATATAAAATTGTTTAAAAATCACAAGAATATTTGAAAATTATAAATTTAAATTTATATAGTCTAAAATGTCATAAGATAACCAATTATGGAAAACTCACAACACATAAGTAATTATTTACTACAATTTAAAATTTAGAATATTATTACCACAAATAAAATTAAATATATTAAATACGGATAAATAAAGTTCATAAGGTTTAAAATAAAATCCCAACATGTCTAAATTTTATTGGTTGATGATATTACAACCCTATATAATCTCATCTTCTAATTGAGTCATTTTTGGAGATTTTAAGGGGGGTTTCAATTTGTTGTAAATTAATATTTTTGAGGTTTCCAAAAGTGCCTCTCTCCTCCATTATAAAAGGGAACCTCCTCTCTCTCCTCTTCAAAACATTTTGAGCCTTCAAGAATGTCCAAACCATGTAATGTTATATTATCCACTTCCCTATAAACATACTAGATGTCCTGGTCTTCTTTAATGGATATCTTTAGTGCCCTAAGAGGAGGTTTAGAAGAGGCGCGTCGAAGAAGATGTAATATCATTTACCGATTCATTAAAATCTATTTATTCTTACACATACTCTTAATTATTTGGTTCATTATAAAGTAATAACCTCAGTATCACTAATATACAGATATGTTATTATAAATATGAAACAACCCTATTTCACCTTCTATCCATCCTACGAAAAACGAAATCACCGCGCGTGCGTACGTACAGAATACCATCTCCACGCCGTGGTGTAATATGTTTTCCACCTC
This sequence comes from Viscum album, assembly GCA_963277665.1. Lineage (NCBI taxonomy): Eukaryota > Viridiplantae > Streptophyta > Magnoliopsida > Santalales > Viscaceae > Viscum > Viscum album. The sequence continues at coordinate 1,985,596,835 of OY728128.1, forward strand.
CACCTTACATGGATGGGTATAATGGTGTAAATAATAACAATATATGATTATTAATGCATTATTCTAATTATGAGATATTCTATAATCCACTCCAATACCATTCAATAATTATGGGAACGATATCGTCGCTCGTGCGTATGTACATATTACCCTCTCCACGACGTGATGAGATTCATTATCCATGTTAACCATTAAAGAATGATTATAAATTATATATAATTAATAATAATGATATTTATGACACAATAATTCTACTGGATTTATATATATATGTCATCTACTTACTTCCATTCAAGTCAATAAGAAAAGGAAAACATCGTTCATGCGTACGTACAGCCTACCGTCTCCATGAACTGTGTATTTCATTTCATTTATTTATCTATTATATATATATACTGAATATATATTATATATAAATTATTTTTTACATTCATGAAGTAATTAAATCATGATATACGAACAATAAGTCTAAACACGTACGATAAATGAAACGATTTTACCCAAAACGCTGCATTAACATAGAATTGACAAAAGAACGGGTAATATAGAGTTGTAAGTGAATCATATATGATATAATAAATATTATTATGGTTCTTTTACAAGTTAATAATATGTTTAAACCCACTATACAGGAGTTTCAAACACGTACAAAATTAATTGGACCTAAGGTAAGGGATAATTATTCTCATCTCGTCCTTATCTGAGATTGTTCATTCGTAAGTATTTATGGGGGTTATATTTATCAACCATGTCCATGTTTTATAAAAAATGTTTTCATAAATTTGTTACTATTATTACATGTAAGTTTATATTCATGTTACCTCTTTTTGACTTTTACTATGGGGTGTGGAACAAATCATTCTTTTGTTTACCATACGATGTACTTTTTGACTTTTCCGGCAAAAGTACGAGAAGAATGTTTTTTTAACTTATATGGTATGAATGGATTTTTACGGTTTCATAATTCCTTAATTGAATGAAACTTCCTCTACAATATTTCATGATTATTTTCAACAGAAATCATTTTCTTTTAAAATTTCATGAAATTTTGTGAAAAGAAAATGATTTTGAATATGAAAAGATATTTTCCTCAAGAATTCATTTCAAGTGTTTAATCAAAACTAATTTCCATCTAAGACAACATTATTTAGTATGTTTATGTTTCAAGTATAATGTATCAATTATTTACATTTTTTTATTTTTATTTTGATGAAATGATATCCATTTGTTTTATATGGATTATGTTATGATGGGATGATGTTTATGAAACCCATATTATTCTTTGGGTTATGAGGAATGATTTATGTTAATTTTGTGGAACACGAGAGAATGATTTCATTATGAGATGGGTGGGACCTGTATATCCCTAAAATGAATTGGGTAAAGATTTATATCTCATGAGATAGACATGTATATAATGGAATGTAAATCCGGTTATGTAATACAGGGCTGGAATGGTAAGTAAACCCGGTTCAATAATGGACATTGTCCAATATGTTGGTCTTGGTAGAAATAACTTGGTTACTATGGAAATCATACCATGTGCTTAATGGACGCCCCAATTCCATGTTTTGTTCCCATTCCATTTTAACATGATTAATGTTCCTTTATGATCTGAGCCTTATATATTGCCAAGCTTTTTGTCATTGCTCAAGATTTTGATGTTTTATGTTCATGTTTTTACGTTCAAATGTTTATGGATTGATTTCATGTTCTCCTTGTTTACCCTTACTGAGAAATTAATCTTAACATTTTTATGTTTTCTATTCCTAGTATATAAAGAAAGGATTTAGTTAAGGAATCAAAAGGGGAAGATCTTTATGGGAGATGTTGAAGATCTTTAACCTTGATTAAAAGATTATGTTTTGAGTTTCAAAGACACTAAATTAACACGGTCTTTGGGTGTCTTTTTGTGTCATGTATTAAACATTCCGCAAAAGTGATATAATGTCCATGTACATCAAGCTTTGGGTATCTAAAGTTGGTATTAGAGCAAAGGTTTAGTCATCCTTTGGAAACTAGGATGCGAAATATTTAGTGAGATCCCTAGAGATATTCCTATGGTATGTCTAGGGATGTCCCTAAGGTTAAGTATAAGTATAGGGTATAGTCTTATAATTATATTAACGACCTTATAATTAAACATAAGATGTTAGATATTGACGGTACCCCCCTTTATTATGTTTTTTTCCTAGTATGATTTTTCGTCTCACACTATTCTTTTTTGGGTTTTAGAAAATGGATGGAAACAAGAAGATTCATGTTAATGGAGAATATGATGGACAATGGAATGATATTATTCATGATAAAACAAATGAAACAATATTTGTAAGGTGAGAAATTGTTATAATTCCTAATAATAAATCTCATAAGATGATCAATAATTTCAACTTTGGTATGTTTCCTAACTCAACTAATAAGAGGAAGATGGATTTTCATGATGATCATAGAGGAAAGAATGTTCAATTTCCCTCATGTAAATCATGTGGGAAGAGGCATCAAGGAGAATGTTTCAAAGGAACTGGAAGATTCTTTGGGTGTGGAAAAGGACACAAAGATAGTAATTGCACAGGAAAAGGATTAGTTAACACAATTGATCAGGACAATGGTATTGCTAAGACATCAAAAATGGTTAAATGTTTTAAATGTGGAATGTATGAGAATTATGAAATCCAATGCCCTAATAGAAAATATCATGAAGAGAATCAGCATGGTCGTATGGGTAGTATTTATGTTGTTGATGATGAAGAGACTAAAAATGATATATGAGATGAAAGAAGTATTGAGGAATAAAATTATGAAGCTCAGTCAATGGTATAATAATGTTGTGGAATGATTTCATGTGTATCAAGAATAATGTATGGTACTATGGAATAAAGAAAAAATTCTAAGGATTGTTACACTATTGTTTTTTTACATCAGTATTCTAAAGTATATATTGAATAGTATCGATAACCATGAAAAGTGATTGAAATATTTTTGGAAGGAATATGATATGCTCAGAATGAAGGGATAAGGAGAAAATAATATGTTTGATAGTATTTATGAGCTCATGACTGATATAAGGACAAAGTGACATTTTGGTTTGAGTATATAGAAATTTTGGGATTTTGGTATGTGGGAATAGTTAATTTTTGACAACATTCATGTTATCACTAAGTTTTTATGGTAATTCATGTTTCAATAGAATAAATGATTAAGTTATTCACGTGTTTAGAATATTACAAAAAAAATATATCGTATGATATATGTGGGATAAATGATGGTATTCACATTCTTGGTAAATGACCTTTCTAGTAATTGTTTACTTTATACTATGAGATTGGCCTAACGATTAGAATGGATTATGTTAGACATCAGATAGGATTTTTAAGGCTATAACTTTGTGATATTATTTCTAAAATGTTATAATATTATAGTTTAAGAAAAAGGAAAACCTGTAGGACGGGAAACAACTCATCGTGTCGGAAAAGGATTCGGGAATCAAACCCACAACCGATGTGTGAATTTCCTTTATCTCCTACCACTGGCCTACAAGAAGTCCCTGATTAGTAGAAATTAGTTTTATTTTATTCAGAGGTATGATAAATGAATTATAAGTCCATTTTTGGAACCATATACAATTAATCTCACCATAGATGGACTTACGTAACTTTAATAATTTTTGTTAACCATATGTTTGAGATATATGGAATGACATATCATTCTATCTCATGATCTGATAACACTTTAAGAATGAAAATTCAACTTCAATTCTTTAAGATATGACTTGTAAATTGTTCAAGGAATGACCAATGGTGAGATTGTACCCCAATAAGGTAAGTATTTATTCAATTAAAATTCTTCAACTTTTGGGAAATGATCTTGAAAACCAAAAATGTTTCCCTAGTTTAATCATATCCAATGAATCAGATTGTACCTTAGATCATAACAAATTTATGGCTTTATGATTAATGGATTTTTCATTTCCATGTTCTCTACCTCTTTTCATCAGAACACGATGGTTAGATTTCTCTTCCACATCCACACATTCATCTATATTATCCTATGTGGAAACCCAGTGATGAGTTACTTTCGGTGACCATTATGTTTCCAACATTCCTTTTTAAAATCAAGTTTTAGTATTAATTTTTATGATTTGGGATTCTATTAAAGAAACATTCATGTAGTAAGAAATTAATAACCCTAATGAATTTTGAGGGAGAAATTTATTTTAAGGGGGGTATAATGTAACACTCCATGATTTTATGAGAAATATTCTTTTTAATTTCTCTCATGTCTTGTGTTTCATGCTACTCCAAGATTAGCTTGCGCTATACGCAACACCGTATTAGCTTGTAGTATACGCTACACTATTCTTGGCTTGTGTTTCACACAATTTCAAGTTTTTTCCAATAAATTTTTTTTACACAACACCGAGTATAGATTTTGATCAATGTATAATTGAACTATGTTATTATTATGTTATACTAAACACCAAAAAAATCTTGCACTACACGCAACCCTGACTCGGCTTGCATTACCTGCAAGAGCGACCTTCCTCGATAGCGTGTGTTGTACACAATACCAGGTTTCACTAAACAACGACATATTATTATAAACTATGAGTTATGAATAATATTTACTACATTTTTGAATTTTATAATAGTACTATTATTCTTACACATATCCTAGAACACGGTATGGGAGCAAAATAATTTTTTCGGGTAAAAAAAGTATTATTAAAAAATAGAGTTTTGCTGCATTTTGATGGCCCAGCCATTTTAAATCTAGTTTTTGACATGTTTATAAGTTCAATTTGACAAATTAAACACCTTATTTTTAATAAATATATAAAAATATACATTGGATAAATTTTTTATACTATAATGATTACTTTCATATTTTGATGAATAGTGAAAATACACTAAATTTGTCTTAATTTTTTTTTCATCAATATATTTTTTATGGATAAATTATAAAATTAAATTGTTTTAAAGTATAAATATAATATATTTTTACCATTTAACATAATGTATGTCATTATCATTAATTTTACATTGAATTCATTGGTAAAAACATTTCAATCTTTTGCAATATTTTACCTTTTAAAACCCGTTTTCTCAGCAACAAGATTAATTTTAAATTAATTACACCAAATTATGTGTTTTGAATATTGAAAAGTGGATTTAATATTAGGAATCAATGGGTCCAAATTATTTTATTAGGTTACTATTATTTTTTTGACATTATGAATAGTAACTATGGTAATTTTTAATTATTAAAGATAAAGGTTAATTGGGTAATTGAGGGTAAAAATAAGATTATAAAATTTCCATACCACCTGAAAAAATTCTACTGGATGAATAAAAGTGGACCCATCTCACCATAGATTCAGAATATATTCGTTTTATAGACTTTTGACCATGAAAATGATATAAATATTATTAAAACCAAAGAAAGTGACAACATGTCACTCTTTTATATCTTATAATTGTAATAATTATAATTTAGTGATAAACTTCATAAAACATCAAATATAAATAGTTTCCCAAAATATAATAAAATTATATATATCATGAGTTTTTATTTATAATTTTTAGGGATTAAATAATTATCATTAATCATGACACAATAGTGATGTAGAAATTATTTTATTGATTAAAATATCAAATAAATGGTTTCAAAAATATTTAAATAAATATTATAAGAACTAATAAATGTTATCTAAAAATTTTATAGATGAATATGAATTATTATAAATCTATTAAATATTTTTGATTGAATATATTCTCGGTGTGGATTTTATTTAAATGAAAATAAATGAATAGTTTCAAAATTGACGCTATTGTTATTTTAGAAAAATAACATATTATAAAATTGTTTAAAAATCACAAAAATATTTAAAAATTATAAATTAAAATTTATATGGTCTAAAATTTCATAACGTAACCATTTATATACAATTCACAATACATTTTTAATTATTCATAACAATTTAAAATTTTGAATATTATTAGCACACATAAAATTAAATAGTTTAAATAAAGATAAATCAAGTTGATAAGGTTTAAAATAAATTTCCAACATGTATATATTTTATTGGTTTATGATATTACAACCCTATGTCATCTCATATTTGAATTGAGTCATTTTTGGGGGTTTTTATTTGGGTTTTGAATTAATTATAAATTAATATTTTTGAGTTTTCCAAAAGTGCCCCTCTCCTCCCTTATAAAAGGGCACCTCTTCCCTCTCCCCTTCACTACATTTGGAGCCTTAATTATCAGCCAAACCTTATAAATTTCTCTTCTAAACTTCCCCAGAAACATACTAAAGGTCCTGGTATTCTTCAAAGACCAACTTTAGTGCCCTAAGAGAAGGTTTAGAAGAGGAACGTCGAAGAAGATGTAATATCCTTTACCGATTCATTCAAATTTATTTATTCCTCTACTTCATCTTATTTATTTGTTTCATTATAAAGTAATAACATCAGTATCACTCATATACGTATATATTATTATAAATATGAAACTACCCTATTTCACCTTCTATCCATCCTATGGAAAATGAAATCACCGCACGTGCGTACGAATGAAATACTGTCTCCACACTGTGGTGTAATCTATTTTCCACCACCACCTTTATTGGATGGGTATAATGGTGTAGAGAATAAATATATATTATTGTTATAAAATGAAAATAATTCTGAGATATTCTATCATCCACTTCAATACCCTTCAATAATTATGGGAACGATATCATCGTCTGTGCGTACGTACGGATTACCGTCTCCACGACGCGATGAGATTCATTCTCCATGTTAACCATTAAAAAATGATTATAAAGTATATATAATGAGTAGTAATAAAATATATGACATTATAATGCTACTGGATTTATGTATATATATATATATCATCTACTTACTTCCGTTCAAGTCAATAGTGAAAGGAAAACAGCGTTCATGCGTACGTTCGGCCTACCATCTACATGAACGGTGTATTTCATTTCATTTATCTATATATTATATATATATATATATAATAAATATATATTTTATATAAATAATGGTTTACATTCTAAAATTTAGTAAATCATGATATAAGAACAACATATCTAAACACGTACGATAAATGAAATGATTTTACCCAAAAACGATGCTTTAACATTGAATTGACAAAAGAACGGGTAATATAAAGTCATAAGTGAATCATATATGATATCATAAATACTATTATGGTTCTTTAAAAGTTAATAATATGTTTAAACCCACTATAGAGGAGTTTCGGACACGTATAAAAGAAATCAGATCTATGGCAAGGGATAATTATTCTAATCTAATTCTTATCCAAGATTGTTTATTCATAAATATTTACTGGGGTTATATTTATTAATCATGTCAATGTTTTATAAAAAATGTTTTCATAAGGTTTTTACTATTCATACATGTATGTTAAAAGTTATGTAACCTATTTTTTACTTTTACTATGTGGTATGGAAAAAATATTTCTTTTGTTTACCATATGAAGTACTATTTGAGTTTTTCGGAAAATATATGAGAATAATGTTTTTTTAAATTAAACGGAATGAATAGATTTTTACAGTTTCATAACACATTATATTCATGAAACTTATTCTACAATATTTCATGATTATTTTAAACAAAAAAATTTTTCTTTTAAAATTTCATGGCATTTTTTGAAAAAATTTGATTTTGAAGATGAAAAGATATTTTCCTCAAGAATAAATATCAAGTGTTTTATCAAAAATATTTTCCATATAATAAGAAATTATTTAGTTTGTTTATGTTTCATGCATAGTGTATCTATTATTTACATTGTTTTATTTTTCATATGATGAAATGATATCCATTTGTTTTATATGGATTATTTTATGATGGGATGATGTTTATGAAACCCATATTATTCTTTTGGTTATGATTAATGATATATGTTTATTTCATGGCACATGAAAGAATGATTTAATTACGAGATGGGTGGGACCTGTATCTTCCTCTAATGCATTGAGTAATGATTTATATCTCATGAGATAGACATGGCTAGAATGGAAAGTAAATTTGGTTCAGTAATAGTGGGATGGAATGGAAAGTAAACCAGGTTCTATAATGGACATTGTCCACTATGATGGTGTTGGAAGAAATTCCTTGGCTACTATGGAAATCATATCAAGTGCTTAATGGATGCCACAATTCCATGTTTTATTTCCATTCCATTTTATCATGATTAATGTTCCTTTATGATCTATGCCTTATGTACTACCATGATTTATGTCATTGCTCAATATTTTGATGTTTTATGTTCATATTTTTACGTTTAAATGTTTATGGATTGTTTTTATATTCTCCATGTTTACCCTTAATAACCATTTGAGCTCACCATTTTTATGTTTTCTTTTCCCCAGGATATAAAGAACGGTTTTAGGTATGAAAAAAGGGGAAGATATTTATGGGAGATGTTGAAGATCATTCAACATGATTAGAAAATTATGTTCCAGGTTTCCAAAGACACTAAAATAACATGGGCTTTGTGCGTCTTTTTTTTTCATGTATTATGTTTTCTGAAAAAGTGATGTAATGTCCATGTAAATAAAGATTTGGGTCTCTAAAGAGTTATTTTAAAAACATTTTACTATATTTAAAAACTATTTAAAAATTTACGAAATCATGGTAAACTAAATATATGAAGGGATATAGTGCCACCTACCATTAGAGAATGAATTTATTGGTGGTTGATGTTATTCCACTTAAAGGGGATAGATAAATTCCTTATGAAACAAAATAAATCACTAAAAATGAAATCATTTATATAAAACCCATCCAACATGAACCCTAGGACTCCATGGATATAATATAAAAATAAAACCATTTATAAGTTATGAAAAAGTTAAAGGTGGATGAGGAGAGACACTTACATGAATACCCTTGAACAATCCTAATGAATAATACACATGGATAGGACAATGATAAATGTACAAGGAGTATATTAAATACCTTGATTTGAGGGGGAATAAAAATCCCCATTTCACATAAAATTAATAAATAAAATTAAAAATATTTACATTATTATTATGTTTCGTGGTTTGGTTTAATTGTTAGAATAAATATGCACTGATAATTTTAATATATCTATAATTGAAAATTTAAATGATCATATTTAAATATATATTTTAACAAATTATACCTTTATAGTTTGATAACTTATAGAATACTCGGTCCATTTAACTTGAAATATTTATGAAGGGAATCATGGTCATTAACCAGAAACCCTATAAAATTACTTTTACACATTAATCATCATACTTGAAACAAAAAATATATATATGGTAAAATTTATATCACATTGCTAAAAATAACATAGTGGATGTCATAATATTACATGTTTACTATTTAGGGATATTGAATTACATGGTTACAAAATCTATCAATAATTATATCTCCTCTAAGAATACTATATAGAATATTCCACTATATATTGTAGATACATGATATAAAGTTGATTTTGTAAATTTATATGAAATTCCCCCTTTTCAATTAGAATTCATTATTATATTAGAAACTAATTTGGAGTTAAAATACCTTAATGATTTTATTCGATCATCTAAGTATAATAAACTATATAAAACCTATAAAATATTATAAGTATTGTTTTCAAATAAACATAAATCATTTTTTATAAGAAAATGAGACTCCTTTTAATTGGTTTCAGTTTTTTGTGGATTAGTTTCAACCAATTTATTATGGCCTAGGAGAAAAATCCTTGATTATTTGAATATCCCTTTCCTTGATAACCCATTTTTAAATATTAAAAAAGTATTTTACAATATAGATTGAACATTAAAAATAATCAACTTCTTTTTTAGGTTAATAACCAAGGTGGTCCAAATGTTTGATTCAATTTTTATAAATTATATTTTTTACTAGTACATTATATTACAATTTTATAATATTTTTTCCTACTTCTAATTTTGATTTTTTATGTTTTTTTTATATTGGTCAAAAAAATTTTTGTGCGTGTGTTTTATTAACTATGGCATTATTTTTCCTATTCAACCATCACACGATAAGTTAAAAAACGATTCTAGAGTATATACTTTAATTCTCATCCTATTATTATTAGGTTGTTTTTTATTTATATAGGAAAATATTGAAGGGTATTTTTAGACATGTTATCAAATTTACATAGTTATTTTTTCATCAATAAGAATAATTTAACATGTTTTGAGATATATCATTGATGTTTTGGTTAATGATACATAATATTGTGTATCTATTTTTATTCCAATTGATGAATGTGTTACCCATGTTTTTATTGTCAGTTTATTGATAATATAATTATTTATAAAATAGATTTTATACCCTTAGTGGCAGTCATCACCCTATGGCCTATTGGGGGAATGATTTAAAGTTTATATCAATGTGAGGATTATATGTGTTACTCAGACTATATTCTTATTTAAACATATTATAGGAATTTGGATTGAGAAACTGTCAATGGATGTTATAGGACCCCATAATTTATATAATGAGCTTTGAGATCTTATGGGTCAATTAATAGGGGAATATTTTAATGTTTGAAAGGTAGTAATATGGGTGTTGGTTGCATGTATCATATAATGACCATTTATAGTGATTTTTTTGTTTCATGCTTCAAATTTACTATTTATGATTTAGTTTAAGATAGTGGTAATAAAAACATATATATTATAATAGTGATGAAAGGTGATAATAAAATTTTATGACATCGTATTTTTATGTTGTTATGGAGTATCGGAGAAGAGGTTGTAAGATGTACTAGTTGTAATTCATTATAAGGTAATCCTAATCAATATCGAATCATAGAGATTAATTCTATGAGAGTTTCAATGATTTAATTTACTAAAATACAAGTAATTCATTTCAAATAATAACACTAGAATATAGATAGGGGATTTATGGATAAAATTATAGAATAATTATGTAGTAAAGGTGCACTAAATTCATTTAATAGTGAGCTTGTTTCATATATAATCTGAATAGTGGTGGGTATTATTCTCGGGATATCATGAGGTAACCTTGATCTAGGGGAGTCCATTTCTATATAATATTTATTTAGAGTTCCTCTTTGTCACTCATTGATTTTACACATCATTAGAATCAATAAGTAATCCATCAGTGTATTCAAGTGTTCATGAGTTTAGAGAGACATTTATGATTTTTTTCACTATTCTATATATGTCATATATGATGAGTAATTGAGATTATATTATTTTGAGAGAGGACTATTACAAATGATTTAGTTAAGGGTTAGTCCCTTCATTTTATATACATACACAATGGTTCTAAGAAAATATTAAGTTATTATATGAATGTGGAAATGAATTGTTTCATGATAATTAATTAGATAAATCATGGTGTTAGATATATATAGGATAAGAATAAATTATTCCCTATGATGGTTTGGTCCTTGATATAGACCAAATTAGTTAATATTCTTGGGAGTTGGTAGTTCATAACATTCAGCTGTGAAAAAAAATATAATCTAATATTTATATAGAGGATGTGGATATCCTTATATCTTATCCCTCACATTTCATATTATTAATTTTGGATTATATCATCATTTAATGGAAGATGGGATTCCTTATTATCTATAGTATCCTCAATAAACTATTCTACTATATTAACATCATTATCCTAAGTGGCCAAGAATGCATGGTGGTGTCAATAGAGCTTAGAAGAGGATTCTTACCATGATTAGCCACTAGTAATGGATTTTAGGTTTAGTATAAGTATATAACAAGGTAATCATATAAGTGGACTTGTTCATAAAAACACTTCATATCATGGGAGTCAATAAATTTGGAAGGCCTGAGGTGGTATGAGGTATGATCTTTATATTTTCAAATATCCCATCTATTTTCTTGGATTTTGGTGGTTTTAGATCATTTATAATTCCTACCCTTTTGGAAGGGTAATGTATTATTATAGAGAGGTTTATTTAACTTCTTTATCTATTTACTTCTTTGGGGTGTTATTACGTTTGGATTAATTTATTCACATATATGAGTTAGTGATGGGTAATGATGATCTAAAGTGGGGCATGATCTTATATCACATTCAACCATACAATTTCATACATGTAATCGATTTTTTAATTATATAAAATAATAAATATATTATTTTGTCATTTTCAATATTATTGAGATATAATGTTTTGTTAATGAAGTGGAGATATTGATGAAATGATGTGTGGTATGTTGATATGAATATCATTTTATCAAATTTTATTATTTTTATGATTTGTGAATCTAAAAGTAAACTAGATGTCTTTACCACAGTAGTGCATGAGTTCATTAATCTTATTCTTCACTAATATTCTGTTTTTCCCCAAGATAGGAGAAAAAAATATTTATAAATATATATTTTTGAATGTCTACATTTTTATAATACTATATTATATTCTTATCGAAAAACATTTGGACTTATTAATTTAGATAAATTATAAATCATTTAGTGGATTCATTTCAATTTGAATATCTCAATTGGGGTCATAATAATGTGTATTATGTAGTTTCATGGAAGGTTATGTTTTTATATTCACTATAGATAGTGGAATATTGTGATAGAGAATAATCATTACCCCTGACTAAATATTTATGATTTCTTTACCAAATAATGGAGTTAAGTTGATTCTCTAAAATATAATTATAATTATAATTCCTTCAGACGAGATTAAAGTATGAGTATATTTTAAAGATCACATTATAACATCTTTATGAGTATTTTATTTTTATTCGGATCCCCATATGAGTTAAGGATATTATTATTATGTTTATTAGATTGGTGTATTGGGTGTTTTAGCCTTATCTTGATTATCTCATAGGAAAATTCATTTATTAAAACTTTGTCATGTCAGGGTTTGAGTAATGTTTTTTAGAACACAAAATAATATTTTTTGATTTCTTATCCAATATAAATTATATGAGACTATTTAAATGTGTATGTTTTGAGTTTAATAAGTTTATTTACGTATAAATGTTACCAATCATCATGGTTTATTTATCACCATATCTAAAATCAAATAATTTTTCATTAATGAAGTACCTAAGAAAAATATTATGGTAAATAGTTTTCATTATTTATTTACATATTATTATATTCTTGTATTTTATTTCTCTTTTATTTTAAGTTATTTATCATATTTTATAAAAATTTCATGTTTTCATTTAGACAACATAGTTTTATAAATACATTGAATACTTAAAGAAGAAGTTTAATAGTTCTTCAATTCTCTATTTACCTGGTTAAAGAATTGTGATTATGTATATTTTAATTCCTCTTATCAGGGATTAGGATGTGTGTTAATGTATGAGAGGTAAGTAACATAAATTGGGTCCAAAAATTCATAACCATATGAATTTTATTATTCTACCCATAATATCAAGATTGTAATATATGTTATTATTCTAAAGTTATGAATTAATTATTTTATATGTTAATTATTTGTGGTTTATAAAATTTATAAAAGAATATGATTTAGGTTATCATAGAGAATTTTTAATCAATGTTTGTAAAGATAGATTAGTTCCCTTCAGGATATTTGTTTTGAGATCAGATTTATATAAGGAAATGAAAATGTGTTAGCATTATATTTAATGAGGAACAATTGTTGTGATATATCTCGAGAAATGAGTGTGGAGTGTAAAATGATAGTGTAACCTTTTTTATACCTAGACTATGTTACCGGTGAGGGTTTTTTATTTCTAAGGATGGTATATTGTTTCCCATTTTAATAATTTATAGATTGATAGTCTTATGTTTTTTTTAATAAAACTATAAAGGGATAAATTTTTCAATGGAGATGCTCAAGATGGTTGGATATAAAATGAAAAATAAATTATATTTTTTCCTCAATGACTGTATATTCCTCCTAACATGTGTTATATTATTTTTTATGTTTATTATATCACCTTTTTTTATGAACCAATGCATAGTTAAAATTTATCAACCCTTTACGAATCATTTTTAGTGATATAGGAATAATAAATTTTTGAATTATTTATATATAAATAAATTATATGATAAAAAGTGAAGGATGGTTATCATTTTATGATAGGTATATTTTATCACTTTGAAATTTTAGTTTAAAAGAATAATAAGATCAATATCATTATTAACACACAACAATAACCTTTAGGTAATATGTGATATACTGTAAAATTATTATTATATAAATATGATAATTATTACATAGATATTAATTTGGTGGTATAAATAGTACTAATCACATTATGAATAATATTTATATTGTTTCGATAAAATGAATTTTTTTCATTAATTGTTAATAAATAATCACTAAATTAATTTTATGATGGAAATATATTTTCATAAAAATAGTTTTTATTTTTTGTGTGTGTAGATTTTGTAATTAATTTAAGCCATTTTTTATAAATTATATTACAGAAAATTTATATCATTTTAAATTTATAATGAAAACATTATCTTAGTGTGAATTTGTTTTATTTTCTAAAAATGATTATTTTTTAATTAAATAGTTTAAAATATTGAATCATATAAAACAATGTTTTATTTTAATTTAATATATTTATTTAAACTTATTAATATGTTTTAAAATTTATAATAAAGTAAAATAACAGTTCATTATTTATAAATAATATTATTAATTTCAAATTAATCAATATTATACTTGATTTTGATATACGATAATTTTTGGTCTTCAAACATTGTTTTCTAAAAACAGTTTTTGTTGTGTTTTACATATTTATTTTAAAATTGATTTCTAAAAATTTTAGTAATTTAATATTCAAAAATTTATTCAATATTTCAAAATAAGAGGTTCTAATTAGGTAAATATATCCATTTTTTTTTCATTGGTAGTAATTACCATAGAAATGATTTTTCACCATAGTAAGGGTAAAAAAAGTAAAATAGGGTTAAAACTATGGGGTAAGGATTTATAATATCTTTAACACATTAATTTACCATATATGTTGATTTATAGACCAATTATATTTTTATGATGATATGAAATTAATTTTCAAAAAATATTTTGAATTTTGGAATCAATTCATAAATTTTATGATCATAAATTATATATTATCCAAATGAAAAATAATTTTCATTTCATTCATTTGATGTAATTTTTATAAGTACACATCATTTTTTGAATGATTTAAATGTTTAAAAACATTCAATTTTTATTATTTAACCATAAAAATTTCCTAAAATCAACTTATTTCTTGATTTTATGTTGAACTGTTTTCTACATTTCAATCATGTATTTTCATAAAAACTCCATTTTTATTAATTTTTTGTAATTATATTATTTTAAATTTATTATTCCATTATATTTTGAATGATTCCATTTTTGGAATCATAATGTAATTTTTTTTATAATTAACATCTAATTTTTTCTTTGTAATTAAGTAATCGTTATAGAAAAGATAAGTCATCAAAATTAAGGTTTAATTGGATTTATAAGGGTTTTAACTACATTATAATGATAATAATTAATCCATATATTGTCTAAATTTTATTGGGTGAATTTATTTAGAAACTAGTAAATTTTATCTATGAATATTTTGTTCTTTGGTGCCACATCAAATTATATTGAAATATATTTTATTTAAATATTTTTATGTAATTCTAAGAATGTCATTTCCATCACATATAAAAGGGAACCAATTATCCTCCCTTATTTATAACCTTTGAGTCTTATAAATCTTCTCATATCAATCATAATACCTTTATACAATACATACTATTGTTATTGATTTTTTGTTTTCCTTCTCTCACCATACTAAGAAGGCGTACTGTGGACGCCAATGGTGGTCTCTCAAAAAAGATGTAGCTGTCTTTATCGACTCATTAAATGTTTATTTATTATTATAATAACTATAAATAGTTTGTATCCATACAAAAATAATTAATTCCACATCATCTATATATTTATAGGTCATTATTATTATGGTACAACAATTTACTACCTGCTCTCTATCAAATGGGAAAAGAAATCCTCGCTTGTGGATACATATAGACTACCTTCTCCATGTTGCGATGTGATTTGTTTTACATCAACACCTGTCATGGATAGTTATAATAAATTATTTTTTATAATACATTATATTAATGATTTAACAATTATTCTTAAAAGATTAAATATTATCTTATTTCTTTTATTTTATCTCACTGGAAAATGGAATTATTGTTCATGTTAATGTATGGACTATCGTATTCATGATAAATATATATAATTTTCAATATCATCTTATTTTATAAGGTCATTAAATTATACATATGGAATTTATATGATATATATTACATGAATAATATTATATTAATTTCAAATTAATATTTTATCCTGGTATGTTCTTACTCATTTGGTCTTTATAACACACTCTAATTTAGGTTTGTTTTGTCACTAACATTAGTGATGTTATAATATTTATGACATGAATGATTAATTAATAATGAATAATAATGATATAATTTATTAATATTATAAATATTATATTATTAATATTCTTGATATTATGAAACCATTACTATGATACATGAACTATAACTACTAAAAAATATACTAATGAAATGATAAAGTTAACTGCAGAAAAGATGACATTAGTAGATAATTTAAAAATAATCATGTTAAAAATAATAATTATATCATATACGATAATTTAAGAATGCATATTTTCATTTTATACAAGTATAAAAAATCTTAATTTTGTATAAATGAGGTTAGATAACATATATGGTATGTCGAGCTTAAGGTAAGGGTTTATTTCCCAATCTTGACATTATTGGGTAATGCTTATGTTTAAGATTCCATTAGGGAAATTATATAAAATTTATATCTTAAATTAAATTTTTTTCTTCTACTAATTTTATTTCTGTATATTACTTGTTCTCTATTCATTTTTTTTCTCTTTACAAAATAAGAAAATTGAAACAATGTTTTTAAGGAATAGAAATTTTTTTTTATTTGTTTAGATTTTTTTTCTTCCATATCTCTATTTTATTTAAACTATTTTTAATAATATTTTTTATTAATATAAAATGAATAATTAATTTAATATTTACCCATTTTTTATTTCTAAAAAAAGATTAATAGTAAAACTTCTTATAATTTATTGAATAAGATATGATTTCCAAAATGTGTGAAAGGAATCCTTGTTTTATCCTTTCTAACATGATTTAATTTTTCAACCACCATGAATAATATTTAAATTTAATATTCCATTACATTTTTCCATGGTTTAGTTTAAATAAAAAGAATTCTTAATACTGTGGGAATTTTTAGATTTAAAATAAGTGATTTCAAAATTAAAAGGTTATTTCTGTAAAATAATGTTTTAATGATATTTAAAAATCTTTTCCATCTATGTAAATATCCTTTAATAATTCATATGATTTAATAAGGATATAGAATAATTAAACCATCCACTTTATCCTCTATATGGATTTTTATCATATAGTTCAATTTCTTGATTGGTGAAGAAGTATCATTTCATGGGATGCTTTTTCACTATGAATACTTATATTGATTATATTTTTTTTTCATTTATATCATATAATGAATTCATTAGGACCAGTTAATGATAGGTGGGGCCTTTTATATCCCCTTTTTGAAATTCTATGTATCATTAAACAATCTAGACAGGGTAACTTATGCATGTCCGCCCAACAATTTGTGTTGTCTTGGCAAGATGCATTGGCAGTATATTTTTTATGTCCAGGAAAAGGGCCATGAAGATATGATAATGTTATATTACATATTCATTATATCATTATGAAACCATTTATTATTATAAATGAGATTGTTTATGTTGTTATTTCATTTATTATTATAGTTCACATTATGTAATTATTTTAATAGAAAATTTGATTAAATTTTTTTATCTTCCATATTATTCATGATTTATTTCTTTTATGATATATTTTTTGATAGGATTCGACATACTAAATTTTTTATCTCACACTTTATTATATTTTTCTTTCTCTATGATACCATAAAGAAATATATTGATTATTTTAGGGAAATGCAAGAAAAGATAATAATGTTATCACTATAATTTTAAGTAGATTTCATGCTTACAAATATAATGTAAGGATCATGTTGTATCAAGTATCTTGATACTTGTAAGCTATTAAATCATATCAAATTCTATCTTTTGTATATTGTTCCAATATAGTAAATTATACACTTAATTCAGGTTACTAGATTACAGGTTATACATATATTTCATATTTTAGAATCATGTTGTTGGAATCATGGGATATATCTATGTATTCTGTAAAAAAACTCATTCCTTAAGATGAAATCATTCTATTATAGTTATGGTTGATCTCCAAATAATGTAAATAAATTTATTAATAATCAAGTAACAATGTAGAGTAGATATTCTAGAAAAAAATTATTTGATGGAAGTGTCGGAAAATCATGGAGTTCCTTCTGTAATCATTCCATTACAAGATCTTATGTTTACCTTAAGGATGTAGATGGTATTGTTCCAAGATATTGGTTCCAAGATTCACCTTACTACTGCATTATTACCTTAAAATGACATTCAACCATAGTGAATGATTCATACTCTGATGGATATGGGAGGTTATGAATTCAATATTTTAGTGGATCATGGTCTTAGAATTTATTCATAATTCAGCGTTCTTGTAGTAATTATTAACATATCATCTATAATAATTGATCTATTTGAGGACTTTTAAATATAAACATTTTGATAACCCTTGAGTTCAGTTTATTTTGGTTAATTATTTATAATGTGACAAAAATTAATATAATATAAGATAAAAAATAATCTATACAAAACAGGATTAAATGAAGAAAAAATAGGGTCGACATAAGAAAAACAATTTGTAGTGTCATTCAATTGTAGTTTGATGTATGGGATCAATTTTTGATTCAATATTTCACCAATTTAGGTCAACATATATTTTATTTAAATAGAAAAACATCCCTATTATATTTTTTACATGTCTATTTTTTGAGTGTATTTGGAATATTGAATATCGGTTAGTACTTACACCCTAGTTATAGAATGTTCATTATTTTTTTCTTGTGTTCTAAGAACCTTCTTGATGGTTCTTGGTAAAATTAGTAGAGTGATTTTAATATTGTGTAATATGTGAAATTAGTCAAATATAATATGGGGAAATAAAACCATCAATTAAATATGTTTCTTATATGATTTAACCCATTAGTTTGAATTTGATTGTGGCATGGTGGTTTGAGAGAGTTCAATTTTTAGTGGGAATAAGTGAAGAAAGTTCTATATCCTATGTTATGTTGAATTTTTTATCTCATGTGGTCATATGGTGATTTTTAATTTTAATATAATTATTTTTATCAGTTTATTTCTTAAACTATATATGAAATTGAAATGATTGATCATTTTGGGGATGAAGATCCTTTAAAAAGTATATATTACTATGATTTAAAACTGTTTTGAATAAAATATGAATCTAAAGATGTGTGGTTTGGATATCCCTGGTTGAAAATATTTTAAAGGATATATTTTTTTAGAATGAAAAATTATTTTTCCATAATTGTGCAGTATTCAATATAATGTGACCCTTTTAAATTATTCCTTGGATGTTATTTATTGGGCTCCTAATGTTTTTTCTAAATTTGGATAATAAATTAATTTGTGTAAATTTTTAGTAGTAGAAGAATTGTTATTGAACTCAATTTATTAGTCATATTGGATAACAATTTAGTTATTTTATGGTATTGAACAATGAATGAGAAGGGTCATGGTCAATAGTCTATTCTACCTAACCTTTCAAGTTTTAATTGATTGAAATGAAAGAATATAATATTGTTAATAGTTAATAGACCATGTGAGTAAACTATAATGCCCTAACCCTAGAATCCTAGAACCAGTGCCTCACTTTATTAAATTGGTATAATTATAAGGAATCAAATTCTGATGGACCAATCAGTTTAGTATTATAAGAATCCAAATTACATATCTAAAACATACATTACAATTGACACTATGAAATACAATAGAGTTAATCCTTGGAGAGAATCAATAGTCTCCTAGATTAACCCTATATGTCATTCATAAAACACATCTTAGCATATTATAAAAAATAATTCATATGAAATGGGTGAGATCAAATGTTTATTAAGGGTAATTATACAAGAGAATCTATAATGAACATATAAGCATAAACAATAATCCATGGTTGATTGATGAAACACGTATCATTTAAATATATCTAGATAATAATATAGACACAATAAATAATACCATAAAATCAAAGGATCTAGAAAACTTAACCAAGGATATTATACTAGTCATATAATTTCATGGAATATCAATAACAAATATCATAATGAAGGAATTCATAATTCCTGACATCATAAACATACCATCAAAGCTTCGACCAATACGCAATATATAAATGGCCAAGACATTAGTCAATACCCAAACCAGTTGTCTCAAGAGAGATACCTATGAATATAGGGACTATGGAGGGGCACATCTATCACTTACTAATTAAAATGAATTACTCATATGAAAACATAAACAACTTAAACATTTAAATTGAAAAAATAGCCTAAGAAATGTGATTATTTTAACCATAAACCATAGATAGTATCAAAATAGAACATCCGTAGTAAAAATGATCATAAATACTTCTATAAAATAAGGTGTATTATATCATAAGATTTTAAAATCAATCAAACATATTATTCAATAAATAATATTGACATATATTAAAATTCTCTATTCAAATTGTTAGAAATATATTTATAAAAAGTCTCTTTTACTTTAAAAGCATTTATTTTAGTCGAAAACATTTATAATTGAAAAATTTTTATTTGAAAAGAACATTGTAAAATTGTAAAGGAATAATAAAAACATCAAGTATTCATGAAGGTGATAAAAGATGCTCATTCCATATAAGTTAAAAATAACCATATTTTTTGAATTTTTGTTGAAAATGTCTTAAAGTACCTCATTTGGAAAATAAAAAAATATTCCTCTCAAACAATTTTATAAAATGTATAAAATTGGAAAAATAATTAAATCATTTTATGTATAATATTAAAAAAATTTGGAAAGCATTTATAAGAATAATTGACACATATGATAAATTTTCCCCAGTAGATACTTACGTATAAAAAATAATAAATAATTATGAGATTGTGAAATAACCCTTACATAGTACTTTACTTTAGTTGATTGTAATTTTACCTCCTTTATAACTGCTAAAATAAATTTATAAATTTTTACCAAAACCATGTCTATATTTATTATATCGTGTATGAGATTTTTATATTGTTTTGTTAATAATATTCTGTTATTATCCTTGTCTGATGTGTTAACATCTTCATTATCCTACGCATGTTTTGTAATGTAAGTCATGTTTATTCTGATTATGATATATTTATTTCATCTCCATAAATATATTAAGTTCATATATATTATATTTAATCATTATATAAATCTCAGTAATCTTTCTTGAATGGTTAACATAGAAAATTAATCACATCGGGTCATTGAGATGGTATACCGTATGTATCCAAAAGTGACGATATGATTCTCTTAATTGTAAAAGGGTAAAGAATTGTTTGGTATATTAATTATATAGAATGAATAAAATGTAAAATTTATTTTTTATATTCATTATATCTATCAGTATACCCATCCAAATAATGTAGTGATGAAAAACAGATTGCAACGCAGTTTGGAGATGATAGGTCGTACGTACATACGTGTGGTGATTTTGTTTTTATATGATGGGTAAAAGGAGGAATATAGTTGTCACATAATAATAATGACATATCATAAAATATATAATACTAGATTTTTTACATTAGAATATAAAAAACACATATAGAGGAAGTATAAGAACTAGTGATCTTGGATGAGTTAGTGAAAATAATTACCACTTCTTTGGAAGACTTACATTAGATCTCTTCTTATGGGATCTAAGGTTGTTCATTTTGTAAGAACATGATCTAAATAAATTTTATATGGTATATAGTAGTATAAATGGTTGTTTTGGTTGGTCTATAATGATCAAATTGGTGTGAGGAAGTGAGAGATGATGTGCCATTTTATAATTGAGGTGAAGGATATTTTTGGAAACTATCAAAATATTAAATTAATATATAATAATTTCCCATTAAAAAGGATCAAAAGTTATTTATATTTAATTTAAGATGATTATTGGTCGAAATACTAAAAAAATCATTATTTTTGGACAATTTTATGTCTTATTATTAGCCTTATCGTTTGAGTTTAACTCTTAATTAAACCCTTTAACTCTTGTCATGAAAACTTGGATTTTTAATATTTATGGGTTAATATATTTACTCTATAATAAATAAGTGATCCATAAATGGACCCAGTTATGAAATATTTAACAATATAATAATCATTTTGAAGAATTATATATTATTATATATCTTATATCATTTTATAAAATATTAATTATTTTAAAATATCATTAGTGTTAATTTTGACACTATTCATTCCATGCCTTTTTAAAAATATCGTAAAAACATTATATCTTCAAAAAATGATTTTAAATCATCCATTATATATAAAATTTTTATATAAATGTTTTGTATGATATTCATTATACCAAATTATGTTAACTAAAAAAAATATATATCATATATTTGATTCTTCAATTAATTTAACAATTACTTCATCATCATTGTGTCACCATTTAAGGTAATTTATTTATCAATAAAAATTATAAATAAATTACCATGATATATTTAAATATATTATATTTCCAAAAAAAATTATAATCTAAAATATATCTTATAAAAAAAAATATTGAAAATATTTCTCTTATTAAAAAAAAGTATGAAAAAATTTACTTTCCATTGAATATAATATTAATAAGGTTATATTCTCATCCAAAAGGCCATAAATGGTTTAAGAACCGATAATTTTATTATTAGGGATGAAAAAACATCTAATAAAATTAGGACAAGATATAGGGTGATTTTTTAATATTTATAAAATTATTTTTACCCTTAATTACATGATTAACCTTTAAATGTGTTAATTAAAATATTACTAAATTTACTATTCATATGCTCAAAAATAAAGGGAACCTATTTAAATAATTTATACCCATGGATTACAAATATGAAATAGATTTTTCAAAATACAAAATATATAATTTTAAAAAATTAATATAAAATTAATCCCATTGAGGGAAAGAGAAAATGAGTTTTGAAAGTGAAAACATTCAAAAGATGGAAATGTTTTTATATCAAAAAACAATGTAAAATTGATTCTAATGAAATAAATTATATTAAAAAAATTATATAATTATACTTTGAAAAAAATTTTAATTATAATTTAATACTATAAATTATTTTTATGATAAAATATCTTTTTTATTAAAATTTAGTATTTTTCATTATTCATCAAAACATGAAACTTATTTAGAAAATACCAAAATTGGGAAAAAATAAATTTTAATATTATTATTTTATATATAATGTTTAAAAAAATATAAATGTGTCAAAATTGGATCTGAAATATGTTCTCCATTAAAAGGCGGTAAAACTGCCTTTTGAGATATATAAGTTTTATGGATAAAATTGGGATTATTAATATCTTATTCCAATAAAATTTATTAGATCAAAATATAAAATATTTGATTAAATATATAACATATATATATTTAATTATTATCATTTAATAATTTTAATTTATATAATTTATTAAGAAACAAATCCTTTGGGAGCATTAAAATAATAATATTTCCTTTATATTAAATTGGTGTAAATTTTTATTTCTAATTAATTGGTAACAAATGAATTCATATTATGTTTTTATAAACCATATACTTTCATAATTTAAGTAATACAATTCATAACTATTAATTTAAAGGCTAAGTTTTAATTGTATCATTTAAAGAACAATATAAATTTGTTTGTTTAATCTCATTGTTGAATGAACATTATTCTATCAAAGAAATTTAATTTCAAATAAAATACATTCCATAAAAATATTGAGATATTACATTGTAATCACTTTTAATAGATTCTGTTTTTGCAATTTTTGAATTCGGGTTCGGTAACTAAGGATTGAATATTCAAAATACTTTTATAGAAATCTCACATCAGAACAAGGGTTGATAAATCGTCCACTTTAAAATAAATAAACAGAAGTATGTAGGTCACCAAATATAACACATAGTATGGTTCCATATAAGAAAACATGGATATGGAATAGAAATATAACCATCGTGTTCTGATGTAGAGTGATAGAGAATATGATCAGGAGAAATTTAACAATCACAAAGCTATAAATATGTGATGATCTAAGGGACCATTAGATTCATTAGAAAAGAAGGTAATGTGATATCATTTTTTGTTTCAAGATCCTTTCCCAATCATTTAAGAATCCATTTACTACATAGATTATGATCATGAAGAAACATAACTACTTGACAGGAAGCATTTCATCCTTTAATCAATTTCTAAGACAAAATCAACTTTCTCTCTAAAAGATAATAAAAATAAAAAATATTTTATTTATCTTAATATAATAGGGTTCCAAAAATGTACTTTTATTACATCTTTAATAGTGTTTAAATAAATAAAATTATGTTAT
The DNA here is from genome assembly GCA_963277665.1 of Viscum album. Taxonomy (NCBI): domain Eukaryota; kingdom Viridiplantae; phylum Streptophyta; class Magnoliopsida; order Santalales; family Viscaceae; genus Viscum; species Viscum album. The sequence continues at coordinate 1,985,621,453 of OY728128.1, forward strand.
ACTATCCAAGAAATCGGGTTGGCCAGTGGTAGGTGATGAACCCTTATCTCTGTTCGGTTGTGAGTTCTAGACTTGTTTCCTTTTCTTGATGTGATGGGTTGTTGGTCTACCTACAAGTTGTCATTTTTCTAAAACTATATAACTATAACATTCAAAAAATGAGCTTAAAATATTAATCCATTTTGAAATGCTTTAACATCTAATAATAAATTCTACTGTTCAACTTAATCCATTCCAACCTTAAAACACATCAAAAATACTTCTATTTAAATTCACAGTTTATTAGGACGAACACTAAATTCCAAAATCAACATGAAACTATATTTTCCCCAAAAAAATAATGGAGATATTTTTTTCACATACCAAATATATGAATACCATGATCACATTAAAACCTTAGTGAAAACATGTATGATTCTAAATCCATAAAGAAAAATTACTACAATACAATCCATATATATCTCATAAATATTATAAATAGAATATAATAAAAAAATTCTTTTATCCAAAAACAAAAATTACATTAATTATTCTTCTATGACTGTAATAATTACATAAAAATGACCTTTATCCCTTTACTTTTTTCTAATCTATGTTTCTTACCTCTTGGGATATTCATTTGTGTTGTGCCCCATATCTGTAAAGTTGAAACATTTCACATTCATAGATTCGTTATTTCCCATACAATCATAGGATTGGTGTCTTTTTTTCCACACTTGTAAAAAAGTCCCATTCCCTTCAAGAAAATACCAGATTATTTCTTCCCAAAATCATCTCATGTGGGAAAACACTCCTTTCCATTTTTTCCTTTTTCAATCTCTTAGTACACCATTCTCTTCTTCTCTTTATTTCACTTAAATTCATAAGACATAGAGAATTATTTACCTGTCTTGATATCACTTGAGGTTATATCATTGTATGATGATAATAATAGGGAGACAAATTAATTTCATTGGAATGGATTCAACCAACAAATTACACAATAAATATTACTCATTGGGTTACATATATAGTTCTTAGTATGCCTTTATAACCTTGTAAAGTTGGATTTATATTGAGAAACATTCTTACCCTCCTTTTGATTTATACTCAAAAATTTCTTCTCCATATCCTATCTCTCTTCACGAGAAAAATATTTTTATAAGAAAACTTCCTTAAAAACATTCAATCCATATTTTCTATTACCTCATACCCCTTAGGGAGTTTAATCAATTACCACTATTGATCCACATCTCCAAAAAGGTGATAAACTGTAAAGAAAAATTTATACCTTTACATACTTACCGAAAAGAGAAATATATTTTCTAAGAAACTTAACCATTTATCAACATAAATAAGATTTTTAGTCCCATTTAATTCTAGAGTTTGTTTCCTCATGATGTGGTATAACATTTTTACTTTGCTTTGTGGGTCAAGATGCTCATTTCAATAATGATTATTTTTTATAACTAGAGTCATTTATCCTAGTATGATTATATGTTTTTCAGAACCAGTTGTAGATCCAAATCCAACATCATTATCCGAAATTGGAGGTAAATGTAAGTTAATTTATTTGATTTTCATTCCATACACTATGATCCATTCCTAAATAATGTTATACAGAATATTAGGTTATGAATCATAATGTATAATTTCAAACTAGTAATAATTAACATAAATTGAAAAATTTATGCAGAGATAATATCATAATCAAAAACATATTTTCATTAGGGACATATTTACTTTTATACCATTCATAATTGTTTTTTAAATAAAATGAGAAGTATCATAATCATATCCCATGGTAGTGTCAAAACATGTGTTCAATAAGGATCATTGTTGTGTACCGGGTTTAGTTGAGTCAGGACTGACACACCATGTCGAAGTTGTTACCTGTAGGTGAATGTATTCTAGAACAACATTCATTATAGTCTCCATAATAGGATATATTTCTAGAAATAACCACATAATATCTACCTTCATAATATTCTTGTACATTCTTCTATACTTATCCTCAATGTTTATATTAGGGTTATATTCCCTAATATTTGATTTCTAAATCTAGTTTCCAACGTTGTTGCTAAATTTTATTTGATACCATCTATATTTCTCTAACCCCAGAAGCCAGAAGCTGGTGCCTCACTTAATTATATTAGCAGTATTACAAGGAATCAAATCCTGAACTACCCATCAGCTTAGCAGTTATGGAAGTGAAAATACATCTGTGAACCTTATATTAAAATTGAAACTATAAAATAAAATTTAGTTAATCCTTTTATAGAATCAATATTCTAATATATTAACCATGTATATTAGTCATAATACACATCTTGGAATACTAGTAAAAATAAAACATATGAAAGGGGTGAGGTTAGATGCTCAGTAAGGGTAAGCGTATAGTGGAAGCTATCATGAATGTATAAGTATAAACAATAAGTCAAGGTGAATACCTAAGACACATGTCATTTAAAATTATCTTGAGCAGAATATGGATAGAATAAATAATTCCATATAATCACATGAGCTAGAAATCATAACTATGGATATTATACTTGTCAAATAATCACATGGAATATCCATAACTAGTCTCATAATGAGGGAATACATAATTTTAGACATAAAAAACATACTATCAATGCTTCGTCCATGAAACCTTACATAAATAGGTACTTAACTAGTTAATAACAAAACTAGTTTTTCTTATGAGACCTACTGATGCTTCGAGGGGTTATATCCGGCTCCTCCCATCACTTACTATGTCCAATGGATTCCTCATATGAAAACATAAACAATATATACAATCCTATTCAAAAACTATCATATGAAATGTGAAAACATTAACCATAAACCATGAATGGTATCAAAATAGCACATCCATAGTCAAAATGATCATAAAAAAATCAATAATATATGGTATATTTTATCATAAGATATCAAAATCAATAGAACATAAGATTCAACAAAAGATTTTGACATAAATGAAAATATTCTAATCAAATCAATAAAAATATGTTTAGAAAATTTCCCTTTTATTTTGAATTTTTTTTTAAAAGATGAATATTAATATAAGATTTTTTTTTAAAATTAAAATTGTTTAATTTTATTGTAAAATTGAGAATATCAAGGTTTTAGGACAATAGTAAAATATTATCATGTCATATAAGTTAAAATTACTATTCTTTCTATATTGTTTTTTGAAAAATTCATAAAGTACCTCATTTCGAATGTAATAAAAAGATTCCTTTCAATTTTATTAAAAACTCAGACATGGGTAAAATATTTAAAAAATTTCAAGTTTAATAATAAAATTATTTTGAATAACATTTATATGAAACATGTACAGAGATGATAAATATTCCCTATTAGATACTTACATAAAAACAATCCCAAATAATAATGAGATTGTGAAATAACCCTTACCTTATACTATCCTTTAGTTGAGTGCGATTTAATATACTGTATAATGGCTTAAATCATGTTGTAAATTTATTCTAGAATCATATCCACATTTGTAATATCATATATGATCTCCATATATCATTTTTTTAATAATATTTCATTTTACCCATGTTTCATGTCTTAAATGCTTTGTTATCCTATGCATGGTAATTTGTATAAGTATTGTTTCTGATGAATATGATATATTAATTTTATATCCATAATTTTATTAAGTTCATAGATAATATATTTACTTACTACATACATCTTTGTAATCAATCTTGAATGGTTACCATGGAAAATGAATCTCATCAGGTCATGGAGATGGTAGACCGTATGTACGCACGAGCAATGGTATCATTACCTTAATGATTAGAGTAAGGAATTGGATGGTATATTAATTATTAATAATAAAAATAATTTAATATTTATTATTTATAACTATTATATCCATTAGTATATCCATATAAATAAAGTAGTCATGAAAAACAGATTACACAATGATGTGGAGATGGTAGGTTGTCCGTACGCACGCGTGGTAATTTCTTTTTTCACAGGATTGGTAAAAGGTGGAATATATAGCTCTCATAATCATAATAAAATCTCAAAAAATATATTTTTCTAAAGTTATTACATTATAATGGAAATAATAAATAAATAGGATGTTGAATAAGAAATAATCTTAGATGAGTTAGTACAAATGATTGGAGGACTTCCTTTAGATATCATCTTAAGGGATATAAGGTTAGTGTTTTTGTAAGATCATGATCTCTATAAATTGGATAAGAAACATTTGAGGAGAAATAGAAAAGTTTTGGTTCGGGTAGATATCTCACAGTGGTGTGAGGATGTGAGGGAAAAGGTTTCCTTTTATGATTAAGGTGAGGGTCACATTTGGAAACTCTAAAAATATTAAATTAATATAAATTAATTTCCAATTCCAAAGTAACTATAATGTGATTAATTTATAATATAAGATTATTTTGGGTAGAAATAATCTGAAAAAATTTATTTTTATACAATTTTATTTCATATTATTAACATTATATTTTATATTTAACCCTTAATTAATCCATTTAACTCTTACTACGACAAGATGAATTTTTACTCATTAAGTGTTAATATAGTTACTATAAAATACTAAATGATATATTAATGGACCATTAAATAAATATTCAACTTCATCACAATTATTTGGATGATTTTTTTAATTTTATATCTTTTAATAAAATATTATTTAATTAAAGTATCATTAGGGTAAATTTTGACACTCTTCATTTCATGAATTATTGAAAATATCACAAAAACATGGTATATTTGAACCAAATCTTCAAACTCATCCATATTATGTCACAGATATACATAAAATTTTGGGATGAAATTAATTATATGAAACTATATTTATTTTAATATTTTTAATATCATTTATTTGATTCTTTTGATAATTAAAAATTATTGAATCATCATTGTGTCAGAATTTAAGGTAATTATTTTATCAATAAAAATAATAAATTAATTAAAATGATGTAAATGTAACATCCTCGACCTAGAAGAAACTATCCCATGGCTCTAAGACCAGTGGTTACATGACCTTAAGCACGCCTCCCCATACCCAAAAGATTGTCGACTAGCAGAGGGGTTCCAAAAAGTCAATTGGGGAGACTATACCCCCTTTTATCTGAGTAAGACACAATAAAAGATAATCGATATAGAAGAATAATTACCAATACTACAAGATAATGCCTAAAAAACCATTCCCAAAACATGGTACAACCTTGTCTAATAGAAAATATTCCACGCCATGTTACAAGTGCAAAACTAAACAAGTCCCGAAATGAAGACAAATGGAAAAATCCCAAAAAAAATTATTGACACCAAGTCTGGGTCCCCCTCCATGAACACATATTCCTACAAAACTCCCTATAAAGAGCCTTTTATGTTTTCCTGACATGGAAATGCAATGTCTGCTTAGGTACCCTTCGACGGCCCGAGCAGGGTGTGAGTATAATTCAGCAGGCCACCACCAACAGTGTCTACTAAATATCTGGTATAAAAAATTGTTCATGAAAAATGGAAATGAATAATAAATGAAAAAGAAAAGATTAAGTTCCCCAACCAGTTTAGGTCCATTACCAACATTTATTAACAATTCCTTATCTTTCCATTTCATCCCATTTCCATTTACTTACCATTACCAACACATTTGTCATGGGTTCATCAAACACAACAAGTTACACAGGCTTAAATAAAACAATAACATGCATGAAGAAAATTACACTATAATCCTATATAAAAAAGAATAATGTCCTCATGTCAACTGTATCCTCACCTCTAAGCCTCGGTCCGGGTCGATGCAACCATTAGTGGAACAAAGCCTCAATAGTCTTCCCAAACCCATGCATTAGGGGTGGAGTTTAGATCCTCATCCAACTTGACCAGTGAGTGTATAACCTCAAGTAAATACATCACTCTACCAATCCATTTGCACATTCTGTACATTTATGTATCCATTAACCATTCACACGACATCACAACCATTACCAAAGGAAAATAGAAATCATAATAATTAAATAAGAGTTAATACCATTCCTTAACCCATGAACACATTTACCACATTTCACATCATTTATCCACAGAGAATGATTCCCCTTTTATTATCCTTATCTCACTAATCATTCATTCATTGTGCCTTTCTCACTAGGATTCATTCATTATTCCTAACCCACTAGGCTTCATTACCAGTATTTTAATTCTTTTCATTATGGTCTTTAATCATTTCTTTGTTAACCCAATATCCCTTATGTTATTATTATGACTAGGTGTATCACCTAGATTCCATCCCAACACAATCAACCACATCAACATGTTTATCAAGAGATCTACGTGAATACACAACAATCTAACTTTTTCTTCACAAATCTCTTAGTTCAGAAAAGTCAATACACCATATGGGTGACCCTAGATTAGTCTCATCACCCTCAACACATCCCATTGGGATCATGAGGGTTTCCATTTACCTTATTAGTAAAAATTTTACCTAAACATGGAATGTGTGATCAAAACATACCAAGCGACACCCAAGAACAAAACCAAACATGAACCAATCCACAAATAAACTATGGGATATAACTTATAGACCACCTACCTCAATTCCATGTGTCAATGAACTCTTAATCGAGACCTTAGATTCCACTTAAAAGAACCATTGAAGCCTTACCCTAAATCTAACCCAAAGAGTTGGGTTTTAATGATTCAGATAAATAGGGGAAGAAGATACGAACACTAAACTCAAAAGAGAATCAAGGATGGGATTATCCTTACCCGGAGCTTCAATCCACAACTAATGACACCAAAATGACCTAGATTTTAGGGATATCAATCTCTTGGAAACCTTGGTTCATTTGGTTCATTCCTAGGGTGAAGTGGTGATAATGGGAAGGAAATACCATGTTTGGTATTAAAATACCAGAGTGGAAAAATTGTAATTTTTTTAAAAGTTCTTAGGCTGCATTGTTTACCCACATGGTTTTCAAAACCGTGCACAAACCGTGTGATGGCCAGTATCCAAAATCCCACCTCCTTCATGGTTTCTTGTGTTTTGCACATGGTTATCACTATCCATGCACCCATTGTGCAACATACCCCCAAAACACCTTTTTCTTCTTTTTCATGTCTCAAACCCTCAGAACACAACCAAGCCTCCACAAGGATTTGGGTGAGCACTTAATTAACAAAAACAAGGGATTCAAACCAAAATATAAACATGTACATACATTTCCAAGATCTGGGATCTTACAACCTCCCCACGTTACAATGGATCAACCTCGAGCTGAGATTCTATGCTTCATTGCTCATTTGAGGAAAAAAGATGAGGCTAATGATCCCGCATATCTTATTACCTCTCCCATGTTTCTTCCTAAAACTTCTAATTATTCCGTAGTATAGACATTAACAGAACCTTTCACCCCAAGACTTTCACACTACAATATATGACATGACCTAGATGCTCATTAAAGGACACATCAGCCTCAAACTCAACATCCTCAATATCCACCACGTGAGTTGGGTCAGGGTGATACCACCAAATAAAAGACACATGAAAAACATAATGATTCCCACTATTCCATTGTGGAATATCCAATCAGTATGACACATGCTCGATCCTCTCCACAATCTCAAATGACCCCACATACCTGGGTGCCTAATTTCCATACATCCAAATCCATTGGTGACCCAACTTTGGTGACACCCATAGAAACACACTATCACCTACATTGAACTCAAGAGTTCTATGTCTCTGATCCACAAATGACTTCTACCAACTCTAAGCCGTTGCCATCAATTTTTGAATCAAATAAACTTTCTCCAAAGTCTGTTACACGAGACATGGTTTCAACAGCTTGGATTCACTTGCCTCCAACCATCACATAAGATATCTACAGGGTCTCCAATAGAGAACCTCAAATAGTTCCATCTGAACCATAGACTGCAAACTATTATTTGTAGGAAAATTCAAAAAGATATTGGTGCTTCTCCCAGGATCCACCATAATCCAAGACAGAAGCCCTCAACATGTCTTCCATCACGTAGACTGTATACTCTGACTTCCCGTTCATCTGTAGGTGGAATTCCGTACTAATAATCACCTATGAACCAAGAACCTTATACAAACCTTTATATAAGAATGATGTGAAATGAGGATCATGATAAAAAACTATGGTCTGTGGTTAACCATGAAACCATATTATTTCCCGAACATACAACAATCCTAGCTAATCATCTTTGTAAGTCTCTTAAATTGGAAATAAATGATCCACTTTCATTTACTAGTCCATAAATACCTAGATTTCAACATTATTCCAAGGAATAATTGGAATACCCACCACAAAATCCATCTTTACATCATCCAACATCCTTTTTGGAATAGGCTATGGATTTAACAAACCACCTGGGTGTTGATGCTCAACCTTCACCTGCTGACAGGTAAGGCACCATGACACAGAGCCCACAAATTCATTTTTCAATCCCAGCAACAAAACAATCCTATGAAGACCACAATACATCTTGGTCAAATGAAGATTCACTTCTCATTTTGATTCAGGGATCTCACACATTAACACTTCCAACATGCACAGTAACATAACCCCACAACCATGAACACAAAAAATCTCGTCCAAACTGACAGCCCAAACATAAGGTGGAGCTCCACCATTAAGTCTTTCCTTCATGGCCAAACATTCTGGATCATTGAGCTGACTTTCCATAACATGAATCAAAATCATTGACTCAACCATCAAAGAAGAAATATTCACCTGACTATTTTCATCCCACACCTCCAGGTGCATCTCTTCAAATAAAGCCATCACCTTCCTCTCGTTACTAGATTCCTAAACCATATGGTACTGATACTTCCTGCTCAAAGCATCATCAACATTGTTCTATTTCCCTGGTGTAAAAAACATCTCAAAGTCGAAATATTGGAGATACTCGACCCATCCTCTCCATAGAAGATTCAAATCCCTCATCCAAAAAGATATACTTTAGACTCTTATGATCAGTATACATCATGAACCATTCTACCTACAAGTAGTGTCTCCAGAATATTAAGGAATACACCACTGCAACCAAATCAAGATCAGGAGTGGGATAATTCCACTTATGGGGTCTCAATTGCCTTGAACCATATGCCACAACTCACTCATCATTCATCAACACATCCCTAAGACTGACACTGGATACATCACAAAATAGGACATACTTACTACTAGGATCAGGTAATATCAATATTGGTGTTGTCATCAATCAGTTTTTAAACTCTTCAAAGGCATTATCATAAGCCTCTAACCACTAAATCCTAATTCCCTTCCTTTTTAACCTCGATAGTGGTTCTACCAAGAGAGATAATATATTTATGAACCTCTGGTAATATCCATTAAAATCTAGAAAACTCCAAACATCCGAAACACTCTTGGGTGGCTCCCAAGACACAAATCATACACATTCTCTAGATCCACCAACACCCCTGTCTCAGAGATTCTGTGACCCATAAAATGAACTTCTCCAATCTAGAATTAACTCTTTAACGACTTGGAATATTTTTGATTCTCTCTTAGTGTACTTAGTATGATGTCAAGATGTTGGACATGATCATCATGAGTTTTCTAGTACACCATTATCTCTTCAACAAGAAAACTAAAAAACTGATCCAGATAAGGATGAAATACTCAGTTCATCAATGCCATGAACATCATCGGAGCATTGTTCAAGATAAAAGGAATCACAAAAAACTCAAACAACTCATACCGACTCTTAAAACCCGTTAGTGGGATGTGAGAATGACTCACCCTCAACTGGTGATAAATCAATCTTAGGTCAATATTAGAAAACACTGACACACCCCTCACCTGGTCAAACATGTCATCAATTCTAGAAATAGGGTATCTATTTTCCCCATCATCTGATTTAACTTATTATAAACAACACAAAGCTTTAATGACCTATCAGCCTTCTTTGAAGAATGCAACGGAGATCCCCAAAGAGACGTCCTAGGTCGTATTAACCCCTTACACTGCAACTCCTCAAGCTAAAACATTAACTCCTAGAGTTCTACCGGTGCCATTCGGTACGGTAGAATTTAAATTGGCTCTGCTCCCAAAAGAAACTCAATCATGAACTCAATATCCCTATTGAGTAGAAACCCTGGGAAATCCTTAGGAAACACATCCTGAAATGGATCAACTAATATAGGGGAAACAGACTATTCCTTTATTTCATCATTAAAAACCAAACAATCTACATGAGTCATGATCCTACCCAACTACTAACAAAATGGCCCACACGTCCTTCCCAAACATCCAACAATCCACGATGGACATAATCGTTACCCTCAAGTGAGTTAAATGATACCTTCCGATGGTAAAAATCTATGTGCACCTGATACAACACCAACCACTATATACCCAAGATCAGGTCAAATTATGACATCTCAAGATTGAACAAGTCCCACAAGAAATGATACCCACTGACTTCCATAGAACATCCCTTAAACTATCTGATATCTTCATTTTTCACCCCCAATAGTGTGTCAATTAACATAACCGCGCACACAATCTCCTTAGTAAAACCCAACGATACCCAAAAAAATTATAAATAAATGATCATGTCTCTCCAATATCAAACAACTCACTAAAAAGTGTAGAATCTACAAGGATCATACCTCGGACAGTCGATGAACCATCCTCACCATCACCAGGTTCCGACTGAACTTACAGAAGATGACCTTACCCTCTACCCTAGGCTGCAACCTTTGTGCCCTGCACTACACTACCCTAATAACATGGGCGATCCTACCTTGGAGTTTCACATCCATAGACCCTACCATTATGGCCCATGAAGCTCCAACTACCTGCCTGATATAGAGAAATGACTCCCTTTCATCCTATTGAAATCTTTCTATCACGAACTTTCAAGCCCACCTGATGAGGGTTCATTCAGAACCTTTGCACATGTCCTAATCTGCCGCACGATTGATACTCAACTAGAGGGTAAGGAAACTGTCCACACAAGTGACCTCGCATACCACAAAGATAATTGAACACCTGATCACCACCCTGAGAGGTTTTACCTCTCTTCTTAACACATTTCACACTTATTCCCAACTAGAAACTTCCAAAACTACTCTTCCAACCATCAGAAGATGCACCACATGTATGCCCAACTGGCATGACCAACCCACTATCAGAATCCCCTTTTAGGTTTCCTTCTGATATCAACGCTTAATCAACTACCTATATAAACCTCTTCAATCTAAATATATTAACCTAAGACCTGATCTCTTTTCTCATCCCATCCTAGAAACACCTTGTAACTTCTGCCTCATCCCCCACCAATGTTGGAACAAAGCGTCATAGGTTAGTGAATAAGCCAACACACTCCATTACAAACATCGATCCCAGGGTCAGGCTCATGAACTCCATAGCTCGCTCTTGCCTCAGTGTCCCTAGGTTAAAATACTCTAGAAACCTTTTTTTGGAAATAAATCCATGAAATTCTCTCAACCTGCTCAGCCAGAGCCAGGATATCTCACCAACGATTTTCCTGGACCCGCAACATATAATCTTCCAACTTGAATCACTTCCCAACAAGAGTCTCCAGATGATCAAGTATTTTCTAGATAGGCTATCCATAACTATGTTGCCTTTAGCCCACCCTCTTAGGTATAATTAAAAGGGTGGTACTGCTGAAACTCTCTCATCAACTCAAACATAATCAGTGCCACCATCCCTAGGTTCTGATCTATCATCTACATAAAACGATCCATGTTCACTCAAAACTTCTCTTTTCTCTATGTTCCTAAATCACCAAACTCTATTTCTCCTCTACTAGAGGAGTGTTCATAGAAAAATCCACTCATTTCCACATATGTGCTTGATGTTGTGGTGGAATTTCTCTACATTACCAAACATGAGATTTAGAAAACATACCATAAAACATTCAGATCTTTATAACAAGAAGTCTCTTTACTAGCTACAACAACCCACCAAACATGAACCATCACAAGAAAACATAACATTTTGAAACATTACACTGACCATCCCTACCGCAGGCCATGGTCTACAGGGGGTAAAGAACCATACACCACCACAAGGCTCAAAAAACACATTACAAGCAACATTTTTTAATTCATTACCAACCCTTCAGTACACATATTTCATTAATTGTATCTTATCATTCTTTTATCTTCAATCCCTTTTCATTTTTTCATTTACAACATTTCCACTTTTCAATTATCAAGATGGAAGGTGCACTTTATCTTCCATGCCCACACACCCAACCCATGTGTGACTACCATTATGCATGTCAGATATATCTTTAGGTGGTTATAATGATGCATGAATGCACAATCTCATTCCATTTAGGCCACGAGCTTAATATCATAAAACCATCACATAACCCAACATGTGCATCACCCAATTGTGAAATATCATCAACTATAACATGGAAAAATCTAAAACAAAAATCCCAACCAAGGGTGACTTGGGGTTTCCCTCATACATTGGTTAGCTACACCCAAGAACAGGCTCATTACCAAGTCCTGACACATCCTAACTCCCGTTTACTATCCCAAATAACAAAATTCTAGAGAAAGATAAGAAATTCCTTCTCTGATACCACTTTATAATGTCCCCAGCCTAGAATCCACTAAATTGGTGCTTCAAGATAGGTAGTTACATGAACTTATGCATGCCTCTCCATACGCCAAAGGTTTCCGACATGTAGCGGGGGTAAAAATTGTCCATTGGGGAGACTATACCCCATCTGTATCAGAGTAATCCACAATTGAAGATAAACAAAAAAAGGAATAATAATCAATAAAACAGTAGCATGCGTAAAAAACCATTCCCAAAAATGGGGTACAACTATGTCCAATATTAATTATTCCAGGCCATGCTATAAGTGAAAAATTAATCAAATCCGAAAAAGAAGAGAAACTGCAAAATCTCCAAAATGGTCCCAACACCAAGTTTGGTTCCTCCTCCACAAACACCCGTGCCAACCCAAATACCTAGAAAGATCATTTTCCCTTATCCTGACCTACAAACATGGAGTCTTCTTAGGTACCCAAAGTCTACCTAAGCAGGGTGTGAGTAAAACATAGTAGGCCACCACCAACGGTGTCTACAAAATATCCAATATAAACATTTGTGCATAGAAAAGGGAAATGAAAAATTAATAAGGAAAATATTAAGTGCCCCTACATGTTTAGGTCCATTACCAACAATTATTACCATTTCATTATCTTACCATTTCATCCCATTTACCATTATATACCATTTCCAACACATTTTTCATGGATTCGTCAAACACAAAAAGTTACACGAGCTTAATGTACACAATCACATGCATTAGTAAAATCACACACTTATCCTAAACTACTAGGAATGAATTCCTCATGTCAATCGTATCCTTACATTAAAGCCTTAGTTTGTGTAGTTTCAACTGTTAGGGGAACGAAGCCTCATTACTCTTCCCTAACTCATGCATTAGTGGTGGATTTTAGAGCCTCCATCCAAATCGACTCGTGGGTGTAGAACGTCAATTCAATACCCCACTCTACAAAGACATGTGAACATGCTATACATATATGTATCCATTAACTATTCAAACAACATCACAAACATTTCCAATGAAAAACATAAATAATAACAATAACATAAGAGTTAATACCACTCCTTAGGCCATTAACACATTTACCACGTTTCACATCATTTAGCCACTTGGCCTGATTCCCCTTTTGTTATGCCTATCTCACTAAGCGTTCATTCATTATTACTTTATCACTATGGTTTGTTTATTATGCCTAACTCAATAGGATTTATTATTGTGCTCATAATACATTTCATTATGGTCTTTAATCATTTCTATGTTAACCCAATACCCCTTAGGTTATTACTAAGACTAGATGCATCACTCGGCTTCTATCCCAACAAAATCAACCAAATCAACATTTTTATCAAGGGATCTACATAAATACACAACAATATCACTCGTTCTTCGCAAATACATAGTCCCGGGAATGTCACAACACCATATGGGTGACCCTAGATTAGTCTCATTACCCTCGATGAATCCCATGGCGATTGTGAGGGTTTATATTTACTTTCTTGGAAATAATTTTACCAAAACATGCTAAGGGTGATCCAAAAAAACCAAGAGACACCCAAGAACAAAACCAAACATGCAGAAATACACTAATAAACCAATGGATATAACTTATAGACCACATAACACAATAGTGTGGGTGAAAGAACTCTTAATAGATCCCTTAGATTCCACTTCAAACAACCCTGGAAGCCTCAACCGAGACCTCAACTAAAGGTTATGGTTCTTGAGATTCCGAAAAAAGTGGCTAGGGACATACAAAACCTACACTCAAAATAGAAGCAAGGAAGGTATTAGCCTTACCCAGAGCGTCGATCTGAAACCAGTGGCACCAAAAACTCCTTAAAAATGAGGGAGATTGATTTGTTGGATCCCGTTGGGAGATTTGGTTCGTTCCTAGGGTGAATAGGGTTGAATGGTAAGGAAACCTAGAGTTGGGTATTAAAATACTAGAGTGGAAAATTGTAATTTTTAAATGTTCCTAGGACGCACGGTTTTCCCAAATGATTTTCTAAATTGTGAGTAGGCTACTGTCCAAAATCCCACATTCGACACAGTTTCCTAGCATGTCTGCACGGTTAGCACTAATTGTGCACCGAATGTGTGGCCTACCCAGAAAATGTCCTTTTCTCTTTTTTGTACAACGAACCCTCAGAACACCCTTGATCCTCCATAAGGGATAGGGTAATCACTTAATTATCCAAAAAAAGGGATTTGAACAAAAACATAAATTATAACATAAATTTCCCAGATCCAGGATCTTATACTTGGTAAACACTTAATATTTACTAACACTATTTATATTTGGACCTATCCCTTATATAACATGATATTAAAAGTATTACACTTGTTAAAATCAAAAGTATGACAAACTTGAATTTCCTTTGAATATAATACTAATAAGGTTATTTTCTCACCCAAATGCCTTAACATTTTTAATAACATATCCATTAATGATTATAGATAAAAAATACTCTTCTGATAAAATTATGACAAGTGTTATGGTAATTTTATAATATTTATAATATTATTTATACCCTTAATTAACTAATTTACACTTATCCATAGTAATTAAAATATTACTAAATTTACAATTAATATGGTAAAAAATAATAGAAAAACCATTTACATAATTTTGAACCACTAATTTGAAATATAAAATTCATTTTTAAAAATTCAAAACACATAATTTATAGTAATTATTCTAAAATTAATATCATTGATATAACGATAAAGAATGTTTTAAAAGTAAAAATATTAAAAATATAGAATAGTTTTTATATAAAAATTCAATGTTAAATTGAATCCAATGAGATAAATATGATTAAATGGTAAAAAATATTCTAATTTTATTTTAACATTAATAAAAAATAAAATTTAACATTATAAATTATTTCTATGAAAAATGTTATTTTCAATTATAATTTAGTATTTTTCACTATTCATCAAAACATGAAACTTATCAGAAAAATACCAAAAATAAAAGAAATTAAATTTCCATATTCTGCTTTAAAATAGGATGTTTATTTTTTCAAATATAGTATATAATAGTGTCAATAATCGGATTTAATATAAGTTCTCCATTAAAATGTGGTAAAACAGTCTTTAGAGAAATATTGGTTTTATACATAAAATTGGGTCTGTTCATATATTATGCCAATAAAATCTATTGAAATAATTTAAAAAACATATTATTGAATATATAACATACATATTTCATTATTATCATTTAGAAATTTTAAATAATATTATTTATTAATAAATAATTCCTTTAGGTGCATCAAAATAAAATATTTTCATTTATATTCCATTGGATAATATTTCTCTTTTCTAATTAATTAGAAAACAATGAATCCATATTATATTTTTTATAAAACATATATTTTCATAATGTAGTTAATACTACACATAACTTCTAATTTAACAGCTAAATTATAACAGTAACATTTATAAAATAATTTCAAGGTTTTAATTTAAGCTCATTATTGCATGAAATGTATGTTATCAAAGAAATTGAATTAAAAAAAAGACATACCATAAAAATATTTTGGTGTTTCATAAACTATTCATTCTTGGTTTAGGTTCATGATTAATATATTATGAAACCTAATTATGCATGGGTTGTAAGGCTATACAATTTGATGTTCAAAATGACTGAAAACACTACATAAAACTCAAAAATCATCATAAATGATTTAAAGGTGTATTTGGAAGATTTTGGTGGTGGTATCCATGCTTCTTCAACATATCATAATGTATTTTTTTAAATAATTTAGTATATCAATTTCTATAGCAATGATACGTTAATTTACGATCTCCTTCCATGTGATTTTTTAAGGATCCATTAAATCAATCTCCTTCTATATATATTTTTTCATGTAAAACGTATTAATGGATGGATTATGAGGTATGTTTGTGGTAAATTGAGATTTTTATGATTTAATGATACGATCTAAAAATATTATTCCACTTGTGATATATGATCTTGATGTAGAAATAAACTCCATATTTTATTATTTCCATTTCAAGGGAATTAGTATATTTTTGTTGATGTGGTGGTTTATAATATTTTAATTATATATTTTAAATAAAATTAAATATACAATATTGAATATTTTTTCATAAAAAATATTTTTTAACATTAATTTATGATAGTTTTTATAATTATTTCTATTATCATGATTATAAATATTTTTTATAGTAGTATAATACATATTTTCTTAGATTACATAATATTTGTTTTATTAACATTAATATATTAATATTAGTTATCATTATAATTTTTATTAAGATATTAATATAAAATTAATATTAATTTAAATATGTATATAATTAAAATTAGTATATTATTAGTATTTTTATCTAACATCATTTCTGTACGTTAATATTATTATTTAATTAATTTAACATTATTACTTAGAAATAATAATAGTAGTTTAATTTGACTATATTTATAGATATTTTTTACTTTTTATTATTTATTTAATTGTGGTATGTTGTTAATTATAATTATATTAATTATTAGGATAACAATGTTTTTGTTTGAAGTTGGGTGTTTTCCATAATGGTAATGGAACCCTTTAATTTTGTATCATATTGGGGTTTAAATATGGAAAACCTCCTTTGGAGGGATTTATAGACCATTAATAGATTGAATTTGAGGACAACAATAGTGTTAATGAAATTGTTCAGTGCACCATAAGCAGTATATCGGGCACACATAAGAGGCAATTGGGTAATGATAAAAGGGAATACGGGCCATCAAATGTGGGGCCTTTCTATAAAATTATAATGGGCCAAAAATGGAGTAGATAAACACCTATAAGGGGTGGGGAATGTAATTGTGGTTCCATGTAAATGTTAGTTTTTTAAAATTATTATATCATCATGGAACATGATAAATTAATAATTTATGTATTATTAATTTGGCTATTTATTATAAATTTTAAATTATATGTATTCATTAAAAATTAATTTTAATAAATATATATATTTATATAGTTCTAACCATATTTTTCATTTATTATTTTATTTTATTTAATGTGTTTTTTTGAAGGTTAAATAAGTGAATTTGAATCCATAGACCACTTTAAAAAATAGCATCACGATCACCTTAAGAAGATGGTTGAGATGTAGTGGATCCATATTTAAAGGTTCTATGTAGAAAAATTAAATCACATGATGGTTATTTCATTATTATGGATATTACAAGAATATTTATGAGGAAGTTATCACCAATGAAAAAAATATATCATCAAGGAATATAAAAATCAGTTTGAGTGATAAAATAGAGAAAAGGATATATGAGAAACCATGAAAAGGTTTCTGATTCCCTACTTCATGGTTTATAAAGACGTATCACATTTAATTAGAACCACACTATAATTAATTATTGATATCATTTCATATTTCAACCTTACAACATTTTGAGATAGGTATTATTGACTAACTAAAATGACTTTCTTCACCTTGTGAGTGACCATACAAAGATATTTCATGCATGATAATGCTTATTATTAAATGGAGAACAACCACCACTGTAAAAAACAATCTTAGACACTCATAAAATAGTCAAATTTACCATACACTAAACATAATAGGATTTAAAATTCCACAAGGGATGGACAATATAATTTAGGATCTAATGGAATAAATGGTGAAGGATTTAACTTCTTTTGATAATATTCTAGGATCATGTGAAATTCTACTGAAAATTCAACAAAACCTATATCCCATGACCCAAATACAAGACCAAACTTAGTAACCTCATCCTTTCCCAGATATCCTATAAATCTCCCAATAATTCATTACACACATGTACTTAATCAAACCTAAAATGTAACATGTTAATAGTATATACACCATGACACATATATATGATGAGAGTTAATAACATGGATGGAAACCACTAATAGTTTCCCTTAAATAATCCATTTTATATGAATGTGTGTGTATGGAAATAGATTATATGAAAAATAAATATATCATAGGTAGAAAATCATCCTGTTATATAATAATAACATATCATGCTTACAATATAGAAAAAAATAAATAACAAAAATCTCTTCTTAATTATTTCCCAATGAAAACCAAATCAAATGGTAAACGACTATACCTACATCAATACTTTTTCTAGAATCACAATATGAACATTAATCCATATATTTGAATTTGTACTGTTACTCCAACCAGGAAACCCAGTTCATGTCATATAATGGTTTTGAGAAAAAACCAAAGTGCAATACTCATCCCATATAGAATTCTATTTTATAAATGAATTTAGATCACCCTTAGAATCATCAAATAGACTATGTTGAGTTACCCAAAGTATTCGTACATTTTTTAAAACTATATAGAAATATATTAGTCAGTTAATGTACGCAATCCCAATAGTTATTCCTATATTGGGGTCATATCCATTAACAAGTAGGGATATTAAAATTTCAAACACAAAAACACACATAAATATATATAATATGAATATAATATCCTTGTGTTGTACATAAACTCCTCAACCTATTTCTAGGCTAAGAAATGAATCAAACACAAAACAAAAATTATATGTGGTTGATAAAAAAATAAATATTCCAATCACATTCCATTTTAACAGTATAAATACACATGTATAATATAGAAATAATGCCCATAATCATAATAGTTAAAATAATAATCCACTGGTTTAACTCATGTAAATTCTTATATTGCATCATATTAACATGACATAAATAAATGGATTGGTCAATTTAATTTTTAAATAATTTAGTTCTTTTATAAGAAATTATATTTTAGAAAATAATTTTAAAATAAAAAATTCATTTCTACATTATATATCATGATATTTTTATATTTCTACATTTGAAAACATCAGTGAGATTATGAGACAGAGAGAAGGGTGTTACCCTTCATCGATAAGTCATAAGTCAATGGAACTTCAAGGCCATTTCTGGTTAATACTATAAATAGACCATATACTATAAAATACACCTTATCAATAGTGGTGTGGTTTTCCATATTAGTTTACCTCATTCAATAAAAAACCCTCAATTCAAAGCCACTAAGAGGCTATCACATAAAAATATATATGTTTTATACCTAATTTAGAAAAGTGTAGACAATTATACATAGACCCTTTGTTGATGGGATAACGTCCTTTCTAATAAAAGTATACAAATTCTATATTAAAACTCACTCCCACACCATTCCACATCAACCTATGAATCCACACAGACCACATTAGGGACCACATATAAGTGAAAAAGTTCATTAGTCATTATTATTATGATAAATCTCAAAATATAAAAAATTAATTCACAAATAGAAACACATTAATCAATATAATAAAACTTGATTATACCACTATGTCAATAATGAAAAAATCTATCTAATATAAATTCTAATGTTATTACACTATAGAACACTTGTAAAGACCCCGACCTTAGTAGACCAGAGATGATTCCTTACTTAATTATATCAGCATTATGAATAGGAGATCGCATCCCAAATAACAGATTAGTTTAGTATATTTTAAAAACAAGATACATATATAAGTTTTACATTACAACTTGAAAAGAAATACAACATACAAACTCCATTGTAAACACTCATTATCTTTTACAATATCCTTTCAAGTCATTGATAATATACATCTTTGCATCCTAGGTGAAAATAAAACATAATAAAGTGGTGATCTCAGATGCTCAGTATAATTAAACAATATATTAGAAGCTATCATATTAAAAATAAACAATAATACATTGTTAATATCTAAAAACACATTCCATTAAAACATAATATTGATCACAATATGGCAGTAATTAAAGATGATTAAATAATTCCATAAATAATCATATGATAAAGAAAATTAACCTTGGTTATTATACTAGTAAAATAATCACATGGATTATAAATAAATAGTATCATAATTTGGGAATAAATAATTCTAGACATCATAAACATACCATCATGGCTTCGTCCAAGACACCATATATAAATGGGTAGAAACCCTGGCTAGTTTGTTTCATGAGACCTACTGACGCATCAGGGGGATATAGCGGGCTATACCCATCACTTAATAATTCTAATTCATTACTCATATGAAATGGGCAGAAAATAATCAACATATATAATCATTTTGAAATTATCATATGAAATGTTAATAACTTTCCCAAAACAATAATCATAATCACAAATCATCTATAATAATATGGTGAATGGTATCAAGATACTGCATACCTAGTCAATATAATCATAAACCTTTCACTAAAATAAGTTAGATGAGAACATAAGACATAAATTTAAATAACTAATACGATTCAATATATGTTTTTCAAATATATTTAATAACCTAATAAAATCATTGATGAATTCTTGAGAGAAATACCCTTTTTTACTTTTAGAAAGAATAGTTCTTTTGGAAACTAATGTTATATTATTCATAAATTCATATTATATAAGTCTATATCCCAAAAAAATAGATAAGGATAATAATATTATGTTTGACTCGAAAATTATTTCCAATGGAATTTAGAACATATAAAAATAAATTTTAAGAAACATTAGATTGGGAACTTAGGGGTGATTTAATAGAAAAGATCAATGAGTTTTGAAAGTAGACAAAGGATTAATTTTTTTTCATAAAACCATAAAAGAGATAAAGATAGTTTTTTCATGATAAAAAGATTTATTTGAAAATAATATTGTTTTGTTAAAATATATTATTGAGTGTACATTAAAATGGGTAAGACATTGGGAAGTACACTTTAATAAAGTTTTCTTATTAGGAGGAATGGAAAAGAGAACCATATAAAATATGTATTTACCCATAAAAGAAAGATGAATTGATTTGGATACATGATTTTGAAATATATAAAAATAATATTGAATAATAAAAAAAATAATGAATAATTACATTGTTTTTAAGAGAGAAAAGGCGTAACTCGATTTGAAAATGGAGGTTTATGGAAAATTCCTCAATAATTCGGAAATAGTCAAACTATTTAACCCATAAAATTAAATAACATCATATAGAACATTGGATACCAAATAAATAAATACATTCAAGATATTATACATAAAATTTCAATATACATATGCCATGCATAAGAAATAGTGGTGAATAAGGCATATCTCACAGAAATGTAAGTGATATGTGAAAACCCTTACCATATGTGTGAAAGTCTTCTGCACTAGTACTTATTATCCCAGCTAATGAAATTATATTTATTAATAATTTAATTCAAAACAAATTAATCATTGATTTGATTTATTTTATTTTTATTAAGTTTATTTAGGGTCATTTTACTAAGTTATAAGAATCAATTTCATCATTCAGAAGTGTTCATTTGTGTGGTTTTCATGATTGGTTCACTTGTATACTTGTACAAAATATCATGTGAAATAAGAATAGTTATACTTATTTGTTATTAATTAAATTATATAAGATTTAATGGTTTCATATATTTTTTTTCTAGATATGAAGGTGATTTTTTAGATAAAATGTTAATGATAACCGTTAGGATTATTTTGGCGTTTTTTCAATCATCACGCACTAGTTTTGAGTTATTCATTAATATTATATATAATTACTAATTAAAGAATACTAAAAAAGTTTTAATATACATATTATAATCGGTTTTAACTTTAAAAATGGTTTTATGACCAATCTTGAGTGCATAATTGAAAAACTAAAACTCATCATCCGTGAAGGTAGTGAATCAGCACATCACGAAAAATGTTTTATTTTTAGAATAAAAAGGGTGAGAGAAAGTAATTGATTTGGAATATCCAATTATCATATTAAAATTTCATTATATATAATATAGCTTATTTATCAATAATTTTTGGATGGATTATGTAATAAATAGAAAAAAATAATAGAATTTGAAATAAAATTAAAAAACAAAAAGGGGGTTTTACCTCTTAAATTACTCCCCTTAAGAACAACCATAAGGAAAATTTAAATGGTATTTTGGGTTATTATAGAATGACACAAAAGTGGGGGATATTTTTTGGGAGTTATTGTGTAGAAATTGGATAGAAATCATGGATTTGGAGGTTTAAGGTGAAGTGGTGGTATTTATAGTAGAGGAGAGGAGTGTTTTTTTATTTTATTCATTGGATTATTATTTTGGATGAAGACTATCCATAAATTGATACTTATCACTAAATATATTAAAATAATTAATCATAGTTTGAGGTTATTGGTTTATATCATCCATAAATCATCTATGACTCAATAATTCACTTATTTGTTAAATATTGTAAATTATTATATTTCCCTATTCACAAAAAATCCTACCATTTTAGAAAAATACTAAAAAATTACCCCATTTTTTTCAAAGTGTATAACTTAAAAATTAACTCCATTTTATGAAAATAATTATCCAAATATGTGAACTTTATTTTTAAATAAAATCAGCATTTACTCAAAAAATATTTATTTTAATATTATAATCGATTTTATGAAATTTTCACAATTTAATTAAGGACACATAAATTTATATTATAATTATAAGACAACAATTTATTAATTTATGAAGCTTATTTATGAAAATAAATTTTATTCTAAATCATTATATTAATTATTAAATTTTAAATAATCACTTCCCATTCACCAAAATACCAACACTTAATTAATCATTTTTAAAACATTTAGTTACTTATTACATAATGTAAATATTCCATATTTTCATTTATAAGATAACCAAATTTTATTTTTGATTTCATAGATGAATTTTCTATTCTGTTGGTAATATTACTATTCTTAATGGAAATATTACTATTCCAACAGTCATGTTACTTTTCAATTGATATAGGTTCCCTATTTTGTAGAAATATCTCTAATTTAATTAATTAATTATTTATAATGTCTGTATTTTGTTCTCTATGTTATTTTATCTGATTTATACTATATACAATATTTATAATAAGGTAAAATCTATTGATAACATTTGGGTTCTTTACTTTCACCCCTCATTCAATAAATTGTGTCTTGTAATTTGAAATTGCATTAAAAGAGCAATGGTTGGAACTTGGAAATTCATGTGTGGGAATCCCACATCAGAAATATATTTAACAAGATATAAAATTAACAATATGTAAGGGAAAATGATAAAGTCACAAAAAATTTGGTTTCCCTATATGAGAACATTAGTGGGTTGTAAAAACATGGATATGGAAAAGAAATCTAACTATCTTTTTCCGATGAAGAGTGATAGAGAACATGGTTTTCATAAATTCTACCATCAAAAAACCGTAAAAATTTTACAGGTCAAAATACTTTTGTTTTATCAGAAAGAAAAATATTTGATTTATATTTTTGTGTGAGAATTATTTTCCTAGAGTTGAGGGTTTATTTTACTATCCAGAGAATCAATTCAGAAAATAAACTTACACGATTCATTTACCTAAAATAATATCATCATTTTGTGGTGATTTTATCTATCTGTTATTCATTTCTTAAACCAAAATATGGATATTAAATATTAGTGTTTTTATTCTAAAATCACTTTTATAAAATGATTGATATGTTATTTATTCAGCATTTAAATGTTAAATGAAACAAATATGGTTAAAAAAAGTTATCCAATATGAAAAATTATTCTTTAAACTCAATAAATAATATCTAATGTTCAACTTAATCCATTCAATAAATATTTAATTTCATGAAACGTCCAAAATATTTCTGTCTAAATTTAAAGAGCCATAAATTATAAGAAGGTCACTAAATTTACAAAATACACTTAACATTAGATTTTCCCAAAAAAAACATAATGTATCTCTTAATACATCATACCATATATATGAATACCTTGATCTCATTAAAAAATTAACGATTAATATTTTGTAAATAAAAATAAATGTAGTATAATCCTTATATATCTAATGATTATTATAACCAGAATATCATACCATAAATACATGAATTATCCCACTTAAACTATAGTAAAACCATAATCTTATCTTCAATCCCTTTTCATTATATGAGATATATTTCCTTGATGCTTGGGATAATCATTTTTTAGTGACCCATCTTCTTACTGTTGAAACATTTAACATTTATAGCTTCTTTCTTTCCAATACATTCATGAGCCTAGTGACCTTTTTCCCCACACTTATAAAATACTCTCATTCCCTATAAGAATGTACCTTGGGGTTTCTTCTCATAATTATCACATGTGGGAAAATAATTATTCCCATTTATCTTTATCTATCTCTTTCAATGTCTTTCCCTTATTTTCTTTATTTTTCCAAAAGTCATAAGACATAGGGTATTATTTTTCTATCTTAATAGTACATGATATTATATCATTGTATGATTAGAAGGTTTTAGAGACCAATTAATTTTGGTTGAATGGTTCAAAACATGAAATAATTGATTAATACATCACTTTGGATTGTGTATATAATCCACAATATGCCTTTCTAACCTTGTAATGTTTTCTTCATACATAGAAACTTTTCCATCTTCCTTTTACTTCAGATTTAAGAATTTTCTTTATATATCCGTGCATTTTTTGTGAGGTAAATATTTTTTCATGAAAATATACCTAAAATGCTTCCATTCCATGTTTGTTATTTTTTCCACATCCTTCATGTTTGAATCAATGACCTTCGTTGATATGCATATCACGATAGTTGATAAAATGTCATGATAACCTTCCCCCTTTTATTACTTCCCAAAGCAAGAAATATCTTCTCTAAGGAACTTATCCATAACTCATATACAAATGCTTTTGGAGTCCCAATGAATGATGGAGGTTTTTGTCTCATGAAGAATTATAACATTGTTCCTCGAAATTGTGGATCAGGATTCACCATATGGGTAAGGTTATTATTAATAACCCCAGTTAGTTGTATCATTATTGTTAAAAGTTTCTCATCTCTAATTTCTTCTCCTGCTCCAATATCATTATCTTAAATAGAATGTATATATCTCCAATTAATTCATGCATTGATATAGTTTTCATTACTTACAATAGGCACCATTTCTATAAATAGGCATACTCTAAATTTGATTATTTATCATAATGCATAATTTTTAAGTAATAAAAATTAATAAAAATTGAAAAATTAATGCACAGATAATCATAAATATGGTTTCTTTGGGGACGTATTTACATTTAAATCCTTCATAATGGGTTAGAAAGAGTATTTTAATTATCATCAAATATCCCCAGGGAGTGTCAAAGCAGGTGTGTAGTAAGGCCTATTGCCATGTACTAGGTTATGTTGAGTCAAGATTGATTCACCTAGTCAGAGTTGTTACCCCTAGATACATCTATTCTAGAACTACTTCTACTTTTAGTATCCAAATATGGATGTATTTATAGGAATAAACACGTAATATCTAACTTAATAAAATTATTATGTGATCTTATATGCTCATCCTTGAATCCTTTATTAAGGTTATGTTTCCTAATCTATGTTTTCTAAATCAATTTTTTAATGTTTTTACTATACTTTCTCTAAATCAAACAGTAAGGATGCCGATGCTAGTAACATGTAGTCAGTTTCATATTTATTTACATTGGTACTATGAATAAGAGATTGAATCTAAAAAGAAAAATTAGTTTAGTAGATTTGGAAGACCAGATACATACATAAGTTTTACATTACAACTTGAAATTAAATACAACATAGAAACTCCAATGGAAACACCCATAAACGTCTATAGCATCCCTATATGACATTCGTAATATACATCTTCACTTCCTGGGGAAAAATAAATCATAAGAAAGGGGTGAGCTCATATAATAAGTGAGGGTATTCAATACAACAGAACCTATCATAAATAAACATAAACTATAAGGAAAGGTGAATAACTAAAAACACATTCCATTAAAAATTATTAATTCGAATAAAATTGTAGAAATAAAAGATGATTAAATAATGTCATAAATAATCACATGGGAACGAAAATTTCTAATGGTTATTATAAAAGTTAATTAATAAAATGTATTATCAATTACTAGTATTATATTAAGTTAATTCATAATTTCATACATAATATACATACCATCAAGGATTCTTCCAATACAGCATACATAAATGGGTAAAAACATGATACCATTTTTCTCATGAGACATAATGATGCCTTGAGTGACTATAGTAGGCCTCGACCATCACTTACTATGTATAATACATTCCTCATATAATAGGAGTAAAAAATAATAAATATATACATTCATATTGAAACAATAATATGAAATTTTAATATCTTCCACCAAACAATAAACATAATTATAAACCATTCAATGTAATATGGGAAGTGGTATTAATATAGTACATCCCTGGTAAAAAAAATATTAAACCTTTTAATAAAATATTGTTAATGGTAATATAAGGGATAAATTTTTATATAAAATAAAATTCAATGGAGGGTGTTGAAATAGAAGTAAATACTCTAATAAATTCATTGAGGAATTCTTGATAAAAATACCCTTTTTAAATTTTTGAAAGAAGAGTTATTTAGAAAAATCATTTTTTACTTGTCATGAAATCAGATTATAAACATATATATCCCAAAAATGAAAAGGTATTTACAATAAAATAATGTTTTTCGAACAAACTATGTCCAACTGAATTGAAAATATATAAAAATATTTGATAAGAAATATTATAAATGGGCTAATTTGATGTGGTTTAAATAAAATGTAAAAGTGTCTTCAAAAGAAAAAAAGGATTAATTGTTTACATAAAACCATAAAAGAGATAAGATTGTTTTTCCTGAAAAAATTATTTATTTTAAAAAAATATTGGTGTATTAATATATATTATAGAGTGTACTTGAAAATAGGTAAGAAATTTGTATGTTCCCTTTAATCAGGCTTTCTTTTCCTAAGGAATTGAGAATAGAACCTTATGAAACATGTATTTCCCCATAAAAGAAAAATAAAAGTATATGGATACATGATTTTGGAAAATATAAACTGAATTTATATAAATTATATAAAAATTATTAAGAATTTAAGTGGGTTAAATATAATCTGTAACCCCAATTTAAAAGGGATGTTCGGCGAGAATCCATTACCAATTTGAAAATAGTCAAACCGTATTACCAAAAAATTATAGAACATAAAATAGAACACGGAATACCAGGAAAATAATGATATTAATTATGTTATACATCAAAGGGAAGTATTAAATAGTGGATAATAAGGAATATCTCACAAAAATGAAAGCAGGTTGAGAAAACCCTTATCTTATGTCTGAAAGCATTCTTAAATTGTACATAACATCCTCAATAATAAAATTAGATTCATTAATAATTTAATTCATAACCTACTATATATTTTTTTTATAATTTTATTAAGTTTATTTATTATTAATTTTAGGAGTTATACGATTCAATTTTTTCATTCTAATGTGTCATTTTCCTTGGTTTCATGATCGGTTCACTTTTATACAGGCACGAAAGATCATGTGAAATTGGAATAGTTATCTGAAATTTAAATTATATTTTATTAATGAACATATAGAATATTTAATTGTATTATATATCAATTTTTCATATATTATGATAAATCGATAGAAAAATTCTAAATTAAAACCGTTTTAAATTTTTGGCATTTTTTTCGATTATCACATGCTAGTTTTATTTTATTAATTAATACTATGTATAAATATTGATTATAGAAAAATAAATAAGTTTAAATATTCATATAATACTATATATTGACCTTATATAGGGATTTATGACTATTATTTAAGTAATATTTGAGAAATGAAAACTCGACGTCCATGAAGGCGGTAAATCGACACGTCACAGATGATGTTTTCATTTTTAGAAAAAAAGAGGGAAGAGAAAAAAATTGATTTTTGATATCAAATTATCACAAAAAAATTATAATATATATAATATACTTTATTTATCAAATAATTTTGGATATAGGATATAAATAGAGGATAAGAAAGAAAAATAAATTGAAATAAAATAAAAAAAAAATCAAAAGTGGGTTTTACCTCTTGAATTCATCTCCTCGATAACCTCCTTAAAGAACATCGAAATGGTATTTTGGGAGATGTAAAAAATTCTAAAACATGGGTGTATTTTTGAAAGTGGTATTAGGAAGAAACTGTACAATATTCACGGATTTTAATGTGTGAGGAGAAGAGGTGGAAAGGGGTGTTGTTTATAGTGGAGGAGAGGGGTGTTTTTGGATTATTTTATTTATTAGTTTATTATTTTGGATCAATTCTATCAATAGTTTAAGCCTTATCACTAAATATATTAAAATAATGATTTATGCTTCTAGATTACAGTGTTATATTACCATACATAATCTATGACTCAATAATTCATGTATTTGTTAAATACAGTAAATTACTATATTTCAATATTCAAAAAAATCCAACTATTTTAGAAAAATTAAAATAATTAAACCTAAAAATTATTCAATGTGTATAATTAAAAAATAAACTCAATTTTATGAAAATAATTATATATATATTTGAAATTTAATTTTTAAATAAAATCTTTATTTTCTCAAAGAATACAAATTTTAATATTATAACTGGTTTTATGATCCTTTCAAAAATTAATTAAGGTATCATATAATTATCTTATAATTAAAAGAAAATAAAAAATTAATTTATAAATCTATTTTATCAAAATAAATTTTCTTTTAAATAATTATATTAATTATATAATATTAAATAAATTTTTTTTTCACAAAAAATACAAACAGTTAATCTATTATTTTCAAAACATTTACTTACTTATTCAATGATATAAATATACCATATTTTAATTCATAATATTCCAAAAAATTATTTAACCTTTAATAGATGAAGTTACTATTCTATTGGTAATATTACTATTCATAATGTTTACATTTCTATTATAATGGTCATGTTACTATCCCATCAGTATATGTTCCTAAATTTCTATAAATATCTATTATTTTATTAATTATTCATTTATAGTGTTTTTATTGTGTTTCTTATGTGATTTTATGTGATTTATACTATATAAAAAAATTATAAGAATGAAAATTTCATTGATAAAATTTTTGGTCATTACAACACTAGACTACAACATGACCAATTCTGGAAAAACACCCTCTAAGGGTCCTAATTCCAAATATATCAACACATTGAAAATGTATAAATAGGAAAAAAATTCAAAAATAATGATATCAAATAAATGGTATTTCAATATATGTTTTGTTCGGCCCTTCTTTTCAATACATAGTAACCCTATACCCTATCAGATAAATCTCAGGTCACACACCCCACTTTCCAAATCTCCCCATTTAACCACACTTAAAATGCATATAAACCATGGGATAAATTAATAACCCACCTACCATATACTATTAAGATAAATATCACCCAAAAACACTAGATAATTTGTGTTAAAATTCTTACATTCAATATATAATAGAAAATACCCTCAAAATAGGGATGTAGGGAAACACTATGAAATAATGTGTGAGAACTAATAATTAAAGGGGAGAAGAATGATGGATTCATCTAGGGTACTCCATAACCAAAAATAGATATTTGGTTAGGTAGAGAAATAGAAACATAAAATTGATGTAAGGAGTTGGGAGAAAAGAAAATTGGTCATATGGCGCTCCACTTAATTGAGAATGTGTGTGAATGAGTTTGTATAGTATATTTAATTTTAAACCAATTTGAAATTTAAAAAACTAAATAAAAAATATATAATTGAATCTTGGATACTGATATATTGTAACTAGGTACCCAATATCCCTATAAGACCTCCCCACTCTACATCACTATGATAGGTACCCAGTGGTACCCTAATGACCTCCCAGTGCAACCTATAAATGATTTTTAAAAGAATCTCCCATCTCCTAAAACCTAGATATCATGAAATCTAAAAAAAATAAACATAATTGAAAACACTTAAAATTTCATCCCCAATGCCCAATTAATATCCAACACTGAAAATGAAAAATAATCCCTTACAAGAATATACCATTTTTGTTTATAATACTCAAAAGTTATATATTAAATAATACATATGAAGTAAAAATCATTTCATATTATTTGAAAACAAATGTGAAGTTTCAACTCATACTATACTAGATCGGTTCTCATGAATATAAATGTCGGATAAACCCAAAAAACTCCTTTGTTTTTTTATCCCTAAAAATACACTAAAAAAATAAATTTTGATAAGACATTATCCTTAAATTAAACTCAATATAATTGATATTAGGGGTTTAATATAAGAAAGAAAAAACACATTAATGTTTTACCCAAGAATCTCTTGAAATCTAATACTAGGTTCCCCACTATATTTTGTGAATAATTACACTATATCATTCATCAGTTCATTGATTTCATCATCACCTTATCTTAATGAAACAAATACATTCCCTAATATTTATCAACACCAAGTTGATCCTGAACTGGTATACTATTCAATTATTAGAAAAATTATATTATATATGTATAATAATGATCATATCTTTAAAATATTTTTTAATTTGTAATTTCTATACTAAATTATTAGTTTACCATTTAATCTATCAAAATACCATCTAAGGAGTATTATGTTTACTAAAATAAAAAGTATATAGATGAAAAATTCCATTAACATATACATTATTTTACCAAAAAATATCATCTAAAATGGTTTTATATTCACCCATGAATAAGTATGCATCCCCATAATCGATGGTTCTCTCCCCATTATAGGATTATCCTTTTCTCCACTACTTATTGATGAATGAGTTAAATAGTCACCAAGGATTAAGAATTAGAAATCCTGAATCTTGTTCCTGATAACTTAAGTAACCTACATTATGGGATTACCACTAGGTCAAGGTGTTTTATATAAATTCATAACACATTTATCAATTTTTAGTGATTTCTCACTATATGGATACTCAAATGTAGGAAAGAAATGTAAAATGGATTATTTAGAACTCCATCATTTTTTCATGGAAAAATTTTCATATATGTATCATATTTTTATTATAGAAAAATATAAAAGAATAAAAACTCTAATTAGTGAGTTATACTCCTACCTCACTAGTTGGTACAACCTAAAACATTTATTCCTTTAACACCATAAACTAAATAAGACTCTGACTATAAAACAAATTTCTTGATTACCTTGGATAAGTAACCATATCAAGGTGTAATAAAAAAATCATAAAAAAGTAAAAGTCCCATTCATTAAGAATAGGTTTTTTAGTTCATTTCTATTATATATTTCCATGAAGAGAAAAAATTTAAAGAATTAGAAATAAACTTATCATTGATTAACAAAGATACAAATGTATAATTACATTTTATTTCCAACATACATTTCTTATGAATATAACATTTTATAGAAGAGCTAAATCAAAATAATATATATATATATATATATATATATATTATAAACATTTATCCCATATGATCTTTCATTGCCTCTTTAAGGAACTAGGTCATCCATTACCCACACACATTAGATCTTATGTTTAAAAAATTTTAAACCACACCTAAATAATCAAAAAACTAATTAAATTAAGAATGAAATGATTATAATCCATTTATTTTAAAATGCTTTAGGATCTTAATCCCATTACAAAATTTTATATATAATTTTAATTAAAATCATTAATAACCTAATAAAATAAACTTAAATTCCTTGGATTACTTTTTCAGCATTTCCCACAGGTCAATTATTACCAACAGACAATTAAACTGTGTCTTTAAATCATAAAATATAGAGGGATAAATGGAAAATGATGCATATAAAAATGTAATAATTATAATTTTCTGGAGAACTATTTAAAATTAAAATACTTCCAATGAAATATATATTTTTACTATTCTATTAAGATACAATTGAAAAAATACACCCACACTTAAACATTTAAATTTCTTGGAGAATATATTATAAAGAATAATATCAATGAAAATGAACCTTGGATAGATAAATTTGTTCCATACAATGAGAATACCGAAAAATATATAATTAAATATTTTCAAATCCATATATTAAAAATCATTCAAATACAAAATTACCAAGTAATAAAGAAAATTATTATATGTAATTACCTTTAAATTTATATATAATACTATTCTTTATAATTATATCTTCAATTAATCATTTCAATTTTTGTTTTTATAGATTTATATTAAAACTTATACTTAAGAACATATCACACATTTTTTTATATTTTTATTTAATTTTAATATTTCATTGAAATTACATGATATAACAAATCATTAAATTCACTAATTCTTTTGTATTCAATAACTTACCAATACTAGATTCTCCTGATTTACCATTTACCTACGTAAAAAATTCTTCCATTATTAATATTCATATTGACTAAAAAATGAAAAGGGATTATTTTCAAGATTTAATCCACATGAATCCATATATGGAAGATGTTTTACCAAATTCACCTCATAAAATAGGAATAAATTAATTTTAATATAAGGGTACAAAATTTGTTGACAACTTATTTTAGAAAAACTCAATTTTTAATCATAAAACAAGATTTACTCTAAACTCCTGCATAGTAAAAAATATTAGATTAAGGATTAAAAAAATTGTAGTATTTTATAATAAATAAAATTCATTAAAATCATACACCAATATTGATTAATTTAATATATTAATATAAAAAACACATTGCGTAAGCAATAAGTGTTATTTTCCAAAAAAAAAATTCATTTATTTTCAAATGATTATTATATTTATTTTTTGTTAATTTATAACCAATGAATTCATTTAATAAATATGTAAACCATAATTTTAAATTATTTAGTTAGTCTATTCATACCCACCAATCAAAAATTTTCATGACAACTCTAACTTTAAATAATAATATTTTAATAGTATATCATTATTCACTTATACTCGATGGTGCATGTAACACAATCCATCAAGGTAATAAAATTACATAAAGGGATATATAATGTAAAATATTTGGATGATATATGTAATTCTCTTTATAGGGTATCATATGCTTTTGGAATTGGTATGGCATACCTTTGTCTATGGAAAAGGTAGTGATGGGGGATTTTTATAATTCCTAGTAGATAGTACATGCTTGTACCATAATGAAGTTATATGAAAAGTGATAATGATTTGAGTGGCCATGTTTTTGATGGGAAATTACTAATTTTATTTCTCATTGTTATACGTATCAATAGGTCAGGTTAGTGCACCAATTCACTTTAGGTTTTAATTCATCCTCTTCTAGTGTTGATAGGGAATTATCATGATATTTCAATAGATTTCATGGGTGGGATTCGAAATACACCTTAAGGGGAAAATGTGATGTTGTTAGTGATTAATAGGTATATAAATCTTCTCATTGCATTCCCATTCACGATACAACAAATTCTAAGGAAAAAGAATATTTTCATTATAAGTGATCATTATATAACATGTAGTTCCATTAGTTATATTTTTAATAGTGACCCCGATTCAATTCTAATTTTTGGAGATTCCTATAGGAGGCAATGATATCAAATGTCATTTTGACCATAACATATCATCCATATATGGATTAATAGATATAATGTTCTATATAGATTCTTGATTACATTCTTTATTCTTACATTCTCAACTTTGGCAGAGGTTTGGATATCCACATGATACTAGTTTAGTATTCCTATAACAAACGTCACAAGTCACCCTGTAACATCCCAGACCTGGATTCCCCTCAATAGTATCATGAGAATGGTTTGACACATGTCCTCAAATGCATCTCCCTAAATTCTAGAAGCTCCCGACTAGCAACGAGGGTCTAGGTGTGTCTATGGGGAGACATTTCCATCATTCCTAGAGTGTAACATTGTGGAATCAATAACATACAAGTAGTGAGGGTAGTATAATATCCCAAAAAATTAAACAATGGAAGATCAAGATATAAGAAATCATATAAGATGTCACATATAAAAAATAATGATACATGTCAAATGTTTCATTTGTGAACAAATATTCTGTTCATGCGAAATCCATGGTTATGCTTACTAGTCTCCAACTATTTAGCGAATAACATATTGAACTATCCATAGTGGAAACCGATTCCATGATTCTCTACACCCCTATACATGACAAATAAAGCTTCACGTGGACTTTCTCTTATGATTTCTGTAGGTCCTCAATGTATATTCACATATGCATGGAGATCCTTCACACTTGTCATGCGGGAATCAAAGCAGAAAACTTCTTAGCTTCATTATCTTCACATGAAAGTATAGTTATCTACTACTCGATCTAGGGATCTATTCTCTCTAAATGTGTTGAAATAGTTTTTGGGGATGTTCTAGGCATCCATTACATCTATCCCACATATCCCCCTCTATTCCCTTTTTTGTTTTGCTTTTATGTCGGTATTCTCATGTGTCCTTTTCCCTTGTGGACTATTTTTATTATCGGTGTAAAACATTGTCCCTCTTATTATTCTAATTATAAACAATTATGATGATATGTACAAGGAATATTTAATATACATGTAACAAAAGTAAAAAATAAAAAAATTGTACAGTTAGAATCACGAGCCTCAAATTGGTCCCATGCTCCCCTACTCCTCAGTAGAAATAAAGAACCTATATTAATTTGATTTCCCTTATTTATACCTTCAATCATATAGTATTTTTGGGTACCCAATAGGGGCCTAAATAGGGTGTGAGATAAAATACCAGTAGGAAACCACCCATGGTTAGGTGTTAATAATTCATCTAATATATATGATAAACACACTATAGTAGTAAACCAATAAGTAAAGAACGTACTCAAAAGTAAAAATTATATAATCTATGTATTCATTTATAACCAATTAAATTAATCAGTTTCATTTAAAAGGTGAGACTATGATTTAATAGTCTGTCTTATTCCACTTATAACAAGCCCATATAACAAATAGTTCATTTAAATATGATGTCTTGGAACCTATCCTTAATCCCAGTATTCCATTTAAGAACATGTAACCAAGGATACCTAAAAAGGCCATCCAGAACGTGTATGTCATGACTGAATCAATTATTTTTCTTTGGCATGGTAGAAATGTCATAGGAATCAATTTTTCATTCTTCATTCATGAACCTGATCTAATCCTAGGAAATCTTATGTTATAATCCTAGGATCACTCCAGTTATAATATGAACTAACACCCTAAAAGATCATCTGTGGTGAACCTCTCAAGAACCCATGTATCACTCTAGGTGTGGTATAAAATCCTTATCATTTGATTATTTATTTGTTGGTCCACTAAGGGATCCCAATTATTACCCATGGAATATAAATCCAATTCCATTTTACATATTAATCCATGTATCATTCACCATATAAGAGTCCATCCTTGACAGTCTTCTAGGGAGTCCAAGTATCACTTGGGTATAATAAAGATTCAAGAAAATTGAGTCCTTCCATTCCATTATCATATGAATCCATGTATCACCCAAGGTATCTGACCGTTTATTCAATTCAGTTATTTTAATCAATATCAATTAGTTATTTCAAGTTCAACACCAAGAACATCTCAATTAAATATCAACCCAAAAAGTGTTCCAAGATATTGAAAAATCATATAAGGCTGGGGTCATAATTTCACACATGGTACTCTTCAATATAATAAGAATCACATGCACATAAAACAAATATTTTTCATAAACACCATTTAACTCACATGGGAGCATCAATATTTAGAGAAATTAATTCTTAATCAAGAAATATTATTCCATGGGAAAAGGTACTTGGTCATCTATCCCCTCTCTTAACCAATTCCATGTGAAATTCAATATTCATTTAGTAATTCATCGATTGAAATAATTATTAACATCCCTAGTCAAGGTTAAAGGGGAATACCCAAAGATATCCAAGGTAAAATCCACTCATGGTGGTCCACCCAAAGAGAAAACACACTTAAAGGGGAATTTCCATATATTTAAAGGTTCTCAACATATAAACGGACACAAAAAAATCATCTTTAATTGAATATTTCGTGCCTAGAAATTCTATTACTCAATTTTATTTTATGTAGGAATTCGTAAATTGAGTGTGTGACATGATGACATATATAAATACCACGACTTTAATGAAAGGCACAAGACCAAATACCTTAGGTCCAAAGTTGATAGCTTGTCCAGTATCATCTCCTAATTCATCTCTATTTAGGAGAAAACCAAAGAGCGGATGAAGAACCTAAAAATAGGAAAAATCATCTTTCCCCTAAATAGCTCAAATGATATCCAAAAGAATGTATAAATATTAAAAATGAATTTTGATCATACCAAGATGGAATGAATTCCACCCATGGTTCTTGAATTAGAGTCTGAATAGAGTGTCAGAGAAAATTCCTATCGTAGCATTGAGGAGGGATCCCCAAATGTTGAGGCTGTTATATGAGAGGTAGAGTGAAAATGAGAAAATATTTTAATAGTTATTTAATTGAAAAAAGTCCGTTTCCCAAATATATATGTCACATGGTTTATACGCATGGTTTGACAAACTCTGTGTCAATTGTGCATGGTTAAATATAGGAAAGGGGCACATAGATAATTTTACTAACCATGTAGAAACCATGAAAAAACTAACTACCACAATTGCAGAGCAGACCATATGGCTGTGTGGACCATATCACATGGTTTGGCCTAACCATGAAGCCTATTCGTCATGTTTTCCATGCCTCACATGGTTTACAAAAACTATGCTACACGCCAATTTTAACCCAAAACATTGGTTTTGGGCTCCAAACAAACCACAGACACCCCCAACACCTCTATAAACTCAAACATCCTTCACACTGGGCCATATTTAATCATTAAAACTGGAAATTGATGGAATGTAAGTGATTGGAACTGTAAAGAAGAATCAGGTTCTAACAAACTTCCCCCTTAAAGCAATGTTTCCATAAATTTCGTTCCAAAAGTAGTGAAACATGGCCTGAAAAAATATATACCCACAATGATTGTACATTAAACTCCCACTCCAAGTCTCGTTCGACACTTGGTTGTGCTTCCATAGCACCCATACTAGAGGAACTTCCTGGAATTGATGAACCATCATGCTACAATCCAAAATATGTATAGGATGATACTCATAGGACATATCTTCCTATAGCTCAACCTCATCATGCTAAAAATCATGGGTCAAGTATAAATAGTAACATCACATCTTAGAAACATGGATGATGTCATGTATAGACATGTGCCTTTGATGAAACTACAAATAATATGTTACAGACTAGACACTCTCTCGAATCTCTAATGGACCGACATATCATGGTGAAATATTTCCATGTCTCCTAATTATATTGTGTCCCAACCATGGTAAAACATGTAAGAAAACCTGATCCCAGAACTCGTATAGTAGTGAACATATGCGGTGATCGACATATGATTTTCGACGAGACTGAATAGTAGCCATCCAATTTTGTATTAACTGCACCTTGTTTGTGGTATCCTAAACAAGACGAGGTCCAATCATAGATACCTATCCTACCTGTAACCAACACAGGGGTGACCGAAATGTACTACTGTAAAAATCCTCATATGAAACCATCTTAATAGTATCATGAAATATATTATTTTAGGAAAATTTATCCAGGGATATATGCTTCTTTCAAGAGCCCTTGGAATATAGGATGTATACTGGTAGCATGTCCAATAGCACCTGAATCATGCACTCCAACAGTCCATCTATCTGGGGGTGTTATGTTGTGCTAGGAAACACATGTATATCCAACACCCTCTATAACTCTATAAATATTTGTGAATTAAATTAGTCATCCCTATCTGAAACAATGGTATGTGGGACCTCATGAACTCATACTATCTCATTGATATGGAACCTACCAAGCTCATCTGCACTGATAGTTTCCTTGATTAGAATAAAATTTTTAATCATTGTGAGCTTGTCAACAATAACCCATACAACATTATTACTTCAAGGTGACCTCGGTAAATGTATCATGATATCCATAACATCTTAATTCCATTTACACTCAGGAATGGGTAGCTACTATAAATAATGGATGGTCGTTGGTGTTCTAACTTCACCTAATTCCATGTGGAACACCACAGAAAAATCATGATATATCTCTTTTCATAGCTGGCCATCAGTACTGGCGATATAAATCCTGATATATTTTTGTGACACATGGGTGCACTGCCCAAAATGAAGTCTGAAAATCCCACATCATCTCCTCATGCATGTATAATAAAACCCTTATTCAACCAGAGAATCATAGGATCTCATCCTCACATATGGTCTAACTAAGAGAAGATTCCTCACCTGCAACACTCGTCTATAGGACTAGAACTTATGAATTCGATAGCTACCTCATCCTCACTCTATCCAATAGGGTAGATGTAACATCTAAGGATGAAAGATAATTCTTCCCCTAACTATCTTTCAACTCAAAGTGCATCTTAAAGAAAAATCCATAAGCTTAAACACACTAACATCCTACTTTACTGTATGTATATGAGTCCTCTTTGTCAGTGTATCAACCGCTACATTTTATTTACCAAGCCTGTAGGCAAGGTCAAAGTCAAAATACTGAATGTATTCAACCACTATCATTACCTTAGATTCATATCACACTGTGTAAACATGTTCTCATGGATTTTATGAGTTGGGTACACCACGAAACACTCTCTATGTAAGTAATATCTTAAATGGTGAAATGCATGAATAAACATGACAAAATCTAGATCATGCGTCAGGTATTTTATCTCGTGTGGCCTAAACTATAGATATCCATATTCCACGACTCTATCCCCCTATATAAGAACTGTTCCAAGCCTAATATCTAATTTCATTAATTACAAATTGTAAATTATACCTTGCGATGGAATAATAAATATCATCTCTAAAGTAAATATCCCTTTAATATCTTGAAATGATATCTTGCATGAATCGTTCCATATATACTTCACAACCGTCTTAATCAAGCACTTAAGTGGCGCTGATAAGTGTGAGAAGTCCTGTATGAAAAGGATATAGTAACCATCCAACCCAAATAAAATCTACACATAATATTTTTTCATGGGATTATCCTATGAAACCACCACTCTCACCTTCACTGGGTCCACTTATACTAATATATTTGAGATGATGTGGCTGAGGAAGTGAATCCAATCTATCCAGAACTGGTACTTTTTGAGCATAGAATATAACTAATGATCTCTCAGTGAATTCAATAAAATCATAAGATGTTTGGAAAGGTCATATCAATTGTGAGAATACATAGAGATATCATCCATGAAAACCACTATAAACAGTTCAATATAATGTTGGTGCAATCAGTTCAATAGGTCCATGATGACCGTTGGAGTATTCATGAGGCTGAACAACATAACAAAATACTCATATAGACCATACCTACTAAAAATGGTTGTTTGAGGTATGTATGATGGTCTAACATTCATCTGATGGTAACCATATCTCAAATCCATATTTTCTAATACCCATAATCCTCATACCTGGTAATGAAATATTGAATATATATAAAAACAGATACCAGTTCTTAATAACCAGTTGGTTCAATTTTTGATAATCCACACATAGACAGAAATTTATATCTTCATTTTTGATGAAATTATTAGTGTCCCACTTAGAGAAGTATTGGGTTAGATAAACCCCCTTTGGATATAAATCCTCTAGATACCTCTTGATCTATTGCAACTTGGTTTTATCCATACTCTAATGAAAAATGGATACTGGTATAGCTCCTAGAACTATCTCGATAGAGAACTCTACAAATTTCACTAGAGGAAATCCTAAAACGTTATCCGAGAAAATGTCCTTGTAAAGATAAAACACTAAAGTGAAATAAATATTATGCATTCCTTGATCATCGATTTATAAACTCATAATGTATTCTATCACCCCACCCATCCCACAATGATTTGGTCTACCTCAGCTCTCCTAGACATCCCATTCAAAATATTGAATAATCATTTCTCCCTATGGTGATGTTAAGGTAACCCTGTTGTGATAGAAATCATTGTAATCATGAATGGAACCCAACTAGTCCATCTCGAGAATGAAGTCCAAGATTATCATCATGAAGAAAAGGTGATCCCATATGAAGTGGCACCCACCGACCACATTGGGGAACTCGTTGCACTAATGAATATATTATGTTCTTATCCCTAATGGAGTTTCTAATGCCATAACACCATTAATAGTATAAACATAGATCCCAAGGCTCTATAAAACTATCACAAAAATAAAGCTATGATAATACCCTATATCAAAAGTGAAGAAGC
Source organism: Viscum album (assembly GCA_963277665.1). NCBI lineage: Eukaryota > Viridiplantae > Streptophyta > Magnoliopsida > Santalales > Viscaceae > Viscum > Viscum album. The sequence continues at coordinate 1,985,662,235 of OY728128.1, forward strand.
TAAAGTGGAGGCTACCAGAATAGTACCTCTGATAATAGAAGCTATGAGATCCTACAACTCATGCGTCTATTGCACTATATATACCTACCTAAACCGAGGCCCTATGATACTACCTGACATCCTTGAGTAGATCCACTATTTTATCGATGTAAAATTGGGTTATGACTGCCATGGCCATGACCACCACCTCGTTTGGATCGTCTAGCTATACTCCAGCTCCCTCCCTGGTGAGAATTTACTAACACTACTCCTGAATGTGGAGTTGATGAAAAACCTCTCTCACTGGGTGCTGGTGAAAATGTTCTAGAGAAGAATTGTAGATGTCCCATCTTTCCATAAGATCAATACTCGGTAGGGTCCCTTGAGAATTGTATCCTCGCATGTCTCAGCTCACCAAATTAGCAGCACCTCACCCAAATACCTTAATATATTGTCTATCTGCTAGTATCACCGAGTGGAATCTCTAGATGATACTTTCTACTATTAGTCGATGAAGTAATGTATAGAGACGTCGAACCACCCTGGATCATAACTCCATTCTCTCTCAAGATTTTCTCATTGATAAACACCCAATTCTCTATTATAGAAACATTATTGAGTTGAAATACATTCACCATTGATCCTATGTCGTACCTGAGACCATCCTAAAAAAATATAGGGTTGTATAACTCATAAGACACTATAATAGTTTAGAATCATTGGATCTCAGTAAAACGGTAAAATTAATCAATTAATAAAAACTTCCCATGCTTTATCTATAATAAATATGGGTATCTATCATCCCTCGATGTCTTGGGATAAAAATAATTTTAAAAGGATGTATTAAAATACCTCTATTTCATCTCTTTATGAAGATCATTCTTTATGATAACAACCAAACATATCTTCATGGAATCATGCATCATATATATAGAAAGATTAAACTACCTCTAAAGATGAATCTCTAAGTGTACCAAGATAGATAGAAAAACATATAGACATGACTCTATATCCTTTGGTCCACCATCCCCTAAAACTTTTGGCTGATGTAGCTTCGAGAACTCATGTGTCAACTCTAAAATAGTTGCAGTAGCTCACAATGCTCCCAGATTAGTCTGCATGAATTGCAAGAACCCATCACGAAACTATACCCACCACCCCTATATGGGACAACTATTAGTGTCATACCTGGCACAACTAGAGGGTCCATTGGTATCCCAATTCCTACCACCTCCGGAGAATGATCACCACCATCCTCTTAGTATAAAATGGATTTTTTCATGGTGGAATGACTCTACAATGACAAACAAGTGCATCGGATAAAAATCATTATCAATATTTCTAGCTCAAAAGCATATATATTTAAGAATGATTGGTAAAATCTTTCCACTATAACAACACACCCCTCTACCTTATCCATGAGTCATGTATGGGAATCATACATATCATTCATAATAATGAGATAGTACTAGGCCCACTACTAATGTGGGATATGGATAGGTTGTCTATCATGAAAATCATTTTCCATTTCATTCCACATGATTCCACATATTCATTTTCTTTTTCCATTTGAATTAATTCTCTTTTCACACTTATATCACAATTCAATTTAAGGGTTGATCTAATGGTTTTCCAAATTTAGATCCAGGAGGGCCCATACTCCCCAGGGAATAAAGCTTGGCATCCATCTAATCCATAATATAGCACATATTAGTATACATATCCCAATAATATTAATAGCTATCATGAAACCTATCAAAATATCATGCAATAATTAATTCATCCTAATTGGAATGAAAGAAAAGTATGGATTGTGATTTCTAGCAAGTGACTAATATGATGCATGATATGAAACACCCACATCTCATTAGGTTGCAACATAATATAAATGAAATCATATGAACAATAGAATCACAAATTGAGTACCTCACTCAATAATGGAATCAAATCAAATGTAATTCTCATAATCTAGAATACAATAATTCAATTCGAGGTAGTTTGGATTTTTACTATACATGGGTGAGCTACGCCCAGGGACACTCATTAACAGTTGAAAATTTCTTCTTATCCCTATATATTGTCACCAAATAGTAAATAAAACTAGAGAAGAATGATATGATACCACTTTGTGACATCCCTGACCCTGATTCCACTAAACATTGCCCTGATTTTTGTTGGTCATATGGACTTAATTGCATCTCCCTGAACATAATATGTTTTCTAATAGTAGTGAGGGCCTAGGTGTGTTAGTGGTGGTATTGTTCCGTCATTACAATAGTGTAACACAATAGAAAAGATAACATACAAGTAGTGGAAATAATATAATATCTATAAAATATTAAAGAATTTAATATATATAGATAAAAAATCCCAGAATATCTCACATATAAAAAATTATGAGACATGTCACATGTCTCTAATTAGTAGCCAAAATATGTATACAAGAAAAATTTACAATATGTGTAACGAATGTAAAAAAAGATAAAAACTGTCCAACTAGCATGGCGATCCTCAACTCAATCCATTACTCCCCTACTCCTCATTAGAAATTAAGAATATGTATTATAGAAATTTACCTTATCCGCACTTGTAATCATATTTTCTATTTGGGTACCCATTGGTGGAACAAACATGGTGTTATTTAATATCCCAGTATGCAACAACTTATGGTTAGGCTTTAATATGTCATTGAATATATATAACAAGCACTCTAAAGTAGTAAAATAATACGTAATGGAAGTACTCAAAAGTAAACATCTTGTAATACAGGTCCTCATTTATAACCAATTGAATTAATCAGTTTCATTTCAATGGTGAACCACTTATTTAATATCCAGAAATGTTCCATTTATAACATGATCATAAAACTAACAGTTCATTTAATTATAAAGTACTATAACCTAGAATAAATCCCATAATTCCCTATAAGCACATGTAACCAAGATGCCTAAACCGGACATCCTAAAAGTGAATGTCAAGAACAAATCCCACCATGGTATTAGGATTTTCATACACATTGTATGATTCAATTCATTCACAAACTTGGTCCCATCCTTGTCATTCCAAAGATTGAATCCAAGCATCACTCGAGAAATAATATGATCAAATACCATAAACTCCCATCCATGGAGAACCTCATAAGAAGCCAGGTATCTCTCTAGGTGTGGTATAATATTCCTACAATTCAGGATTGCTTTAGTGGCTAACTAAGGGAGCCCAAGTATCACCCATGGAATATTGATAAAATTCCCGTTGATTCCATCCATGTAATTCTCATATGAATACATGTATCACAAAGAATTTAATTTTCAAGCCTTAGAGTCTATCCATGGAATTTTTTTGGGGATTCAAAGTATTACTTATGAATAATCAAGGTTCAATCAAATTGAGTCCATTTATTGCATTATCATAACCCAAGGAATTTGACAATTCATTTAATTCAATTAAATTTAATCAATATAAATTAACTATATCATGTTCAACACCAAGAACATCCTAATTAAAACTCACAAAAAATTTTGATCAAATGTAGTGTCCATGCTTAAAAGGTTTGGCTAAAAATTAATCACATGGGAATTTTCAATATAACAAGCATCACAGGCAAAAAAACTAATAAATGGAATAACCACCATTTTACTCACATAAAATTTTCATTATTAAGATCAATTCATGCTTAAAAATTAATTTAATTTCATAGGGAAAGAGCCTCAGTCATCTATCCCTTGCCTTAATCAATTCCATATGAAATTCACAATTTATATAAAATTTCTTCAATTGAAATCATTGTTGACATCCCTAGGGAGGGGTTAACGAGCACACCCTAAGGAAACAAAGTCAAAATCTACCAATGGTGGTCCAACCATATAGCCAATACACCCAATGGGGTGGTTACATATATTTAATGGTTCTCAACCTATAAACAGACCAAAAAAAAGCCTCTTTAATTATATAGGTCGTGATTAAAAATTATATAACTTAATTTAATTTTAATTTGACACTCAGAAATTGGACATGTGGAATGATGAAATCCATAAACACCTCAACATTAAACAAAAGTCATGGTACAAAAAATCATAGGTCTTAGTTAATAGAACATCCACCATCAGCTCCCAGTTTAGCTCTAATTAAGAGAAAATCATAGAACAGACGAAGAAAATAAAAATATGGAAAACCAAATTGCACCATAAAAGACAAAATGATATCTATAATAACATAAAACTATTATAATTGAATTGGTATAATAACATGTTCGATCCAATGAGACTAATGGTTCATGAATTTGAGTGTGATTTGAGTGTTGGTGGAAATTCATAGTAAATTATCAAGGAGGGATCCCAAAATGTTGAGGCTATTGGGCAGGAGGGATTGTGAAAATTAGAATAGTTTTTAAGAATTATTTAAGGAAAATGGAATTTTCCCTTTAATAACTATGTCATATGGTTAAATATTGGAAATGTCCACCAACATAGTTTTACATCATTATTTGACTAACCATACCGAAACCATTCAAAAACCCACTATCAAAATTTCATAGATGCCTACTCATTTGTGCAGAGCGGATCACATGGTTTTTCCTAACCATGTGTCTTATTACTATTCCCTACCCATGCCTCACACAATTTTTCAAACTATGCAACCTACCCGTATGGTTTTCACTAACTGTGTGATAAGCTAATTTCAACACAAAACTCAAGTTCTGGGCTCCGAACTAGCCCCTGACACCCCCAACACCTCCATAAACCCAAATTTAATTCACACTTGTAATTATTTAAATATTTAAACTATGAATTGATATAAATTAAGGGATCCATACCTCAAATAAAAATTGGGTTCTTGCACACACACCAAAATGGAACCCGTTGAGTATTTGTATAGTTGTTCGTGGAAGTATCTATTTTGATGGTTGGGTATTGGTGGATCATTCATAATTTTTCTTAGTTTTATCAAATATATGATAATGAATGTTCAATATGTTTTTCATTTAATTATGATTATTTAATTTAGGTTTAAATCTTATGTTGATTTTTGTTGATTCCCATTTGGGTTTTTGATGGTGATTATGGGTTTTGAGAGTTTCAAAATGGTTGAGTCAATTATGGCTTGAAAAATTAGGAATCCTTTCACAAATATATGTTGGATTTTTGAGTTTTTTTGATAAAATTGGAAATGTGGAATATCATTTGGTTCTTCAACCTCAAGTTATTTTAAATAATAAATTGTTCTATGCGTCATAGCTACAAAAGTATCTCTTTGATCCATCCCATGTTTTAATTTGGAATGAAATTAATGACTAACCTAATTTATCTATGACTAATCATCCTAAACATATTATTGATTCTAAGATGAGGGTTCTTTGTCAAAATTCTATACCTATCGATCACCTGTTATGGAATCATGGTTTTTATTCTCATGAGACATGGGAACATGAGGCGCTTATGAGAGATACGTGTCCTCTTCTCTTTGACACAGATTATCCTTGACATACATTCTTGGGGGAAATCATTTATGATGGTGAGATTATAACATTATATTACCCACTTATGAATAATTTTGGACCCTTATTTAATCTATTCCTTTTTTGGTACATGTTATTTTTTAGAAACATTATGAAATTTCGGGAAGTTTTTGGGGATTTACATGGTTGGAATAAGGTTAGAGAAAACTATAAGGTTTTTTCCATCAAACTATGCCCTTGTTTGATGGTTATAAAGGGTGGTTTATAGTAGGCACATAGTTAGTCCAAAACACTTTTCTTCCCCTCTAAACTATATAGCCTATGGTTGTATGTGTTTGCACGGTTGGTGCACATTTAGTCTAACAATGAAGCGAAACATCAAACCCCTTCCGGAATCATAGTGAGGGTGTGTAGTTATGTTCAATGTTTTTACTAATCATCTGGAACAACCCTGAAAAACATTAAAATTTGTTTTAAATCCCATGAAAATTTTAATTAAAATCCTAGGGGCCCAATTTTATATTCTAAAATCACCTTAATCAAACCTATTATAGTAGTTTTTATTTTAGAGTCTCCCGAAATGATATTTTGTCACCTCTAACCTATTCACTAACAAATCAATGTTTTTGTGATTTTGATTGATCCCTCATTAGACAGTGAATTCTCTCCTTGGTTCAGAATCTACTCTCTTTATATTTTTTATTTATTTGTGAGTGGAGTATCCTCATTTCTTTGGGTGAATTAGATCATTAATTTTATGGATTATGGTTCTAGGGATTCCTTTATATCTTCCTTGACATCAGCTATCCATTGTCTACTCTCATTTGGTGAAATTTATCATTTTATTATGTGATAAAATGGTAGGTTGGGTTCTATAATTCTTTTCCCTAAATTTTAATCCTTGATTTATCACTATAAATGCATTGAATTTTAAATTGTTTTCTAAACATGAAATTGTGATGATTTTTACAATTGAATTTAGAGGCATGGGATGTGTGAAATTAAAAACTATTTCAAATGGATATAAAAATACATTGCGATTTTGAGAGAATATATCTTGAAATTATATTAGGTTCAATCTTAAGAAATATGGATTTTATTGAAATATTATTTTTAAAGTCATGAACTTGATGAAAACACCTATTCTGGTTTTGAAAATGGAATGAAATTTTGGACATAAAATTTTTCATTTGAAATTTGAATGTTGAAGTGAATTGGAATGAATTATTTCTCTATGATTAAATGATTGTTTCCAAGCACATATGAGCTTGAGTAGATACTGGGTTATTAGGAAAATCATGCTAAGAAGCTAAACAATAAGTAATGGATTGATGATGAAAACTCTAACAAAACCATGTTTGGAATGTTTTTTCATAGATGTGGTATTGATTAATTTTACCCTGATAGCATAATACTTAGGGATATGTCCATATACTATGATCCTTGATTTATTGAAAATTTATAAGTGGATCCTAGAGTTTGAAAATTTCAACCATCATGCCATATGACCCTATTTCATTCTTTTGTTTTAAATATTATACTCTAGTAATTATATTACATCTTTATTCACGCACTTTCATTTTATAGAAAATTATCATTTAAGACTATTTTTGATATATTTTCCATTTAATTGATTTTAAATATTATTTAACTTAAAATGTGAAAATGAATATATACTACTTATTTTTGATTAAATTGGGTTATAAATGTTTTAATTTTAACAAAATCACATATTTAATATTTATTAAGATCCTTCTATTTTTTTTCTCACACCCTACCATTTATTTTGGGATTTTACATATTATCTTATTATGGGTCTTGGAAAATAGATAGAGCTACCGAGAGTTTGTGTATGTTCTTGAATAATGTGGCCATAGGTTGGGGTGGTGTCTAATGGAGATGTGATCCAATCGTTTCATAGAGTTTATTAGTTTTTTTGAAAGATATTTTTACATTTTATTGGATTATGTATCATCGATCATTATTTTTCTTCTTGTGGTAGATTATCCATCAAGGGTTTGGGGCATAATAATTCCTCATTGATTAATATTCTTTTATTATAGAATAATTGTATGTTATTGGGGAGAAATAATTACCTGTGACTTTTTATTGATTCTCTAGAACTCATAAAAAGCACCTGAGGATCTAGAACACCCTTTAAATCATGTTAGTATTGGATCATGTACCTCTGCACTAGGTTATTAAGGCTGGTTCATGAAAAATTGGTCTCCAACATAGCTATGTGAGGTAGTTAATATGATGTAGTATAAAAAATATGGACTTTGTTAGATAAAGACATAATTTTTGGTATCCACTAACAACCAAAATTTTAAGTGAGTTTGAGTAAAAACCATACTTATGAATATGTTAAATTCCATTTGAAATAACCCCTTGATGGAAGCTCAACCTATCATATGAAAGTTATACATTTATAAGTTAAATGTGGAAAATTATACTATATGTCTGATGGAAACACCAAAAAAGGTTTCATTCATAGTTAATATTGTTTGGTTCCAATGAGAATAGATGGTTCAGTTGAATCTTATAATGAAACACGAATATGAAACCAATGGTAAAACATGGGAACACTATTGGATTTACCTATGCGAAATGATGAGTGGGGACACTCCCAAGATATTGTGATTTTCTATCTCAATCATTAATGAAATTAATAGAGAATATTGGATATAATGGTCTCTATTAGTATATGAATAAGTAAGGAATTTTAAGGGACTTGTGTTGGATGAATTCTAATAATAAAAATTATTACTTATATATGTAATTTTCCATAGTTTTATTTATCTGTATTTTATTCTACACTACTATATAAATGTTCAAATTTTGATATGATATATTTATTCAGGTTACATCCAACAGATTATGATGTTTTATTTTAAAAAATATTATTTTAAATATTTTAAAATGATGAGGTGTTGTTTAATTATTGACATTTTAAATATATTATTTATTATGTTTTGTAATATTTTTTAATGTGAAATAATTTTTGGAATATCAAATTGGAATGAGTAATGGATTAGGTAACCATTAATAATGGGTAACACATTATCAATGTAAAAAGCGTTAAAGAGTGCATCACACCATCCACAAAACATGTAATTACACAGTGTTAAACTTTGATGGAGAAAAAGTTGTATATTTTACTCTTTTATCACATTTAGTGTAGATTAATGTAATGATAAAATGTAATGAAAAAAATAAAACTGCATGGGAATTTTATAATTATGTTTTCCTCCAATGTGGAAAAATATATCCTCGATGTATGGTGGTTCATAACCCCAACATACATCTTATGTTTTATTAAAAAACTGAATTTCATAAAATGGTATATCCTGGAACCTATAATCCTAGAATAAATTATGTACAATTTAAGAACTACCATATAGTTATTAAGACTTTGGAACCAACCCGAACATCCATTAAAAATTACAAATCAATTAGTCTCCTCCTTTAGTATAATTAATGGTGAAGCTCATGTCTCCATAAGACTGATTGGATTTGATCTTCTTCCTATGCATGAAATAATAAACAAGTGACTACATATAACACATTACAATCACATATTTATAAAAATATTTTTCATTAATTATGATACAGTGATATCATAATATTATCTTCTCATTGTAATTATTCTTCATTTGGTATAATATTGAGGAGACAATCTACACGGTCGTATAATGTACCAGGCTAAAAGTACAAATATTTTAAATAATATTTACTAATACTCATTACATTATATAAACACATTTCTAAGGACCAAAATAGTTTATTTTCATTGGAAACATGGAACACAATATTCAAATATGGTGAATGATCTTCAATGTTTCACCTAAAGATCTTATCATTTAACAATCTTATTTAAAACCTTTCTTCATAACATGTGGAAAGGAAGAATAAGAAAAAGTGAGCTCACTTGATCATTAAGGGTAAATAAAGGATATACATAATAACCACACGAGCATAAGAGTATGATAAAATGAGTATGAAAATTTAATACCATATCTTGAATATCCAAAATCATAATCATGATTCAGGTAATATGTAACACCCCATTATTTTGAAAATAAATGCATTTTATAATATGTCCATTAAACTCCGCTTTAGCTCTTTTATGTCATGAATTTCAAAAAACGGTCATCTAGAGTTGTGATCAGTAAGTCATATGGAGTCTGATAGAACAAGTACGATTGTTTGGGGAATAGTAACTTACCCTTATGAATAGTAATACGAGCCTTATGAATAGTTAATAATGATATTATTTTTATTTCTTTAGCTAATAAGATACTGAGATCTTAATTAATTTTTCAATGTGATATAAAACTAATTATACCTTTAAAATTTTTATTTTTCGAATTAACTATGATTTTATTTAAAAATTAGATTAATAATATTTATAAATTTTTTCTCGAAAAAGGAGTTAATTTTGTAATTCTACACATCGAAAAATGGTAGGGGTGAATTTTTGGGATTTTTCTGAAATTCATGAATTTTTGATGATTAGTGAAACACAGAAAAATATAGTATATAGAAATTATCATATAAATACACTATTTATGACATCATAAGTGATGTAATACAACTTGGTTCGAACTCAAATTAACATATTAATATTAAGGGTCCCATAAAATAACACTGGATTTTATTGCAGGAATTAACAAAATATTGAATAAAATATTCAAAATTTACCCCTCTCTTCCACTATTAAAATCCCTAAACACTCCCTCTTCTATTCATTCCTCTAATCCATGAAGCAACTCAATGTTCTAACCAAATTACCTAGTCACATCCCAAGACCCGGAAGCTCTTGGTCTTTCCAAAAGTCCAAAATATCTTCCCTTAAGGTGGTTCTCAAGGAAGTTATTTCAAGAGGTAAAGCACCTTTATTTTTCTTTAAGTTTCATTGGAATTTATCTTCTTATGTTATCCTCTCCTCACATACATAGTCCAAAGGAACAATATAACTATAGTATAATCAATATACTGAAATTATATCATGTGAATGGAATAACCATAATCAATATTTTTACTCCCCCTTTTATTTCTATAAACGAAATCAACATCCATGAGGATCCAATTTATCACCTTTGTTGGAAAAAAAGTTTCATTCTTCAATATCTCCTACATTACTAGTCATGAAACCATTTTTATGGTTGAACCAAACTATAATATATTTATTATAATCTAATTAATATTCAATAACCAGTATAAGTACATATTTTTAATTTATATGATGAAACTAGTTTATAATAATCCAAATACCACAAAATAATCGAAGTGGTTGTCATATAGTGATTCATCCTCATTCCATGTAACAAAATGATATGAATGAACATTAACAATTCTGTATATTCATCAATAATATTTAATTTCTATTTTGGAGATTTACAACCATCCCACATGATCTCTATTACTTAAAAACATGTGAAACAATAATGAAAATGAAGCAAACAAACACTTTAGAACGACGAAATTCGATATTATAACTTATCAATAAGGACATAAAAGAACTAAAAAATCATGATATACCAAATACATGTATAATAGGTCCAAAAAAGAGTTATTAATAAGTATAATTTCATATTCCAGGAGATTAATTTCAAGAGGGGAACACATTCACACATAAGGTAAGGGTTTTCTCACCCGAACATCCATTTTCATTCGAGTTACATTCACTATCTAATTATCTCAATGAAATTATTATATATTATTTTTTACTAATAATAAAATATGTTTGAGTACTATATTTATGTACCCTAACCAGAATCCTTACCTATTATATATATTGTTATACATTTTAAAAGAAACTTTCAAAACTATTTCCAAAATACAAGCCCGATTCAACAGAATTTCTCAAATTCTTATCTATATCCCAGGGCACTCTATAGTCTCTTTTTTTTTGGAAACCATTATATTTATAAAATCACTCATTTTATTATGAAAATAATATCTTAATTCACTTCTGGTTTTATGCAAACATTTTTTTCCAAAAGAACTATTCTTTTCAAAATAAAAGAGAATTTATTGCAAGAAATGCTTAATGATTTTATAAGAGTATTTTTGTATGATTCAACAATCATGTAGATTTTTATGTATTATTGGGTTTAATAATTTATTTTATAATCTAAAATTATTTTATTGAATGGTTTGTGACTAATTTTATTGTGGATGATCTATCTTAAAACCATTCACCATGTTACTCAGAAGGGTTAGTGTTTAATGTTTAATGATTGGGGGAAAGTTAGTTACATTTCATATGATAGTTTCAATATGAATGTATATGTCATTTATGTTTATAATTGATCATATGAGTAATTTAGTTGAATAATTATGTGATGTATGAGGACCACTATATCCCCTCGATGCATAGGTAGGTCTCATGAGACAAATAGACGTGGAATTGGCCGAGGCCTTTCCCAATGTTATATAAGGATATTGGCCGAGGCCTTAATCATTTTTTAGACGTCTTGGCTGATGCCTTGAAACAATTATTGAGAATGTATGGTATTTGAACTTCCCACATTATGAATCCAGTAATTGAATGTCCATGTTGTTATTCAGCTTGAAAAATACCCATGATTATATTTTATTATGTCATTATTTACTGAACTCATTTCATGCCATAATGTGTTCATGTTTATTGTTAAATGCATGTGTTTTTAATTTTTCACCATTTATAATGTTTATGCTATATTACACTATATTTCTTACCCTTACTAAGCATTTTATCTCACCACTTTCTTATGTTTCAATTTCCTAGGATATGAATATGTATATTATAAATGACTTGAAGGCATTAACTTGGAGGCTTGGATGTTTCTAATTGAATAAATTAGTGTTGTTTTTCCATTAATGATGTAGTGTTGAACTTATATATGTATCTTTATTATGAAAATCTACTAAACTACTTAGCCCGACATGATACATATTCCTTTTTTATATTCCAATGTATGAATATTGGGCACCCGATCCGGGAAACTGAAGTCTGGTCCTTAGATTTGGTATCAAAGGAAGTTCAGTAGAAAACCTGGAAACTTGATTTAGAAATTGTATATTAGGGAGCAAGTCCCTAAGGTAGTCTTTGAGTATAATAATACAATAGAATCCTGTTTTTTTGGTAAGTAATGGATTATGTCGATATTTCTAGACAATACATCCCTGCCTGGAAACAAAATGGTAGAGGTTGCTCTGGAATAGATGTAACTAGGTGTGAAATCTCTGATAAGGTGTTTTGGGATTGACCCAAGGCATCCTCATGAACAACAATAGGACTTACTACACTTTTGTTATTGAAACATGAGGGGTAAATTTATGCTATGTACTTTTCTCGTTGAGATTATAAATTATGGTTCACACCTTAATCTACTGTATTCCATTATTTAGAAATGTCTCTTTGTTGAAGGAATGGAAACCACACAAACATGCATGACCCCTGTAGGGATTTCCCTCTAATACGAGATAATGATATTGGCTCCAGTGCTGTGGTTGGTTCAGAGAAACTTATAACTATACTGGGACATCTTACTCTGGTTATCGACTATAATCTTACCCGTATGAAGAATCTAGATCCACCACATGGATGAGCTATGTTAGATCACATAATGAGACAACAACCTCCATCGTTTAATGGGACTACAAACCCCTTTGAAACTAAGAAGTGGATAAGTTACCTAGAGAAGATATTTATCCCATTGGAATGTAATGAAAGAGATAAGGTTGTCATAAAAGTTTATCGTCTATTAGGATATGTTGATTAGTGGTGGTAGTTAACAAAAAACACAAATGAGGATGAGGAGATAGAAGATATTGAAGGAGGGAATTTAAGGAATAAATTCCTAGAGAAATACTTTCCTCGTGAACAACGATCAGATATGGAAAGGCAATTTCTGAATTTGAAGCAAAATGAAGACGATAATGTGGAAATGTATGATGATAACTTCACAAGCTTAGAAATGCATGTTGTGGACTATATAAAAATATCCAAGGATCAAAATTGATCGATTCGTTGATGTCCTAAATCCATTCCTCTGGTGAGCTATGGTCTCATAGTGTTTCTCATCATATGAAGATATATTTTCATGTGCCAGCATGATGGAAAAGGAATTCTCGAAGTCTTATTACTTTAAGAGAATGAAAGAGAAGAAGAGGGTTTCTGAAAACTCTAGTAAAGGAAATAAGTAAATAGGGAAGAATTTAAGAATTTAATTTCTACCTTATGATAATTGTGGAAGGAATAACCCTGGTGCCTACATAAAAGGAAAATCAGTATGCCACAAATGTGGAAGAAAGGCCATCTTGCTAGTGATTGTAAGGGGAAGAAATAAGCTACCAATGTTCAATCCTATAATTTTTTAGATAGAGGGCACTATGATAATTATTGTCCAAAGAGTCAAAGAAACATTCCACAAAGAAGGGCGAGGGAGCCAGATAAGATTATATGATCACAAATGTTGATATTGAATTCCATAATGTATTAGTGGCAGGTACATTAATTGTTTCATAAAATATAGCCAATAAATTAATTGATTCTGGATCATCTCATTCAATTATATCTTCCTTGATTTCCAAGAAAACTAGACATGTCCAATTTGACTTAATAAAAAAGTTATGCGTCAAAAATCCTAGTGGATGTATCATTGAAAAAATGGTGTGTCAATTAGACACCCTCATGTCACATAAATGTTATTTAGCTTCTAACCATATCATCATACCAATTATTGGCATTGATATAATTATTGGTATGAATTATCTATCAAATTATAATTCGATTTTATGTTAGAAGAAGAATGAATTTACAATTGTTGAGAATGGTGTTGAATCCCTTATCTTTAGAGCTGAAAACATGCCATCTAATTCTCATCTAGATCCACCCCCTTAGCTCTAATATATTCAGTTATTAGGGAGGAAGAAAATGAAATAAATATGGGTGAAGAGAAGAATGTTAAAATAGAAGATGTACCTGTTGTGCAATAATATATTGACGTCTTTCCATAGCATTTCCTGGACATCCCCCAAAGCAGAAAGTTGAGTTTTCCATTGACTTAATTCCTGGTTCAGGGCCCATATCAAAGACCCCTTATAAAATGGCCTCTATAGAGTTAGTGGAACTAAATAAATGACTAGAATAATTGAGTAATAAATTATTTATTTTCCCTAGTGTTTCACCATGGGGAGCCCCTGTTCTTTTCATTATAAAGAATGATGGATCCATGAGGTTGTGCATTGACTACCAAGAGATCAATGCTATAACAATAAAGAAAAAGTATCCCCTACCTCACATTGATGATTTATTTGATCAACTTCATGGAACCCAATATTTTTCGATGATTGATCTTTGATATGGATATCATCAGTTTCTTGTGAAGAAAAAAGACATTCCAAAAACAACATTACGAACCAGGTATGTGCATTATGAGTTTATAGTAATGACTCTTGGACTAACTAATTCCTCATTTGTTTTCATGCATCTAATGAATAATGTTATCAAAGAACATCTAGATGAATTTGTGGTGGTGTTAATTGATGATATATTGTTATAATAAAAAAAGCTATAGAGATCATGAAAATAACTTACGCACTATTCACATGACTCTTTGAAGAAATAAATTATATGGGATGTTCAACAAGTGTGAATTTTGGTTTCAATCAGTTTTTTATAGGCCAAATTGTCTCTAAAGCTGAAATATCTGTTTATCCTGCAAAGACAATGGATGTGAAAGAATGTCATACTCCAATGAACATAACTTATGTACATAGTTTTATTGGTATAGTTGGTAATTATCAATATTTCATTTAGAACATTTCCTGTTTATCCAACCCAATGATGATGCTTTCCAAAAAAGGGGTTATCTTCGTATGGAAAAAGAAAAGTAGAGAATTATTTAAATAATTGATGAGAATACTAGTGAATGCTAGAATCTTGACTCTACCATCAGGGAATGATGGGTTTGTGATCTTTATTGATGCTTAAAATAAATTATTTTGTTGTGTCCTTGTGAATAATGATAGAGTGATTACCTATGCATCTAGGAAGCAAAAAATTCATGAAAAAAAACTACCGAACACTTGATCTCGAGTTAGAAGTGGTAATATTTTCTCTAGTGATTTATAGACATTACCTATATAGAAGAAAATGTGAGATATTTATAGATCATATGAGTTTGAAATATATCATATCATAGAAAGAAATCAACATGATACAAAGGAGATGGATTGAGCTACTAAAGGATTATTATTGCACAATACACTACCACCCAGTGAAGGAAAATAAAGTGGCTAGCGTGTTGAGTAGAAAGGACCACAAAATTCTGAACTAGATGAGAGTGGAAAGGGATCCTTTGTTCATAGATCTAGTAAAGATGAATGTGGGAATTATCAAGGAAGGTAACACATCACTAATTTTTCAAATGGTTTCCAATCCTTCTTTACTAGAAAGGATAAAAAGATCTCAGGATGAATATTAGGTGGCTCAAAAGAAAATTCAAGTTTTAACTGATGGGAAGTTATTATAATTCATATATGAAGGCAGCATTTTGAAATTTTGAAATAGGATTTGTGTTCCAGCTATTCTTGAGCTAAAGATAAAACTATTAGATGATGCTCATAGCTATAATTTTTATATACACCCTGGTAGCACAAAGATGGGTAGAGATCTAAAAGAACATTTTTTTTGGAAAAAATGAAGAGGGTGATTGATGATTATATGTCTAGATTTAGGTTTTGTCAACATGTGAAGGCTGGAAGACAATGTACCGAAGGATTTATGCTACCCCTTCCTATTCTTATGTGGAAATGAGATGATATCACAATGGGCTTTGTTAGGGGGATACCAAAGACTCCAAGAAATAATGATGCGATATGGGTCATTGTTGATCATCTTAAAAAATCAGCACATTTTTTTGATATAAGAGAAGAATTACCACTTGAACATTTTGAAAGACTATATATTAATGAATATGTAAGACTTCATAATGTAACCTTATCAATTGTTTCTGATCATGATCCCTGTTTTACATCACTACTATAGAAAATTCTTCAAAAATGACCTAGGTACTGATCTTCATTTGAGCACTCCGAACCACCCACTGAGTGGTGGACAATCAAAACTGACTATTCAAACATTAGAAGACATATTGAGATATTTTTCAATTGACTTTCATGGTATGTGGGATTCTTATTTACCTCTTGTGGAATTTTCCTATAACAATAGCCTCCATTAAAGTGTTTAGATGGCACAATATGAAGCGTTATATAGAATGAGGTTTCATACACCATCATGCTTGGATGATGTTGGTGGGAGAAATCTTATAGTTCTAGAACATGTTGAGGAAATATCGGAAAAGGTGAATATTACCCAAAACGATATCAAAATAGATCTGAGTAAGAAAAACAACTATGATGATAACTAAATGAATGATTAGGAATTTCCTGTAGGTGATCATGTTTTCTAAAAGTTATCTCCATTAAGGGATATTATATGATTCAGTAAGAAGGGAAAATTAATCCCAATGTACATCAGACCTTTTAAAATTATGGATCTAATTAGAGCCGTAGCTTATTGTTTGGAAATGCTGCTAAGTCTCTCTAATGTTCATAATGTGTTCCATGTATCAATGTTAAAGAAAAAACATGCCAGAACCAACACATATACTCAACTTTGATGAAATAGAACTTGAGCCCAATCTATCTTATTGTGAAAAGCCTATCAAGATTCTTGATACCAGAAAATAGGTATTGATAAATCAGACAACTCGTCTAGTAAAGGTTCTTTGGAGGAACCATATGTTGGAAGAAACAACATGGGATCCTGAGGATCTTATATTGACGACATACCTGAATCTTTTTAGGTGACATTTTGAGAATTTCAAAAAAGATGTTTTGGTACGAGGGGAAAATGTAACACCCCATGGTTTTAAAAATAAATCATTTTAAAATCTATCCATTAAACACAACTTTCCCTCTTCTATGTTTTAAATTTTGAAAAACTGTCATCTAGAGTTGTGTTCAGTAAGTCATTTAGAGTCTGATTGAACAAACATGATTTTTTTGTTAATAGTAACATACCATTATGAATAGTAATATAACCCTATTGAATAATAAATAATGATATTACATTATTTTATTAAGGTAATAATATAATGTGATCTTAATTTATTTTTCAATGTGATATAAAACTAATAATAACTTTAAAATTGTTATTGTTCAAAATAACTATGATTTTATTTAAAAATTATAATAATAATATTTAGAAAATTATTTTTTAATAATGGAGTTCGTTTTTTAATTCTAAATGTTGAAAACATTTATGGGTGAATTTTTAGGGTTTTTTGAAATTCTTGATTTTGTGATGAATAGTGAAATACGGTAAAATACCGTATATACAAATTATCAGTTAAATACACTATTTATGACATCATAAGTTATCTAAGTGCAATTGGTTTGAACTCACATGCATTTATTACTATTAGGGTTCACATGATCCAACAATAGTGATTGTCTTGAGGGAAATAATAAAATATTGAATAAAATATTCAAAATCTACGCCTCTCCTCCACTACAAAACCCCTTCACAACTCCCTCTTCTCTTCATTCTTCTTAGACATGAAGATCCTCAATGTTATACCCATATACCCTTCCCTAGTCACTCCAAATGACCAAGAAGCTGTTGGGCTTACCAAAAGGCCATAATCCCATCCCTTTAGGTCGCTCTCAAAGAAGTTATTTCAAGAGGTAAAGCGCCTTTCCTTTCATTTATTTTCATTTGAATTTATCTTCTTTTGTTCTACTCTACTCACCTCATCACTCCACATGACCATGATAACTCAAGTATAATCTATATACTAGATTTATATCATGTTAATGGAAGAACCATAATCAATATTCTTACTCCCTCCCTTTTATTTGTATAAACAAAATCAACGTTCATGAGGTTCCAATTTATAACATTCATGGATGACGAAGTTTCATTATTAAATCTCTCCTTCATTACTTGTCAGGAATCTATTTTGTGGTTTAACCAGACTATAATATAAGTATTAGAACCTAATTAATACTCATGAATCATTATATGTACATATTATTAATTTATATGAAAAAACAAGTTCATAATAATCTAAATACCGCCAAATAATCGAAGTTGTTTCCATCTAAAGATTCATCCTCATTCCATGTATACAAATGATAGAAATGACCATTAACAATTATAGATGTTCATAAATAATATGTAATTTCAATTCTATAGATTTAAAACCATTCCACTATTGAGTCAAAAGTCCTCTTTTGACTTTTATGTCTTGTTTTGGAAATCAAAAATGACTATACTGATCGTACTGACTATGGTGATCGTACTGACTATGCTGATCGTACTGACTATACTGATCGTACTGACTATGCGGATCGTATTGAGTATGCTGATCGTACTGACTATGCTGATCATACTGACTATGCTGATTGTACTGACTATGCTGATCATACAAACTATGCTGATCATACTGACTATATTGATCGTACTGAGAATGCTGATCGTACTGACTATACTGATCGTACTGACTATGCTGATCGTACCGACTATGCTGATCGTACTAACTATGCTTATCATACTGACTATGCTTATCGTACTCAATCTGTCAATCGTACTGACTCTGTCAATTGAACTGACTCTGTCAATCGTACTGACTCTGTCAATCGTACTGACTCTGTCAATCGTACTGACTCTGTCAATCATACTAACTTTGTCAATAGTACTGAATATGTCAATCGTACTTACTCTGTCAATCGTATTGACTATGTCAATCGTACTAACTCTATCAATCGTACTGACTTTTGTGCATCATACTCACTTTGTATCATATAAATACTTTACACTACATAATACTTATAGTACTCATATTTCACTTTCATTACATGTTTGTTTTGGTCCATTATCAAAAACACATGTTTTATATTAATCGCACACAAGTTTATCATCTTCATATATCTTTTTTTAACCAAAATGATGTCGTGGAGTTAGTTATAAACTAATGAAAACGATGTCATGTTTTCTGTTTCAATATGACCGTTATAATGCTAGGTGTCCAAGTCCCTCCGAGTTTTCTGGAGAATATGAACATTGGAGGAAATGTGACAATTGGAACCTGATGCCTACAAATAAGAGGTAATTTGAAGCTGAGATGAATAACCGAGACTTTGATCATCTTAGGCTTCTATCAAGATCTAGAGAGAGACGCTGTGACTTCTCTCCTGCTTTGTGCGAAAGCCTTGAAACTACAAAACGTGAACAACTCGTTCTTAGTTTTTGTATTTCAATAAGTGATTTGTTTTGATTTGTGTGACCGATCAGGTCATAATGATCGAGGGATGCCAGGGATAAGCAGACGGTGCTACCGATCATCGTATCTAGGGATTTCAAGTGATTGAAAGACAAAGGTACCGATTACCAACAAAATCGTGGGCTTGCGGGGACAGCAAGACAGACGTACCGATCATTGTATCGAGGGCTTACCAAGGTGGTGGCAAGACAAACCTCTTATCTTATGTGAAAGGATAACCATTCTCTTGGGGGTAAAAGAATTGTAATAAATTTACATTTCCGCTACTGTTTTTGTAAGAAAGGGAATTGTATTGTTTTCCTTTCTTCATTCCATATTCATTTGTAATTGTTTCAATTACATTCAAACTATTTCATATTGTATCGATTGATTCTATTCACTTTATAGTAGAATCCTTCACTATTGTATTACTCAGGTTATTGTATTCATCTTGAATATAATTGCTTTACTTTTATTATAGTATTACATTGTGTCATTCTTTATATCCAATAAAAATGTGGTTAATAGTATCTTTTGTGAATTGTATTAGTTTAAATCCTTTTAAACTATTTTCTTAAGTGTTTAAGAACAAAGTTTTTTAAACATAAAATTCACCCCCTCTTGTATTGTTCCATCTAATATACATATAAATATATATATTCGATCCAACAATTGGTATCAAAGGAGGATTCCACTAATTTATACTACTAGCTCTTATTCTTTCATATTACTGTTTCTACCATTTACTACACTAACGTGTGGAGTGTAAAAGATTCTGTTTTAATATATGGCAGGAATTAATATTGGGTCAATTGACAATCTAAATCCTTCTAGACCACCTATCTTTGATGGGAAATATTATGAGTATTGGGGAGATCGAATGAAGACATTCGTTATCAATACTGGTGTGGACAATTTTATTATGCTTACTAGAGGTTACAAAATTCCTGACAAAGATGTCAATACTTTCACTAATCAAGAGAAGCAATAATATCAACTAAATTACAAGGTATGAAATAATTTTCTAAGTTCTATGACCAGGAATATATACAGCCAGATATGTTCTTGTGAATAAGCCAACTGTATTTGGACGAAATTCGAAGTCACACATTTTCATACATCCAAGGTTATAGAAACAAGAAGATCAATGCTTCAAGAAGAGTATCATGGATTTATTTTTCCTTATGGAGAGACGATATGTAAAGTGAAGCATTGATTTATGACAATTGTCAACATTCTACAATCCATGGGATAAAAAGGTCTTGATGATGAAGCTCTTTTAGATAATATTATTGATATAATGCCAAACGAATGGGATTCAAATAGGAAAACTATTGATGAAAACAGAAAAGTTTCTCAGATTACTCTTGATGAACTCTTTGGAACTCTTCTACAGCATGAGACAAGAATGAAGAGAGATGATGATTTCAAGAAGAAGAAAAATGGAAATGGAAGTGTAGCTTCTACAACTACATCTAAAGCTTAAACACCAAAAAAGATAACAATATCCAAATCCAAGAAAGTTGTTATGTCTAATTCAAGTGATTGTGATCACTCTGATAATGAGTTATCCAATCTTGCTCGAAGGATGAACAAGATTATGGGAAATAAATACTTCCAATACAAATTCAAAAATAAATATAGGAAGATAAGAAATATTTAGAGGTAACTTGTTATGAATGTAAGAAAGTAGGACATATAAGTCCTGATTGTCCTTTACTGATGAGAAACGACAGAAAGGAGAAACATTATGAAAGAAATAAGAAAAAGTATTACAGGACAAATACAAAGAAATTCTTGAAGGAAAATGATACTTGGAGTGCATGTGTTAGCGATTCATCAGATTGTTTTTCAGAACATGAATCATCAGAAGAAAAAAATATTGGACTTATAGACAGACTACCAATTGAAAATCATTGTCTCATGGCTAAGGTAAACAATGATGAAGCTATTACAACCGTTTCTTTGAATTCTAATTATACTGATAATACATATTATGAATCTTCAAATTATGATTCTTCATCATCAAAAGATAATATATTACCTTCTTTTGAAGAAGTGTCTAGGTTTTCTAAATTACTTGATAAAGAAAATTCTAAACTCAAAAAGAAAATTGATACAGAAAATTCTAGAATTTAAATTTTAACTAAAGAAGTATCAGATTTTTCTAATGATCTTGATATGAAAACTTATGAATTTGAAAGTATTTTAAAAACCCTTGATAAATCCAATTCTAAAAATGATAAATTTCCTAAGGATATAGAAAATGTAATTTCTAAGAAAAATGTTTTCAAGCCAAACTCTAGTTCAAAATCAAATGTTTTGGAGGATAAAAACATAGTTTTAAAACAAAAATCAGAAATTTTTTCCTTGAAAAAGTGTTTGTCAAACATTACTTATGGCAAAGAAAACTTTGATAAAATGTATTCTCAAATTAGACCTTTGGGGAATCATTCTAGTATTAGTTATACTCATTCTAAACCAGTTTTTAGTAATAAGTATTTTGTTTCTCAAAGCAACCCTTTTGTTACTAAGTGTCAATGTGGTGGACACAGGAAAACAGATTGTTCCCTTAATAGAACTTTGTCTTTAGGATTTCATAGAGCTCATTTTGAAAAACAAATGTGGATTCCTAAAATTGTTTTATCTAATCCTTCTGGATCCAAACAAGTTTGGATTCCGAAAAAATAATTGTTTCATTTTCAGGAAAATAATATGTGTACCAAAAAGAATATTTGGTACATGGATATTGGTTGTTTCGACACATGACCAGAAACAAATATTTCATTGAAAATATTATTGAAACAAAAGGAGATATTACTTTAAAATTCACAAGAATGAAAAAACAACATGCTGATATTTTTACAAAATCATTACCTTCCGATAGATTTAAGTTTATAAAACAAAAGCTAGGAATGATTACATTAAAGTAATCATTCATGTATACTTCATGTTTTTTTACTTCTCCTTATAATAATGAACTCATCTTAAAAGGGAGAAAATTTTACATAATATTATTTTTATCTGTTTATTCTCTTGGTTTGTGTTTTTGTCTTTCTGATTATCATATTGTCTATTTAGTTATCATTTTTACCTTTTTTTGTTGTCTCTACTATTTTTTTCATTGGAATGTCACTCTATGGTAACAAGGTTGTTTTCCATCGGCACATCAGTTCATGGTAATGACTTTGTTTTCCATCGACATATCAGTCTATGGTAACGACTTTGTTTTCCATCAGCATGTCAACCTATGGTAACCACTTTGTTTTCCATCAGCATGTCAATCTATGGTAACGACTTTGTTTTCCATCGGCATGTCATTATATGGTAACGAATTTGTTTTCCATCTGTATGTCAGTCTATGGTTACAACTTTGTATTCCATTGGCATGTATGTCTATGGTAACGGATTTTTTTCCATCGGCACGTCAACCTATGGTAAAAAATTTGTTTTCCATCGGCACATAAAACTATGATAATGACTTTGTTTTCCATCGGCTTGAAAACCTATGGTAATGACTTCGTTTTCCATCGTCACATCAACCTATGGTAATGAATTTTTTTTCCATCGGCATGACAACCTATGGTAATGACTTTGTTTACCATCGGCACGTCAACCTATGGTAATGATATTGTTTTCCATCAGATTGACAACCTATGGTAATGAATTTGTTTATCATCGGTCTCACAACCGATCTTAATATTTTTCCTTGAACTCATGTATCGTATTATGCGATGTTAATACTATTAAACCAACAATTAACTTACAATCTTTGGAAGGTACATACTATACTTACCTTGTATTGTTTTTACTTTCTATTGTTTCTCATTTTTTAAAAAAACCATTTAATCTTATCAGTCAGTTTTTTGCTTATAATCTCAATCATAGAAGATAAACATTCATTTTTTCACCTATAAATAGACCTGTCACCTCCCCAAACCCACACCAATTTTTTATAATTCTCGACGAAGCTCTAACCCTTTTCTATAAGACTCTGTACAAATGAGTGTTGTTGTATATTTCTATAAACAAATGAATGTTGTGGTATCCTTCTATGATCATCTCTATAATTATATAGAATTTTGTTATCTCAATGAGATTTATGTTACCTTTCCCATTGTTTTGTGTTACTTTTATCTTACTGTTTTAGGGAACTCAAGATGACCCCATTCTTTTTGTTAATCACAAAGGGGGGAGATTATTTTATAAAGGGGGAGAATGTTTTATAAAGGTAGAATGTTTTAATCAAATACTTATAAATCAAGAAAATCTACAAATACAATCCTTAGAAAAATACATAGATAAGGGGGTGTTAGTTGTATTCAATTTCTTATTCATAAGTGTTTCCAATAACTCAGGGGGAGATAAGTTTTTATTTTTGTTTTTTTATTATGTTTTGTGCTTTCCAAAAAGGGGGAGATTCTTGAGTCAAAAGTTCTCCTTTGAATTTTATGTCTTGTTTTGGAAATCACAAATGACTATACTGATCGTACTGACTATGATGATCGTACTAACTATGCTGATCGTATTGACTATGCTGATCGTACTGACTATGCTGATTGTACTGAGTATACTGATCGTACTGACTATGCAGATTGTACGGACTATGCTGATTGTACTGACTATGCTGATCGTATAGACTATGCTGATCTTACTGACTATACTGATCGTACTAACTATGCTAATCGTACTGACTATGCTGATCGTACTGACTATGCTGATCGTGCTGACTATGCTGATCGTACTGACTATGCTGATCTTACTGACTATCCTTATCATACCAACTATTCTTATCGTACTGATTCTGTCAATCGAACTGACTCTATAAATCATACTGACTCTTTTAATCGTTCCGACTCTATCAATTGTACGAACTCTATCAATCGTACGGACTCTATCAATCGTACTGACTCTATTAATCATATTGAATCTGTCAATTATACTGACTCTGTCAATCGTACTGACTCTGTCAATCGTTATGACTCTGTCAATCGTACTGACTCTGTCAATCGTATTAACTCTTCCAATCGTACCAACTTATGTTCATCATACTCACTTTGTATCATATCAATACTTTACAGTAAGTAATACTTATAGTACTCATATTTCACTTTCATTACATGTTTTTTTGGTCCTTTATCAAAAACACATGTTTTATATTAATCATACTCATGTTTATCATCTTCATATATCTTTTTTTTTATCCAAAATAATGTTGTGGAGTTAGTTATAAACCAATCAAAACGATGTCATTTTTTTTGTTTCAATATGACTATTATAATGCCAGGTGTCCAAGTCCCTTTGAGTTTTCCAGAGAATATGACCTTCGGAGGAAATGTGACCATTGGAACCTGATGCCTATAAATAGGAGGTCATTTGATGATGTGAAGAATAACTGAGACTTTGATCATCCTATGATTCTATCAAGTTCTAGAGAGAGACACTGTGACTTCTCTCCTACTTTGTGTGAAAGCCTTGAAACTACAAAACATGAATGGCTCATTCTTAGTTTTTGTATTTCAATAAGTGCTTTATTTTGATTTGTGCAACCGATCAGGTGATAACGAACGAGGGATGCCGAGGATAGGAAGACAGTGCTACCGATCATCGTATCAAGGGATTTCAATTGATTGAAAGACAGAGGTGCCGATTACCTGCAAAATTGAGGTCTTGCAGGGATAACAAGATAGACGTACCGATCATCATATCGATGGCTTACCAAGGTGGTGGTAAGATAGACATCTTATCCTAGGTGATAGGATAAACCTTTTCTTTGGATTAAAAGAATTGTGATACCTCCACATTTACGCAGTTGTTTGTTTTAAGAAAGGGAATTTCACTATTTTCCTTTCTTCATTCCATATTCATTTGTAATTGTTTCAATTACATTCATACTCTTACATATTGTATCGATTGATTCTATTCACTTTATGGTATAATCCTTCACTATTGTATTACTATGATTATTTTATTCATCTTGAATACAATTGCTTTACTTTTCTTATAGTATTACATTGTGTCATTCCTTATATCCAATAAAATTGTGGTTAATTATATCTGTTGTGAATTATATTAGTTTAAATCCTTCTAAACTAATTTCTTAAGTGATTAAACACAATGTTTTTAAACATACAATTAAACCCCTCTTGTATTGTTCCATTTAATATACATATACATCTACACATTTGATCCAACATCCACATGTACTCCATTACATAAAATCAAGTGAACCGATTAAGAAAATCAAAAAAACAAACACTCCAGAACAAAAGAATTCAATATTATAACTTATTAGTAAGGACATAAATGAACCAAACAGAATCATTAAAAAATAAATACATGTTCTATTGGTCCGGAAATAAGTTATTAATAAGTAAAATTTCATATTCCAGATCTTTAATATCATGATGGGAACACATTCATACATAAGGTAAGGGTTTTCACACCCAAACCGCCATTTTCATTCTGGTTACTTTCATTGTCTAATTAACTCAATGAAATTATTATGTACTCATTATAAATTCTATGTGAGAATTTTATTTATGTACACTAACCATAATACTTCCCAATTTTATGTATAGTTACACATTTTAAAAGAAACATTCAATACTGATTCCAAAATACAATACTGATTCAAGGGAATTTCTCAAATTATTATCTATTTTCAAGGGAACTCTATAATCTTTTTTTTTCTGGAAACCATTATCTTTATAAAATCACTAATTTTATTATGAAAATACTATCTTAATTTCATTCTGGTTTTATACTATGATTGTTTAAAAAATTACTCTTCTTCTCAAAATAAAATAATATTTATCCCATGAATTGCTCAGTGAGTTTATAAGAGTATTTTCGTCTTATTCAACAATCGTGTTGATTCTTATGTATTATTAGGTTTAACCATTTATGAAGCCATTTTCCATATTTTATTGAATGGTTTATGACTAATTTTATTATGGAGGATCTATCTTAAAACCATTCACCATATAACTCAGAATGGTTATTATTTTATGTTTAATGATTGGGATAATTATTATTACATTTCATATGATAGATTCAATGTGAATGTATATGTTGTTTAGGTTCATCCCCGCTCATATGATGAATTCATTGGACTTATTATGTGATGGGTGGGGACCTCTATGGCTGCTCAATATATCAGTAGATATAATGAGACGAATAGACTTGGAATTTGCTGAGTCCTTTCCCATTGTGAAATATAGATTTTGGCTGTGGCCTTAATCATTTTTTAGAAGTCTTGGTCAAGTCCGTGAAAAAATGTTTCAGAATGTTCGACATATGAACATACCTCATTATGAAGCTAGTAATAAAATGTTCAGGTGTTTATTCAACACGTATAATACCCTTTATTATTTTTTATTATAGAATTATTTACTCAGCTCATATTCCGACCATAAGGTGTTCTTTTTTATACTTAAAGGGAATTGTTTTCTATTATTCACTATTTATTTTGTTTATTCTATCTTCTGATTTATTTCATACATTTTATGAGAAATTGACCTCACCCCTTTCTTATGATTCATTTTACCAGGATATGAAGAAGTAAATTATGAATGACCTGGAGGCATTAACAATTAGCCTTGAATGTTTCTAATTGAATAAATCAGTGTTGTTTCCCTTCATGATGTAATATTGAAATTATATATATATATATTGTTTCAAAAAATCTATTAAACAACTCTGTACTTCAGGATACATATTCCTTGTTTATATGATAATGTAATAAAATATGTCACCAGCTCTGGGCAACTTGGGTCAGGTCATTACATAATAAATATTGACAGTTCATAAGACATGAGTCATAAAGGAATCAAAGGACATGGTCTATGAGAGAATAAGAAATAGAATTTTTGATATACAAATAAACATTAAAAATATTATATCAAGGATACCCACTAAGACATTCATATCATGTTTGGATTGGGGTAACCACTCATGTAACAACTTTTGAATTTGTTTGACCACTACTATACCCTTCTTTTCAGGCATGGTCAGACCACCTGTATACCCACATCTTTGGACTTGGGATAATTAACCTATGTACCCACATCTTTGGTCATGTTCTAATCACCCATGTACCCTAATTATTGGGATTGGGATAATCACTAATGTACCATATGAAATTATAAAGAAATTATCATTACCCAATTCATTAAAAGTAGATATAGGTCCCACCAGTCACATTTTAGAAACCATATTTATGTTTTCCACAATATCACAAAAATTCATCATATCATAACACATGAAATAAAATTTGTATCATAATGGTTTTAATGTATCATAACCCATCGTGAAGGGTTATGTTTCATAATCATTTCATCATAGTATAATCCATAAAAAGAAGGTGGTTTCATAATTATTTTTACATGGTATATCTCATGGAATAGAAAAGTGCTTCATAAACCTTAATCCATCAAAATATAAACCATTAATAGTAAGAATATTAATAGAATCCTTGGATAATATCCTCAATGAATAAAAAATTATATCAAAGTATATTATTTAGATAGAGAATGAATTTCCATGATCACCAAGAACATTTCTTAAGGAAAATAACCTTTATTTGAAAATTAATTTCCTAAACCATTTTCAAAATCATTTTCTCTAAAAATAACATTTGAAATGTTTAAATGGAAATTTAAAAATACATTTAAAAAATTTCATAAAAAAAACTTTCCACTTTGAAAAATAAATTTAATATTTAAAAACTTTTAAAAATATTTTTCTTTATAAAACCATAAAATTTTTAAATAAAACATTTAAAACTCATTTAAAACATTTCATGGAAAAAATTTCATTTCCTCATTAAAAGTAGATTTTAAAAATTAAATATTCAAATAAACATTTACTTTAAAAATAACATTGAATATTTATAAAAGAATATTTGAAAAAAATTTAAATCAATTTTGAAAAAATAAATCTTTTTTAAAAATCATTTTCCATTAAATTATTTATAAAATTTCATTTAAAAATATTTTTTAAATCATTTTAATAAAATATTTTTTTCAATAAAACATATTTCGTACTGAAGAGATAAATAAGGTTTCATTTTCTTAAAAATATTTTCTTAATCATCTTAGGTACAAAAGAGTGGGAAAACGATACCATTAGTTGAAGATATCATGAAAAACCAGAGGAAATTAAAATTCATTAGAATTAAATATATATAGATATATATCATAATATATTATCATTGGAAACATAATCCTAAAAAATCTATATAAATGATAAAATTGTAACATAAAATTATTACCACTTTGGTAACCTTGAATCGTAATCCCAATGAAGGAATGACATTAAATATATCATAAAATTTCATTCAGATAGATAAATTTCAGATATTAAATTTAAAATGGGATTTATATACACATCATGAAAAAATATATATACATATCATGATATACATGTCAAAAAGGAAAATTGATACAAAAATCATTTACCAATTTAGTAACTTTGGAACTGTAAACCCCATGAAAGAGATATAATAAAATGGATATATAAATAAAAAAATATTATTTGTGAAAAATAATAAAATAAATACATGGTAATTATATACAACTCATAGAATAAATAGTAGTTGAATTTTGAATGTGTCTCACCAAATAAAAGTGAGATGGAAATATGTTACTGTTTGGGTAGTATTCAAATCGTAATCATAACAAAATAATAACATTAATAAAAATATAAATTATCAATAAATGTGGTGTATTAATTATAAATAATAAAATATTTATGTATATACACCAACCATAATAAATGAGTGGTGAATATGGAATAAGTCTCTTAGAAATAAAAGTCAGACTAGAAATCCCCCTACCTTAAGTTGTTACTATCGTAGTACTCCTCAAAACTTCATGTATAATAAATATAAATTTATTTAAAATATAATACCGAAAAATTTTAAAATATATCATACCATATATGATTTTTTGACCTTTTATTACACATTTATTAATAATTCCATGTCAATTCTTCCTTTCAGTTAAAAACAACTTTATTTTTTGTATAAGTTTTGATTTGATTTTTTATCTCTTTAAATAATAGTGATTTAATAGTCTCCAGAATCCTAACAATGATAAAAATATCACATATATTAATTAATTTATTATTTATAATAATCCATAAAATATGTAAATAGGAAATTATATACACTAATCATGGAGATGGTAGGTCATACGTACTCATGAACATTGTTTCCATTTATTATCGTATTAAAATTCAGAAAAGTAAATTATATATATAAGCATAATAACATGATGAATATAATAAATATAATAAATATAATATATAAGTATAATAACATCATAAATATAATAAATATAATATATAAATATTATTTATATCATTATTTCCACACTTGAAAGGTGGTAATGGAAAAATAAACGACAAAAGTTCGCAAGGCGATAGTCATCCGTACACACGAAAGAGGATTTCATAACCAATTTGATGGAAGTGTGTGTGTAGTTCTAGGTCATAACCTTATCAAAAAATATTATTATATTTAATATACATATTTTATTATATAATATTTATATAAAAATAAATTGATGGGTTTTAGTTGGAAATTAAACAAAAATGTTCATTGAGGAATTTTACCTCTTCTTTGGGTATCTCCTTTTAGTTTGCACCAAAGGATATCAGTGTCTTGTTTAATGACTAAATTAGGGATTATATAATTAGATTATATATTTTTATAACTTATTTTGGTAGTTATTGGAATTTTTTTTTTGGAATGTATGGAGAGAGGGAGTGAGGGGTAGCCTTTTATAAGGGATATGTGTGATACTCTTGTAATTTTATAAAAGAGAGAATTAACCCCACATTTTTTCCTTGTTAAATGAATAAAATAATAGAAGCATATATATAATATAAGTTATAAGGTATCAATATTTCCATAAAATGGTTTTTTATAAGTTTCTAGTTCATTTTATCCTTTTGATTTATGTTTAGTTTATTGGTAAACTCATTTTTCTATTTATTGACATGATTAATTCTAACTATTTTCACAGATTATTTTGGTAAAAAATTAAGTTTCCATTATTATATATTATAAATAATTATTATCAATAATATAGAATACATTTTTCGAAATTAAATTAATAAAATTTGAAAATTTTATAGTTATATTAATCCTATAAACGTCTCCAGAAATAATGTTTTTAAAGAAAAAATGTTCAGAAGTTTTAAAATTTTTTATAACTAATTTAAATTTGAAACTGACCTAAATAACCAAAATTGTAATAATTTATGTATAATTTCACTAATTTTTATTTAAAAACAATTTCAAATATAATTTAACTATATAAATAAATTAGATGAAAAGACGGTTTTCAATTAAAATTCAAAATTGCTCACTAAACATAAAAAATGAATCATTTATGAAAAATCTAAAAAATTCAGCCTGAAATAATTTTTATATTCGGTTTCCAAAATATAATTTTATTTTTTAAAATAAATTCTACAAAATTGGTAAAAGTTAATTTTAAAATAAGTATTTCATAAATAGGTGATATACTAGTTTTTGAATGAAAAAACATCTAAATGTAAAATTGGATTTATTTTAATATCTTGTCTATAGAACACATCAGATGAATATTAAATATTATACTAAATATATAATTTATATATTTAATTAATTTTATTCAATTGAATTTATCTATTTAATATATTGGTATATGTAAAACTTGTGTGCATAAAAACAGTTTTTCATAAATTGATTTCATTTTATTTTCAAAAGGGTTTAATTTTCATTTATAATTAATTTCTCACCAATAATTAATAATATAAACATGTGTAAACCATATTTTAATAATTTAGATAATCTTATTCATACCCTAAATTCCAACATCTAGTCGATGATTATCATATAATAATACTTTAATAATATTTCATGTTTCATTTCAACTCAGTGTTGAGTGTAATATGAGATAAACATGTTATTTTGTGTAACATAAGAAAGCATTGTGTTCTATATAATGTATGTTAAAATCATTGTTACATTTAAGGAAATCCAAAATCATTTTTTTGTGTAATAATAAATATTTAAAATATAAAATTCAATTGAAAAAATATTTAACAAAATCTCATGGTGTTACATTTTACCCCCCATAAAATGAATTTCTCCCCTGAAATTAGTGTCATTTAAGGCTTAAATTTTAAATATTTATTCATAAAAACACACAATATAAAATAAAATCCATTAAAAATAGATTTGGGAACATAATGGTTACCAAAAAATACTCAAAACTAGGTTTCCACAGGGAAGAAAAGCTTAAATATTTAGAGTGATAAATATCAGTGATCACAAGAAAGATAACAATCTAGAGAATGTTAAAAATCAAAAATCTGAAAATATATGATGATATAAGTGTCTATTTGGTTCATAAAAGATGAAGGTAATAGGATAAATGGTTTTTAAAAAATTATTTTCATAAATTTTAATAATTTTCATGAGAATATATACATAATTGATTTCATTTTATTTCATAATCAAAATATCACCCTTTAGTTGTGCCTTGATAAATTTACCTTTCATTTATTATTCTAGGGAATAAAGGAAAATTTAGTATATATAAATCAGAAAAAGATCATAATATCCATAGATATAATGATATTTCATTCTATCTATCTTTCTTTGTCATTAATGTGAAATGGTTAGCACAGGTTATCCCAAATCCATAAATCATCATATGGAGAAATAAATCATTAATCTCTAAAACCAAAATCTAAGTTCAACATAAATTTTTTTATAAATGGTTAAGCATATCAACTTTCTTAATTATTAGAATTTTATTTTTGAGATTGATTCTGAATGAATTTTTTGAAATGAGTTTAACTTGGTCCCCCCACATATCATAAATTTGAACATGATTGGAACATACCCAAAGTGTGAATACTTTCGTTACTTATTCTCTTGAAACATTTAAATTACCATAAAACCTTCTTGAAAACATACATGATTATTCATTCTGTACATAGAGCATATAATAATGGATATACTCCTTAAATTCAATAATGCTATAAACTTCATTCATGATAGAATATACCACTTTTTCAATAAATAATTAATCTACTCTAAGGTAATAAGTACTATATAATGTATATTATTAATATCAAATATTTTTCTATCCAAACTAATCACCATTTTCTCAGTATAATGAAAATATTAAAGGTTACCTTCCATTAATCATGTGTTTTCCAAATAGTATTCCCATTAAATCAATTTTCTAGGTCATGATTACCATTCAACATATTCATTCAAATCCTTAACGGATAATTTATACTGAAGAATCCTTATATATTTCACACATTAGATAATAAAATATTTGAATTATGATACATAAATAATTCATTCATCCCATTTCATTCTCAAATAATTAACTAAGATTCATTATCTTATTCTTTAACACTTATTTCCATGCACATATAATATATTGTCTCTTCATTATTAGAAAGATAACCATTAATCAAACCTCTTTTCTCATTCTTTTCAAAATAATTCCCTATTCGATATTGATTTTCATAATTCCCATACTTTCCACATTTAAATAATTCAATATTAAATGATATCATAGGGAGACCAATATTCTCATCCATTACATTAAATTATTGTTTCAATTCAACATTTAATTTAATCAGTTTGTTTCCTTCTTTTACACAATCAAAACATCTTCTTGTTCCTCTAATAAATTCACGTGGGTGTTTCTACCCACATTCTTAACACATAGGAAACTAAATTCCTCCGTGGTCTCTACTACCCAAACTCTGTAAAATCTTTCCTTATTTTCTCTAGTTAGTCTAAGGATTGTTTAAGGTATAAATTGTTAATAATGTTTTGTGAAAACATATACACAACGTCCATCACTCCATTCATCATCTCATTTGATATCTCTTCAAAAAATTTTCTTTCACATTCTATATTAACCTAGTTTTTTTAGTAACCTCCATTGACTAAAACCCTGAATCATAGAGTGAGAAAAATTTATAGAATAACAAACCACATAATCATGAAAATCACTTATATGATATATAAATAATGACTCCTACTTTTAAATATATTATACCTTATGGTTAACCTAGGATATACTTGATCATTGTCTATTTAAATCCATCATGATGGTTCATAATGTGTTTTTGAATTTCCAATGCATATCCCTCAGTACTGTCAAACTAGGTTTGTAGTAAGGCCTATTTTCGTACACCATTTCCTGATCAATTCTATCACAATATGGTCTTTTCAAGGTTTTTAAACCTAGGTACATTTTTTCAAGAGTCACATACACTTGAAATATTAAGAAACTAATGACGTTTAAGGACACCACTTGATCTATCCTTTACCAAAATTCCAGGACATTTCAC
Organism: Viscum album; assembly: GCA_963277665.1. Classification (NCBI taxonomy): domain Eukaryota; kingdom Viridiplantae; phylum Streptophyta; class Magnoliopsida; order Santalales; family Viscaceae; genus Viscum; species Viscum album. The sequence continues at coordinate 1,985,696,369 of OY728128.1, forward strand.
TATACTTAGACTCATCCTTAGACTTATCTCTAGATACATCCCAAGGTATATCCTTAGAAATATCCCTAATTATGTCAATAATTTTTTCTCATCCTATTTTTAAAAGTCTAACTAAACCTTTCCTTATAATCCAACTATAGATACCCAGGAATAACAAATAAGGATATTATATCAATTTTTATGAATATTCATTATTCTATACAAATAGATGAACATGGATCATAAAAGTTTTGTAACATTGGAATATTTTTATATGATCTTATTTGTTGGTGAAAGATCATTAATGTTTCCCACAAAGATCTACCCATTTAGTATCCCTACTTAAAAATTTTCTTTAAACATAGGGAAAGGAAACATAACAAAGGGTGATATCAGATGCTTAGTAAGGGTAAAAAAAGGAGATATGTACAAATAATATGAATATAAGGGTATGTGAATATTACCATAACATTTGAAACCCATACACTTCATATCAAATATCATAATCAAGAGTAATTGAATATATAATAGTAGTTTATAATAAATTAGTCATAATAGAATCGAAGGAAATTATCCAAGGGAGTGTAAGGAATGTAATTTTTGCATACATACAATCATAAGAAACATTACTTCAATCCTACCAAATAATAAGTTAATAACATAAAAGTATTGGGATAAACAATTATGTACTTTCTTGGGGTTTGTGATGACCAACAGTGTATCCTCGTTCTTGAGCATTGGTTGACCACCCATATACCATAATGATTGGGATTGGGATAATTACCTATGTACCCTTATCATTAGTCTATGTCTAATCACACATGTACCTTCATATTTGTAATTGGTGTAATCACCTATGTACCTTCATATATGGGCTTGGTATAATCACACATGTAACCACATTTTTATTCTTGGGATAAATACCCGTGTACCCTATGAAATCATATAACATTTATTATTACCAAATTAACTGGAGGGAGATATAGGTCCCACACATCATATATTGAAATTCATATTTATATGTTCCACTAGATCATCAAAATCCCTCATATCGTAACCCCTGAAATCAAATGGATATCATTATCATCTCATCATATCATAGACATTGGAGAAGATATAGGTTTCATAATCAATTCATCTAAGCATAACCCAAGAAAATAAGTGGGTTTCATAATAATTTTAACATGGTATAGCGCGTGGAAGAGAAACGGGTTCCATAAACATAATTCTATCAAAACATAAACCATTCATCGAAAGAATATAAATATTTTCAGTGGATTATTCCACTAGTAAAGCAAAAATTATATCAAATTATGTCATCTAATATAGAGATGTATTTTGAATTATCACTTGAAACATTTCTTTATGAAAATGACCTTTATTTTAAAATCAATTTCATAAAAGATTTTGAAAATAATTTTCATTGAAAATAATATTAGATTATTATAAATATAGCTTTGAAAATTCATTTAAAACATTTCATTAAGAAAATATACATTCCTCTTGAAGAAATTATTTTAAAATGTAAAAATTTTTTGGAAATATTTTTCTTTTAATTATAAAAAATTCTTTTTAAAATTAATTTATAATTTTTCTTAAGGATATTATACATTCGTCATTGAAAGAATAATTTTAAAACAAAAAACATTCTGAAATACTTTTCCTTTAAAATAAATTTGAAAACTAATAATGTAAGCATTGAAAATCATTAAAATCACTTTTTAAAACATAAAAAAATTAAAATTATTGTTCTTAAAAATGAACATAAAATATTATTTGAAAAATGATATCCCAAATAGGTTAAATACCCTAAAAGTTGGTTGAATCATGGTATGATAGATTACAAAAATTTCCACTTTTAATCTAGTTTCTTTATCAAAAAAATCACTCTTCTCTCTATTTTTTGTATAAATGTATTAATAGAAATCAAAGAATGCACGAACCAAAAAAAAATTTACATGGTTCACCCACAATGGGATATATATAGGGAGAATAAAAAGGAAATGTGAAATTATAAATAATCCACTAAAGATCACATCACTTAATGTTTTTTGAAGAAACTAACTTTCCCTCTCGGTTTACAAACAATAAGAATTTGGAAGCTCACTACCCTATCAACTGAAGCATGATCACTACTCTGTCTGATAAAACATATATTATTATGAATCACCTCATATTTGTTTCACACGTTAGTGTTTTATAATGTACATTTTTCACTATTTTGATGGAATAAACTTCACTGTATATTGTTTTCCTTAATAGAGAAACACTTTTGTGAACTGCCTTTTCTATTTATAGAACCTACTTTTCAAACCACCTGCATCGCTAACCACCTTGTACCATATAGCATGAGTTCTTCCTAAGATACCTCTTCTTGGAGGTCAACCATCACATTGTGAAATACCCATTCCTTAATAAGAAATAGTTCCCCATAAACTCCTATAAAGAACTATCTTTGTGAATTTCCTCCTTAATGTGATTTGTCCCTCATGATCCACTTCCTTTTTATAATTTTTTCCTCGCAAACCATTTCAGAATTATCATAATTATTATAGTGATAATATTCACTAATAAATTTCACCTTCAATAATGATTTTATTAATATACTTAATATATGAAAAAAATCCCAGAAAATATTCTAATCAAATTTAACCAAAACTCCAATACTGATTAGATATCACCCTGAAATAGCTATGTTGTTCGTATAGCAAATTTATCTTTTGTGATAAAAAAACAAAAATAATTTTCAATGTTATTAAATCACTACTTCTAGATAAATACAAAAAATTCCCCATTTTTTGACCTTCTCCATGGGTTGATAAATTCACTAATTCTTTCCATAAACATCAACTTCGTTTTTGGTTCCACATACCTCATTTACAGTCCACAGAGCACAAATGCACTACTATATGGTCCATGAACTCCATGATTCACGATCCATGATCTGCAGTTCACAAAATCCTTTATATGATATGTGGTTTTACAAAAAATCTAGGCATATGGCCTTTATTTTCAAAAAATCAAATTCCAATTTTGTGACTGAAAAATTGGAAAACACTGGGAAACTACGCCATAATCATTAAATAATCCTCACCAACACCAATAATACTGTAACGAGTTCATATATCATTCCCAAATAAACATAATCACACTAAAAAAACAGAGACAAAACATTGAGGTATTGTTTCCCAACAATATCCCCCTTTGGGGTTGTTTAAGAAACATAAAAAAATTAATTTGAAAAAAAATACACACAACACGCACTCAAAGCTGACATGATCCATACTTGATTTGAGATACAAGAGTATCATATAGTAATCATCAATAAATAAATTAATTCCAAAACCTCTCATTTGATTTCATTACGATCTACATTTATTATTATATATAACCTTTGATTGACCATCTTTAGCATTGCCAAATTTAAAAACACCCCCTAATTTACCAATCCCTCTATAAGATTATCCCCCTTTATTGATTAATACATTGATCCCCCTTTTACAGCCACAAATTCTCCCTCTTTGTCAATGAACCCAAATGTCACACCATTATAGTATACAATATGATAAAAAAACAGATATATACATTAGGGAAAAAAAATCATACCTTAGGGAGAGGGTTTCCTGCATCAAATCTTTTTCAAAGGTAGGTATTTGACTAAAATCCAAGATCTAATTGATGTCGTTCAAAAACTTGTTTGGGTAGGTCCTCCATTAGAATGTCTCCAACATGTTACTCTGTAGGCATATAATCCAACTTCACCAGCTCGTGCTCCACCTTCTCCTAGATAAAATGATACTTTATTTCAATGTGATATGTACTTGAGAAATGGAATATATTTTTTTATGTTTTATTGAACTCTAAATTTCACAATAGATTCTGATCGAAGACATCACTTCAACTCCCATATCATCACGTTGATGCATCATCTACAACAATTTTGTATAAACATGAGTAGACACAATATACTCATATTATACAGTGGTTAATTAAATGAAATCATATTTCCTCCCTATCCAAGAAATACATAGTCTATAAAGATAGAATTCAAAAACTCATTTTAATTTTAGATCATTTATTGAACTATCTCAATCTGAATCTCTATATCCCACAAATGCTTACTAATATTTTTAATTGTATGATTATCCATAATCCATTGTGCCCTTCATATACTGAAGTATTCCTTTTTTACTATAAGTATGTCACTTTATTTGGGAATACTTTGATATTATTCTATTTTTAATGTCTCAAAAACAATATCAGGTCTTATCACATTCATGTATAATATATTTCCATGGATCTGGTAGTATTATGTGACATTAACTACATTTAATTCATCCTATCATGTTAGTTTTATTCAGGTAGCCAACATAGTTTCCATCTCTTTAGAATTATCCATTTCAAATCATCTAAAAACCCCCTTGACATATTTGTATTGAGAAATAAATTTCCCATTACTTCCCTTTGTTACCTGTAATCCAAGGAAAGGGTCAATTCACCTATCATAGATATTTCAAACTCACTTCTCATGAATTCTGTGAACCGTTTTCCCTACACATCATTTAATCCACCAAATATTATGAAATTAACGTACAATAGCAACATAATAATTTTATTACATTCATTTGTTTACATAGATATTGTAATAAACTCCACCACACTGAATATTGAGCTTCTTCATAAACTTATCAATCCGTGAATACCATGCTAATGGTTCTTACATCAACCGAAATTGTTACATCATTAGATTCAAAAATTTATTTTGATCTTCATGAATGATAAAATCATCAGTACACATTATATACACTTATTCATCCATAACCCCATTCAAAAATATTGACTTAATGTCAATCTATAACTCCTTGAACATTCTTTTCACAATTATGGACAAGAATAATATGATTTTATCTATCCATGAAACAAGTGAAAATGTATCCTCATATCAATACCCTCTATCTTGTAGTACCCCCATATAACTTTTCATTATTTCTTTCGAATCAATATACCAACTTTATTCATCTTGTTGTGAAAAACCCATTTGGTCTCAATGACATTCTTATCAGTTGGTCTGAAAGTAATATCCCATGTCGGATTCATATTAATTTGGTCAATCTCTTCACTCATAATATGAACCTAGTTCTCATCTATAGCTATTTTTTCAAAACATTAAGGTTCTACATGATATTGAAAGGATTCATACTATAAATACTTCATTGTCCATGTTTGGCCTAGCACTGCCTGATCAGCCGTGATATTTTTATGATAAATTTAAACTCAACTCTTCTTCTTCTAGGAAGATGAAGATTTAACTTCCTCTTTATCATCATTAATATCTTCTTAAGAATCACTATTTTCCACTTCTACTTCCAATTTATTGTTTATATCCACATCAATATCTTCAGATAACTTTTCACTATGTTTTGAAGATTATATTCATTCTCTACTCCAGTGAAATCATTACTTTGAACTACCTTTACCATCCACTTGATGAATCATTTGTATGCTTTTATTTTTTCGGACGATCAAAGTAATATCCATAATCTCCATGAGATTCAAATTTATTATGTTTCTCTTTATTGAGAATAAACCATATAATTCAAAATATTTGAATGTATTTTAATTTTTTCTTCTTTATGTACCACCGATCGTATGGATTCATTTCTTCCTTCAGATACAATAAATCCCTATTGGATATGTAGACTAATTTCAAGACTTCATACTTCCATAATTTCACTATTAGGTCTTTTTCAATAATCATTTGTTTGTTCATGTTGTGTATGGTCTAGTTTCTCTTCTCAACCACTCCATTTTGTTGAGGATTTATAACTACGATAACATGATGCCTTATCTTGTGTTTATTAAGATAATATTACCCTTATAAATTTTTGAATTTCATACCATTATTAGTGAATAACTTCATAATATTATTTCCTATAGTCCCTTTATATTCCCTTAGATATTGTTTTATGTAACTAAACATGTAAAACTTATAGAAAATACAAATTTCCATTCCATCCTATTGAAATAATCCTTGAAAAGAACATAATACACCATCCGGCTAGTGGATCATAGTGATATGGGTCCACACACATCAGAATTCACTAATTCAATCACTCTGGATTACTATTATTTTTCATTGTATCTCTTTTTGATTATCATACATTGTTGACAACCACTGCACATGTTAGTACGATTACGTGATAGATTAGGGAAATATTGAGTTGAATCAAATTTGAAAAGATATTCTAGCCATGGTTGATATAAATGGACCAAGTATTTTATGATACAACTTGTTTCTTCCTATCGAGATAGAAATGAAATATATTCTTCTACACTCAAAAGGTAGAGATTAGTCTTTTAGTACTTTCCTTATAAATAATTATACAATATTTTCCCTTTATGGTGGGAAATTTCTTAGTAAAGATTATAGAATGTCCTATGTCAGGATGTTGAGTAACACTTACCATGTTGTGACTTAGAACATTGAAAACCAAGAAATCTATACATCTCATATCTTTGACCCCAAATTTGGGTTTTCTTGAGCCATTAATCTCCAGGCCTTCATCATTTCCAAATTTGACCACACCCTCCATTTCATATTTAATGTTGTATCAAAATATTCATTTCCCTTAATATGGTATGTGCATACAATATTAAGGATCCATACACCAAAATGATTCATAGAAGTAAAGAGAATCTCTACAATCACTACATGCTTAGCTCTTTTCATTTTGATCAATATATTTTACTTCATACAAAATATGGATTGATAATCTTGATCTTCCTCAAAGTATGATGGAACAACATCATCTTTCATAGATATAAATTGATTTTTCATTTTCAAATTATCCGATGATTTATTAAAATATTATTTATGAACAATTTCAATCTTCTTCAGAACATTCCTCTGAATTAGTAATGAAAAATAATTGGCCATGTTTCTGAATATTCTACACCTATTATAGTGACCATCAGAATAATTCTTGGAATACTGAAATCTATGTAGCTTCCTTTTTTGGTCTTATTTCATTCTATATATTTTCTCTATGAAACATTCATTTTGAGAATTTCTTATCATACCACAATAATAAAACTTAATGCAGGGTGCATTCCGGTGTGCCACATCTACACCAATAGTTCTCCCTTTGTTTTTCTAAATCTTATACTTTCTATTTTCATCCCAATAAATTTTTAACCTAGGATTTTTTTCCCATGGTATCATATTAATCACCATAGATTTTGTGTTTTCATCAAGATCCAAACTAGCCTTATCATTTGGATTTGGTTTTTTCTTCTGTTTTTCTAGAACATTATGCCCCACATTCATCTTTTATATCGCATGTGTAATTCAATTTCTTGATTTCATACTAGTATTAAAGAGTCTCTCATACACTTCTAATTATATTCATAGGTTTGAATACTTTCTCTTCAATTACATTGATACATTTGCTTTTATTTATTCAAATTTTAGAAAAGCCATGGATTTATCATTTTTGTTATTTTATTTAGAGATTGTACTCAAATAATTTTTTTGGGATCTCTAGAATTGAAGAAATATGTTTCTAAAATTTTTTCATTAAAATATACCTCTCTTCTACCTATTACTACTTAATGTGTTTTTCATCATGAACCACTCTCTTGTATTTCTTCATTTTGTCTCTCCAAACTTCTATATTCTCAAGAGATACTTTTAATATGGCATGTATATAAAATCATCTGTTGACTTATTCTAAATCATTCTCATTTTCTTCCCTTTTCTAGGAGCTTCCTACAAATACCACCATTTCATTTTCTCCACAATCTTTGTATTTCTCCATCTTCTTAACCTCATATTATTCTAAATAATCTTTTTTTCTAAAAGAAGATTCTTATTTTTTAAGAAATTTCTCTTGAAAATTTTATTACCTTTAAAATAACTTCAGTACTTATTCATGAGAATTTAAATTTAATCATCATAATTTTATAGAATTTCATTAGGGAACCTTGCATCCTGATTTTAAATATTTCCACATCAAAAAATGCTATTGCAAGTTTCCCTTCGATCTTTCCTTTCCCTCTTTGATGATTTAAGTAAAGTAATGACATCACCTCAATATATTTTTCCATAGAATCATTATCATCATTTTTCATCTCATATAAAATAATAATATTGTGTAATCTATCTAATGTCAAATCCTTTGGATTATTATCTTAAAAAATAGAAAATTTTGGATTGAACTGAGGTGGAATTCATATCAAGATTCCCTTAATGATCATTATGTCTTCAAGAATTTCTATAAGACCATGCATGTCAACCACATTAACATTCACCCAGTCAAGAAATGAATACATAAAATCATTAGGGTGCATTCTCAAATCCTAATACCTGTTCCATTATTCCTATAATTTTTTATTTCTTATTATTGATTCACCCTTATAAACAATTAGAAAGTCTTCATATATATCATATAATTTTTTAAATTACATTACCTCAATATATATAAGATTGGATATGTTTCCCCCAAATTAATTTATTCCTTTGGTGTCAACATCAAATTCCCTCTTGTCATCTTCTGATAAAGAAACAATATCCACATTGGCTGAAATACCATGAATTGATACTATAAATACATCAATTCATAAATATAAAAAGTTTTTCTATAACTGATTATTCGAAAATTTAAATTCATTTCCATCAAATATCAGAATCCCTTTATGATTTAAAACCTCCATATAATCCTCTTAGAGAGAAACACTAAAATTTACTTTTAGATATGATACCAATTGTCAAACCAACTAGGAAAAGCACCCTGAAAGGGGTTGGAAAATCAGTGTATGGAAGTATAAAAAATAACCCATTTGGATCTTGTTTCATTTTTAAACAAAACACACTTCTCTCTCTTTCTTGTAGAAATGTATGAAAAGAAATTAAAGAATGTACCAGAAAAAATAAGCTTACTCAGTTCACCCAAACTCCAATACATACATGGAGCATAAAAAGGCTATGTTATAGTATATAAAATCAACAAAAGTACAATTATATTACAAGTTTTTGGAAAGACTCACTATCCCTCTTGGTTTATACCAAATCAAAATTTGAAAGCTTAGTTCCCTCTCAACTGAATTGTGATCACTTATCCTTCAGATGAAACTTTTGTTGTACTGAATCACCTCAAAAAATATTCACACATGAGTGTCCCCTAATGTTAATTTTTATTCAATATATTAAATAATCTTCACTGCATGTCATTTTACTAATGTAGATCCATTTATTGAAGTGACATTTCAATTTTTGGAAACCTCCTTCACAAACCTTCTAATTCACAAACCACCTACTTCACGAACCACATTAAACCATGTAGTGAAAGTGATTTTTGAGCCAACACTACTTCTCAAACGAACTTCACTTTGTGATTGACCTTTTTTGTTGATAGAAATAGTTCCCTACAAACCCCTTCAGAAAACCATCTTTGTGAAATACCTCATTCACATAATTTATCCCTCGCAAACTACATCAAGATATTCATTCCTTCTGAACCACTTTAGACTTAGAAGAATTATTTCAAATATGATCATATATAATGAATTTATATCAAAATAATGATGTGATTAGGGTATTTATATAGGAAAATAAATCCTAGAAAATAAACTAATCATAATTATAAAAAACTCCATTTTAGATTATTCATCACCATGTACATGTTATGAGGTCTTATTAGAACATTTATCTTTTATGGTGGTCAATATCATTCACAAATGAAAATACACTATTGAAGAATTAAATCACCTCCTATATATGGAAATGTCATCCTCCTATGAACTGATCTCTTATATAGGTTGATTAATTCACCGCTATTATCTGTAAATGATGACTTCCTTTGTAGTCTTCAACGAATAGTTGTGATACTATGAGGTCTGTAAAATCCACACTTTTTGGTTTTGCGCTATGGTCTAAAAACACCTTTAGATTCATTGCAGTTCACTGAAAATATATATGCTCAAATATTTCCTTTTCCATAAATCAAATTCTGATTTTGAGGCCCAAATATTTGGAAAACAAATGGAATCTCCTCCACCTTAAAAATATTTGCTTCAGAAACACCGACCATACTGTAACACGTTCATATGTATTTTTTTAAAAACTAAATGAACAAAAAAACAATTATATAAAAAACGAGGGATTTTATTCCAACAAAAACATTTTTACAAAACATGGTTTTTGAATAATTTTTTTTGGACTGAAGAGAAAAATAAGGTCAGGTATTCTAAAAAACACTTTTATAATTACCATATTTACAAAAGGTTAGGTAAACGGTAACATTACATAAAGATATAATGAATAAATATAGTAGAAGAAAATTTATGAGAATTATTAATATATTGATCATAATATATTATAATTTCATGCATAGTCATAATCAATCCAGATAAACGATGGGATTGTAAGATAAAATTATTACCAATTTATTAACATTGAACTGTAAACACCGAGAAGGAAGAGCATAAAATGGAAATTAAAATATCTTGAGGATAAATATATTCATGATATTACAGGTTAAAGGGTTTGAATATAAACCTCATGAAAGAATAAATTGGCATATTATAACATACGTCTCAAAGAAGTTAAACTGAGACAAAAATACTTTTTTGATTTGGTAACTTTTTAATCTTAAAACCCATTAAAAATAAATCCTAAAATAGATATATAAATACCAATAAATTTTAGTTTCATAATAGTAAAATACATTAATGGTTATTATATATTTCATATATAATAAAGTGTGGTAGAATATAACATGTTTCTCACAAAAGTAAGAAGTGAGATGGAAATCCCTTACTGCTTGTATAACTTTTGAATTGTAGTCCCTATGAAATAGTAATATAAATAGAAACATTAATTTATTATGAATGAGATATATTAATGTTATATTATAACATATGGAAGTATATTAACCCCAAAAAATTAGTGTTTAATATGTAATAAGCCACTCAGAAATAAAAGTGAGACTAGAAATCCCCTTACCTTAAGTCATAAATCACACCGCACTTGTTCAAACATCATGTATAATAAATATAAGTTTATTATAAGTATTTTAAATAAAAATATTTATATATATCATACCATATATTAATTTCTTATGAACTTTTATTATTCATTTATTAAAAATTAAATGTTAATGTTGCTTTTGGGTAAAAACTGCTTTGTCTTTCATATAAGTTTTTGATTTATTATATTTCATGTTCCTTTATATTAATCATGATTTAAGTTTCTCCAAAATGATAAAAATGATATAATTATAAAATATATTTAGTATATATGTATTTATAATATTCTATTAAATATAAATATGGGAAATGAAATACACAGTTCATTGAGATGGTACATCATACGTACACATGAACGTTATTTACATTTTCTAGCTATAGTAAATGAAAGAAAAATAAATGATATATATACATCTATATATATTATCATTAAGGTATAATTTTTATGTCATATATATAACAAATTTCTATTTAACCCATCCTTAATACATTCCATGTGAATCATGAATGATCACATCATTTCGTAAGGCGGTAGCCCGCCAACACTCAAACAATGTTATAATACTTCCACAAAATGGAATGATTGATGGTATGTGTTATATAATAAATACAGAAGCCTATAAAAATCCTAAATATCATACATGTAATATATATATATTATTTCAATCATTATTCTCATCATTGAAATGCAGTAATGGGAAAACAAGCAAAATTGGTTCATAAGACGGTAGTCCATCGTACACATGAATGACGATTCCTTGGATGGCCTTATACCCAATGTAAGGATTATAGAATGAGATGAGGGAATATTATAAGTTATTTTTCAGTGTATTCTGAATGATTTTTTTTAATGTGTGCATATAGGGGGATAGATTGTGGCCTTTTATAAGGGAGGTGAGTGGCACTCTTGTAATTTTTAAAAAGAGTGAACTACGCCCACATGTTTTCTGGTAAATTGGTTCCAATAATGATCCAATATTAATAATAGAATTTTTATGGTAAAAATATGGCCAAAATGGATTTTCTAAATTTTATAGGTCATTTTTTAAAAATTATTAATGTTTAGTCCCCTGGAAAACTCATTTTTCTCTTAATTGTTGTGATTAATTTCAAATGATTTCTATAATCATTTTGGTGAGAAATTAAGTTGGGCTTTTGAGACATTATAAATTATGATGATTCCAAATATGGGAAAAAAATTTCTAAATTCAATTCATTTAATTGGAAAATTTTAATTTAAAAATAATCTCATAGGTGTGTTGAGAATGCAGGGTTTTAAAGATAAAATGTTTGATGTTTTAAAAAGTTTTCATATCCAATTTCAATATAAAAATTACTAAAATGACCTAAATTGTATTAATATATGTTAATTTTAACTAATTATACTTTATAAACAGTTTAATATATAAATAAATGTAATAAATAAAATATAATAAAAGATGGTTTTCAATTATAATTCATGATTTTTCACTATTCCTAAAAAAATGAATAATAAAAAAAACAAAAGAAGTCAGCCTAAGATAATTTTTATATTCCTATTTAAAAAATTAAGTTTATATTTTTAAATAAATTTTATAAAACTAGTTTTAATTAATTTTAATATAAGTGGGCCATAAAAATGTGATAAAACTACATAAAAAATGTTGTAAGAGTAAAATTGGATTTATTTTTATCTCATATTTGTATAACAAATAAGATGAATGTTAAACATTATATTGAATATATAATTCATTAATTCCATTAATATATTTCAGTAAGAGTTATTTGTTTAATATATTGTTATAAAATAGACATGTGCATATAAAAATACTTTTTCCAAAAAAAGGTTTCCTTTGATTTTCTAAAGCGTTTTATTTTAATTTATAATTAAATTTTATCCAAAGAATTAATTATATAAACATTTCTAAATCATATTGTCATAATTTATTTACTCTTATTTATGTTCTCTATTTAAAAGTTTAGGTGATAATAATCCTATAATAATATTTTTATAATATGTCACGTTTGATTTAAACTCAGTGTTACGTGAAACACTAACTAAAATCGATATTGTGTGTAACATAAGACAAACATATGGTTGTGAGTAACAAAAGATTAAATTAGTGTTAATTATAAGAAAATACAAAAAATAGATTTTTTTAACCCTAAATATCAAAAATATTAAATTCATTTGAAAAAACATTTCACAAAATATATGGGTATTACAGTTAGTCTCTGTCCATTTGTATTATTCATAAAAACACATGGATGAACCTCCCAAACACAATGTAAAAATTAAAATTAAATTGGACATATTGAATATTCAAAAAATTTTCATAAGTTTTCCATCTCTTCATTTTTTTGACGATATATTAAAATCATAGATTAATATAGAATTTGGGCCACTCTTTATTGATAATTAAATTTTATCTAAATTATATTCTAATATTAGTATCATTCATCCTTCATTTTATTAACATATAAAATAATGAAACCAATAAATCTCATATATCTAATTCTACATCCTTATTGATCCTCAAAACTCATTAAAACCAATAACATAAAATATCTTCATAGGACTCTTTTTAATATCCACATGATATCTTAAATTATTATGGCTTTTATTCTCATTTACATCTATATAAAAACATGAAAATATTTTCCCACATATTTATGATAACATACAACAATACTATTTAATAATGAATGAATTTATAATGTAAAAACATTTTTTATATTTTTAATGGTTATTCCAGGGTATATCTACTTGTAGTGTGAATCATTCTATCATCACATTCATGAATTGTGCCTAACATTCACGACATGCCAATATGACATGAATATATCATATAATAATTTATATATCTCAATCTAAACATTATTATGGAATGAATATATATTTCATGATATAAGATATTCTATATATATGGAAGTATTTTTTGATTTTGAAATGTGTCATGGTCTATTTATTCATGGTACAACCAATTCATATTATTTATTCTTCTTCATTGAAATCGGCTAATAGAATCTCCAAATGATACTACAACATCATAATTTATCTGTCTTAAAGAACAAGTCAGTGTTATATCATTTTTTACCTCTATAGTAATCATATTTCTTCAAACTAAAAAACAATATTTAAGAAATATCTTATGTATTGTAGTAGTTATATCAATTATCATAAATATTGTAACATCACAAGTTATTTTACAGAAATGATCAAGAAATGAAATTAAAAAAATAAAATATATTACATATCATTTAAAATATCTTTTTTATTTAAAGAATACATTACATATCCATCCAAATATCTTACACATCACTAAATGATCTGATACATTTCCAATTTTTAATCCTTTTAGAAATATTATTTATTACAACATTATTTTAGATGTCACATGAAATATGTAATGTATTTAAGTGTAAAATCTTGGGTAATTTTCCCAAAATTCATAATCTGAGGGTATTATGTATCACAATGAGTTTTAACAAAATTATATATCTCTGTCTTCTGAAATATATTAAATCTATCTATATAACTGGATACATTTCTAATTTCTAGTGTACAAATCATGAAAAACCCTTTATGTATCTAGAGTACATATGATATATTTACACTTTTGTATTTAGTGTAGAATAATTTTTTTATATGTCCAGTAAATTTTCAAATATCCTATAACCTAAAACCCAATATTTTACTACCCTTATACATACTTATTCAAAATATTCAAATAACCTCCTAATAACTTAATATTAACTTCATTAAATATGATAATAATTCAAAATTTTTTTTTGAATATAAATTCTTATTAGATTATTTCATTAGATCTTTGACTTCCACATACAACTTCTATCCCTTCTCAATATAAAAACATTGAACCTATACACTCAAATATCATTTTAAAACCATAATATATATATACTAGTTTTGATACCTTTAGAGACAACCAGAACATATCAATCGTTAATTTCATTTTTTAAAGAAGTATATGAATCGATTACACAGTAAAAAAATTTTAGGTTTAATTTTTTTGGATAATTACGAAAAACTATAACTAAAAATACCCAAATTTTCCTTATCCAATGGAAATTAGTTCCACTGAACCAATAATTTATTATTCCATCATAAATTATAAACATCTCCGAAAAAAATCTCCATACATGATACTCTTATAGATATGTCATATATATTAATATTATTTATAACTTGGGTAAATGAAAACATATAAAGGGTGATCCAAAACATTGAGTAATTTAAGATGGAATAAATAATTAATGAATAATATAGAATGAATAATTAATAATGAAATATTTATATATAACTTAAAACATGAGCATGTGATATATCCATGGAAAACATAATAATGTAAACAATAACATGGTAGTAAAAAACCAATTTAATAGTGATAGAATTAATACTATTAAACATCCCAAACAGACCATCAAGGACACATTCCAAGACCTCATATATATCATATAAACCATGATAAAGACATTATTTATAAATGTGCATGGATTTAGAAAATACTCAAAAAAATGGTCTCCTGAGACCTATTGGTGCATCGAGGGGAAATATAATTCTATGTCTCAAAATCAAAAAATAGGACTAATTAGTTATTTATAATATGTAATGAATAAGAAATATAATATATTACAAACATAAATTGGTAACAAATAAACAAACATACCAAATAATAAGAAAATAGATTGTTAATATTTTCACATTAATTAAATATAATAACTTTCTTGGTAAGAACCCTTAAAAATGTTACATATAGACAAATGAAAATATATTTATGTCGATACTAAAAAAACATTTTATAAATATTTAAATAATCATAGAATCTAACACTCATATTAAAGAATATAGAAATAAAGGATGAAATAATGTCAAGAAAGTAATGAAGAGTTATGGACAAAATATCACCTAAAAACAAGGTGAGATATGAAATATAAAATCATATGATAATATAGAGGTTAAAAATGTTCCAAAACATCAAAATTAAGTACCTTTTTAGATTTTAGTTGAAAATGGAAGTGTAATTAAAAAAAATATTTTCATATATATTTTATACAATGTTATAAAAACAATAATCCCTGTCACATTCCAAAATCCATTTCATTGGTCGAAAATAATAAATTTTAAACCCTAAAATTAAAAGGAATCTAAATATTTATACCTTGAAAATAAATTATGACAAAAATAGTAAATTTGGAGTGGAAAAAAAATTATACATAGGTGGAATGAAATCTCTTTATTTATTCTTCTAAAATTCCACCTATAGAATAATGAGAACATGATTCTATTTGAAAATATATAGATACTTCAAAAGGAATATTTATAATTTCTAACTAACATAAAATTTAAAATAAAGTGTTTATCTATAAAACGAAAGAAAATGAGATTATTTTCACACATTTAAAAAGAAAGTAAAAAATGAGTTGTGAAAAAAATATTAAAAAGGTATTTTAATTATCTTAAGTAAGTAAAATATAATGATAAATCACCATAAAAAATAATTAAATTATAGATAATAATAATGTCGAAATTATATAAATAATATATACATGTAATAGAAACATTCCTAGTCAACAATGATAGATAAGGTCGAGTCCCTATCCAGGAAACTTGTAATTAGAATTGCGAACCGAAATAAAGAGAAATATTAAGGAGACAGGTAAAATAATGAAATTATGGGCGATATAAATTATAATTGACCATGTGGTTTATGATACCACATTTATATGTATAAAGTTAAATAATAAATGTTATAACTTAATGAGAGTAAATTAAGTTAATGACAATAATCATTATGACTAAGAAATGTATGAATCAAAGGATATGGGAAAGAAATAACATAAATTAAAGTAAAAACTCCAAATATTAAAAATTATTTTATATATATATAAATTCTATAAGGTAGTATTTATAAAATATTGATATAAATTTGTAAAAAATGTGAAATATATCATAAATAATTGAAATTGAGACAAATTACCCTTATATTGGATTCTTATTTAGTCATAAGTACTCAAATATCATGTAAAATATACTAAGGCATACTAACCCAATATTTCTGAAAATAATTCTTTTTTATAAAATTTTAAATTAATGTTTTCTATTCATTTATTACATAATTATTTCCTACTTAGATAATATTTACTATTGGTGTTTGTAGGATGAATTTTTCTATGTTTGTTTCTATAAAATTATTTCAATTATCATTCAGTTTCCATTATTTAATTATCAATATAATTTTAAATTTTTTTAATTGAGGTTTCATAATTATTGATTATGTTATATGTTCATTCAATTAAGTATTTATGTTCGATTAAAAAATTAGAAACTTATAATGGTCTTGTTTTATATAAAAAATTAAAAAACTAATGGTGGTATCTCAATATCATGTTAAATATTAATATTTTAATTCCATAACAAAAAAATAATTTCAAAATTGATATCATTTTTTTCTTGTTTTTGAAAATTTATATTGTTTAGTGGGTAGTATAATGTAAATTAAAACTAGGGAAAGTAAATTTTTATACTAGTTTTAGGAATTTAAATGTTATGATGAACATTTACTATTAATGTTATTTATATAATGGCCAAATTATTTTTCTAAAACCTGACGAATTTTGTTATTTTAAAATTAAATTATTATATTCTTTTTAATATCAATTCATTCAAGGAAGTGATGAAAACTGAAGTATGTTTTTTTAGAGGTGGTAGTTTTCCTGTAACATGTGCAATATTTTCATATTTTGATGGATGGATGGGTAGTAGATAAAATTTTCTCTATAAAATTAATAAAATTTTAGTATAATAATGATATCTATTTCATTATATAAGTATAACTATAATAGATTTGGTGGAGGTGGAAAAAGAAATAAACATGGAAGAACATGATTAAAATTATTACCTCTTCCTTTGATATCCTCATTTAGGATACAAATTAAGATTACATAGAATAGTGTTATGGTGAGAATAAAACCTCTATTGTGATTGAAAGATATTTTGGGGGAGTTTTGGTATGGTTATTATTTTCTAGGATTCATTTAGTGTAATGATAAATGAGGTGGTGAAGGGTGTACTTTTATAAATGAGAGGAAATAATTTTTGTAAAAATTAGATTTTCATTTAAAAAGGGAAGTAAAATTTTAGATATTGGATCAAAAATAGATAAAAATTTACAAGGGATAATTGCAAGGTCTATAAAGACTATAAACATCATTTTTGAGATAATATTTTATGATATTTTTAGAATGAAACATTTTATTTTACACTTTTACATTAATTTATCCATTACCGTGATGACTAAATTTTACCTTGGTAGCTTATTTTTATGAATATAAATGAAATTGACATTATTATGTATTTTGAACATTATAAATCAAATTTTTTAAAACATATTAAATTATTCAAATTATATTGGTGGTAAAAATTAATTGATATAAAATTATGCATAATGTAACAAAAACCATTTTTTAAAGAATGCATTTTACACCTAAAAGTGAATTTATAAAGAAGTGATGTACAATATTGTTTCCCATGATATTTATTTTTTTAAAAATATTTGTGGTAATTTCAATAAAATGAAAAACCGAATGAAATATATTGAATACTTAATTAAAGTGAACGATCCCAAAAAAATATTTAAACGAAATATAACTTCTATTCTATATTAAAATCATCAATTTCTAAATTCATCATAATAATTTAAAAAGATATATTTAAATCCTTAATTAATGATTTTGTTAATAAAAATTCATCAATTTATTATTCATTTTTATATCATGAGGTTGTCATAAATACTATGGTATTTGTAAAACCGATGAGTTTTTACAATTCACAAAAAAAGAAACCTTTTTAAAAAATTATAAATAATTCACTCAAAGAAATTTTAGATATGATGAATCCCAATGTGATTTATTAATTTAAAAAATTGATATTCTAAAATTTAATAATTTATCTTAAAAAAAAATAAAAAATAAAAAATAATGAAAACAGTTTTTATATAATAATTGACCTTTAAAATGTTAAGTGTTATTAATATTATTTCATATACAATACCAATAATGTTATATTTAATATATTTTTTGATAACTTGAATAATTTTATTATCTAATACTTTTATAGTGATCAAATCAATTTGGGACAAAAATTTCTAACAAATGATATACAGTTCTTTTGAGAAATATCTATTTTAATATTAAATAATTTTTATCACATCCCATTAGTTATTTATCTTTTTATGATTAACTTTTAATCAGTTATATATTTTTCTAACACATAAAATAGTGATTTAATAAAATAATCATAATATATATTGAATTAAATTGTATTATTTTATAATAAATAATTTTATTATCTTTTTTAATTTGTTTTTACACTTAATGTAATTTTCCTAATGATGTTTCACATTGATTATTCAAAGGATGTAAATATTTACCTCACATTATATTAATGTATATATCGGTTCATTTTAGTTTAGTATTTCATGGAATATAATCATTTCAATTAGGTATTCAATTAAAATGATACCTTCTCAAATCACAGTGTATTACATTCTACCCCCTTAAATAAATTTTATCATCATAATTATAACTATCAATCACTAATAAAATTATACAAGGGTATCTATAAGATAGATAAAACTCAAGATATAATTTAATATATCAAAATAAATATCTTATGTATGACTATGAGACTTATATTTTACCTCATAATAAAAATATATCTTATTTTTCATTTTTTGGAATAGTTTTCACTAAATATACATCATTAATTGGTTATAGAAGTTTCTAGTGACATACCTATCATAGCTTAATTTTTTAAATATAATTCTCCGAATAATAATAAAACCATAAAGGTTATGATAATAATTTTGAAAACCTTTAATATTACATTAAACCATAAGTTTTTTATCCATTGACATTGTCATTTGAACACAAAATACATTCAGTTTGACTATAACAATTTTAGTTTAAACAATATTTCATTGTGTTTCATCATATTAGTGTTAATAACCTAATACCCAAAAATAACTAAATTAAATTTATAAAGAACATATAATATTGTAAACCCTAAATCATCAAAACATTTTCTCCAAAGAATTAACCTTTATCCCCCATTAATATAAAATCACATATCAATCAATTCTACCGTAATTATAAATACATTATAAAATATATTATTATTATTACCAAATAAACTGAATTAAATTATAATGAAATTACTTTTAAAATATCAAAGTTTATATATAATTCCCAACTTATATTACCTAAACCATTTAAAAAATTAATACAATCAATGCTTATTACCTCACAATTAAATCACATACCAAATTTTTTTATCTATAACCCAATCATATATTATTCCTATCCCCAAAGAAATAATCTCCCAAAATAGTACTAAAAACCATAAAATACAATCATAAAATACTTTAGATATGTTATCAATTATCTTAAAATTATAATCAACCATAAAATTATTAATCATTGATGGTATCTATAACTCTTATAATATCATCATCTGATAACATCCTAACCTTTAAAGTTATCTAAACACTGCTCTACTGCTAACTGTAATAACCCTAAATCTATAATCTTGGATAAGGTTTTAATACAATACTCTTTTAATGTTATATTTGATAAAATAGATATAACATAAAAAACCATAATTAAAATATTAATATAAATTATTCAATTATATACATACCTAAGACCTTTAGGTTTTGTGTTTAATGGAATTAGGAAAACCTTCAAAACCCAAAATCACTCTCATCATATGGAAATTCCTTCCAATATAATAAGAGTTTATAATTCCATAATAATTCTATGATTTCTCAGAAAATTCACCACACATGACACCCTTCTTGACATATCATTTGTAATACTCTTCCCCATAACTTTAGGAAATTGGACGGTAAAAAGGGTGAGCTAAAACACTCACTAAGGGTATATATTATATAATGAAAAAGGAATGAATTGTATGAAATAAAAACTTAATAATAAAATAATTATGTATAACATATAACATGACTATGTTCTATATCCAGGGTTAACATAATGTCGTGCACCAACCTGGGAGCCACATAACCTATGCACTAAGATAGAGGGACACTGGTCTTTAAGGATTCCTGCTTGTATGCCAAAGGCTTTCAACCAGTATCAAGAGTCTCATATATGAAGGTGGGAAGATTATAACCACTGGTTATAATAATAATAACTGTCCAAATTTAACTATACCACAAAAAATCTAAAAAAACTCAATGGAATAATATATAAAATAGTGGTAGTAACAATAAAAAAATAAAAAAAATAAAAATAGATAATATATATATATATATATATATATATATATATATTTGTGTGTGTGCATTTTATGAAGATAATAAAAAATAGGCATGCAATATTTCATAGTGAAAATCATATAAATATGTATGAAAAATACCAAAAAACACTCCAACACTGTTAAGATAAACAACATTATCCACCGTCATCCTTCCGTTGTACCTGTGACACATCCATGGTTATTAAGATCATACCCATAATTATTAACTCTTACCTAATATAAAATCCATAAATTCTACCCACATCCTATGGGGACTATGTTGGGTATGAGTATAAACATAGTATGACATCATCCACATGTATCTATCATGTATCCATATTTATACCAATGTGTTAAATGTAAATAAATAGCCTCAAATCATACACAAATTAACTATCTTCCCTTGTTCTCAATAACTATAAGGGAGAATTTATCAAATTCAACCAATTTATAAATGAAATTATGTATCCAATATCATTCATGCTAGAGAACCATCGGTATTCCATCCATACCATATTACTCAACAACTCATACCAACCAATAAAACTTGTATAATAATTCATGAAAAACCAACATCACATTAGCTCTCCCCATAATCATATCATAAGTCCCTCAGACATTTTGTTAAGAAATCATTTTTGGATCATCATCCCAACATCCCATGTCATGATGATTACATTTCTTCCATCATACCGACCATTCATCTTCAATATCACGATGAGCCACATCCCCAATCTAATGGTCACAAAAACAATCATCTATGGATTTATATAGTGAGTACATCCTACATAACTGATGATCATCACCATCCCCTATTTTTATAATACAATGATGGCCTCCACCAATATGAAATTTTCAAAGCCACCTCATTGTGTCCTTAAACTGCATGTACATAGCACCAATGATGCTATCATCCAAGAACAGTGAGTGAAAACTACCAAACATCATAAGACACACCTTTGGGAGGAAATCTATTTCAAGATGAGAACATTGTATCCCACCCCCAATATAGGTCATATTCATCCACCACTACGTAATGAACATCTTGACCTCAATCGCAAAGATCAAAATCACCCCAATTATATCAGGCCATGTCTGCCATTCTCTACATGTACTCACAAACCCTTGGAATGATTTAACATAAATTAAACAACTTGAACATCATGGACAACCAATTTAAAAAATGAATTCCCTCACATACCAATCCCTTCCAAGCTCAACTGTACCATAATATCCATGAGACAACCAAATGTAATCACCTATTAATTAAAGAATAATAAAAAAAATAACTAACCACCACACTAATTTGTATTTTTCCACCACATGAACACACATACAAAATTTTATAAATCAAGTAACCACCTACCTTATAAACATATATATTCCTGAATTGATGATGATCCTCTAAATCAACATGTATCAAAAGAAAATGAAGAAATTGAAAAACACACTTAAAATAAGGAATATGAGCTCGGATTGAAATAAAAATACTAATGAAAATATAAAAGAAATAATTAAGTAAGGGGATTAATATTTTTACTAATAGCTATCCAAATAAATGAATGGTTCTTGAATCAAATCCTAATAATGGAGTTTAAAAGAAACCTAGAAGAGGGCTACGGGATCTCCAAATTTAGATAGGTGATGGGAAAATGGGGAAAGAAAGGATAAATGAGGGATAGGTAGTTTGGTAGTTTTAGTGAATATAATTATTCACACATTTGGGCTGAATAGTTTGGCTCACCATACACCAACCATGTTGTGTCACTATCCAAGGGCACCCCACCTCACACAACTAGGTGTAAAACTTGAAAAATCATGCATAGCCCATCTAGTAAACTCTACAACTTACTCCAGGAGGCTTGCATGAACGTTCACCCCCTTCAAAATTTTTTATCTAAAAATACACTTATTCAACTAGGTCGCATGATTTAAGTCACAAAATAATCACTAACAATTCTTAAACCATGTCCCCAGTGTTTTTTCTCTCATATTTTGGTTTTCGAAGCCTCACACTTTTGAAACCAAACTAAATCCCTAAAAAACATACCAAGACATAATATAGATATAAAAATAATACATTAAATAGTCTTAACTCTTTATATTTAATTATGATTATTAATTTGAATGTTGGATTTCCCACCAACCCAAAAATTCTAATTCTCTCTGATTTTCTAACACACCCAAAAAATTGGGGCATTACACATAATAAAGGAAAAATTAACAAAGACAAAAAATATATGATTTCATAGTGATGGAATGTATAATGTTGTACATAAAAATATTTACATCAATGAATTATTCTATTACATCATACATACTATGAAGTCCTTTTAAATGATATTTTTAATAAATGGGTATACATACACCAAATACCAAAAATAGTTTCCCTAATGAGATCGACTCATCCATCAAGTGGATATATAACATAGGGAACCACTAATTAATATTTAATTCCAACAACATCTTTATATGATGTAACAAAGAAACAATATAAATTTCCAATATTACTTATTAATCAATAAATATTTGTATCGAAATAAAAAACATATAGATTGTTGATATTTCCCCAACTAAAAAATGGTAAAACTTTATTGGTAAATTTCCATAAAACTAAAAACATATATATTAATGGTTATATAAATAATTAAAAACTAAAAAAATTATATAAATATTAAAATTGATAACTAATATATACCTGAAATTAAAAAATATTAACATAAAAGATAAAATAGTGTCAAGAGAGTGGTGAACAGTGATTGAGAACATAACTTCTATGAATAGGGTGAGCTTTGAATTATGAATTATTTAGATAATTTAGATGGTAATACATGAAAAATAAATAAATAATAAAAATATCATCTAGGCTTTGATAGGAAAATGAAAATGAAATTATAAAAATAATTTTCATAAATATTTGTTTTTTATTATTAAAATAATATTCTATATCATTTTCAAAAATCCATTTAGTGGGGAGAAAAAAAAACAATGAAAACACTAATTTTAAAATTATTATAAGTATTTAATATATTAAATAAAAACAAATTAAAAAATAGTAAATGTTTAGTTTAAGATAAAAATTTACATAAGTGGAATGAAATATTTTTATTTACTCATCTAAAAAATTGATATTTATTTTCAAAAGAAAATATTTGCCGAAAAATAGAAGATAATTTTCTTTTAAAAAACATATAAACATGTAAATAAAGATTTATAAAGAATAACTGACAAAAATTTGGAAAAATTATTAATTCATAAAACATTAAAAATAACATTCCGTTAACACTATTTTAAATAAAGTAAAAAATGACTCATATGGAAATGGTTTAAAAAAATATCATAATCCTTTTAAATAAAATCAAGGATAATTGATAATTAATATTAATATTAATTTATTTTTTATATAATAATTTTCATTAAAAATATTAAAAATATAGAAATGGTAGTGAAATATTTCCGAAAATAAAAATGAGATAATGTTGAATACACATAGAACAAACTGTTTGGTTGAATTATGCACCAAGGAGTTGAAATGTGAAGAATAATTATAAACCCAAAACAAATATTGGGTATATAAAATATATTACAATAATATATTGGAATATACCTCACATACAATGAAAAAATTCAAGAAATATTGTTATATCATAATAAAAGAAATTATGTTAACAAAAATATTCCTTACGACTTAGGTAATGTATAAATTTAATGAAAAGAAAGTGATAAATATTAAAAAAATAAAATAATAATAATTATTTATAATATAACAATTAATAATATGGTATTATAATGATATAAAATTATATTGATGAATAATAAGAAAGATGTCTTAAAAAATTTAAATTGAGACAAAGTTCCCTTACCATAGATTCCACCTTAGTCAGATAGGATCTAATCTCATAAATAGTAACCTAATAATTATTAAGCATCTATTTAGGAAAATTATTAATATTTATAAACTTTTTCCCCGTGATTTTATACTCATATATTACATATTTATTACATATTTTAAGTTAATATTGATCCTTGGTGTTAATATCTTTAATTGTTTCATGTTTGTTTTTGTATAATGATTTCAGATATCTTTACATGGTCATTATTTAAATAACTCCATAATGTTCAAAGTAATGAAATGGATGTTTGGTAATTATTTATAAAGTTCTCATATCATTCAATTATATTATTAGGTGTGGTTATTAAAGAAGAATCCCATAATGGGACCGTTTTATGTATTTCTTAATAAACTAATGGTAATATCAAAATAATGATTTAAATATTAATATTATAAATTAATAAAAAAGATCATTTACATATTAATATCAGATCATTATACTTTTAAAAATTTTATACAATTCCATAGTTTTTACAAAATAATCTCAAATTATGAAAAGTGTTTCAGTTTGATTGTTTAATGTTGTTAAAATTTATTATGACCATTTGTTATTAATATTATTAATAAATTGATAAAAAATTTATTGAACCTTAAAAATTTTATAAAAAACAATTTATTAAATTAAATCCATTTTTATAACTATCCATGAAATGTGATTATGAAAAATGAAATGCAGTATTAATAAATGTAGTAGATCGCACAAAACACATACGAAATTTTCATTTTCCAACGGATATGAGGGATAAAAAAGAATTATTTGAAGGATTAAAATTTAGTATACTAATAAAATTGAGGTCATTATATTATTATGGGTATAAAATATTTTAATGTGGTTCAAGAAGAAAGAAATCTAAAATTACTTAGTTAAAACAATAACATTTTACATTCACATACTCCTTTAGGTTAAACCTTAAGCCTTATTAGATTGATCTTTTGGTGAGACCTGAACCAATATATCATTTGAAAGAGTGTTAATGAAGTATTTACTCAATTAATTTATATAGGTAGGTTTGGGGGTGATGAAAAGTTATATGGTCAAGGGATCATTTTAATGGTGAGAGGAGTGGCATTTTCATAAATATTAGTTTCTTAATATAAAATGGAGGTTATGTTCATTGAATGTGGATCAAAAATGGATAAATTTTGACAATGGATAAAGGGATGGTATGGAAATCTTGTATACATCCATTTTTAGATAATATTTTTTTGATATTTATATGAATTAACCCTTGATTTAACATGTTAACCTTATTTTATCATTTATCATTGCTACTAACTATCACTTTAGAAACTTATTTTTGTGAACAAAAATGAAATTGTCCATAATAAATTTTTTTAATATGATGGATCTGAATTAAATAAAACATGTTATTGAATTTATATACATGGTAAAAATCATAACTTAATAATCCAGCCCTAATGCAACAAAAACAATTTTTAGAAAAATGCATTCTTAAGCAAAAAAATGAAATTACACTAAAAAATGTATTGTAAATTACCACAATATTTATTGGTTTATGTTTAGAAAATAATATTTATGTTAATTTTAATGAAATAAAAAACCAAGTGGAATATTTTTTAAACTTAATAAATGTACAAGATTACAAATTTAGTTTTTATTAAAAAAAATATAAATTATATTCCAAAAATCCAATCATAGGTATCTAAATTCATCATCTTATTTTAAAACTACTTATTTTACACCATAAATAATATTTTAGTTGAAAAAAATTATCATAAAATTTTAATTCATGTTTATATCATGATGATGTCATAATTGTTAAGGTATTTATAAAGACTATATTTTTTATTATACACAAAAAATTCAATCTTTTTAGAAAAAAACAAAATATTCAGTATAACATAATTTTGTTATGATATATCCTAAATTTAGTTTAATTTATGAAATTATAAATATAAAACATAATGAATAAATATTTTATAGAAATATAATGAATAATATGATTCTAAAACTATATTCATTGAAAATTTGTTCTATAAAACGTTTCTTATAAAATATAATGAAACACTATTTTAATGAAAAATTAGAATGTAAAACATTAAATGTTATAAAAATTATTTCATATAATTTCCCAATTAAATTAATTTTAATATTCTTGTTTCTAAATTTAAACATTTTATTAGAATAATCATTTAAAAGTGATCAATTCCACTTAAGATAAAATTACACAATGCTTAAAAAATATCCCTTTTAATATTAAATAGTTTAATCACATCCCATTAATTATTTATCATATTACCATTAAATTCTAATAGATTAATTTTTATTGGAACATGTAATATAAATTTTTAAATATTTATAATAATATATAATGAATTAAAATATATGTTTTTATAATAGATAGCTTTTTGAGGTTTTACTTTTATTATAATTTTCATAATAATCTTTCAAATTACATATTCCTAATGTATTGATGTTAAACATCAATTTTAATAAATATTATATTGTTTTATTTTTTTAGGTGTTTATTGTGATACAATATATTCAACATTGTAAATATTTAAAATAATAAATTAAAAATCATGGGGTATTACACTCAATTAATCCCATATGTGAATATATATCCATTAATATACATTGGAATATATTATTATTTCCTTTAAATATTGATACCAACTCACTTACATGATCGAATGTGTATGCTATATCCTCTTTTATTATTCAAAAATCAATATATAATGAAACCTTAATTGGGTACTTCACTAAATATTATTTGGTACTTAAAACTCATTCCAATAATTCATTATTTGTACATATTGACATAAAGATAATTAGAATCATTATTATTGATAAAAATAAAACCTAGAACCATGTTGTTTAAACAATATCTGTGTTTTTATTTTTTTCAATACCAATATAAGAAATTCATGTCATTATGTATATTTAATTTTTGTCTTTATCCCCTTTATTAATAATAAATACTATGAAACATGAGGTAGGGTGGGATTATTTCACATATATATATATGTGTTATCTATTATTCTAATCAATGTATACATTATCCATACACGATATTGAAAAAAATTTGTAATTTAGATAATAAAACTCTTCATAAACCAATAGAATATGATACCTAATTTATTGTAATTTATCTAGGGATGTTAAAAATAATTTTCCAGTTTATATTAATTATTAAATATATCCTAAAGATATTTTCATATTCAATAAAAACACTCATATCAATAACTAGATAAAAATATTTAGAATACCTACCTATTATATTTTTTAAAATTAACCATTGAAATTATTGATTTCTCATTCAATTGATAAATTGAACTTCATCCCCCTAAAATTAAACAAATTTCATTGAAAAACAAGGATGTGAGGATATTTTTTCAAACCTTTTCAATGAAACTTTTCATGGAAAATCACCAAAATTCCAATTTAGTATGTAAAAGAATATTTTCTAACAAATTTCGAAAATTTCTCAAATAGACACCCCCTTAAGGGGATACTCTAACCACTTCATCATTATGGTTTAAATCCTCATTCCATGTGATTCAAGATACCAATTATTAGATCATAACCAAGGCATGTAATTTTATCATGTATGGAATATTTACTCTAGCTTACTTGATTTTTTTAGTTCTCCCACTTAATCAAAAATCACCTTTAGTTATCTACATTGGAATAAAAAACAAACTATATAGGTAAATAAAATATAAATAATATTCTACTTAGTAAGAAAAACATGGTTGAGAGTTTTTTTACAACCAAGATACTCATTTCCTTCTAACTACTTGTTTAAAATAATTATTTATACATTATCTATTAGTCGTTCAACTAGAAATCATGGGAATTTTGGTTTAATTGATTCTTTCAACAACCTACATGTGTGAAGTTACCTATTTTATTTAGTAATTAATAAACATGAGAATCATGGTTCCAATTTAAAAATTCTTATCCTTTCTTCTTTGGATAATATAATTAAAAAATGTTAAATTTATATATAACCATCATTAATTCGCATTTAATAATGTTTTCGGTGAATTATTTTCACCAAATCAATCCAATTATTTATCCATTGGATTGATTTCCCTTTTCTAATCCAGATTTCTTACATCAATACTAATACCCATGTATTGATTGTAGGTGTTTTTTATATAATATTTCCTTCCCTTAAATAAATAGTTTGTTCTTCTTGGTGGTTAATTCTTCACAACCATCATGGTTGTGTTCTTTTTAACCCTTTTAATTTTCTTATAACATAAGAGTAACCATCTTTATTTCATCACCTATATTTGTTTTCAACATGTTTGGTATTATTTTTGAAAAGGATATTTCTCATTCATGGTTGATTTTCACAAGAATGGATCTTCAGTATAACCACTCTCATTGTATTTTCCCCAAAAGATCTCCTAGATTCCAAATTTTGTTGAGATTAAAATATTTTAGTCCTTATTCGGTATAAATTTATTCATATAATCATTTCTACCAATTTATTTAGAACTAATTTTATTTCAATAGGTTGGTATATTATTCCAAAAAACTTTTCACATGTGCCAAATATTCAACAACATCAATAATGGCCAACTAACCTTGTTATTTTCATCTAAAGAGTATTTTGGAATACATGAATACCATGCATTATTTTTGTAATACCACCCAAATTTTGGGATTATTTTTTGGAATTATCTCTCGTAACCTTACTTCCACCAATAACTATTATATTTGTGAGTTTCTAATCATAATTATTTATCAATTTATATCTATATTTTGAATTAAAACATTCATAATGCAAGTAAACAAATTTAGTGGAAATAAAATATTTTATAGTGGATAGTACATAATGGTTGGGTATTGTTATAGTTTTACCATTAAATGATCTAAATATTTTATTTACACATGACAGTTGAATTTTAGTAAATATTTCCTATTATAACTGTGTATAGTAGAAGTTATCCTTTCTGGTGCATATGAAGTCTCAACATGTGGATTATATTGATTTTATAATTTTACATTAATCTCAAGACATGTAGATTTATTAGATTTATTTTGATATTTATTGGACATCAAACTTTCTAAAAATTCTATTCTTATCCTTTGGATATATTATTTATTCAATTTCTTCCATTCATATAATTCATTTCTAGGATACTTTATTTTTTTCATTGACTTCAAATTATGTATTCTTGACATCAATGCATACCCCTGGTTTTTCATTCAAATAAATAATTTTACAATCCATTTCAATGAATTATCATTTTCCATGATTATATTTAACTAAAAATTATCAATTTTATAGAATCCATATTTTATCTCTAAAACTCTATCTTTTTGGACCGCATATTTTTTTGAGATTCTTGTACACAATTTGTTTTGTTCCAAGGAGTTTTTCAAAATATTAGTTTCATCTTAAAGTTGTTTTATCACTTAATATGAACATTTAAAAGATAGAAGAATAAAATAAGATACATATTTAGGTTGATCTTATAGAGTTTATATCTATTAATAATATGAATCATCATATGAATTGTAAAATAATTCCTCAAAAATATAATCTCTCCCACTTCTAAATAGTTTTTCTATAAGAAAATCATTGAATGAATATTCAGAGATATAATTGTTTTCTATATTATTTTCAATGAATTTTTCTTTAAAATATTCAATATTCAAGTTCGGTATGACATTATTTTTATTACAGTATGTAACGGTTGAATTTTCTTCCTCATTGTATAAGATGGGTTCATAATTTATCATTCTCACGTACTTAATCCTTATATTATCTAGAGTTATAGAAGATATACAATTTTAATAAATCAAAGGTAAATATTATCAATATATACAATTAATCATGAATTTAATAAGATAATCTCAAAATTTTAAAATTACAATCCAATGAATGGTGGAATAGAAGCACTGATACAAATTTCAATTCAATATTGATCATTGAAACCACACTAAAAGGGGGTTAAATATGTTTAAATGATTTTTTATCTATTAAAAAATTTTCCTCTTTTTAACTATCTACATATTAAGTGAATAAATTTATAAATATTTTAAACCTTTGGTTTAAAATAATGGAATGATAAATAAAAAATAAAAAATTATTAAAAAGGAATTTGTTATCATGGTTTTCTTCTAAGGTAGATAACTATATCTCAATGTGTAATGGATTTTATCCCATAAAAATATACCTTTTATTTTATTAGTAATATGAATATTAGGAAAGTATGTATCCTTGAATCAGTACTCCTAGAACAAATAATTTAAATTGAAACATCAACATTTAGTTTAATAGACTTTTTCACTAACCAATACATCCTATATAAATACCAAACTAGGCCAGATTCTCCTAAATTATGTCCAATGGTGCAGGTCGATTCTCCACTAGACAACATGATTTTATCCTCAATTTTAATATTCATCAATAACCAAGTGTTTTCCTTTTTAAATGACAATCACAGAGCTATCACAATCTTCCTTGGTTCTTATTATATAGAGATACAATAGGATGATCTTTATGTTGTCCCATTACAATGAGTTGTACAATATTAATAAGTTAACTTCCAAGTCAACCCCACTCTCTTATACTAATTTTACACATAGGGATGATCCTCTTACAAAGTGTTTGGTTCCTTCTATTATTTAACCCAAATGAAATTATGATGTGTTTTATCAGTTTTGTCTTTCATAAATTCAATTAATGATTAATGAAAATTTCAAAATAACAAAATTTCAGGGTATAACTCTATTAATATTTTATTATTATCTTCATATTGTTTCTATATACTTAGTATCTCTCCAATATTTTATTTTTATAAATTGGATATGAAGACATTTCAATCTCATTATATTAATTCTTCTTCATCCTCAGCCTTTAAAACTCCCTAAAATTGATAACATAAAATATCTATATAAGGATCTACTTATAATCTCCGCATGATATCTATTATTATTAGAGAACTCATTCTCACCAATGGTGATATAATTCAAATAGACACATAATCTCAAAATCCATATTTTCCCAAAATATATTTATATAACAGTCATATTATAATGTTATGTATATCCTTACACGCTACATGAAAATATTTTATTTATTCAAATTATTTATATTTTAAATATTTTCATCATTTTTTAACTTTTTTTATTATATCCATAGTTATTATTAATGGTATAATCATTAAGGTAGACTAGGATGAGTAATATTTTAATATTATTTTATTTTTATTTACATAATGATTTATTCCATGCATAATATTTCTAATTAGGTTTCATTTGAATATTTTTTAATGTTTTTTATTTTCTATAATAATTATTACCTTAACGAAATATGTAAATTTATAATTTATAATATTATTTTTTGTAAAATATGTTATCATTATTTTAAATGAAATTTTACCACTATATGTTTTGGGTGTTACATTTTCCCCATTAAAAAGAATTTATCCATTAAAATTTAATTATTTAGATGAAATTATATTTGGGTAATATTTACTATTACAACATAATGATCCCTCATAGCTTCCTAAAAAATATTATTTCACCTTATAGAATTTTTTATATGAGTGGTCTTATTTCACAACACTTCATCTCTACGTTCTCATATCTCCACCAATTTTTATTTATAATATAGGTCACATTCCCATTGTATAGAATTTAATTTCATTATATATATTGAATCTAGTATCCAATAACATAGTAGTTATATTTAATATACATCATTCACCTTTGGTAGGGTTAGTTTTTGGTATGTTGTAATTTTATACATTTATGAAACTCTAAGGGAATGATGTTTCTAAGGATTTGATTTTTCTTCTTCATGAATCTCAAAATCCGCTTCCAAAGATATATTCTATGGAATACTTTTTTAGCATATTTAAACCATCAATCTCAATAATGATGATTAATATATCTCTTCTATTGAATTTGTACGACATTGATATATAATTAAACAGTTTAATTCCATATAATTTATTGAATAAGATCATTTCTCAACAACATATTCTCCCCAAATTTATAAAATAATGTCCAAATTATATACCTCTTCTCATATGGGGCCTCATATAGTTCCCTTTTGAAGTTAATGTGGAAACTGTTGTTATATGGGAAAATGACTAGAAGAAAATTTTGATCACAACTTCATTTAAAATTAATTAATAATAACATTGGAATATAAATAAATTCATGAATTTTACATTCATGTATCCTTCATTTTGAGGATTAAAATTTGTACAAAATTTCCCTGTTGTATCTAATTATTCTTGGATACTTTTAGGAAAAATTCATTCTATGCCTTGAATATTGAACTAATAAAATTGATAGAATTACTCCATGCAACATTAACAATTTATTTATGTATATAATGTAAATATTATTGATTGAGAAATATTCTCGAGAAAAAATTAAATGTAAAAAAATTATAAGTTGATCAACAACTACCCAAATAGAATTGTTTCCATTTAAAGTCATAGGATGACTGATGATGAAATATATATTGATGTTCTCCCATATCTATAATGGTATAAGTAATATTAGTGTCATCCCATTAGATTTATTTCATCTATCCTTTACTTTTTGGCACACCAATTTTCAATATATATACTCCACAATCATCCTATTAATCTTGACCCACTAAAAGTATTGCTTAGTATCTCTATACATTTTGGTTATTCATGGGTGAATTGTGAATCGTAATCTATGTGAATCATTTAATTAGACTTCTCCCAATCTTATATGAATGAGAAAAATATATGAGTTCCAAATACTATAACTCCATCTCTGAAAAGGATACTTATTGGAATATTTTATACCTTATTTGGACCCTTTATATAATTTTTGTGGTTCTATTTATTCTTCATATAATTGAATAATTGAGTATTCATTTGGGAAATACAGGATTTCATCCCATACATTATGTATTTAATACATATCATTTTAATATCCATAGATATTAGATCCCTTTAAATCCTTATCAAGGAAAAGTGTATCACCCATGGTTTGAGGTATGTAGCATTTGTTTAATCCTTTTTTTATTTTTGTAGAATTTAAGATGAGTTGGGAAGAGGTTGGGAGAGTTTTAATGGTTTTGAATATGTTTGGTGGCATTTCTAAGGGTGCACAGTTTAAGAACGATTAGGTAAAACCATGCGGGTTCTCTAGGAAACTATACCGGGGGAGATAGTGGGCTTTTCTCATCCTGCGTATAGTTTACCAAACCCTATGAGGCAATAGTGTGTACCCCCTCTCTAGAGGATGTTTCTTGTGCACAGTTAGCGCATAGTTTTACAAACCGTGCGGCCATATAAAATTAGGATTTTTAAATCCGAGAGCCCTTGGGATTGACCTATTTTCATTCCAAACTTCTCTCACTCAAGCATCACTTGGGATTTTTCGTTCTCAAGGGTCGTAGGTTCTCTCCCACACATTTTGAAAGAAAATAAAATGGGTTCCTTGGTGGTTTGAAGATGGTTATTCTTGGGTAAGTCTCCTCTCGTGGTTCATTTTTTTTCCTCTAAATATACACCTCCCTCTCTCTTAGTTTTTTATATCTACAAATTTTAGGTGTAGTTCTAGGGTTTTGGTTTACTTGGGTGTTGATTTTAATGATTTTTTATGATATCAAAGGAGATCTAGGGTGGTTTCCATGGAGTGGTTTCCCGGATTGGGGTGTGGTAGATTGTGGGTCGAATTCTCTGAATCCCTAATGGCAGGTAGCTTCTCTCTTGACTCCACTTGGATAGAATTAGTTACCTTGGTTGAATTTAATTTTTTCCATTGAAAATAATTGTGGAAATAAACTAAGAATCTTGTTAGAAATCCATTATTGTTTATTTAGGGGATTTTGGGGGAAAAAGGTTATTGTTGCAAAATGGGGATTTGTTGTGTGATTTTAAGTTGTTTATTTTAAAATAATTAGTTGTTGATTATGAAAAATGTTTTGTGAAATATGGTTTTCAATAAATATGTTATTTATTGAATTTTTTTAGGCTTGGAAAATTGGTTAAATGGTTTCTTGAATAGATGGGTGATTTGTTGAAGTGATTTGTCATGTTATTTAAATGGTTATTTGAATGTTGATGTGGCCATGGTGGGTTATATGCATGGTTCTGTCTTGTTGAAATGTTATGTGAAAGTGAGAAGGAAGTCTCACTGTAAAAGGTGATGTATACTGGTTGGAAGAACCACCATTATGGAATGTGGGTGTGAAGTCTCACTGTAAAATGTGACAGATCATGGTCGGATGAACCCCTATAGTGGATAGTGGTTGGGAAGAACTATTATTTGAGAATGGGGTGAACAGGATGGGCATAAGTCCCATTTTAATGGTTTCATTTTTGTGTGTTTCTTTACAAATATGGAATTTGTTCTGCAATAGTGTGATGAGGATATGGCTTATGGCATGGTTGTGGCTTTATTTGTTTTTTCATGGATCAGTAACGGTATGTATGGCATGTTGTAAGTGGTTGCACTATTGAATGTTATATAATATATTATATATAAATGTGCTAATGATTTTATCATAGTGGAATGTATAGGGAATTCATTTGGGGAAATCCCACTGAGTATTACTACTAACCTCTGCTTTGTAACTTTGGTTCTTTTGTAGATATCATTTTCCGAGACACAGGTAAGAGTAAATAATCTCTTTTTACTAGAGTTTTGGCATGATGATTTAGTGATGTTGTGGTTCTTGGAGAATAGATATTGATGTGGAGCTATGGATGGTGTCCTAGTTCTATTGGAGTCCTGTTATAGTCTTTCTCTTTGTACTACACTATGGTTTAGTGTGTTTGGTTGTATTAGTTATTGGGAATTATTGTCAAAGTGTTGGTTTTCTTATGGTAATGCATGAGTTTGGATGTATTGTTGTAATGTATAATATAGTTAGCCCAAAATATTTTGCCTACGGGCTATGTAATGGGATACAATCCCACTGGGCCTTCAGGCTGTGTAATGGGTCTCCCTCTACCTTGTTAAAATAGGTCTTTGCTTTGATAATAAAATGAGGCTTCGACCACAACCTTTAAAAAAAGTAATGTGTAATATAGATTTTTGTAAGTGGAATGTTAGGTTGGTTGGTTGTATCTCAACGGAAAATTGTTCCCCAATTAATTTTTGAATCTCTCGGAATTTATTGCCAGCCTTTGGTGCCTTGGGAACATCTCTGAAGTCCATGTTGCACTCCTACACCCTCTCAAGCTAATGAGATGGGGTGAGATGTTACCAAAAGGTACCATGATCCTTTTTTCATATATCATTATCTATATTGTATTCTTCATGGTTGGTAATGCATTGAGAAATCATAGTCTTTGATCAAATTCCACCATCTCATTTGGAACATGTTCAAATAATTTTATATGAATACATACTTTAATCTCTATTGATAACTATATATAAAATTATTTTCCCAATAGATATAATGTCATTATATAATTAATGAAAAAAATTAATGTCTCAAACTCTAGATCATTCATCTGGTAGTTATTCCAAATGGATATTTAATTGATTTAAGCCATAAGCCATTGATTTTTAATTTTTCAAACGAAAGTATCCCAATTACTTCTCCGTTATATGGTACTGTAACTAAAAGTGTAGAAAAAAATTTATTTTATGCTCTTTGAAGTCATCCTCACATTATTCTATCTAGAGGAACTTAAATCCCTTCCATGTTAAATTATTTATTAGATTGTAAAATTATGTTAAATTTCTCATAAAACATAAATATAATTTAGTTATTCAAAGAAAAAATGGTTATTTGTCATTTTGTTTAGTGTATTATATTCTTAAAAAGCCTCAGCCTTTGAATGATCCATATATACACCTTCCATATGATTATATGGCCCATGAAGGAAATTTTTTTACTCAAAATTCACACATCCTGAACAAAGTATATAATTCTTAATTTTTTATGTTATTTAGAAAAATATTGAAATGATATCCATGTTCATTACTTCCCTAAAAATATAAATGTATGTAATCAATAATGGTATCAAAATTTTTATAAATATAATATCTAAAGAAACTATTTGTTAAATTTGTGAAGATAATAGGGGAATTTGTAAGTCTAAATTTCATCACTATGAATTCATAATGCTCATATCATTTGTGGAAGCAGGTATTGGTTATTTTTTATCTAGCTTAAAATATTTTTATGGTATCTATATTGAATATCCTTATTCAATATGTATTGATCAAATATATGATAATCATAAAAATCATCAATATGCGGTACAAGATATATTCTCTTAATCGAGATCTTATTAAGTTCAACATATTAAATGAAATGATGCATTGAAACATATTTCTTATTGAAAAAGAGAAGTGGTGAAACCCATAGATGGGAACATATCTATAAAAAACATTATCAAGGTCTTATTTTAGTTTTATATCCAATTCTTAAAATTCATGGGGGTATATTCTAAAAGGATTCTCTGATATAGGAATAGAACTAGGTGTGGATTCAAACTTAAAAATCGACCTCACAATCTTAAGGAATCCCAAGATGTTCTTCATGGTATACATAAATATATTCTAGTAAAATTGTAATTAATTTAATATTGAGTTCCACCCTACCCATTTCATATATTTACCCCTCTTTATTGGTTATCAAGACCCATATTTTGTAATTTTATTTTAAAGGGATTTCATCATCATACATTCATTGATATTTGGTCATGAGATGATTTAGGACATCAAATGATATCTACTTATTCCAATAATTCGTATGATATCAATGATAAAAATTGAAAATAAATTCCCAATAAAATATAATGCTATTCAAAAGAGTGTAGGAACTAAATTTTAAATAGTATATTTCCACAAAACTGAATCAGAGAGAACGTATATACCTATAAGCTGACCAGCACACAATTTTGTATCTACACCAATAATTCAAAATACAATGTTTTCAATTTTGAATCAATATTATTAAAAAATATGAATGATATGAAAAATTCAATGAACTAGGAGATGTGATCACCAATAATGGATGATCTAATGAGAGGGGGGGGGGGGGTTAAATCAGTGGTTCCTTTTTAAAAATTCATTTAACCTCATGTTAAATAGTGTGACTTGTTAATTTCTTTATCGACTCATCAAATAAAATATACACTAACATAAATGTGGAAATGTAAATAACAAGATTGTACCTGTAAAATTTTAAAAGGTTAATCCTCAGTGAGGGGAACTAATCATGACTTCACTTTGAATATTTGGGTTATACAGTTTCCAATATATTCAATTATAAATTACAATAGTTTCAAAAGGAGAAACCATATCATAAAAGTGAATCCAATAATTATGTATCCAAAAAATATGATTATACTAGTTCCCATCTGTTAAAATGTTTGTCTTATCCTTCAATAATATTGAATAGAAAATAATCTTATACATACAAACATCAATCTCTAGAACATAAATATTTAAAATTTGGGTCTTATGGTATTTT
This sequence comes from Viscum album, assembly GCA_963277665.1. Lineage (NCBI taxonomy): Eukaryota > Viridiplantae > Streptophyta > Magnoliopsida > Santalales > Viscaceae > Viscum > Viscum album. The sequence continues at coordinate 1,985,734,992 of OY728128.1, forward strand.
AACTTTTAGACAACTTAAATCAGTTATCTCCTTCATTTCCCAATTGAATATTTTAGTGAATATAATTTGGGCTCTATATAACCATTTTCACTCAAAAGTATTAGTATTATAAACATCAACACTAATAATTTTCTCCATCATTTTGAAAAAAATATTAGATAGATTTGGAAAACATGAACTCCTTAATTTGAAACTCTCACACAGTTAAAATCTTTATCCAATAGTATTCAATAAATTTTGAATATATCTAATTATAAATACATAAAATCTTATATAAAAATCATCATCAAACTGTTTTTAACTATTCCATAAATCGTGGATATGATCTTGAACATTTATTCATGGACATTGATAAATTGATCATCCATATATGTATTATCACAATGGTTGTGACTTCATAATTTTTATTTGAAGATACATGACATATTCTGGTTAATATACTTCTATATACATCACTGTATGCTTATTTTAGTTTTTCATATTCTTTAGATCAACTTAATATTCTATAATATTTAGTATGTTGAAAAAATATATCATGAATCTTGTTCTATAAGTGTTTAGATCTACTAAACCTACACAGCATTTTAACTTGAACTAGTATCATCCACTTTAGATCAACTCAAGTTTTTATCATTATACCTTATGATCATCTCAACTTCAATCATAGTTGGTCTTCCACTATGGTGGTGTTTTTAACACTAAATAGTAGCACATTAATTACCTATAAATTCTTATAAATAATCATTATATATAACATTAACTATTCATACCTATAAAATCATCTAATGAACTTACTAAATCCTTTATAAAAATTTCTTAGGGATTCAAAACTTTTAGTTCTCATCTAAAAAATTCATAAAAAAGATTAAAAGAATAAAACAACATAAATATACTATGGGAACCTAAATATCTTTCTTTGGATTTAATAGAAACTAGAAAATTTTCACCACTTAATAAATTTTAATTTTTATAATATAATATCATTTATTATGGTAAAATATCTTATCAAAACACTACTAGATAAATCAATGTTTTTGTGAAAGTTATCTGTACCGGGGATAAGAATTTTTACCCAATTGATTTTAATGAACATTCCAAAAAATGCAATCCCCCAATTTATCCATATTAAATTTCCTACCCCATATTTATAAAACATCCAACCTCATATTTTAATATAATATAATATTATATACTTATCAATTTAGAAATGAGTGGCACTGCTCTCCCCCATTTCCAACATGATACAAGGACTCGAAAACTTACTTCCCATTATATGAAATATGTGATAGGGGAAAGTTGAACATAATTTATTCCCATAATTCATCAAAAAATTCCCCTAAAAATTCATTACTTAAAATATTATCAATTTGATCTGTTTTTGTAATATTATCTGACATTATATATCTGAAATTGACTTTTCTTACTTGAGGAAATGAAACCTTATGTGAATATATTTTTATCAAGAGTTCTACACTGGGTTCTTTGAAATATTAATTTTACTGTGATTATCATAGAAATTTTTTATTTTATTTTCAATATTAATCATTGATTTCATCCTGTTTAACTTTCATTCATATCATTTTAGTAAAATCATGGGAGTTAGCAATATATTTTTATTCCACTATGTAGATATTTACTTATTTTTGTTTCCATTTATGATTAATAACACAAATTTCACCCAAACATAATGTTACACAGAATATTGATTTTTAATTATTGAAATAATATCCCCAATGATAATTTTTAAATCTATGTAAGATCAATTTACCTCTTCTTTGATATATCAAGACAACGGTTAATGTTCGTTTAACATACCTCAAAATTATTTTATCAACCTTGAAGGGGGATTCCTATAGATCAATTTAATATCTATAACAAAAAGTGACCTTATAAAAAATGTTTACCCAAGATGTAGTTATATTGAGTAAAATTTCAAATAACTTTGGGATGTTTCTTCAATTAACACTTTTATCGTATTCATCTTTTCTCTTATTTTCACCAACCAAGATAGGAGTAGAAACTTCCTTTGAGTCTTCCTTTTACAACTCCTTCAGGAACTCCAAGGTATGATTTTCTTATAGAAGGAATAAATATCTTATATTTTTATAACCTATATCCCTAGAATGAAATTTATCTTTCCAACCATTGACATTTCATAGTACTCATTCATTTTCTGAATGGAATCCAAAAATGAATGATTATTTTCAATAAAATAGTTATATCATCAACATTGAAAATGGATATAAGTGTTATGGAACATACCTCCTTCACATATAATTTTTTATACTTTTCCTTTAGAAAATTTTATATCTTTATGAAACTATAATTTTTATTGTACCAAGTACAATTGGCCTCCATCAATCAATATAAAAAATTATTTATTTTAGAAACCATTTAACCATCTTATTCATTTATGAATCCCACTGATCTTTCAATATAAAAATCTACCTCAACCTCACCATTCAAAATTGTTACTTTACAACCACCAGATAAACCTTATATTTATTATGATCCAAAATAGAAAAAAATTGTATGGACTTAATCCCTTTAAAAAGATAAAAAATTTAATCCAAATAAACTCTTTCAACCTGTGAATATTTCTTAAAAACTAACATTTCATTATTTTAGGAAACTAATCCATTTTAATTGATTTTATTCTTGAACATCGATTTACATCCAATAATATGTTTTCCTTATTATCTCAAAAATATTTCGCTGGTATAATTCATCCTGAAATGATTTAATTCCTCATTCATGAACTTTAATCATTTACTTTTATCAAATACCATTTATACTGAAAGAGGTTTACCATAAGAGATAAGTATCATTTGATTCTCCATTCATAACATTATCCACATCTAAACTGCTGCTTCATATTGTCCTAAAACATTACTCAGTTAAAACTTATTCTTCTCTATCTATAATTATTTTTTTGTTTCTTGTGGAACCTTATTCGTCACTAGATTAATAAAAACATGTTTTTGAATTTTGGGCTCATGACATCCTTCCTCTTCAATAGTTATTCTATATAATTCTTTGATATGTCATTTTTGTTCATTCAATTCACCTTTTTAGATAACCTTCAAATTTAACATTTTTTCAATCACTTTAACATCACAATATTCAATTGTATTTGGTAAATTTTTTTTCTAACACTAGTATCTTATTCAGTTAATTCCATAACCTATTAAATTTCCTTCTTCTTCTTTTTCATCAAATTTTACTAAGTTAGGTTTTTTATATTCATTAGAAAATGAGTTTAAAAAAATTTATAAATTTTACTATTGGTTTATTCTTGTGACCCATCTCATGTGTGTTAATGTACACTTTTTGTGTTAGTACACATCTATAAGAAACATATACAATCATATATATAGATTACTTTAAAAATAATTTAGTGAGTTTATAGTCAGTGACCATGGTTCTATAATTTAAACCAAAATTTTATTTTTCCATACTATAAAAAATACTAAGGTTATAGCAACCTACCTTTGTTATGAATTACAATTACATTTTAAAGATAAACAATATAATAGTTATACATTCACGTATAAAAAAACTAGTATATTTGTTAAATTAGGACCATACATCCCTTATAAAAAATAAATCCTATACATTTATCTTAATCCTTTTTTTGTCCTTTTAAAATCTAATGTACTTATTAGTACATGTTGTCACCTGAGGATATACATCAAATAAAGGGGTGAGATAAAAGACCAGTAAGAGGAGGAATAATATTAATGAAGCAATATATCATCAGTGAAAATAATAATCATCATAATATCATAATCATAGGATGATAATCATATTTATGAGAGAAAAAAATGATGTAATGGAATGTGGTAATACATTAAAATGAAACATCATGTCATTGTGTTCAAATACCACAAATAGTTGTGATCAAAGATAATATCTTATTCATAGATAAAAAATGTTCCTAATCATAACATCATCATTATAAATAAATATAGTATCATGTTCATGCATAATACACATTATATCACCATATAAATCAAATTAACTAACGAATTAAATGTCTATATAATTTTTAGTCCACCCGTCACATCAAAATATTTACTAATTCAGGCATTCCACATAGAACGTATAATAATCGTAGTCCGAAATATCCCATTAAAAAGAATGGATTTAAATATGATTTCATAAAAAATAATTTCAAGAATAAAAGTGGAGTTCTATATTGAAAAATTAAAAATATATTTCTCATAAAAATCATCATTCTTGAGTAAAGAAGAAACCACTCATGAGGAGTAAATGTTGAGTTTTGGAGACAAATTCCCATTTCTTATAAATAAATGTGGTAACATTTATATCCCAAAATAAAAGGGAATAATATAAAAAATATATGTACGAATCATTAGATAAATATCCATACAAAAAAGTGTATGAATGATGGATAACCCAAAGAAAGGAAGTTGGGTTCGAGAATCCCCTAACCTCAAATCCCACTTTATTTCATCACTTTTACACATCTTGAATACTATAAATATGATTATTTAAAGATAAATATAGAAGTAAATTATTTTCATTTATTCCAACACTAATCCATTATAATTATTAGACTCAAATTTTGAGCACTCTTTGTTAAATGTGAATTGTTTTGATATCATGTTTTCATTAAATCTTCCCATTTTTTGATGTCTCTATTTTTGATAAAAGGAATTTATAAATTAGTTTAATTAATTATAGAATCATAAAAAACATATATTTATACATTTATATATCAAAAATAATTTAGTGTAACAAGCCATAGTATTAGTGATAATAAAATTATTGGCCTTGTCCTCATTAGAGATTAACTGACCATTGACAAGACATTTTCAAAAGAGCGGAAAAGAGACGTTTGAAATTTATATACGTATAATTATGATGCTGAAAATATGTTAACAACAATAATATAAGTTCAAATTAATTTATAATTATTTTTATGAATAATTTAATGGAATTTGTAAAAATAAATAGAAAAAGAAAAATAGAGAAGAGTTGATTGAATCTTAATATTTCCTTAGTGAACCTTCTCTTGTACAACACTAAAACTCTATTTATGTTTGGAGTTGGTTTACCCCAAAAATACCATTTATATTATAAGGGTATTCATAGGTTTTTGGGAATAATTTTGTCTTTGGAAAGTGATGTAGGAGTGGTTTTATAAGGGGAGGTAGAGGGGTTATTTATACTTGAGAAGATGAGTATTTTTAGAATAAAATATCAAATAAAATATTATATCAAAGAAGAATATTTTAATAATGAATATTTTATAATATAAATAATATATAAATATAATAGTTAGTTTTTAAGAATTTAAAATGCTTTATAATTATAATTCACTTAGTTTATTAAAAAAGAAAATTGGAAAAAAAAAGTGTTATTTGAAGGGAACACTTTCGACTTTAGGTTTTGGAAAATTATTTATTGGTTTGTATGTAATATTTATTGTGTTTTAATTAATAATTTATGAAATAAATTATATATTATTTTAAATTTTAGTTATATTAATGGAAATTTTATTTTTACCTCATTAATGATATAATTTATGATACATCTGTTACGTCAAAAACTATATTTTTTTTCTATTCACATAAAAATTAAAGTCATTCGGAAAATTACAAAAAAATAACCCTTGAATTTTGTAGAAGATATGATTTAAAAATTGATATTCATTTTATCAAAATAATTTTATTTCATGGGTAATAATAATTTTTAATATAAAAATTATGATTTATACAAATTACTTTAAAATTAAATCTATTAACAATGTGCATTTATTTTCATTGAGTTTTTTAATCCGGGTATTTATTTTATTAGCATTATAATATTTATATTTTCCTAGATTAATCATGGAAAATATTATTTATATAATATTTTATTATTTTGATGTTAAATTATTATTCAAACAGTCGGGTTAATATTCAAAATGGTTATGTTATTATTCTCAATAGTCATGTTATTATTCCAACAGCCACATTACTATTCCAATGCTCATGTTATTATTTCAATGCTCACATTACCTCCTATAAATATAAAAAAATGTATTTTGTAATTATTCTCTATAATTAATCCCAAGGTTTTATATTTTCATTTTCTAAGATTTCGACCCGTTTAAAAATATTTTCTTTCATTTAAATAGTGTTGGTCCTGGGGGAAATGTTTTTAGTATATTGTAGTGATTCATATTTTCCCATTATAGATTTTATATTTTATATTTTTTTGAATAATTAAAATGGTTTGAATTTTCATTGGTTAAATATCTGACAAATGTAATGATATTTAATAAATAATTAAAATGTTGTTGGTTTTTTAATGTGCTATATGCATATAATAATTGTATAATATTATATAACACACACACACACACACACATATATATATTTATGAAACAATTATGATTTTAATAGTTTAGGTCATTACATTATACCCCCATTTTGAAATTTAATCTCTAAAATTTCAACTCATATTCTCATTTGAAAATAGGTGAGGGTAATTTTGTTTCATTTTTTCCAATGATTCATGTGTTTCCTCTTTAAACTTATAGTTCAACCAAATATCTTTGACAATGTGAGTTGTATTTTTGTGTAGAAAATTTTCGTTAGAATCCACAATATTCACTAGATTATCCTTATAAGTGAGTTCATTTAGAAGTTGTACCACCATCAGATTTAGTACATGTGAGGGGTTATGTATGTTCTTCCTCAGGAGAGATACATGGAACACGTCAGGAACTTTAGCCAAAACTGGTGGAAGTACAAGTCAACAGTCCCCTGATCCTATACGACCAAGGATATCAAAGGGCAAAATGTACCAACATATAAGCTTCCACTTCTTTCCAAACCACATGAATCTATTTTATAGTGATATTGGAATAAAATATTTATCTCCAATAACAAACTATGTGCCCCACTAATGGTTATCAAAATATATCTTTTTTTTACTATGAGCATTTTTATATGTTTTTGTATGGATTGAACATCCTCTATCATCTCTTTAACAAGATATGTTCTATGTATATTTTTTCACCAACTTCATCCCTTTATGTAGGATTTCTACATATATTCCAATATAGATCATTATATAGAGTAATTTCTACACATGAGGGTAATTTATTATCATGTGAGAAATAAGCAAATGGGAGATATTGATATCATTTTTTTTAATCCATTGAGTTGGTAATCATCATGTACTATAGTTTATGAATTTTACTTTCAAATTTTCCATTAGTTTGGGAGTGGTAGGGTGTATTGAAATTCAATTCTGTGTTCAATTCATGTTGAATACTCATCCCTAATTTTTTCGGAACCTTAAATCACAATCAATTATTATATAATGTGGAACCCCAAGAATCCTCACCAATTACATAATTTATATCTTGGAAATATTTTTTATAGATAAGTCACCTAAATTGAAGTGATGTTAGAATTATTTGTGAGTTGTTCCACAAAAACTCATATCACATTGTTTATTTTGAATGTCTTTAGGAGACTTGTGACAATGTCTATAGTGTTATTCTCCCATTACTACATGGATATAATAAATGTTTGAATCATTTATTTGGACATAGTTTACCCTAATTTTACTTATTAACATTCCATGAACCATTGAATTTACTCTGAAATATCCTTCTTCATGTTTTCCCACCATAACTACTCTCAAAGATCATGATACATCTTGATACTTCTTGGATGGAAAAGGAATGATGAGAAATTTTCATTATCCAACAAATCCTTCTTTATACCTAAATCTTAGTTCCAAACAGAATCACACCATCATCATCGATACATAATTCATGATTCTTCCCTTATTTAAATCTTTTAACCATATTTTGAAGCTATAGGTCATCCATTTGTGCCTCATTGGTCATATCATTGAAATATTATTTGGAAATAATTTTTTCATGGTAGGATGTATTCCCATCAATTTTTATTTCCAAATATATTCTTCTTATATACATGAAGATATGGTCTTTCTTAATAAATTCCATTGAAAGTGTATTATATTATTTTCTTCTAAGAGAATTAACAACATTGTTTCTCTTTTCTGGATGGTAGTGAATATATAAAATCTAGTCTATGATTAGATCTAACCATCTTCTTTTATTCATGTTGATATCCTTTTATGTGAATATATACATCAAAATATTTTGATCGGTATGTATGGTAATCTTATAAATATATTGGTATTTCCATTAAACCATTAATGAAAATATTACATATTCTAAATCAAGTTCATGTGTTGGGAAGTTCTCATCATAGATCATTAACCATCGTGATGTGTTTACTATCACTTTTTTGATCTACATGACTACACAACACAACACTTTCTTTGAATCATCACTATATATCACACAACCTTCTTCACTTGATGTTAGTGTGAGTACAAGATCAGTGATTGTGATCTTATTAATATCCTTAAATAATTCATCACATTTTTATATCCCCACATTATTTATCCCATTCCATTTTCACTTAGTTAGCAGGATATTCCGACATGAGAAATTTCTCACAAAACGATGGTAATACCCAACTGAGCCAAGAAAATTATGTATATATATAACACTGGTGGTTCTGGCTCATTTGTCAATAGTTTTTTCCTTCAGAGGTTCTACATAAAATTTCTCACTTGTGATCATGTTCCCCAACAATGTGACTTATTTCATCCAAAAGTCAAACTTTCTAAACGTTGCATACATTTTATTCTCAAATTTTCCAACATAATCCCTAGATGTTATTTATGTTCCTCCATTCTCATAGATTAATTGAAAATATCATCAATAAACACTAACTAAATGTTTTCTAGGTAGTATTTAAATAATATATTCATTAAATACATGAAATTTTCAAGGGTATTTTAAAGTGATAATGGAATATTTATTAACATAGAGTTACCATACATTGTATAGAAGGTTGTTTTCTAAATATCATCCTTTTTCACCACCAGGGGATGATATCCAAAATGAAGATCCACATTTGAGAATTACTTATATCTTAATATTTGATCTAAACAGTCATAAATACTTGTAATATGATAATTGTTCCTTATGAAGATACTTTTGATATACCAATAATAGATACACAACCACATTCATAAATCATTCCTCTTAACAAATAGGACTAGTGAACACCAATATATTGCACTAGGAAATCTAAAACCATTGTCCAAATGCTCTTTTATACAATTCATTGGATCCTCCAATTAGATTTACTTCCATCCTATAGATGAATTTAGATATATAAGTAGATGTAGGTTTATGTTCTATTGAGAAATCTTCCTCACAATCTCTAGGAATTCTAGGAAACACTTTGGGAAATACATCAGTCTATTACTTTGTAATGGGAATTTCCTCAAGTTTGATACCTTCCTTTCGACGCAACTATTTTTGAATGTTATGATTATTCAAAGGATAACAACACCCAAATCATTTATGGATTTTTTAAATAAGATTCTTGAATTTCCTTACATTTTTAGAGAAGCATGAAATGGTTTGGAATATGAATTGATATTTCCTTTTCCTAAAAGTAAATGTGTGATTTATATAATGAGATCTCACCCATTCCCATTACAGTATTGAATTCAACCAAGGGACTGATTATGGGATTCACTGGAAGAATATTCCCACATACACTAACATGATAAGAGTCCAACACTTGGGTTGTATTTATTTTACAAGAAGTTGTTTTTAAAAATATCTCTACTTGAAGGCTTCATGGATTTGATTAAATAGTTTTGTAAAATATACTAGATAGAAATTAATGAATAAAACCAGAATAAAATAAAACCTTTTCCATTATTTTTTAGTAGGAAGTGTACCATCAATGACTTGATTTTCATGATCATATCCAGTTGTAGTGATGATATAATCTTTCCCTTTCTAATTTGTCATAGGTGGTTATTGATGCAGATTACCCTTAAGGACCCTTGGTTTAGTGCACTAGTTTTCATAGTTCCCTTGATCTCTACATTATATTTATTAAACCATTGGTGGTGTATTATGATGTAATTTCATTTCCACAATAATGTGGGAGAAATTCTTTATTCTCTTGAACATTAATGATATTGGTGGCCTTCTCTCCCACACTTGAAGCTTTTGGTCCTCACTCTAATGCAATTCCAATGATGATTCTTACAAAATGATTGATGTGTGGCTATTTGGAGAACCATTTATCTTTTTTCATTTGACCCACGTGCATGAAACTCAATTATTCTCTTATTATCTCTATGTCCAAAGGACCAATCTTTGAATTTCATATCTACTTTTAGTGAACATTGAGAAACTTCTCATAACTCCAAAAGTATAAAACAACTAGTTCCATTTGAAGGTATGGATTTACTGCAGTAAATAATATATCTATTTTTCTATAATTGTTGATAATAGCACTAGAGGCTTATCTTGAAAGCCTTATGATGGTTTTATCATATGTTTTAATAGATTCACCTTTATTTTTCTTCCATTATAATAATTATCCCTCCATATTTGTTCAAAGGGTTCTAGGGAAACACTTATTAAGAAATACTTTATTACAATATTACCACTCCATATATTCAAATTTATCCTTTGTATTGGTGTTACTTATAAATCACCATCATTTATCAGCCTATCCATCTAAATGATATATGGATTGAGTCACAATCTCTTTCATAAAATAGTAAAGCACCAAAAATATATTAATCATTGAGTTAACCAATGGTTACATGACAATTGGATCAAATGATCCACTAAACATTGGTGGAATTTTCCACATAAATTTATCAACAAATAGTTGTTACATCTTTGGTGAAAGTAGAAATTACACATGGTTTAGGTTATTATTTATAGACTAGGATAACAGGGTAAGCATCACCATGAAATTCTAGACTCTACCTCCCATGGAACTGGGGATGTAATTCGAGAAATCATTTTATTTTACATCACATGGGTCTTTTCTCTTGAATTAACATAGTTCCGAACATTTTATAAAATAGAAAAAGTTTGAACAAAACATATATAAAAAAATCATAACTAATTAATTTATTTCAATGTGAAAATAAACTCTAAAATCATATCTTATGGGATCCATTTTTTTTACTTCTTTTTAAACCATGTTTATTGGTTGTTTTCCAGTAAATAGACTTACCCTAAGAGTTGTCACTGACATTATCTAATTATAATTCCAGATTTAAATTAACCATACAATTGATACCAACTATAGTGACCCTGCTTTTTCATACATGACTTTAACATTATTTTATTGATAAATAATATAATATTTAATCATTCAAAGATTTAAAGGTTTAGTATCTCATGAAAATTATAATCATATATAAATTATACATAATAATTAAAAAAAATTATCTTAAGACTTTTTATTAATTCTTATAGAATTTCATGTTATACTCAGTACATGTAGTAACATGAGGATATACAACAAATAAAGGGGTGATCTAAAATACCTATAAAAGGAGTAATAATGGACATTAATCAATATAACAAGGGTGAGAATAATCACCATCATAATATCATAAGAATAGGTTCATCATCATAATAATGAGGGAAACATTTGATAAAGTCATGAAATGTGGAAATGCATAAAAATGAAACATCATGACATAATTGTCAAATACCACACATTGTTGTAAAAAATATGGAATCATGGTCACACATAACATTTGAGAATAATAATAACATCATAATTATGACAAAATATTGAATCGCGATCATTCATAATACACATTTCAAAATAAGATACATCAGACTACCCAATTCAGTTAGGGTTATATAATTTTGGGCCCACCTATTACATCATACTATTTACATAATAACACATGCCACATTGAACTTCTAATAGGAATAGTCATCAAATAACCCATGGAATTAAGGGATTTCAAAATAATTTAAAAAATAATAACTTTATGAATAATAACGGGGATCTAAAATGAAAAATGGAAAACATATTTTGAATAAACATCAACATTATTGAGTGAATAAGAAACAATTCTAGCAGATTACAAGATGAATTTTGGAAAGAAAAGTATTTTTAGAAAATCATTGTATTCTATTTATAAATTGAGGGGTTAGCATGGATATCCCTAAAAAAGGTAATAATAGTGAAATTATATTTAAGACAAATTATAGAAATACACATAATGATAATTACATGAATGAGGGATAAGCCAAAGAGAGAGAGTTTGGTTTGAGAATCCACATACCTTAAATCTCGCTATATTTCACCACTTTTTCCACTCCGGGATAATAAAATAGGTTAATTAAAAAATTGTTAAAGAAGTTAATTGTGTTAATTTATTCCAATATTTATCCATTATATTTACTGTATTCTAATTTAAAACACTCTATTAACTGTTAATTTTTTGGATATCATGTTTTCAATAAATATTCAAATTTTGTTTCTGTGCCCCTTTTTTAGTTTGAGTTCATTTATACATTAGTATAATTAATTATAGAATCCTAAAAAAAATATATTTATACATTTATATATCATAAATAATTTATTTTAACTATCCATATGTTTGATTACAATAAGGGGATTGGAAATGTTCTTGTTGGTCATTAAGCAACTATTAATGTGACATTGTGAAAGAAAGGGAAAGAGATGTTTGAAATTTTTATATGACATAATTATGATATTTATATTTGTTTTAAAAAAATAATATAATGTTAAAAATATTTAAAAAAAATTATTACTTTTTTTAAATGAATTGGTATAATGAAAGAGAATATGAAAATGAGGAACAATTGAATGAAACATACATTTCACATGGTGCAACTTCTCTTGTATGAAACAAAAACTCCCATGATATTTGGATTTCAATTACACCAGAAAAATAAAAAGGTAGTACAAGGATGATTATAGGGAGTATTTGGATAGAATTTTGGGTTAGTCTAGTGAGGGGGGAATGATTTTACAATTGGAGGGAGATGGGATATTTATACTTGAGGATATGTGTATTTTTAGAAAAAAAATTATATTAAAGGTACAACATTTAATAGTTAATTTTAATCAATATAAATAAACCATAAATATAATATAATTGATTTAATACATTAATACCCATTATTTTGAATTAACATAATTTAATAAAAGTTAAAGTGGAAAAATGAAAATGTTTTATTTTAAGGGAACAATTTTGACTTCAGGTTTTGGAAAATTATTTTTATGTTTGGAAATTATGTTTACTATATTTTAATGACTCATTTATGAAATTAAATATATTTTGGACAAATATAAAGTTCTATAAATTATTTTTTCCTTATTACAAAAATAATGATGTAATTTAAGATACACATCTTATGTAAAAGACTTTTTTTTTAATATTCACCTAAACGTTGAAGTATTTCAGAAAATTTCCAAAAAATTACCATTTGAAAATTTCAATTTTCAAATATTAAAAATGATATTAATTTTATAATATTATATTTATATCATAGGAAGTTTTAATTTCTATTATAAAAATTATGATTTTAACACAGTACATTAAATTACATTTTATTAAAAATGTCCCTATAATTTCATTGAGATTTTTAAACATGTTTTTTATTTTTTCGGAATTATAATACTTATATTTATGTAAATTACTCATTATAACTATTATTTATATAAAAAAATGTTGATATTAGGTTGAATTACTATTCTAATGCTCAGGTTTCTATTCCCATCGATCAGGTTACTATTATCAAAGGATAAGTTACCATTCCAGTGATCACATTATAATTTCAAATATCATATTAAAATTACCATGGAACACATTACCTCCAGTAAATACCACATTATTATTTCACTCAATATTCACTAAAATTCATCCTGGGGTTATATTTTTTTATTTTCTGAAATGTTGATATTTTTACTAATATTTTGTTTCATTTCTGGGGTCAATAGTTCTAGCATATTCAAGTGAACCAAAATTTCCCAGTTTAGATTTTCTAATTTATATTTTTTTCAATTATAATGTTATAAAATTTAATTATTTTTTAGTTGTTTAATGTAATGATATTTATTAATGAATTAATGTGTTGTTAGTCTCTCTTAGTGATCTATGTGAAAGATGCTTATAATATTTAATATAACATACTTTTATTTATAAAAATTTCATCATTTAGAATGTATTTGTCATTGAAAAGGGGTGTGGCTAGTGTTTTACTAATGTTTTATTCCATTATTTCATAGATATTAATTGATATAGTTACATGTAATATCTTTTATATTATCTATTTTTATCTCCCTGATAAGTGCATCAAGTTCCTTTTCAGCCTACCTTCTTTAAAAAATAATGATTTCCATAAAATTGAGTCTATGTTTTACAAACATAACATTTGTTATTCGGGTGAAGTCATAAATAAATATAATAAATTATATATCACCCGTTGTTGATTTATTCCACATATCTCTATATATATCATAATATATCAGTTAAATAGTCCTAATGGATTAATTTTTTTCACCTTAATGTATTCATTCAATGATCATCCCTTTCTTGTAGGCTTCAAAATTGGTGGTTATTTATCTTTCAATTAGATAAAAATCTCTTATAGATTATTCATTTAATATATTTATAATATTATTTAGAAAATATGATCAATTCTTTAATATCATAATTGATTTTCATATTTCCCATTTATATGAAATGAGATATTATAATTTTCAATATGAAAATGATTTCTTTCATTTCTTACTCCTTAAAAAAACGTTTTTCCATACTTCAAACACTATATCATAAAACAATTTTTCTTAAATATAACTTTAGTTACATTCTAAAATTGTTATCTTACACTTAGTAAGTTAAATTTAAACCCATAAATATATATTACTTAAATAGATATTAATATATGGTCATCTATGGAAGTTGTGCCAGTTCCTGTCATTTTTAATGAATTACCATTTCCAATGGTAATGAATCATCCATTATGATCATAAAATATAATTAAGAATTTATCATTACCTATCATATATGAAGATCATTCAATATCAAAAATCAACAAATTCCATTTCTGAATAACTTCTAGAGAATCATTATAAAATAATGAATTATATTCTATTTTTTGTTTTCATTATTTTATTATATACTGATACATGAGATTTTTCCTAGTAATTTAAATACACACTATATACATATGTTTATTATTAGTCACATATTCCACACGTTTCTTCTAGGTAGCCTAATTAATTCCATTTAAATGTGTTTTTAACATCCAATTTCTTTTTATCATTATTCATTTCTCCCCTTATGGATGTTTCTTCATTTTAATTATGTGCTACCCCAGCATAGTAACACCATGAGATTTAATATATATATATATATATTGTTAATATGTTCAATATTTTGTCTCCATACATAACAACAAGAAAAAAATATTCCCAAAAAACATATTAAGGAAATTTATCACCAATTAAACATATAATAAATAAATAAAATCTAATTAATTAAAAATTCAAATAAAATAGGATTAAGAACGCTTAAAATTTATCTAATTATTACTTTAATAAAATCATATTTTCCTTTTATATTGAATATTCATTAAAAATAAAAAATAAAAAATTTATATTTTTAACATGAAAAACAAAATTATATTTTAATTTCATATATTAAAAAAAACTATGTTTAGTTTTTGAGATTGTTCTAAAATAATTGATTTTTATATAAAGTATAGAAAACTAATTGTGTTAATACCATCAATTTTTTTAACATTTTCATATTAAGATAATGTTTTTAATGTTCTTAATAAAACTTTCATGAAAATTAATATTTATAAAGTAAAATAAATCATTTCAAAAATACTATTTTGAATTTATAAAACCAATTTTTAATGTTTTGGATGATTAATTAAAGTTTTTCATTAAAAATTATTTTTAATTGATTATATTAAAAAATAGTTATCACCACTTGTAGAAATTAAATATTAAAAAATGATATTTTATTTTCCATCAATATGACCATATTATTTAATAATTTAAATTATATTATTGGGTATAAACATATGATTACTAAGTTTAAATTTTATGATCATAATAACTGTAAAACTATTATTTAAAAAATATTTTTTTATTAATATTGTGTATTTTTTATCTAATTCAATAGATTAACATCTTATAAAAATTAGTTTAATATAATCATTAAACCCATATATAAATATATTATTACTCATATAATTATTAATCAATACAAAATAATATTAGAATCATTTAATGATAAAAACAACTACTTAAAAAAAATATTATATATATATATATATATATATATATTCAATTTTCTAATTTAAAAGTTATTTTTATCTTCTTTATAAATTGAATTACACTTTTTAGGGATTACATTTATGTTTAGGAAACCCAAATTTTGTAATATATATTATCTTATATTATTAATAAAATATAAATTTATTCTATATAAATTACTTTCAACGGAAAAAAAAGATGAAGAAATGTTAAAATATATTATTAAAATATTAAAAAATGTTTAAAATATATGAAAAAAATTAGTGATGGAAGCTTAGTTGACCATAAATCACAAACAAAATCCATTATTTATCACTTTTGGGAATATTTACTGTAGAATAATTTCATTCTATTGTTGAAAAATAATAGTTTTTCACAATGGTTCCATTTTCTTAACATAGAAATGTGGTACACTTATACCCCTTTATTCCACCCTTATTCATCAAAATTTATACCTGATACTCTTCTATTTTTCGTATCCTAGAAATATCTTTCAGGTTCATAAGCATATGTTATCAATTAGTTAGAATAATCCCTTCATTTCTAAGTATAATTTCAAGAGAAATATGATTTCTTATTCTTCTTAATTTTTCACATTAAATCCTATCCTTGCCCTATAAAAATAATTATGTGAGTGTCATTTACAATAAAATTATGTGTTGTGAAAATAAAAGCCTCCAAATAAATTCTTGATTTTTTATATTTCTTTTAATTATTTATCCAAACCACATAAAATTTAATTTAATAAAATAAAAATTATATAATTAATATAATTATTCTATTTTATAATTATATTATTAACTTCATTAATAATACTCACCCATCGAGTTATAATTTGTCCCCTATTATGTTGGTTTAACGAATTACATAAACTTTGATATAAAATGTTATCATGAATAATAATGGGATCTTAAATAAAAATATTACTATATTCTAGTAAATAAATAATTATTTTATTATATTACTATAAATATTATATAATGTGTATAAATTACTAATAAAATATCATCCTTGATCACTAAAATTACCAAAACATGCCAACACGGATTAAATGTTCACACAAAATAACAAACATAAAGAAAAGTATATAATAAGTAAAACAAAAATAATAATAAATGTTACTAATTAAATGAATTATATATTAATAAGGTTACTAATAAGGTATCTAATAAACTTAATTTTATAAAATAAGAAGTTAGGCACATGCACAAAGTGAATTTGGACAATGGTAAGGGCTTCCTGTCTCTAATCTTAACACCTTGATAAATATTTTTTATTGTAAACCATGTTTTTTTGTAAAAGTGTATCTAGCTACCATTAAATATTCTATATCATTATCCTATCACTCTTCATTATATTTAATTTTATATTTGAAATCAAATCTATTAAGGGGGTTTTATTCGATTTTTTATAATGTCATAATGGTTTATTTGCCTCATTTTCAAATCCATGAGAAATTATTGATATTATGCACAACCATCTCTATTATATGGTGTATTCACTTCCATATTGACTTCAATTATAATTAATACCATTTCTTTCATGATTTTTTAATTTCTATTTCATGTTAACACCCTATTGTTATGTTTCCATTACCATAATTGTTTTTAGAAACTCAATTCTCATTTATTGAGTTATAGTGGTTCTTCTTGAACTTAATTCATATAGGATGGGGTATTTCTATAATTTTATTTTTATGTGGTTTTTTCTCATTTTTTTCTAGGTATTTTAATTTCAATATCATAATTGTTTTTTCAAATGAATCTTAATTCATGAATTGTGATATTTATAATGGATTTGGTTGACTCAAATTTCTTTTCTCTAAGTTAAAATTTTATTAATTTATCACCCTTCCACTAAATTTATTAAAATTATTATATTTACAATTATAAAATATATGGTTAAATTTTTATATGTTAAAATTATTTTTTATATACAATAGGATTTCTCATTGAATTTATTACTCGTTAAGGTGAAATGTTTTTAAGAAATAATTATTATCACCTTAAAAGAATGTTTATCTCCAATTACATGTACATTATTCCCAAAAATGATTTCTTTTATTTTTTTTAAATATAATTTTTTTAATCAGATGACCATTATATTTTATATTAACACTTTTCAAAATGAATTTTTGTTACACTTTTAACGATGTGAGTTTTCAATAATAGAAGTTGAAAATATTTAAATTTTTTCTATCCTTTCATTATCCAATGATTAATTTCCACTCTACTTTTCTTTAGATAACCTTTATATATTTTCCTAGATATTGTATTTATTTTTGTTGTCAAAATTAAAAACAAAATAAATTTCACTTTCTCAAATATGTCTTTTGGAAGTGATTATAACTTCCTCATCTACTAAAAATATAAAATCATTTTCTAAAAACTGATTTTTTTATTTCATCACAATTTTATTATTTATAATTAAAGGATTTATTTCCTTGAAATATATTTTTTATGAATAAACTAGTAATTTTTTTAGTGAAGTACTACTTTTCTGTGACTTATTTTTCTGTATCCACCATTCACGTTCTTCAGGTCAATTTTGGTGATACAATATGGAAATTTTGCTAATCCTAATTTTATTTTGATTGTTCCATAATGTTGTGATAAATTATTTTTTAATAACAACACATATATGCATATATAAATGAAGTGTGGTGTGTTATATCACTCCTAAATGTAATAGAAATTTTTATATCCCATGATCTCAAATGGGTACATGGGAGGATTTATACCATGATAAAGGGTACGTGAGAAGGATTATAGAAATATAAACGGTAAATGGTACGATTTATTCCAACATATAAGGTAAATTATAGGATTATCCCATACCAAAGGGAACATGGTAGGATTTATCTTTTTCAAAGTCATTATTTAGTTGTTTTATCCCAAACCCAAGGGTATACAAGAGGATTATCCCAATCCCAAAAATGTTTATGGGTGATTATCCAAAGGCTTCCATGTGATGAATACCATGGTGGGTAGCCTTGAAATATAAATTTTA
This sequence comes from Viscum album, assembly GCA_963277665.1. NCBI lineage: Eukaryota > Viridiplantae > Streptophyta > Magnoliopsida > Santalales > Viscaceae > Viscum > Viscum album. The sequence goes on from OY728128.1 coordinate 1,985,754,212, forward strand.
TGATTTTTTTGTGTTAAAAATTTATATAATAATATTATACTTATGTTTATTCTCCTTGTCTCATGTTCAATGTATCATGATTCCATATATTTTTTTATTATATGTTTTTCCAGTTGAGATTAATTGTACGTCTGTCATGAATTATGGAAAATGATTATTGATCCATTCTATTTTAATAATATATTTCTTTCATGATCATGTTTCCACATATTCTTATTATATTACCCTTTATGTCATGTGGATGTTATTTACTTTTCTAAGCATTTAAGATCACCCCATTCTTATGTTTTTTCTTAGGTTATAAAGTTGAGCGTAACCTCTAAGAAGTATCGAAGGGAGTCAAGTGTGTTTTTATTATCGAGAAATGTCCACAAGTGTTATAAAAATTATTATTATGTAATAGTCCCTTTAATACACTACCCCAAATGGTTCTTTATGTTATGGGAGATAATTTTTATTTGTAATAGTAATGTGTATTTTTTTTCCAATTTCATCTTTGATCATCTCAATTGGTATAAAAGTAGATTTTTAAAGGCTGATTTTGGTGCATTATACTTGGGATTTCGAGTTTGGGTCACCTCAGTTGGTATGAAATGAGTGTTTAAAAATTTTGTGTAATTATTTAGTCTTTTTAATTAAGATAAGATTTTTTTTGAAACACCTAAGATAAATATAAGGGATGAGTCTATGTATATGATAACATTGTGAATTTGTTTAATGTAAATAATGTTTGTTTTTCTATGAAATGAAATCTTTATTTAAATAAAACAAGTGTGTATAGGCTTTACCAATGATATAAATAGGGGTAATAACCTAAAAATGGGAATATTGAGTACTTACTTGATCCTCTCCTGGTGAAAATCAAAGATACCAAACTGCAAACCTAGTTTGGCACTATAAGGGGATATGATTTAGTTAATACAATTATCCTTACAAAACATTATGAAGTATTTGAGTATAATGTTAATTGATTATCTTAAATAACCTAATATTAATTGACAAAAATAACCAAGGATTGATAAAATAAAATCATAGGTCGAACATCAATTATTAAATGATAAAAATTAACGTGACATAGGGGATACAACATTGGATTCATATTTTCATAATAACATTTTTTATATTATCATAAACGTTTTTTTAGTATTTTTTTGAAATAGAATCAGAAAAATGATAGTGAGAAAGGTATGTATCTGGAAACCACTAAATATTCTAATAAAAAAATTGAGCATACTTAAATGGTTTAGAACAATAGTACATGCCTATTATGATAGAAAATGTGATTTTTCTAGTCTTACATAATTTAGTGAGGTTTATATATTAATAAAAAATAAATATTAATACAATTATATATTTTCATTGTTGAGTGATATTATTTGATGATATTTGGTATATACCAAAATTTATGGGGATTATATGATCATCTTGGGATTGTAATTTAAAATTTTTTTCATTAACATTTAGAAAAATATATTCAAAATGGTATCAATAACCATGAAAATTTATTTTATGAGAAGATTATATTTTCTAGTATAACTATTGAAGAACACATTATTGAGGGATGACTACACTAAATTTAATAAGGATTATTAACTTTTAGAAAAGTGAGTTATATAGTACTAATAACATTGAATATTTTTATTGATTTAATAAAAAAATGTATCCACAATATTTTTGGTTGTGTATATATCATTATTTGGATTATGATATATATCGGAAAGTGTTTGAGCTTATTAACTAGTGGATAAAACAATTTTAAGGTTAAATATATTGTTAATTTTTGGAAGAATAAATGATTTTGTTGTGGTTGAATGTCTTAATGATTAAAATTGTGTGAGGAAAGGTATTTTATAGAGAATAAAGTAATATAGTATATACATACTTGAATATATTATAATATTAAATATTAATTTGGTTTGAGGAAAATAAGTTACTAGAATAGTTATATTTAAATATAAAACATTTTAATATATTGAATAGTTATAGTTTATTGAGTTATATTCATTATAAAAATATTAGCCAATTTTTTTGATCAAAAGTAAAAAAAAAATTATTCCTAACAAAACTAGATTATTATATATTATATGGTTTTATTTAAAATATTAATTTTAAAATTATACAATTTTAATTTTAAAAATGGAACATAATATCTAAATTTATCAATTTAAAAATATCACAAGATGATGTTTTGCGAATTTTATAAAAAGTATTTTTTTCCAATTAATATAGAAAATGATAACAGTTTTTAAAAATGTATTTCATTTTAAATTAATAATAATGTAAAACTATATAATAATTTATTTTTAAAATTTTATTAAATAATTTTGATTTAAAATAACACAATTATTATTTTTTAAATTAATTTAATACTTTAGTTTTGTATAAAATAAATTTATATTAAAAATGGATTTTCAAGAAAAAAAATTTTTTGTTGTATTTTTTCATTTAATTTGAAATTAATTTTTATAATATTATTTATTTTTAAGTTTTTAAAATTAATTACTATTTTTAATCATGAATTCCAAATTAAAAAAAAATGTCCATTTAATTTTTTGTCAATATAAAGAGTAACATTAGTAATTTTTGTTACCACAGTAAAATTTAAATAGTGCAATTTATGTCAAAAATAAAATGATAAGGAAAAAAAGGTGACCGTAAAACATTAATTGATTTTATTTTATATATAAATTTCATCCATAATCAACCATTATTTGGTTTTATGTCCTTTTTAATTTGGATGATATTATAACATTTAAAATATTTTATTTAAAGAAAAGTCCAAAATTTCACCCTCCTATTTTTAATAAATGTACTATTTTGAACATAGATTTAAAAAGAGTATATGTTCTGTTATAAAGTTTATTTTTATCTCTAAATTTTTTATATTAATCATTTTAATTTATTTTAAATTTTTCTGAAAAAATAATTACCATTAGATTTTAAAAATGTAGAGGGAGTAATTATTCATTTCATGAAAAAACATTAATTGATATTATGAATATTATATGAAAAATAATTTGAGATAAATACTATGATACAAAAATTTTATATATGAAAATAAAATTTTTTGTATATTTTAACATATTTTGTTCAAAAGTTTCTTATTGTCTTCATGTGATTAAAATCAATGTAATCAATAGACTAAAAATTCAAATTTAATGATATATTATAATAAATAATAAATTATTAATTGATAGAAAATTAATAATAAATATATATTTAGAAATTTTAGTAGGATATATATTATAATATCATCCATGATCCATTTATGAGTCTTTTTTCAATTTATATTAACTATAGTGTTCTTTAAAGTATAAAAACTAGTTGTTATCACGGTAAGTGTAATATGGGTTAGAAAAGTGTTAAAATAAAATGATAAGGTATAAAATTCTAGAAAAAATTGTATAATTCTCATTGGATTATAGGATTTATAACTCTTATCATCATAAATTCTAAATAAATTATTTTTGGCCCATTTTAAATTAAAAATAATTTAATATTAACTTAATATTTTTAGAAATTCCAAGAGTGCCCAGCTGCTCTCTTATGAAAGAGAATCTATCCTTATCATTTATTCACACTTAAAACCATGTTTAATTGGTCAAAAATAGAACAAATACCTTCCTAGCATATATCTCTCAATTTTGGAGGACTTTTTTAGGCATAATACCAACCTTAGAGAGATTATGGTGTTAATAAAACATGGCTTTCCAAAGAAGTGGTATAGTTTTTAACCTAATGTTATTTATTTAATTTTTATTAAACCTCCATAAAATATTATTTAAAAATAAAATAATAATAATACCATTATCATAAATATAATTAGATATTATTATATTAATGGAATTAAATTTATCCAAGCCGTCTTCTATCAAATGGGAAATATAAACATCATTTGGGTGTACGACAGACTATAGCCTCACGAACTTATTTAATATGTTTTCCATCACTAATTCTCATTGATAGATATTAATGGTATAATTAATGTGCATATATTTAATCATTAAATATTTATCATTATTAAAATATAATATATCATTTACCTCCTTATCTTTTTATTCGCTGAAAAATGATAACATCGTTCATGATACGTGTGGACAACCACCTCCACGAAGCGATGTGATGCAGTTTTCATCACCACATCACATAGATGATATAAATTAGTATATTTAAATAATAAATATTATATTTTTTATTTTATTATAATTATTTAAAGATAAAATAATACTTAACTGGTTTCCATAACTATCATTGAAAAATGGAGATGTTAATCTTGTGGTTGTATGGGTTTTCGTCTGTGTGATTATAATGCAGTTCAATTTTCATAACCATATTTGTTGGTTAAATTTAAAATAAAAATTCCAGAATAAAAAATATAATTATTACATTATTATTATTCTAGAGATTATGGAACAATTACCACTTTATCCATAGTCATCTTAATAAATCCTTTTTTTCTTATGAAGAAAATATCACTAAAACATCCAATTTGAATTTTATTAATTAAATAATTAAATATAGAAATGTGAGGGAGAAAATAAAAGAAATAATAAAACTATAAATAGTTCTTATGAAATAAAATAATTTATGTAATTTTATTATTCAGGATGATAAACAATGTATGTGATGAATCAGACTCAAGATAATGGACTTTATTTTAAAAGAACTCTTTTAATTTTTACCTTAAAAACTCTATTTTTCATCTATATAAATATTATAAAAATTAAGTTATTGATGTAAATATATAAATAAATTTTAAATGAAACTTTATGTTTCTTTTTTACATAAATTGAATAGTTTTCAAAAATGAATCTTTTGTGGAAGTTTTTTTGTATCCTTTACAAAAAAGACAAAATGAATGTTCTATTTCATGATATAGAGAGAAAAAAACTATTCTCAATGTTGTAACCATAATTTGATTCTTAGAATATTTTATAATATTTATTTTTTTATTTATATAATAACAATAGTTCCATTTATTTTTTTAATTTTAGTTTTGAAAATTATGTTTTAAGGAAAGGGATATATCAATATCTGAAAATGATTTCTCATCAGTAGAAATAATGTTTTTATTATAAAATATTTTATGTTTTCAATTATGGTTATTTGATATTTTGTATGATTAAAGATTGTGTTTTTATAAACTAAAGGTGGGTTAGTCCATTATATATTTCCAACAAAATGGTTAAATATATAGATTTAACTGGTTCGGTTTCTCCTTAGAGATTATTGGAATATATTGTGATGGTTATTCCAACTATGACCATGATTGTTATTTCAAGTGTAACTATGAGGGCTAATATCCGAATAAGTATTATGGTTATTCCATTTTTTAGTAAAAATGATATGAAAATTATTCAATATGCTACATACATGATTCATTTGTTCTTTTGATAGGTTTTTGGGGAAATCTTATGATTTCACAAGGTAAAGGAAAGTATATTCTACTTCATCAGAATGAAAAGTTTAACTTTGTGAAAATAGTTATTATGAGTTTTTCAAAATATCAAATAATCCAAATGAGTTTTATTTTTCATTTATAATTTATTATTAAATGTAATGTGAACATATTTGGGAAGAGAATATGATTTCCAGTGTAATAAAATGTTTTTTGAGCCAAACTTTTATTTTTAAAAAGGAATCTTTTTAAAAGTATTCATGGAATATTAGTTTTATTCATTATTTTAACATCCCTTAATTTAATTTTTCTAATAATTCCAAATATTAAATAAGTAACAGGGTTTAAGGATAGGTAAGGGATATAATGTCATGAATATTTTTCAGTCATAGAAAATATTTTTCAATTTAATATATTTATACAATGAGAAAATGGATATTGATTTTAAGTGTACGCTTTGCATATATATATATATATATATTGGTTTGTTATGTATGATTTATGATCTACAACACTAAATGTATAAACCTAAATCATATTAAGGAATATAATAAATTAATTCTAGTTCAAAGTAACTAGATTATGTATTGTTTAAGGCCTAGTACTTATAGATGGTATTACAGAATGGTTTAGATAAATTTAGTGGTTAGGATAATTATAATAGAATAAATTTAATTTTATATCCTGTAGTTAAATTAAAATGATATATAATTTGAATATTAAGATGTTTCCTCATCTAAACTAAGTCAGTTCAGAATGGGTTTTTATCGCATCCTGCTTTTTATTACATAAACATTCATTACATTTTACAAACAGATGATCATTAAAGTCTAGGGTCGTGGAAATATATAACATAATACATGAAAAAAACATTAAAAATTATTCTAAAACATTCTTGAGGATTAATCATAGGTTCATAATATGTAAAATTACTACATCTCATATCCTGAAGACATACATCAATGGAAAGGGTGATCAGAAGGCTCAGTAAGGAAAACAAGTGAAACTATTAACATGTGGTCTTGAGCAATTTTAATAAGAACATGATAAACATCATAAAGACATGAAAAATGGTAGAATAGGAATATAATGATTAAAATAACATGAATTATTACCTGAATATGTGGCTACAACATTCATTTATACATTCATGAACATATCACCATGCTTTATCCCCGATGTGTCATAAAAATTACAAATGATATTTGGCAAGGTATCGTGAAACTTGTCATATCTAGAGATTAATTTATTTACCCAATTAATTAGAGCACTATTAGGGAGTACACTTAATACTTATTTATTTACATGTGTTCCAAAAAGAGCAAAATAAAACATTTCATAAATAACCCATAGTGAACAAATTAAATGGGTTTAATTTCAAAATTGTGACATTTTAAAACATAAAAAAGGACATTATGTAATTTAATCTCCATTGAAATTGATTGAGGGATATATGTATGTCAATTATAGAATAACATATATATTTTATTAATATTTATGAACTCACATTGAAACAAAATAGGACTGGGTATTCACCAACATAAAACAAGAGTGAAAGAGAGACAAATTTTGAGGCAAACGTTTTCCAGCATAACATCTATATATCATAGTTTTAGAATATAAAAAATAGAGAGGACAAGGTTATACCATCCATAAATGAAACATTTTAAAGTATAGAGGCTTAATAAAAATAAATAAGATCAGGGTGTGCTCATTTGAATGACAGACCACACAAAAAGAAAACATTAAAGGAAAGAGAAAGTGTTATTTATTTTACGAAAATTCAGCATCCAAAACAACGTCACATAAAAATTCAGAAAATCAATTTATGAGAGAAGAAATAGTCTATCATCATTTGGAAATAAAATGTACAGTAGTAAATATATATAATAACAATCCCCCTCATGATAAAATAGAACTAGAAGACATAACATGAAAAAATTAATGACTTAAAAGAGGAGGATGAAAGGTTCCCTTACCTTGAAGAGTAATTTCGAAAGCATGAAGGTTGGGACCTTGGGAGGCTTGAGGGAAATTCTGGAGGACTCTATAAAATTTTTGAGAAGGTTTTCGTAATGAAATGAATGAGGAAAATGGCTTGGTAATATAGGAAAAGTGAGGGAATGAATTATTAATTTCCAAGGGACACCTCATTAGTGGTATTTGAAAAACCATGGCCTTCCCATGGTATTTTCCCATGGTATTGGACACTTGGGAAACCTCATAGAATATATCACTATTCATAAGTCAACCAAAAAGCTTACATAATTATTACATCATTAATGATGTCCTTAAAAACCTAAAACTAAAAACTGTATTTTTACTATTATCCAAAAATTCAACTATTGTAGAAAAATCCCAAAAATTCACCCTAACGTTATATTGATGCTCTAAATTCAAAAATGAAATCCATTTTATGAAAATATTTTTCTATATATTTTAAATTTAATATTTAAATAAAATCTTTATTTATTAAAAATATACAACTTTAAAAATATATCTCATTTTGTTACACCATAACAAAGTAATCAAGATCCCATAAAATTATTTTATAACCATAAGACAATAAAGTAACAATATATGATTACATTTTATGAAAATAAATTTTCATTTTAAATTATTAAATTAATTATAAATTTTCAATAAAATATTTGTGACATGAAAAAATCCAAAACATATACTATGATCGTTTTTTCACTATTAAGATGTTTAAACTGTAATTATACATTCCAAGGAGAAGTTTCTATTTTTTTTTGCCAAATTACAATTCATTAATATTTAGTACTATTCATATGGGTCTATTACTATTCATAATTTACTATTCACTAAAAATCAAGTTGATCTTATTAGACTCTAAAAATCTCACTGATCAAAACTGAAGAAGGCCGTTTTTTTGAAAATCATTTCATATTATTAATTAATTAAAGAACACAAAATTATATTAAAATACCTCTTTTTTCTAAATTCATCAATAATGCACATCTTATATTTATCCTGATATTTGAAATTAACAAACTTTTCTATAAGAAAAAATAACAATTTTATTTCAATAAAAGGATTACAAAATGTACTAAGGTATCATTACATAGCCCCTTATAACAATAGCACAGGACATATGTGTAAGGTGTTTATGGTGATAGAATCTTGAGGTGGCTCAGACAACATTTCCCGATTGGTGATTTCTATTAGCTTGAACTTCTCCCTTAGGTGATTCTGTTCCATCTTCATATGTTGAAGTTCATCATGGGCTTGGTCCAGAGAAAAGCCCAGTGATGCTACCTCCTTCCCAAGCTCCAGCAAATGTGCTTTATATGGCCCGAGTTTACTGGATGAGGCCATTCAATTTTCTTTCTATATTAATTAACCAAGATAACTGTATTTATAAAAACACAATGTTAAGATTATAGTTTCCAACTGTCATATTGACCAATGGACATATAACAGTCAAAACTCAACGGTCTCACTTTAATTATTCCCACTTCATTAATTTAAGGATATATTTTTGTAGAGTATGAAAAAAATAGCACACAAATTTAGGAAAAAAAATATAATTCAAATTTTCGGGTTGTAACATTCTACCCCCGTTAAGAAATTTCATCCCTAAAATTTATCTCGTACCCTCTGATGAAAAAAGGTGTGGGTACTTCTGTCTCAATGAATCTTCTAGTTCCCACATGTCTTCTTCACATCTGTGGTTTCTCCCAAAAACATTAATTAGGTGGGTAGTCTTGTTGAATAGAACATTGTATATATGATCCAAGATCTCCACCGGTTTCTCCTCATAAGAGAGGTAACGTTCCAGTTGTACCACCACTAGATTTAGTTCATGTGAAGGGTCAGGTATCTACTTCCACAAGATGGATACGATGAAGACAACATAAAACTGTGCTAGATTTGGAAGAAGTGCAAACCGATAGGACACTGCACCCACCTGATCAATAATTTCATAGGGGCCAATGAACCTAGGGATGAGCTTCCCTTTTCCCCCCAAACCTCATGAATCTCTTCCAAGGTGAAATCTGAAGAAAGAAATTATCACTAACATCAATCTCCATGTTCCATCGACGGTTGTCGACATAGATATTTTTTGGACTCTGAGAAGACTTAACGTGTTATTGGTTGGCATGAACCTTTTCTATTATCTCTTTCACAAGATCAGGGCCAATAACCTTTCTCTCACCAGCGTTATCCCAACTAGTAGGGGTTCTACATTGCTTCCCATATTGAGCATCATAGGGTTCCATTTAAATGATCGAGTGGAAGATGTTTTTGTAATAGAAGTCAACTAAAGGGAGATGTTTATCCCACCCACCTTTAAATTCCAATGATCAAGTTCTCAGCATGTCCCCGAGTGTGTGAATAGTCATTTCAGATTGGCCATCAGTTTGGGGTTGATAGGCTGTACTGAAATTCAATTCAGTGCTAATAGCCTATTGAAGAATTCTCTAGAATTTTGATGTGAACCTTGGATCTTGATCAGATATGATATAAAGGGGAACTCTATGTAGCCTTACAACATCCTTCATGTAAATCTTGGCAAGTTGATCAAGAGAGAAATCTTCCCGAATAGTGATAAAATGGGCAGTCTTGGTGAGACATTCCATAATAACCCATATCACATTATTTCCTTTGGATGTTCTCGGGAGACTAGTGACAAAGCCCATAGTGATATTGTCCCACTTCTATGCTGGTATGGGTAGTTGTTACAATACCCCTTTAGGAAGTTGTCGCTCCACCTTCACTTGCTAACATACCATGCACCTTGTTGTGTAGTTAGCAATAACCCTTTTCATATTATCCCACCAATAATGATCACGAAGGACCCTATACATTTTCGTTCCACCATGATGTATAGAGAAAGTATACCTATGACCATCATCCGTCAGTTCATTCTTTATTTGAAAAATATATGGAAAACATAGTCTTGTATGAAGTTTTAGTACACCTTCCTGATCAGTATTGAACTCAGAAATCTTCCCATCATTCACAGCCTCAAACTTCTTCTGTAACAAATGATATTCTTTGTAAGATTTATTGATCTTCTCTACTAATAATGGTTCAGAAATTATTTTGGTTAGGGTTGATGATGTATGTTCCTTTATAATTCCCATGTCCATTTTAACTAGATTACTGATCAAAGGATCTCTATGAATCCACATAATGAACATAAAAATTGGGTCTTTCCTGCTTAAATCATCAATGGATTTGTTTTCTCTTTCGGGATGAAATGAATTGAGCAATCATAGTCTTTAATAAGTTCCAACCATCTCCTTTGTCTCATGTTCAATTCCTTTTTTGTGAAAATATACTTCAAACATTGTTGGTATGTGTATATATCACATTTCTCCCCATTAAGATAGTGCCTCAATATCGTTAGAGAAAAAATTACCTTGGCCTGCTCCAGATCATGCATAGGATAGTTCTGTTCAAGAGTTTTCAGCTGTCGAGATGCATAAGCAATGACCCTGTCATTCTTATGTGGATACACCCAAGAACTTTTAAAGATTCATCGCTAAAAATAATGAATCCTCCTCCACTTGAAGGAATAGTTAACACAAGTGCAGTAACAAATCTCTTCTTTAGCCCTTGGAAACTTTCCTCACACTCCTTTGTCCAAATGAACGTGACCCCTTTTCAAGTTAACTTGGTTTATGGATTAGAGATTAATGAAAAGTATTCCACAAACCTCCTATAATATCCCACTAATCCAAATAAACTATAAATCCCAGCTATTATTGTATGCTCAAGCCACTCCTCTACAGCTTTTGTCTTTGCAGTGTCAATTGTGATTCCTTCATTGGTAACAATGTTCCCCAAGAAAAAATCTTGTTGTAACCATAATTCACATTTACAAAAATTTCCCAAAATCCTCTCCTTACATAGTGTTTTCAAAATAACCCTTAGATTATTTTCATGCTCTTCATGAATTTTAGAATATATCACAATATCATCAATAAAAACAACCATAAAGTTATAAAGGTATTCCTTAAAGACTCTATTCATGAAATCCATAAAAATAGGAGGTTCATTAGTTAATACGAAAGGCATAACAAAAAACTCATAATGCCCATATCTTGATCGGAATGTATTTTTTCTAATATTCTCATTTTTCACCCTCAATTGATGATAACAAGATCAAAGATCAATCTTAGAGAAGCATTGAGACCCATGAAGTTGGTCAAATAAGTCATAACTTCTTGGAAGAGGGTATTTGTTCTTTACTGTGACCCCATTCAGTTCTCTATAATCAATACATAGCCGCTTAGATCCATAATTCTTCTTCACAAAGAGAAAAGGTGATCCCTAAGGAGAAACACTCAGTTTCATAAACACCTTATCCAAAGATATTGGAGTTGATTCTTTAATTCCTCCTACTCCACATTTTCCATCCTATACGGGGTTATTGATATTGGATGAGATCCAATTATGATTTCAATAGATAACTCTATTTCCCTTTTTGGGGGAGGTCCATGCAACTCCTCAGGAAATACCTGAATATATTCTTGGATAATGGGGAAATTTTCTATCCTAAAACTCCCATTTCCTACTTTTTCATCAGAGATTAATTCCAAAAAAAGGATATTGGAGGTTCTTCTAGACAAAGATCAGGTTGGGATATCTCCCCTTGGAAGATAACTATAGGTTTTCTATTCAATATTACTGTGATTTACTTAATTATGAATATTATCTTAGCATTATACATTGAGAGAAATTTCATCCCTAATATAATGTAGAATTATAGAATAGGAATGACTACTATACTAGTCATAATATTGTGGTCACCAATTTAAATACTAGATTTTCTAAACACTGAAGATGCTTGGATAGTACCATCATGAGTCTTGAGTGATAACTCTACTTTTAGTAAGTTAGGGGGTTGTTTCCAAATTCTTTGAAACATGGAGGAAATAAAGGAATACATAGAACCAGAATCGAACAATGTACTTGCTAGCTCTGACGGAACAACATGAGTACCTGCTACCATATCATTTGGAGCTTGAACTTTAGTTCTCTTGATAGTAAAATCACAACCGTTCTCCCTTGGCCTTTGTTGATGCTGGTGGCGGTTCTCCTCCATTGGCTCAAAATAGGACAATGATTGGAAATGTTCCCAAGTTGTCTACACTTAAAGAACCTAACATCAGGTAGGGACTGCACCATCTTCCCCATGCTGTTAGTATTTGGATGTTGAGGTTTCACCTCACTATGACAATCCATCACAATATGGTCACATCTTCCACACTTGTAGCATTTCCCACTCCGGAGTAGGCAGTTCACCAATTGCTTCTTCCAACATTTATTACACGTGGTACGTTGCACATTCTTGCCTCCTATTCCTTGATCAAATCTCATCCCTAATAATGGCTCTATTGATCTCTTCTTTTCATTGGATTTATGTGACAACTACAACTCACCAAACTCTAGTTCGACTTTCATTGCACTTCGCATGATCTCCTCATAGCTATCATAGTCACGGTTGGAAAGATTCTTCCGCAGATGACGTCTTAGACAACTGAAGAATCTATCAACCTTACCATTTAGATCCATGAAAAATCTAGAGGTATAACATTAATTCCTTGTGAAGTTCATCTCATAGCTTCCCACAGATTCATTCTCCATCTGCTTCAGCTCGAGAAACTTCTTCACCATTCTTGTTCTCATGGAACGAGGGAAATACTTACTGAAGAAGATCCATCTAAACTCTTCCCACACCATAGCTTGAACCTACAATCATTACCTCATGTTTTTAATCAGTTACCACCACTGATCATCTTCTCCCTCTAAACGATAAACAGCTAGTGTGACCTTCTCATGCTCTGAACTACGGAGCACAAAAAAGATCTTCTCTATAAAGCTGATCCACTGTTCATCTATCAATTGGTCAGTTGATCAACTAAATGTTAGTGTTCAATGACACATAAAGGATTCGACATAATGTTGTTCCCTTCATGGTGAGATTAGTCTCTCAGCTTTATTCAAGTTATTTCTCATAACTTGAGCCAGTTGGTTCATCATTGGCATGAATGTTTCAATTATTTCTTCCATCGGGGATCCGTTAGTGCATGGTCCATTGGGATAACCATTTCCATGGCTCCTACTATTTCATTTAATTTTCTAAAGGAATAAAACCATATTGATAAAATTATTTCATTTAAAAATCCTTTAACTATAAATGAATTTATATCTTAAAAAATCTTTAAAAAATTACTTTTCTCTATAAATCATTCATAATGATTCTTAAAAATCATATGATTAACCGAACATATACGCAGAGAGTGTTGTAACCAAGAGTGAAAAAGTCACATTTTTGTTTACCAGGATACCCTGGGTCAAGTTTGAAACTCCTTGTTTGAGTTTTCACTCCATGTACCTCTGTACAAGAGACTCTTCTACCAGCTCGTATTCAGAGAGGGATGTATTTGCCTGAAAAATCACTTACTCAATACTGACCAAAATACAAGGATGTTTTCTTATATTTAAACATATATATAGGATTATTCCTAATGTTTTTACAGCCTAATTACCATAATTAACTAAACTATCATTTGAATCCAACTTTCATATCCCTCCTATTTATTACATAAATTGTCATTATATTTTACAAATAGAGGATCTTTAAAGTCTAGTGTCTTGAAAATAAGGAAAATGATACATGAAAAAACAATAAAAAATTCTTATAAACCAATTTTAAGGAGACATTATAGGTTCATACTATGTACAATTACTGCATCTTATATCCTGGAGACATATATCAAAGGAAAGGGTGAGCAGAAGGCCCAATAAAGAAAACAAGTGAAATAGTTGACACATGATCTTGAGCAATATTAATAAGAACATGATAAAAATCATAAATACCTGAGCAATGGAAGAATAGGAATATCATGATAAAAATAACATGAATCATAACTTGAATATGTGGCTATAACATTTTATTTAAACATTCACAAACATATCACCAAGGTTTATCCCCTAGGTGTCATAAAAATTACCAAGGTTATTCACCAAGGTATCATGAAACTTGTCATCTATAGAGATTAATTGCTTTACCCAATTCATTGGAGCGCTATTAGGGAGAACCCTTAATATATATTTATTTACCTATGATCCACATATATCAAAATAAAACATTTCATAAATAACCCATAGAGAACAAAATAAATGAGTTTCATTTCAAAATTGTGACGTTTTAAAATTAAAAAAATGTCATTATGTCAATTATAACCCATGGAAAGGGAGTGAGGGTTATATGTATGTCAAGTAAAAAATAAAATATATATTTTCTGGTATATTTATGAGCACCCATAGAAACAAAATAGGTCTAGTTATTCATATAAATATAACTAGAGAGAATGAGAGTGAAATTTTGAGGGAGAATTTCTACAGCGTAACGGCTATATATTAAGGGTTTAGATAATAATGAAAAGGGAAGGGACAAGGGTATCCCATACATAAATTATCCATTTTAATAAGAGAGACATAATGAAAATAATTAACATCATGGTGTGGAAATTTGAAGGATAAAACACATGAAAAGTAAACATGAAAGGAAAGAGAAAGCACAATTTCTTTTACAAAAAATCGGCAGCCAAACGACGTCACATAAAAATTCAGAAAAACAGTTGTTGAGAGAGGAAAAGGTATATAGTCATTTGGAAATGAAATGGATAGTAGTAAAGATATATAATAACAACTCCATCATGATAAAATGGAACTCTATGACATACCGGTATATTACTAATCATACTTAATTATTCACTGAAAAATCATGTTGACATTATTATGCTCTAAAAATATCACTGATCACAATTATAGAAGTCATTTTCATTAAAAATCATTTCACATTATTAATTATTTACATAATAAAAAAATATTTTAATATATCCCTTTTTTCACAATTCATCAATAATGCACATCCTATATTTACTTGGATATTTGAAATTCAAAAACTGTTTCATAAGAAAAAATAAAAATTTTATTTATATAAAATGATTACAAAAAGGAGATAAGGTCTCATTACATAGCCCCTTATAACACCAGTATAGGACCAACGTGTCAGGTGTGCTATGGTGATATAATCTTGGGGTGGCTAGGAAAACATTGCTCGAGTGGGGATTTCTATCAGCTTAAACTTCTCCCTTAAGCGATTCAGTTCATGCTTTTTATGCTGATGTTTAAATTGGGCTAGGTCCAGAGCAAAGCCCAGTGATGATACCTCCTTCCCATGATCTAACATATGGGCTTCATATTCCCAAGTCTACTGGATGAGGCCATTCAATCTTATTTCTGTATTAATTAACCAAGATAACTGTATTTATAAAAAAAATGTTAATATTATAGTTTTGAATGGTCATATTTACCAACTATCATATAACTGTCAAAACCTAACAGTCTCATTTAAATTATGCCCACTTCATTAATAAATGGAAATAGTTGTGTTGAGTATAAAATAAAATAACACATAAATTTAGGGAACAAATATAATTGAAATATTCGGGTCATTATATTTCTTCAGTGAGAATAAGTAATATTATGTTGAGAGACACCAAGAGGATGATATACTTTTGAATTAGCTACCTAGAATGGTTGGAATTGGAGATGAGTAGAATTTTTGTTGTGATGGTTCAGTTGAATTTGGATATAAATTGGGGGGTATATACGCCATATATTATCAATATCATATTCAATGGAACATTTAGATAGTGAAACATGTTATATTTAAACACCCTTCTACATTCAATAGATCCTATGAGATAGTAAAAGATAAAGGATGGATTAAATCCTAAAATATTATATTTGATATAATTAGATTATTGGATCATCAAAAGATAATAATTTAGATTTTCCTTTTTAAAGGTGAATGTATTCAATGGAATAAAATTGATTAAAATACTAATGAAAGTGAAGAGATTTATATCTTGGAATGGGAAGATATTAATAATATATTCTAAGAGAAATATTTTCCTAATATTTTTCTAATTAGGATGAAAAGTAAATTCTTGGAATTGAAATAAAAGGAAGATGATTTAGTAACCACATATGAAGAAAAAATCCCTTGATTGGCAAGGTATACACAAGATTTAAATAGTAATGTTGATAATATAATTAATAAATTTTACTCATGATTAATGCCATGTTATTGAATGGAATTAGCTTCCAATGAATTCAAAATTTATGAGAAATATTTCTATTGTACTGAGAAGGTGGAAATCAAAATGGAGTTCATCGATGACCTTTTGTACCAAGAAAACTAAACGAAAAAGTGCTCTTGATTGATAGAAATGTGTAAGGGTGATTCAAATAAATATGATGGTAAGAAAATTACGATTTTATTTCATGATATTTTAGGTAAAAACACCCTGATGAATGTCTGATGATGTTTTTTAAGTTATTTTAATGTGGTAAGATGGGTTTTATGGCATATAATTTCAATAAAAAAGATCATGGTAGTGGTAAGAAAAATTCTACTAAATATGTTGTAAAATGTTATTCATCTAATAAGATGGTTCATGATGCCAATCAGTATACAAATAAGAAGCTAAATGATTTATATAGATAGAATATAAGTAAAATGGTGTTCTGAAATCCATTGAAACTTATTTAGAAGATGTTGTCCCATTAAACAATGTGGTTTTAAGTACATTTGTTGATTATTTAGATTATACTAATGTATAGTTTTATTTGAGGTCTACACATTCTTTCATTTATGAGAAATTTTATAGTAAATAGGACATTCAGTCTCATGATATAGATTTGGAAAATATGGTAAAAAAATAAGATGGGGTATTGATGAAAAAATGAAATTATAAGAATATTTATATTATTGTCTATATAAATAATGTAATATCCCAGGTAAATAAACAATATGACATTTTCATATCTATTAATATTTGTGAATTAATTGTAAATTTTACTTTAAAGGGGATTCTATATTTTATGGCATATCCAATACACAACAATGGGTTTCTTTGAAATATTACATTGCACAAAACATTGAGTTATACTGAAAAATAATAATATAAAAATATTATTTTAAATTGTAGTTAATTCATAGCTGTTGTAATGGTCAGACTAAAAAGAACTAACTACAAAATGATTATACATGTTTTTAAATGTTTTTAAAGTTATCTAATAAAAGTTAGAGGCTTAATATGTGAATGAACCTATTTTAAAGCAAAAATACTCTAATATTCTTTAAAAGGTCGATTTACAACCATATAATAGTGAATCCTCTTTAAATATAGTTTTGGTCAGTTTTGTATGTTCTATTTGAGAAAAAAATTCTTCTTTAGAATTGGGACTTCAAAATTTACTTTGGGTAAATTTTGGGTATTTTTCAGATAAAATTCAATTTTTATGAATAGTGAAAAATACTATATTTTAATTCAAATCTGTATTGCCATATAATTTATTTATATGGTTATATTATCTTTTTATTTGGTTTTATAGTGTAATTATAATATATTTCTAACATTTAATATAATTTTGGTCATTTGAATTAATTTTACTTTGAAATTGGATATAAACAAGTGTCAATATTTTGGTAGTTAATGCTCCAAACCATTTTTTTCATTTTCAAAAGCGCCTCTTTAATGAAAAATGAAACAATACAATTCAATAAAATTGATCACTTAATTGAAATTAAAACATTCAAAAACCCCATCACCATCATAGTTCCCATGAACCTCGAGTCGAGTGCCTGCCTCGAGTCACACAGCGCCTCCCTCGAGTCACACTACACCCGCCTCGAGTCACAAGCCCATCACATCAAAAATACATGACAATCACCTTCTCATCATCACCATACCGTAGAGACCCACCAGAAACCTTATCATCATCAACACTATCTTTGCATCCAATCACCAATGGTTACATAGAAATCCAACACCCAACATCCATCAATATCAAGATGAAAATATTATCAGAGCTGAAGATCCATAAATTCAACACCAGATCATGGAAAATCAAGAGGAAACCATCACCGTCTCATAGATAGACCAAAATGAACCCGCATATTCCAATCCAAATACAACTTCAAAAATTAGTAAATAAAAAGACATCACCAGACGCCAGAAGAAATTCTTGCTGTGCAGATCCTGTCTCTGCCAACCAGTACGCAATCAGAGGCCATGATGAATTGCCCACTATGAACATCATAGGCAAGGAGGATCCCCCAGGACATAGGAACTCATAACTCAAACCCAAAAAATCATCACACTGCCATGGGTGCCCTATCCATCTTTGAGAGAGTCAGGCAAGAAAAAGACAACATTTATGTAAAGGCCGAGTCCAAGAAGCACCCCCCAATTCCAAGAATACACCGCCATATCTAGGAGAGCATAGTATGTTCACCATATCAACCTAGGGCGAAGGAGGCAATGGTGAGGGAAGAAACCCTAACGAGTTGTACCCCTTACGAGCTCATTTTTGATAGTTAAAATTTCATAAAGACATTTTTTTGTTTTTACAACGAGATTTAATTTTAAAATATTTAATCAAAATTATATTTTTTGAATTTGGTAAAATAGACATCGTTTTTGAATTCTGAATATAAAATATTGTTTTGTCTGAATTTTTGGTATTTTTCTGAAAAACTTCAATTTTTGTTGAATAGTGAAACCACTAAGTAGTGGTTAAAAATCTGAACTTTTCATTTAAATGAAATTTGACAACTTGTATGAATTGAATTTCGAAAATCTGACATACTTGGTTGTTATTACAAAATAAAATGTGGATCAATTTGATTAAAATAATTTTTGTAAATAGTAACTTTTGACTTTTATTTACCGCAGTTAAAGGTATATAATGTAAATCAAGGTTAATAGAAAATTATAATAATAAAAAATTACTTTAACACTTTCCCGAACCTTATTGGATGATTCATGGCCGACCATGGGCATCATTGGGTGGATTTGGGGACCCCATAGAGCAACATGGGAGTGATAATGACACTTTAGAAAAATTAATTTAATGTATTGTCAAAAATGACACAAACATATAACATTTAGTAAAGCAATTTTTACATGGGGTTATATAAGTTATCATTTCATCTATTAATATTCCTCAAAAATAAACATATTTCCTACATCATGGTATTTTTTATAATTTTTAGACATCAAATAAATAAAATTATTAATGACACAAAAATGATGTAGAATTTACATCATTTATAAATATTTAAATAAATAAGATTATATATATTAAAAAGATACCAAAAAAATTTCCAAATCTTATTGGATGATTTTATTTTGAACATGAGTTATCTTATCATTTACTTTATTGAGTTTTGGACCTTTTGTAACTGAAGATAAGTTTATAATAAAATAATTGTTTCAAACCTTCTTAAAGAGCCCCTTCTCTCCATTATAAAAGGAAACCACTTATAACTCATTACTCATAACTCTCAAGAACCATGGTTCATCCAAACCCTTAAAAAATAATATCTAAATATCCCTATCTTTCACTTATAATCATATCCATATGTACAAGGAACTTGATCAAATCCATTTGGTTCAAACCAAAAGGAGTTACCCGATTTTAAGGTAATGGCTTCTCCTAAATTCGTTTCTATTATTTTTATTCTCCAACACCTAAACTCTTTTTATTCCATTAATTTATAACAAAAACAGTATCATTAATATACTAGGATTTAGTTATTTTAATTATTCTAACTACACATACACACACCTCCATCTAATGGTTAAAGAACATACTATTTCTGTGGATGACAAACTAACACCTCCCGAAACGACGATTGTTCAATAATATTTTTTCGCCCCTCATGGTGGAAATTAAGATGGAACTGTATTTATATATGATATATATTATGTCTATTTTTTATTTATGCTTCTGTCTTTCTCATTTATATAATACCATTATAGTTTACATTATAGGAATACAAGATAATTTCATTTGAGGAAGTGCAGACTAACACCCCCTTAAAGTGATATGACACATTCATGCCATACGTGGTTTGTATAAAGGATGGAGTTAATAATATTGTATATGATATTATACTGAAATTATAATATACCTATGTATCATAAAATTTCATTCCATTAAAATATGAAATAGAAAATAAAGTAGCATCTATGCATACGTATGACTTACCGTCTATATGAATGGTGCACTTCTTTTCTTATCTCCAAATGTTATCTACTATTAAAAATACATATATATACTGGATATATATGATATATATGATATCTAAATCATTAATATCATTATGGAGATAATGTATCTTTGAGCACATGGACAAATTGTAATTATAACAAGTTCATTTTTGACTCAAGTTCCAAACATCATCAAAATGTCCAATACAAACTCAAATAATTAACTAATTGTTATTTCATGGAAATAAGTGATATAAAAGAAATAATAAGCATGAAAAAGGTTCTTAATCATGTATATATTAACTTATGTTTTTTTATTCAGGAAAAACATGGAACAAACGAGTCAAGTTGGACACATGGTAAGGGATTTCTTATCTCAATTTTAATTCCGTGATACTTCCATTTTTTCCCACTTATTTATATCATGTCATGTATTGTGTACATCCATTTGATATATATTATCATGATTATATTTATATTCATGGTATTATTTGATTCATTTGGTTCTTATTAACTTTTGTTCATATGAATCAATTGGTTACAATGTGCTGAAGGGTTTTATCTCACTTTTTATTCTCGTGAAATTCATTCTATATTTGTCACTGTTTCCTTTGTGTGGTGTATGTATTGCCCATTATTTGTACACTTTGTTTAATATAATTTCATTTATAGGTATTTACATCTTCATTTAATGATCCTTGTTTCACGTGGTGTATGTTTCGTAAGTTACCAAATGGGTAAGGGAACTTTTTAACCCAATTTCTATTCCTTGTGTTAATCCTCTAATTCATAATTATTTCATGCTATGATTATGTGTGGAATCACTATTTGTTAATTTATGTTTTAATTTACACTCCCCTTTGTGTGGATATAATTTTTATACACATAATCAATCCATCGATAAATTTTCAAGTCATCGATATGAACTTGATCAGATTAATTTTAACTCACTTTCCATTCAATGAGTTAAACATCCATGTTATTTGTTTTTTCTAATAAATATCTTGCTTGAATGTCCTTTGATTTAATTAAAATAAATATCCAATCATATTGAGTGTATTTATATTTTTCACACATTATTATTTAATTTTTTTAATCTAATGATACCGTCATTATAAGGGATTTTGTCTCAATTTACATTCCATTGGGACTTCATTGTGGTTATGAAACAATTAACTCTTACATGGTGTATATACCATCCTTTGGAATATTATATCATGAATCAATTTATTTTCATGATATTATAAAGTTATGATTAAATTTTATTCCTCAATTATTTGTAGTCAAGAATCTCTTATTCAGTTAAAAACACTTTAACTAAAATATTGTTCTAAATGATTTAATGATTTATTCTTATAAATATTTCTCATTAATGTCAATGTTTTCAAAATGGGTTTTAGGATTTATTTATATGGACAATAATATATACAAATGAAAATTCATTTAAAATATTCAAATTTTTATTGCGAAATTTGAATCAAAAATCACATTATTAAATGTTTTAAATGTTTTTTGAAAATGGTTTCATAAAGAATTTATTATGTCAATATATTGAAATAATATATTTTGATAGCAATGTGGAAATTTTATATTTACTTTATGCTTATGTTATGTGTTATGATTATGTTATGGTTATGGGGAATTGTTTACCTATACTGGTGGTTCCGTGATAACCCTAGGGTGGGTGAGCCCGAGATAGCTCTTCAATGCATTGGGTAATGTGACAGAGGTAAAAGTCAATGTTTCTCCTATGGGATTTAGGGAATATACTATCATGGGTATTCCATCGTAAATGCCTACGTAGTATTTATATCTAAAATTTAAGTATGTTATGTATTCCTATAGTTATGTTTATGATTTATGATTTTTGTGTCTTATTTATAAATATTATGATTTCATAAGGTGTGTTATGAATAAATAGTAAGGATTCATTGAATTGTATTTATTGATGGGATAATGTTTCCCTTCCTTAATTTATAACCCTTAATGATCATTTTTTTCTCATCGTATGTTTCTGAAATGATTTTGATAGGACATAAAGTGGAATAGGGGTAAGGATGAGATCAAGGAAAATTCAAGTTGTCTAAAACAAGGAACTAGACATGTTTTTTAAAGTGATTTTATTTTATAAAAAAATGTATTTTGAGTTGTAGTGTCTATATGTAATATTCAAGTTAACATGTAATAGTTATGGAAAAATTCTCTAAAACTCAAAACCTGAAAATATCCTAAATGTGAATTATTCATATAATTCACAGTTATGTTCTATTTATGGCTGGAGCATTATAGTTGGTATCAAGGGTAATTTTGGACAACTATATTGATTATGAGTTTTTGTTAAACACATGGTTAATCCCTAGGTCTATTATTTTAGTTAAATCCTAGTTTTATAACTTTTTTAGTTCAAGGAAATTTTTTTACAAATGGAAGGAAGAGGATCTCAGACATCATTCATATATCTTCCTGATGACATGCTTTAAAAAATTATTGCAAAGTCTTGTTTGGATGAATGTGAAGATTTATATATCATACAACTCACTTGGAAATAGTTGTTTGAGATATCAAACACCTCCACAATACCTCGTTATCATCTAGGATCATGGGATGAATTTAAACAAATCATAGTTTCACAATATATTTATATTTTTAAGAAAGGTAAATGTTATCAGGTCACTTTCAAATATTTTACCTTATCACAAGATATTGAATCCTATTATGATTTTGAATAATGTACTGAAAAGGAGACCCTTGTGCAACATATTTCTATTTTCTTTTACAATATAGTCTCTAATAACATACTTATGGTATTTTATAAGGATCACTAATTGAATGTTTCAACTAAAATTTGGTGAGACATTATTACAAAAATCATGTTTTGTTTGATGTTTTGAAATAATATGTCATACATGATTATTTTACAAAACTATTTTTCTGTAAACACCCATATGGCCCAAGATGTACAATGTGTATTTGGATAAAGGAAGAAAATTATTTTGAAGGACCACTAAATATTTTTTGAAAGCCATGGACCTTCTACCAATGTGAACAAGATGACAATGAAACCATGTTGACACCATGATCAAGGTTTGATGTTCTTTATTTTGGGAATAGTTATATTTTATATTATGGGGTGAAATAAACAACTGATGATATATAAGATGTTGAGGTATTAATGAGTTAGGATTAAAATTATAGATATAAGACAAAATTTGAGGTTAAAAAATGTTTTGGTTATTTTGGAGTTTTATAAAAAGGAAAACACACAGGTCATGTGACAACCCATCACGTCAGACAAGGCAGTATGAATCTAACCCACAACCATAGTGCAATTGAGATTTATCACCTACCACTAGCCTACGCAAAGTCCCTAGATAGTATGACTTATTCTTTTTAGTTAAATGATTTTTTGGATCAAGAATAAGTTGATTTTGGTAACTTATGTTTTATCCAATGGATATCATTAGTATATGAAAATGATTTGATGATTATGTGACTTTTTAAGACGTTGTCTCTTTTGACGAAAAACTCTATGCCTATAAAAAATAGAATACTATTGGATTTTATTTGTAGAATAAAGGATAAAATTCTATATTGGAAGAATATTTGTTTTATGTTGATATCGGTTATTTATGGAAATGATTAACCTATCACAGAGAATATTTAATTAGGTTAATTTCACTTCAGTGTGAGACATTAAGAGTAATCTATGTTATTTGGAGATAAATGTTAAGATTTATAGTGGAAGACTATGTGATCTAATTATTTGGAGTTTTGGGATTCAATATTATTTTGGGCTACCTTGAAGAATTTTATGTACATTTGTATATTGAACGGTCTTCGATGAAATTTGGGTACTGTTTGTTGAATTTTGGAGATTAAGAGTATATTTCTTTTTATAATGGATTGCCTTTTTGGGGTTTATTTGATATTGTACTGACCATTTTTGTTGATGGTTGATGTATAATTTCAAGGGAAATATATTATTCGTATTTTTTGGATCATGTTATACTATATAAGTTTATTCTAGTGCTTTTAATGTTACCATGTCAGTTTAAATACTCATAGTTTGGAGAAAATATGAGTTTATGGTAGAAATTTACTAATGTATGAAAGAATACATGACAAGTAAGTATGCTTCATTATGTTTTTAGTTAACATCATAAATAAATTCCTCAATGAAAAGTAACTTAAAACAAAAATTTTGTATGTTATCTTTTACTAATGTGTAATCAAAGACTGTTGAACCCACCACATGTTTATGATTTTCTGGTGATTAACTTTCTCCTAATCATGTTTTCTATCACCCACCATCAGAACGTGATGGTTTGTTTTATCCTTTATATCCAAGTTTTTATGTAATCATTGAATCTGTTGTCTTAGATAAACTTTTTACTTCTCTTCTGTTATTTTAATGTGATAGTTTTATGGACTCTTTTTTCCGATGTGGGACTTTCAATGAAGTTTACGATCCCAATTTTAAAATTGTGAGGATGAAATTCCCAGAATGGGGGAAGGATTTAACATCCCAAGAAAATAATGAATATAAAATTTTCATATTTATTACTATTTGAGAAATAATTATTAATTTTACTTTAATGGGGATTCATTATTCGATGGGATACCCAATACATAACAATAGGATTCTTTGAAATATTACATTTCATACAACGTTGAGTTATAATGAGAAATAATAATATAATATTATAATTTTAAATGGTTGTTAATTCTTAGCCATTGTAATGGCAGGAATAAACATAACTAATTAAAAAATGAATATACATATTTGTTAAATGTTTTTACATTTATCCAATAAATGATTGTGGCTTAAAATGTGAATGAATCTAATTTTAAGCATAAATAGTCTAATATTCATTAAAATGTTAATTTACCGCCTTTTATTGGAGAATCCCATTCAAATATAGTTTTGTTCAGTTTTATATTTTCTATTAGAAAATATAAAATTATTCTTTAGAATCGGGACATCAAAATTTACTTTAGGTAAATTTTGGTATTTTCTGATAAAATTCAATTTTTAATGAATAGTTAAAAATACTTTATTTTAATAAAAATATTAATTGTAATATAATTTATTTAAATGGTTATATTATCTATTTAATTGGATTTAAAGTTAAATTATATTATATTTTTACAATTTAACATAATGTTAGTCATTGGAATTAATTTCACTTTGAAATTGGACATAAACTAGTGCTAATATTTTGATAGTTAATATTTCTCTAAAACACGTTCTTTGTTTGGAAAATGGGAATTAATTTTAAATTAATTAATAAAACATTTATGTTTTTATTTTGGTAAAATAAACATCATTTTTGAATTTGGAATATGGAAAATATCTTAGGATGATATTTTGTTATTTTTCAAAAAAATAATTTTTTTTATTAATAGTGAAACCACTAAGTAGTTGTAAAAATATGACTTTGTCATTTAAATAAAATTTTACTGCTTCTATTAATTGAATTTAAAAAATCTGACATACATGGTTTTTATTAGTAAGTAAAATTTGGTTCAATTAGATGAAAATAATTTTTGGTGAATAGTAACATTTGACATTTATTAACCTCGGTTAAAGGTATATAGGGTAATTCAAGGAAAAAAGTATATTATAATATTACCAAATTACATTAAAACTTTTCCTAAGCTTATTTTATGAGTCATGGCCGACCATGGGAATCCTTGGGTCGATTTCAGGGCCCCATGGAGCCACTTGGGAGTGATAATGAAACTTTAGATTAATTAATTTAAAGTAAAGTAAAAAATGACACAAATATATATCTTTTAGTAATGTAATTTTTACATGGAGTTATATAAGTTATCTTGTTGACTATAAATATTCATAGGAAATCTAAACAGGTTTCCTACATCATGGTATTTGTTTTATAATTTTTAGTCTTCAAATAAATAAAATTATTTATTACTCAAAAATGATAAAGTATTTACATCATTAGTAAATGATTTAAATAAATAAAATTATAAATATTAAAAGATATCCAAAACCTGTAAAATTTTTATTTGATGATTTTAAATCGAACATCGGTCATCTTATCTTCATCTTTAATGAGTTTTTGACATTTTTAAACTGAAGATATGTTTATAATAAAATATATTTTTTTAATTATTCCAAAAGATTCCCTCATATCCCTTATAAAATGACACCAATTATTTCCCATTACTAACATATCTCAAGCCCTGTGTCTCATCCAAACCCTACCCAAATATGCTCTAAATATCCCTCTATTCACCTTATAAGCCTTAAATTTTTCAAAAAGCACATCAATAAATGCATTTTTGGTTCAAACCAAAGGGAGTTACCCGATTTTAAGGTAACAATTTCTCTAAAATTCATTTCTTTTTTTACCTCTCCAACCACTAAACTCTTCTTATTCCTTTTATTAATAACAACCCCTATATAATAAATATTCTAGGATATTTTTATGAGAAGTATTCAAACTACACATACACAAACCTCCATCTAATGAGGGAAGAACATACGGTTTTTATGGATAACAAACTAACGCCCCACGAAACGAAGATTGTTCAATTATCTCCTTCCGCCTCTCATTCTGGCCATTTATATAGAACTATATTTATATATAATACATATTATGATTATTGTTTCTTCATTATACTTTATTTTTCATTTATATCATACCATATGGTTTCCATTTTGGGTAAACACGATAATTTAATTTGAGGAAGTGTGAACTACCGTCCCCTCAAAGTGATATGGCTCGTTCTTTCCTTATGTGGGATGTATAAATGATGTAGTTAATTAAATTATATATTATTATATACTAGAATTGTAATATACCTATGTATAATTATGTTTCTGTTCCATTAAAATATGAAACTGAAATTAAAGTAGCGTCCATGCGTACTTACGACATACCATCTCTATGAACGCTGCATTTCATTTCTTGTCTCCATATGTTATATACTGTTATAAATACATATATATACATGATATATATGATATATATGACATCTAAGTCATGAATATAGTTCTTTAGATAATTTAATTTTGACCACATTGACAAATTGTAATTATAACAAGTTCATTTTTTACTCATGTTCCGAATATCGACAAAACGTCCAATACTGATTGAAATAATTAACTAATTTTTGTTTCAAGGAAATAAGTGATATAAAATTAATAATTGACATGAAAAACGTTATTAATCAAGTATAAACTAACTTAAGTTAATTATTTAGGAATAATGAGGAACAAACAAGTCATGTCGGGCATGAGGTAAGGGATTTCTTATCTCACATTTAATTATGT
Source organism: Viscum album (assembly GCA_963277665.1). Taxonomy (NCBI): domain Eukaryota; kingdom Viridiplantae; phylum Streptophyta; class Magnoliopsida; order Santalales; family Viscaceae; genus Viscum; species Viscum album. The sequence goes on from OY728128.1 coordinate 1,985,782,020, forward strand.
GAGATTTCGATTGTTCGCCACTTATTAATTGCATGTGGTGTATTGTGTACTAAAATATGATATATATCATATTTATTCTCTTTATATTCATGTAATTCTGTGATTAATTTGGTTTTTACTAACTTTTAGTCATGCGACTCAATTGATTACACGTGGTAAAGGGATTTATCTCACTTTTTATTCCCGTGAGATTCATGATATATTTGTCACTATTTATTTTGTGTGGTGTACGTACAGTACATGATTTTTACAATTTGTGTAATATGATTTCATTTATGGGTATTTAAATCTTCATTGAATGATCCTTCTTTCATGTGGTTTATGTTTCATAAGTTACCAAATCAGTAAGGGAACTTTGTATACCCATTTTCATTCCTTGGGTTAATCTTATAATTCATAATAATGTCATGCTATGATTATGTGTGGAATCAATATGGGTTAATTTATATTGTAATTTACACTAGTATATGTGTGAATATAATTTTTATAAACATAACCAATCAATTGACAAATTCTCAAGTCATCGATATGAACTTGATAAGAGTAATTTTAACTCAATATCCACTCATTGAGTTAAACATCCAAGTCATTGGTTTTGTATTAAAAAAACATGTGTGAATGTCATCTGATTGATTTACAATAAATATACAATAATTTTGAGTGTATTTTTATTGTTCACACGTTATTATTTAATTAATTTATCTTTAATCTAAGGATACCATCTTTATAAGGGATTTCGTCTCAATTTACATTTCATTGATACTTTATTGTTGTTATGAATCTATTCGCTCTAACATTGTTTATATACTGCCCATTGGAATATTATATCATGAATGCATTTTTTCTCATGATATTATAATGTTTTTATTAATGTTATTCGTCAATTATTTGTATTGAAGCATCTCTCATTTTGTTAAAAACCCTTTAACTAAAATATTATTTTAAATGATTTTTAGATTTATTATTATAAATATTTCTCATTAATGTCATGTTTTCAAAATAGGTTTTAGGATTTTTTAAATGGAAATTAATGTATTTAAATTATAATTCATTTAAAAGTTTCAATGTGGTATGGGACACTTTGATTCAAAAAACTCTTTATTAAATGTTTTAAAGGCTTTTTGAAAATTGTTTGATAAAGAATTTATTATGTCAATATCATGAAATAAAATATTTTGATAGCAATGTGGAAGTGTTATATTTATTTTATTCTTCCGTTATGTGTTATAATTATGTTCTGGTTATTTGGAATTGTATACATATATGGGTGGTTTCATGATAAACCTAGGGAGGGTGAGAACGAGATAGATCTCCAATGCATTGGGTAACGTGACAGAGGTAAATGTTAATGTTTCTTCAAATAGATTTAGTAATTGTACAATGATGAGTATTCCAATCTAACACCCTAAGTACCTGTGATTAAAACAATATAAGTATGTTATTTATTCCATAAGTTACCTTTATGATTTATGATTTTTTTATGTTATTCATAAATCTTATGATTTCGTAAAGTATGTTATAAATAAAGAGTATGGTTTCGTTGATTTTTATTTATGTAAGGGATAATGTTTTCTTTCCTTATTTTATAACCATTACTGAGAGATTTTTTATCATCCCATGTTATTGAAATGTTTTTCACCGGATATTAAGTGGAATAGGGGCAAGGATGAGATCATGGAAAGGTCATGCTATCTAAAACATGGAACTAGACATGTTTCTTTTTAGGAGTTTTTATTTTATAAAAAAATGGATACTAAGTAGTAGTGTCTACATGTAATATTTAAGTTGATATGTAATAGTGGTGGAATAATTCTCAAAAACTATAAACCTTAAAAGATTATCAAGGTAAACTATTCATTTAATTCAAGATTTTTTAATGTTTATGGTCTGATCCTTATAAATACATTACCATCACACATTTCAGTATTGACCCTAGTATATTCTGATATTATTTTGGGGATGGATTAGATTTTTTACAATGCTATGATAGATTTTTTAGCTAATGAAATTTGTTTTCAGTGAGAATTTTAGTTTGTATATATGAATAAAATCATACCATAGATAACATATTAAGTAGCCAAGAAACTATTTATAGATGAAAAAAAGTTATATTGCACATGTTGTCAATAATAAGGGAACTGGATAGGTTAATGATGTACTCGTAATAAAAATATACTTATATTTTCTACCTGATGAGTTACATAGTGTTAAACCTTATCAGTATATTGAATTTTCAATTGAATTAATTCATGATGCTAAGTTAATATCAAAACCCCCTTATCAAATGGATCAATTAAAACTTATGGAATTAAAAAATTAGTTGAAACAGTTTCTTAATAATGGTTTTATTCATCATATCACTTTACCATGATGTTCTTTTGTTTTTTATTAAAAAGAAATATTGTCATATTAGGATTTTCATTGATTATAAAGCATTGAATAACATCACTAAAAAGGAAAAGTATATATTACCTCATATAGATTATTTATTTTACTAGGTACATAGATATAAGTGTCTTTTTATGTTTGATCAATGTTCTAGAAACTATAAACTAAAAATTAAGGAGGATAAATTTATTTAAATACTATCTCGGACTAGATTTGTGCATTATGAGTTTGTAGTTCATAATTTCAGGTTAATAATTTTCCAATTTATATTTATGGATTTTATTAATAGATTATTCCATGAATATTTTCATAATTTTATAGTTTTTGTAATGATATCTTGATTTATTCAAAAATTTGCGAGGATCATGAAAAATAATTGAGTATTTTTTATACAAAACATGAAAGAAAATATGTTATATGAAAAAAACTAGAAAATGTAATTTCTTGTTGTATCATATTTTATTCCTGGGAATCATCATAAAAAATGAAGAAATAATTGTTAATATTTCAAAAACTAATGTTGTTGATTGATGGTAAAAACCAACAAATGTTATTTAAATTAATATTTTGTGGGTTATCATGAAATTATTTGTGGTGTATTGAAAACATTTCATGATTATCTATCCCACTGACTATGTTAACTCAAAAGAGAGTTAAATTTAGCCTGAAAAAAATAATATGATGATTTTTTTCCGGAACTAATTAGATGTCTGGTGAATGAATCAATTTTTACCCTACCTGCTGGAATAGTCAATTTCATATATATACTGATTCTTCATTAAAAGGAATATGATTTTTTTTCTTATGTATAATGATCATGTAATTGCTTATGCTTTATGGAATCTGAACCCACATTATTTAACTTATCCTAAACATGATCATGCGCTTTTCACTGTTATCTATTCTATTGACTAAGCTAACTCAAAATGGAGTTAAATTCATATTGAAAAAATAATATGATGATTTTTTTTCAAGAACTAAATAGAATACTTTTGAATGCATAAATTTTGACCCTACCCTCAAAAATAGTGAATATTTGGTATATGATGATGCTTCATTAAAAGGAATATGATTTTCCTTATGTTTAATGATCATGTAATTTCTTATGCTTTATCAAAACTGAACACACATGATTTAACTAATCCTACACATGATCTAGAATTATATGTTTGGTTTTTTTCAATAAATTTTTTTAGTTTTTTTATAAAAATAAACTATGAAATCTAAAAAGATTATAAAAGTTTTAGGTGGATATTAAATTATAAATAATTGAACATGAGATAGAGGAGATGGTTGAAATTGATTAATGGTAATTAATGCACAATTTATTATCATCGTGGAAAAGAAAACACAGTAGATAATGATTTGAGTTGGAAAATAATTCTTAATTAACCATATTTCTTTTAGAATGTGACCCTTTAGTTAATTATTTGATGAATTTTGGCCTAGAAGTTTTGGATACAGGTTTATGAACCTGGAGTTTCTTTTTAGTTATGTATTATTATTTTCAGGTGTTTTTGAAAAAAGAAATTCGGGAAATTTCTTAAGTAAACGTCGTGTACTTTATAAGTACATGCCCTGTACTTTATAAGTACACGTCGTGTACTCGGTTACCGCGGGTATCCATGTTATGGCAATGTAATGGTCGTGGACACAGCCAACTGTGGTGACCTGGAGACTACCTAATCCAAGGGCCAGTAAGGGAAAGTACCCACCATGTACATCTAGAGTACACACATTGTACATTCTTTTTCTCATTAAATGGATCGGGGTCGCGTCTAACCAACAGAACATATCTCTTCTCGACCTAGTTCATCCAGGAGGATCTGTACGACCACAATTCTATTCCGAGCCTTTGATCGAGTGTTCGTTCTCCGAATCAACTGTCATCAATTGCATTGGGATCACCTCAGTAATCAATTCCTTTTTCTTGATCTTGGTTTCTTGATTTCTACTCTTTCAAGATTCATCCTCAGTTGAGAGTTTTTTGAGTTTTGGTAGATCTACAGTGTTCTTGGGTGATTCAAGGCTTGATTTTAAACTAAAAAAATCCTACAACACCGAGGTTGGTGGTTTGTGCCTTTTCGTAGAAATTCATAGAGGTATATATGCAAATGTGTCCAATCCCCATGAATAGGGTATTGTGTGTTTACGGTTTTAGCCCTATAATTTTCCTATTATGCCTTGTGTTCTTGAGTAGAATATTTTTTATTTTAAATCGGATTGTTTACCTTGAAATGGGTGTTTTGGCCCATGTTTGTATGATTTTGACCATTTGGTCTATCCTTTCATGTTACACTGGTGTTTGTTTCTCCCATGCCAAGTATTGTAGGTTGTTGTGATTGGTTATTTGTTATTCGGTTATGTTGTAGACTATTTACCAAGTAGTTCATGAGGTTTAATTTTACCTATATGTAATGTTGCTCCCATTTGACTTACATAGGGCCGTGAGAAACTGGTATAGTAGACCATAGTGAGAATGGGCATTGAGGGCTTCTCCCGAGTGTCTGTTTGCTATTACGTTGCGAGACCATAGGTGGAATAGACATAAGTGATCCATTAGAGTATCTTTAGTTCTTCAACGTCGGCCATAGGGGGATTGAGATGTTGAGTTCTTCCCTAGAGTGCATTTTATTTACCGATATGGGACTAGAGGGGGAATTGACGGTGAGTGCTTCCTCAAAGAGTTTATGCTTCAGCTGAACCAGAGGGGTTATACTATGTTTAATTCCCATAGAGTTTCTTATGTTGTTTTGGTTGAACCAAAAGAGTTAGGATGTGAGTACTTCCCATTGGGTTACCTACTTTGATTAGATGATAGCTTGATATATGAAATAGTATGCAATTTACTTTTGGAATGTTTGCTTTTGAGTACTTCCTAGTTTACTACTTCTTTTTTCTATTTTCCTACCATATATATTCAATGACTGTTATGAATAGATCTTTTGGTGGTTGACTACTGGGATTAGTCTCACACCCTGTTTGGGTCATGATTTTGGGGCCAAACAGATTATATTTCTACAGATAGAGATAAGGGAAAGAGCCCTTCTACTTTAGGTACATGATTGCTGAGGTGCTGGAGAGCATGGGACCGAGAAGAGGCTTGTGATGCTAAGGATTTTATGTATTGTCATTGTATCTGGGTTATAACTTTATGCCAGTATTGTGACTTGTTTGGATGATTTCCTAGACATATCTATCATGCATCATTTATATATGTGCTCATGTGGTTTCTTACTTTTAGTCTTCCACTGTTTTCAGTTGTATGGTATTATTACTGCTTCCACTATTGTATATATGTTTTACTTCAACTGTGTTAATATTCTAATAAGGGAATTGTTTCCCACTATCACACCAAGACCATCAATTCTAGTTAGTAGCCAATGGTGTTCGGGGAAATGTGCTTGAGGCCATGTGACCAACCGGGTACGGGGCGCCTCTGGGTAGCTTCCAGAACCAGGACGTTATAAATTGGTATCAGAGGGATTTTTTCTTCTTGACATACTGTTTGGAGCCAATATCTAGGGAGAGGATGGAATATGTACTTGGAAATAATATTTTCCCAATATTAGCTAACCCGTGTACATGGAAAATCCAATCAACCTCGTTTATTGAAATTTTTATGGTTTTTCAATTTTATATTTTATTTGATTTGAGCATTGGGTGATTCACATGGATTATGATATTATTTTTGATATCATGGAGGTTCTATTTCTATTGCAACCCAATGCGATGAGGGTATGCCATCTCATGGATCATATAGGCACTTGTCATAAATCACTTGTCATGAATTTTTTCTATGCCATTTATGGTGCATTATCGATTGCATGTTGTTATGATAGAAGTTGTGTTTGATATGCATGTTTTTGTGATAGATGCCTGGATAGAATACATTCTTATTTAAAGGGGTATTGGATTGTGTATGGTTTTTTTCAATTAATGCCAATCCTTGGTTCTTGAGGTGTTATGGGCCCTCAAAGAGAAGAATTTGGTGGATCATTTCCTTTTTCCCTTGTTATAACATTTATAAGATGCCAAGATTTGATATGTGGGGTGTATGGGCCCTCGCGGATCAGAATTTGGCCCATTTAATGTTTGTTTCAGTGTTTTTATGGTTTTTGGAGTGGTTTCTGAGGCTTACTGTCTAGAAAAATACAGAATACACGATTTGTAATGATGAATACATGCCATGTGTTCTTCTGTTCCGGAAGAAACTATTTTTTTATAAGAACATGTCATGTACTATATGTACATGCCATGTAGTCTATAACTGTGTCACTAGCTATGTCGACAGAGACACGGGGTTGGGAAATCCTGGTAGAACACACCCTATGCCGGATGTATACGCCATGTTGTAGAACTGTGTAAAAGGCCATGTGACTAACAACACGGGTCGATTGATTTGTTTCTAATACACTCCATGTCCACCTGGAAGACATCGTGTAGTGTAATCTATGTATCTGGCTATGTAATGAACTTCATGGGTTAGAATAAACATTTAAGTACATGTCGTGTGTGGAATGCACATGGCGTGTAGAGTCATCCGTGTAACTGGAAGTGTCACTAACAACACGGGTCAATGATGTTCGGACAGTACACACCATGTCTATCACCTAAACAGAATGTAGTCTTCTTCTATGGAAACCATGTATTCACTCGTGTGACTACCAACACAGGTAGTTGAAACCTATTCAGTACATGTCGTGTCCATCTCGAACATGCCATGTAGAGTGGGCCATGTAATTGGTTGTGTGACCGACAACAAAGGTCGGTGATGTTTCTCTAACTAAATGCCATGTATGGAACTAACACACCATGTAGTATTGTTCTAAAATAACCGTGTCGTTTAGCCATGTAGAAGAACTCATGTAGTGGAATAAAATTCATGTACACGTCGTGTGTTAGGACAAAATGTCATTTGTTTGGGGTGTTATATGACTAGTTATGACAATAGTACACACCCATGTGAAAGGCATCTGAGAACACACCGTGTATGAATTATACATGCCTTGTATCCATATTCTTAAAAAAACATGAATTCTTTCTTTCTACTATTCTCTTCTTGAACATCTAGTTTTTAATCCTTGATAATGTCAATCTAAGGTGTGTTATTGACCTTGTAGAGTCATTCCATTGAGACGTCCTCCAGTTTTCTACCAGTTATAGGGCAGTGATCAGATCCCAGACATGGTAGATCAGGGACTACCAGAAGATCCCCCAGTAGTTCCAGTCATTGCACCAGTCATCATTTCGGGAAGAGGTGATGACACATAGTTCCGAGAGGGATTTATGAGGTTCATGCAGACATTATAGGGAGTACCGCATAATGCCCCTTCTATAGTAGAGCTGAAACAGGTCTTCCAGCAGCATCATCCTCCCACCTTTATAGGGGATGGAGGACCACATGCTACAGAGTCATGGTTAGCAGCCATGTTGTCTATATTCAAGCTTTTGGAGACTCCTCTAGAGAGGAAGGTGAATCTCGCTACATACATGCTTTAGAATTCTACCAAGAGATGGTGGGATGTGATCTCACAAGCAGGATGCCAGTTGGTTATAAATTAGAATGAGTTATATCATTCCTTCTATGACCACATCTCTCTAAAGAATTTGAGGGTTGATCTAGCCCGAGAGTTCATGAGTCTGGAGTAGGGTACTCTTTCTGTTATGGAGTATTCTTCTAGCTTTACAAATCTGCAGCACATCACGCCTATTCCAGTAGTTGATGTGTTATTGTAGGAAAGGATGTTTGAGGATAGTCTCAAGAAAGACATCTGATCTCAGCTGAACATATTTAGGTTGACTTCCATCAATTCTATAGTCAATATAGAGCTAATCATGGAGCACAATCTGAGGAATTCGGGAGTTGTGAGCTAGGGAGGCTTGACATATAGAGTTATTATCTCTTCTTATAACAGTAGGAAGCACTGTGGGGAGTCTATGTATGGATATTCGGGGAGGCGAGAGACTTCTTCAGGTAGCTCAGTGGTATGCTACCAGTGTGGAATGGATGGGCATAGAAGACCACATTACCCGAGGGACCCAGTGGAGTGCCGATAATGTGGAAAGATGGGTTATCTTTAATGCTTTTGTTGGATCTTCTCACTAGTAGCTGGTGATAGGGGGTCTTCTATGACTCCGTGTTCGGGAGAAGCATCACCAGTATCTCATCAGTCAGGGAACATGATCTCTTCCGACCGTTCAGGCTAAGGTGGAGGTCACGACTATGGAAGTTAGTCGATTGGATTTCAGTGACAATAGTGTTGGAAATCTGAGAGTGTTCAGGCAGGGTCACATGGTCGTGGTACATGCCATAATTTTTTATTGGAGAATACCCAACAAGATTAGTATTCCAGACCCTCTATTGTTCGATGTACAATTATTATTGCCTGATTTTTATCTTCTTCACTTTTTGACATAGGTGATTCTCATAGATTTTTATATGATAATATTTTGGAGAGCCTTGGGATTTGTATCTTTTTTTATGCTGATATCTTGGAGCTAGACACTCCGTTGTTGACAATAACGTTTAGTGTACATCAGTGCAACGAGTGACCTCTTGAGGTTGGTGGATGTCACTTCTTATGAGAACTTTATTCCATGAGATGATATGCTATGATGTCATTCTCAGAATGGACTGGTTAGTTCCCCTCATTGATTTTGTCGATTTCTATTGTCGTAGGGTGAGTTTTACATCACCAGAAGGAAGGAATTTTCTTTAAAATGGTGAATGGGATGTCCAGGCGAGCAGAGTGGGACCCGAGCATAATGGGTTGGGAGGAGTTACAACACAGATTGCTAGTCTATATCTAGATAAACAGGGAACTTCACAGATGGACATTCCTCTAGCGGTGGATTGTTTCAAAGATGTATTTGCAGATGACTTTTTTAGTTTTCCACTAGAGCATGTGGTAGACTTTTCTATTGAGCTTGTTCTAGGATTAGCACCAGTGTCCATTCCTTATTATAGTATGGCTACACCAAAGTTACAGGAGCTCAAGAAGTAGTTGGAGAATTTGAAGGAAAAGGTTTTCAGCTGACCTAGTACTTCCACTTGGGGTTCTCTAGTCCTGTTTGTGATGAAGGTGGACAATAATCTCAGGATTTGTGTGGAAAATCGGAAGTTGAACCTATTGACAGTAAAGAAATGATATCCCTTATCGAGGATTTATGATCTATTTGACCATCTTCGAGGATCCTGGGTGATCATGATGATTGATTTGAGATCTGGATACCATTAGTTCTGTGTTAGGCTATTTTATATACCATTTACGGCCTTCTAGAGTAGGTATGGTCTGTACGAGTATGGGGTTATGCCATTTGGTCTCACGAACGCACCTTCAGTCTTTTGGGAACCGATGAGTCGAGGGTACCATCCGTACCTGGATTCATTCAGGGTAGTCTTCATGAATGATATCTTAGGGTACTCTCACACTCAACATAGCCATTCTTCCCATCTTGATTTCATTTTGAGTACACTGAGATAACATCTGTTATATGATAATCTCTGAAAATAACACTTTTGGAAGGACCCAATTCGCTTCTACGGTCATTTTATATTAGAGACTTGAGTGTCAGTAAACCCAGAGAAAGTGAGAGCAGTAGTTTCTTGGGAGAAGTCGGATAACGTATTTAAGGTATGAAGTTTTTTTGGGATGGCTAGATACCACTAGCATTTTATACCAGGATTTTCACACTTAGCAGTTTTACTAACGTGCCTCACTAAGAATAGTGTAATATTCTATTGGCCAGACTCTTGTGATTCAGCCTTTTAGGAGCTGAATGAGAGGTTGAATTTAGCATCGATACTAGTAATTCCATAGCTAGGAAATAGTTATACTGTGTACTGTCATGCATCAGGAATCGAGCTGGGATATGTTCTAATATTGGGGGAAGGAGTCGTTGTGTATGAGTTTCGACTATTGAGGCCACATGAGAGGAATTTCACGATGCTTGATTTCAAGTTGGCAGTAGTTGTTCATGCATTATGATGTTGGATACATTATCTTCGGGGAGAGATTTTTGTGGTTTTCACCGACAAAAAAAGTGTCAAGTATACCTTCACTCAACCTGATCTGAATTTGAGACATTGAACATGGGTTGAGTACCTTCAGTCTGTTAACATTGAGATTTCCTACATGCCTGGGAAAGCAAATGTTGTGGCAGATGCGTTGAGTAGTTTAAAATAGACACAGGTAGTTTAGGATTCCAGAAATGAGTGGAATCTTATGAATCTGTTCTCTGAGATGCATTTAGCAGTGGATGACAGATAGGGGCAGACTTTTATTTCTTCTATATCTATTACCTCTACTCTTCATGACCAAGTGTGAAAGTGCCAGCTATCCGATTCTGAAGGCCTAGTCCTACGGAAGTGTGTGTCAGGAGAAGAACCTATTCTTTTATGGACCATAATAAAGGATGAGATTTTGCATTTTCAAGGGTGTATATGGGTGTCAGCAGACATACATGTGGAGCTGATGTAGGACTTCTATTCCTAAGTTAGGTATGTTCATTATAGTTTCACCAGGATGTATCATAATCTATACTATTAGTATTGGTGTCCATGTATGAAGAGGTATGTTGCTAGTTTTTTCATGAGATGTTCCACCTGTTAGTAGGTGAAGGCAGAGCGTCAGCGACCAGCATGGATTTTTTAGTAGTTATCCATTCTTGAGTTGAGGTGGAATGATGTCACGATGTATTTTGTGGCTATTATTTAGAGGTCACCTTGAGTGAATGATACAGTATGGGTTGTCATTGATAGACTCACAAAGGTTTCTCAATTTATGTCTATCAAGGAGACCTTTAGTGTTGGTGACCTGGGAAGGTTGTACATTAGAAAGATTGTACATCTACATGGGGTTCTACAATCTATTGTTTCAGATAGGTATGAACTATTTTAAATCTTGTGTCTTGCAGGGGATACAGAAGGATTTGGGTACATAGGTACTTTTGAGTACAGATTACTATCCCCATACTAATTGCATGTCCAAGCGTATGATTCAGGTACTTGAGGACATGTTTCTAGCATGAATCCTGGATTTTGGAGGTTCTTTGGAGAAGCACATACTTATTATAGACTTTTCCTACAATTAATGTTTTCAAGAAACTATTCAGATGACACTATATGAGTATTTGTACAGTAGGCCATGTCTATCAGCCTTATATTGGTTGGAGGTTTGCGAGGTGGCTTTGTCGAGACCACGTCTTGTCCAAGAGACCAAAGAGAAGATCGAGTTGATTCAGAAGAGGATGGCTACTACACAGTCATGACATAAGTCTTATGTTGATCGATAGAGATGACCTCTAGAGTTTGAGGTTAGAGATCAGGTTTGCATGTGTGCCGCACTGAGGTTGGGACATATAAGGACTGAAAGATAGGTTATGCTTTCTCCGAGGTACGTCAGGATATTTTAGGTTTAAGAGAGAGTCGGTTTGGTTTCCTATCATTTGTAGTTACCTCATAGGTATCGGAATACTCATGACTTCTTTCATGTTTCCCAGCAAAGACATTACATCTCAAACCCATCTCATGCTTTTCATCCCATGGAATCAGAGCTAGTGGTGGATGCATCTTTCAAGGAGAATCTTTTCTGGATTGTTGATTGCAGTGCAAAGGTTCTCCATGGCAGGTCTGTTCCTCTTGTATGACTGCTATGGTATCAAAGACGAGTACATGATGAGACATGGGAGAGGGATGCTGATTTACGATCATAGTGGCCGGAGCTATTCAGGGAATATTCTTCTATGCTGCCTTGCTAAAAAAATTTGGGGACAAATTTTTTAAGTGGGGGTGTTTGTAAGAACCCAAATCGTCTTTTCAGGTATGGTGTTTTTCTTTTCTAGTGTTTTTTAGAAAAAGGGGAATTTTTGGATATTTATTATGTACACTCCATGTAATCGGTTACAAAAGGTAGTCATGTTCTGGCCTTGTAATGGATGTCTGCACAGCCATGTGTGGTGACCTAGAGACCACCTAATTCGGGGGCCGGTAAGGGTAATTACACACTATGTACTTCTAAAGTACATGCTGTGTACGTGGTTTTTCAATAAATGGACTGGGGTCACGTCTGATGGAAAAAACATATCTCTTCTCGACTTAGTTCGTCCAAGAGCATCCATACGACTGTGATTCCTCTCTGAGCCCCCAATTGACCATCCTTTCTCCGAATCGACCACAATTGATTGCATTGGGTCACCTCGGTAAGATATTCTTTATTCTAGAGATTCGTTTCCTGATTTCTCCTCATTCAAGAGTTATCTTCAGTTGAGATTTTTTAGCATTTTCGTAGATCTATGGTGTTCTTGGGTGATTCAAGGCGTGAGGTCCACATATAATTATCCTACAACACCATAGTAGGTGGTTTGTGCCATTCCATAGAAATTATTTGAGTTATATGTGCAAAAATGTCAAATACCCTTGAACATGTTATTGCATGTTTACAGTTTTAGCCCTATTATTTTCCCGATATGCCATAGGTGCATGAGTAGATGTTGGATGATTTTAAATTGGGTTACTTACCATGTAATGAATGTGTTTCCCCATGTTAGTATGATTTTGACCATTTGGTCTTTCCTTTCCCAGTAGGATACTGTTTTTTTCTCCCATTACTAGTATTATAGGATGATCTGATTGGTTATCAGACATGCTGTTAAGTTGTAGACTATATAGCCAAGTTTTTCTTGAGGTTTAATTTAGCCGCTATGTATTTTTGTGCCTGTTTGAATTACATAGTGTTGTGAAGAACCTCGTGTAGTAGACCATATGGATAATGGACATTGAGGGCATCTCTAGAGTGTCTTTTTACTATTACATTTTGTGAATATATGGAGAATTGTTGTAAGTGCATACTCAGAGTGTCTATATTTCCTTGACATAGGCCACATGGAGAATGAGACATTGAGTGATTCCCCAGAGTGTCATTTATTAACCAATACGAGAATAGATTGGGAATTGACAGTGTGTGTTTCCTTAGAGAGTCTATGATTAATTTGAACAAGAGGGGTTACACATTGTGTACATCCTAGAGGGTGGATTGTGTTGTTTTGGATAAACCATATGGGTTATCCAGATAGTACATCCTAGAGAGTTACCTACTTTGAGTAGCTTCTTGATTTATATATGAAATTGAATGCAATTTAAGGTTGGAATGTTTGCTGCTGAGTACTTACTTGTTTACTACTTATTTTTCCAATTTTCTTATCATATATATTCACTGACTGTATGGCATAGATCAACTGGTGGTTGCCTTATGGGATTAGTCTCACAGCCTATCTGGGTCATGCTTTTAGTCCCAAACAGATTATATAGCTGCAAGTATTGATAAGGGAAAGCTCCCTCCTACTTCAAGTACTTGATTACTGAGCAGCTGGAGAAAATGGGACTAAACTGAGGCTTGCGATTCTGAGTTGTTTATCTGTTTTCTTTTGTACCTGTCTTATTTCTGTTTTCTAGCATTGTGACTTGTTTTGATTCTTTTCTAGAAACATGTATCATGAATCATTTTTACTTGTGCTCATAATTTTTCTTACTTTTAGTCTTCCACTGTTTACTGTTGTATGTTATTATTTCTGATTTCTCTATTGTATATTTGTCTGACTATGTCTGTGTTACTATGCCAATTATGGAATTATTTCCACTATCACTCCCATTGACCTTGCTTCTAGTCGGCAGTCTCTGGTGTTTGGGGAAATGTTTTTGAGGCCATGTGACCAACTGGGTATGGGGCGCCTCTGGGTGGCTTCCGAAACCTAGACATAAAAACAAGAACCTACACTTTTTTGTTTCAGGTATCAGTACAATCATTTGTGAGCAATCTCAAAAGAAGGAACATGAGTTATTGGATATATAGAATTGGTTATGAAGAGTATGATACATGAATATAACATTGTTAAATTTTATGTTTAGATATTTGGAAAGAGATTATGTCTACTTTCTGATACCCATTTGAAGAGATAATTATTGAATGAGTCTTATAGTTCCTTGTTTTCCATTGATCATGGTAGCACTAAGATGTAAAAGTACTTTTAGGGGTACTACTTGTGGGATATAATGAAAAAATATATTTCTTATTTAACCATGAAATGTTTTAAATTTCAATAGGTTAAAGAAAAATGAGAATTTCTAAATGGAATGCTTTATCCTTTTCCTGTATGAGAGTGGAAATTTAATAATATATCCATGTATTTTTTTTGTGGATTTATAAATACATCTTGATATAATAATGATATTTGGATTATTATTGATTGATTAACTAAATCTAAACATTTAATTCCCATTCATGATACGTTGAATTAAGATCAACAATTTTTATTGTATCTTGAGGTGATAGTCAGGATATATGGAGTTATTTTCTCTATTGTGTATGAATATGATCCCAGGTTCAATTTAATTTTTTTTGAAAGGGCTTTAGAATTCATTAGGTACTAAATTTAATTTCAATATGGCTTTTCATCCTAAATCTAATAGACATTCTGAGTGAAAAATTTTGAATATGTAAGACATGTTTCGTTCTTATTCAATGGTTTAATAGGGAATTTTTAATCATTATATTGCAACAATTGATTTTTTTCTTATAATAAATGTTTTCATTCTAGTATATTGATGACACTTTTTGAGGCATTATATAAAAATGGTGTTAGAAGCCATATTTTAAGGTTGAATTAGGTGAAAGGAAGTAGATGGGACCTAAATTAGTAGAGGAAATTTTTTAAAAGGTAAATGTAAATTAAAAACATATGAGGGAAGCTTAAAGGAAGTAGAAAAGTTA
The DNA here is from genome assembly GCA_963277665.1 of Viscum album. Classification (NCBI taxonomy): domain Eukaryota; kingdom Viridiplantae; phylum Streptophyta; class Magnoliopsida; order Santalales; family Viscaceae; genus Viscum; species Viscum album. The sequence continues at coordinate 1,985,797,178 of OY728128.1, forward strand.
TGTGGATAATTGGAGGAAAGGACTCTATTTCAAGTTTGGTGATCTTATTTTTCTTAATTTATCACCACAAGAAAAATGTAAGGTGTTATTGTAAAAATGGGAACCTATGTACATAGTTCCTTGGTCCATATGAATTCTTAGTGAAAGTTGGATTAGGAGATTACTGAGTGTCCTTACCTCCAATTTTATCTCAAGTAAACTATATTTTCCATTTTTTATGTTAAGTATATATGTTTTAGATTCATCTCAAAATTTTAGCCCTAAGTTAGTTCAGTTATAAGTGAAAATTTCTTATGATGAATAACCTATTAAAATTCTTGAAAACAGAGAGATTATATTTTAGAACATGGTAATTTTATAGGTTAATGATTTTTTGAGAAAAATATATAGTAGAAGAAGTTAAATGGGAGCCTAAAAATTCTATGTGGGTAATATATCCCCACTTGTTTAATAAGTTAAGAAAACAGCTATAATAAAATTTCAAAAAGGGGGAAATGATTTAATAGACCATGTAATTTTTATAAAAAACCATTTTCAATTATTCTTTAGTAAGATTTTATAGAGTTATATTCATTATACAAATATTATAAAACTTTTTATCAAAACTGAAAATTCATTATTTCTAACCAAATTAGATTTTTATATATTATATAGTTTTATTTAATATATTTATTTCAAAATTAAATAATTTTAATTCAAAAAATTGAACATAATTTCTAATTTCAACATGTCAAAATTATCTTTAGATTAATTTTTATGAATTTTCTAAATAGTATTTTTCAATGAATAGTGGAAAATATTGATTTTTTTCGAAAACTATATTTTTGTAATGTATTTAGAAATTAATATTATATTTTGTTGTTATTTTTAAAATTTAATTAGTTAAATTTTATTTAAAATATTTGAATTGTGTTTTTTAAAAAATAATTTTATTATTTAATTTTGTATAAAATTATTTTATACCTAAATTAGATATTATTTTGAAAAGGTTGTTTTTAATTTCATTTTCCAATTAAATTTTAAATTAAAATATGAAAATTTGGTATTTTTTATTTTTTAAAATGGATTCATTATTTATAATTAGTAGGTCAAATTTGGGTAAAAATTTCTATTTTATATTTTGTCAATATTAATAAGAACTATAGTAATTATTGTTACTATGGTAAATGGTAAATTAGGTAATTAATGTTAAAAATAAAATGATGTGGACATTAAAATGAAGCTATCACTTTCCTTAATTTTGTAAGATGATTAAATTTCATCTATAATCTACCATGATTCAATTATATTTCATTTTTCCTATTTAGATGAGATTATTTCCTATATAAAACTTTATTTAAGGAGAAGTCGAAAATTTCACTCTTGTTATTAATAACTATAATATTTTTAACATTGGGTAAGATTGAGGCCATGTGATATTATAAATATTGTTTTTAATGATAAATTATTTACCGTACTTATGTAAATTTGTTTTTTAATTTTTAGTGAATTAATAATTACTTAAAAAATTTACACATAATTGATGTAGTGATTATTTAATTAATGGTAAAATAAAATAAATAATATTAAAAATATTAAAACCAATATAATTTGAGACAATTAATGTGATCCAAAAAATATCTAGATAAAAATGACATGTAAGGGATGTATTAAAATATTATTTTCAAATATTAATTGTTTTCATAATGTTATTAAAATCAAAATAATGAATAGTTCCTAAAATTGACATTAAGGCTATATTATAATAAATATTATTTTATTAAATGATATAAAATAAATAAAAATATGATATTCATAATAATTATTATGATATAGTTTATAATTTAAAAAATGGTACATTTATGGTCTGTTTATTCATTTATTGTACCTATATTGACCATCAAAGAATAAAAATCCTTATAGTCACTATAAGTGTGAAAGGAGTTGATAAGGGATTAAAACAAAATTATAATGGATGAATATGAGAAAATAATTTATAATTTTTATTTCATGGGAATATTTCATATAATAATCAGAATATATTTGAAACATATTATTGTAGATCTTTTTATAATTAAAATTATAATTTATATTCATTAAATATATTGAGAAATTCCTGGAGTTCCCCTCCCCTCTCTTATAAAATGGTATCTCTTCTTCTCTTGTATTCACACTGCCAAAACCATTTATTTCAGAATATACATATCCAAATTCAATCGTATAATCCCTCCCATCATTTCAAAGGTCTTGGTTTAGGAAAAATACCCACCATTGAGGTGTTAAGGTGCTATGAAAAAGAGGTTTTCCAAAGAAGGGGTACAGTTATTAGGCACATGTTTTTATTTTATTTCTCTTCCACCAATTTAAAATATTTTTAAACCATAATAAAATAATAACACTAGTATCCTAAATATATTGATATATTATTATTTTAATTTAATAACTGATATCCATCTACTCTTCTATAAAATGGGAAATGGAACCATCATTCATGTGAAAGACAGACTACCGAATCACAAACCATTGAAATTTATTTTTCATAACTATCTATCATGGATAGAATATAATGATATAATTAATTTTTATATATTATATTCATTATATTATATTCATTTTAAAAATATAATATATAATTTTCTATCAATATTTCCATTCACTAAAAAAATGATAACTTCGTCTGTCCGTATGTGTGGAATACAACCTCTACGAATCGATGCGATTCATTTTTAATCACCAAATCACATAGAGGATATAAAATTATATTTAAATAATAATGTAATATTTATGATATTTATGGGATTATTTAAATATAAAATAATACTTATTTTCTTCCTATAATGATCCTGGAAAAATGGAAACATAACTTATGTGTACTTATGACCTACCGTCTCCATGATTATAGCGTAGTTTATTTTTGATAACCATATTTAGTGGTTGGATTTAAATATATAATTGATTTATAAATATGATTATTATTTCATGATGATTATTATATATATTGTAATATAATATCCTCTCTAACTATAGTTGAATTACTACCTTCATTGCCTAGGGAGACAAGCAACATATTCCATTTCGGTTTAACAATGCTTGGACAAATCTTCCAAAATATTCATAAATTTTGAAAGATACTTCGAATACAGAATATCACAACAATAACCCCATTGCATGAATTTTCATGTTAAGGGATCTTAAATATAAAATGAGGTAGTGAAGTAAGAATTAATTCAGTCTCCTTGATTAATAAATTGATATTCTAGAGAGGTCCCTTCATGGGATTCAAGAAGACAACACCAAAAGAAAATTTTTCTAGTGATCTTGACCATGGATCTAGCTTGGCCATTGAACTCAATGGCCATATGAGTATTAAAAACAACATCCAAAAGGAACTATTTAATGTTAAGTGGATTATACAGGGAGATCACAATACCACATTTTTCAATGACCTTCAATGAGCCAAAAAAATGTCAATTGTATTTATCTATATTAAAGGATAGAGACAAAGTACTAGATGATAGAAAATGTCTCTCAAATCATATTTTTTCCTACTACATGAACCATTTTAATGGCCTTGAATGAAATGTGGATATAATGGAAGGATTTATCCCCAACCTTGTTACGAAAGCTGAAAATATTTTTCTCAACTCTCTCCCACTAGAAATAGAGATCAAAGATGATCTTCTTGGGATCAATAAAGGATGTTCACTGGGTCCAGATGCATTTACCAATCAATTTTTCAGTTCTTTTAGGATGTAAAAAACATTGTTATTTGTAGTCTTATTAAACACTTATTTTTAATTGGCTCCCTATATCAATGATTCAATGGCCATTTTATTACATTAATTCCAATGGTTGAAAATGCTAGTTATGATTTTCAATTTAGACCAGTCACTCTTGTCCACACTGTTTATAGGATCATCAAAAATATACTATCTACTTTTCTTGCTCAAATTTCTAGGAAAATTATTTCATAGAATCAATTTGGATATTTCAATGGGGGGAAATTTTATGATTTCCTTCTCACTACTTCCGAGTGCATTATTCTTCTTTAGAAATATAAGAGGGGAGGAAACATTACTCTTAAATAAGACATGAGGAAAGTCTTTGACACTATTGATTGGCAATTCATTGGCTGTATTATATTTGAGTTTGGATTTCACATGAGGTTCATCAAATGGATCAAGACACACATTAGTCTTACTCACATCAATATTCTTATTATTGGTTCCCCAAAGGGTTACTTCATGTGTTATAAAGGTGTGAGGTAAGGTGATCCTCTCTCTACCATCATTTTTGAAATTGTAGAAAACTACCTTAGTATACTCTTTCTTCACATGAAATGTACATGTGAACATAAGACAATCATAGAAGAAAGAGGTATCTATTCCCCCTCTCACCTTCTCATTGCTGATTATATCATCATTTTTACTCAGGGTGGCAGGAAAAGCATTCAAAATATTAGGAATTATATGATATATTATGAATGTGTCTAGGAACAGGAGGTGAACTAGAGAGAGTATTGTATTTATTTTTTGGAATAATATCCCTGCCTAATGGAAATCATACATGATGATTGATCTTGGAATTTCGAAAGGGACACTTCCGTTTAATTACCTTGGAGTTCCTATGTTTTTTGGCAGACCTCACCCTTCTCAATTTTTGGAAGTTGTGAGCCATGTTAGAAGGAATTTCTCCTATTAAAAAGGAAAGTGTCCCTCAATGTCAGGCATGCATTGCTTAGTTAAACATGTTGGCATTTCAAAACTAGTCTACTATTTTATGGTTTACTCTTGGCCTACCTCGGTTTTCAAGATCTTAATCTTAATAATGAGAAAATTTGTATGAAGTGTATGTATCTTGGAATGTATTTTTATTACAACTTCTTGGAAGAAATGTTGTATGCTCAATGAGAAAGGTGTTCTTGGCGCCAATAACCATGAGATATTTAATCAATACTTACAAACCTAGTTCATTTGGAGGATCATCAATAAAAAGGAACAATATTTGGACATCCTTAGATCCAAACTTCTCAAATGACTTATTGAAAATAATTTTTCCAATATTATATCTTCTATCTGGACTTTTCTAAAATTAATTTTCCAGAATATCAATAGTCACTCTCGTTGGATGTTTAGTGCCCAATACTCTCTCAAATTCTAGATGCACAACATGACTGGTTCTCCACTTATTGACAATGTTAGAACCCCTGATCTGGGAACTGATTATGATTCCTCAATTAAAACCCATATTGAGTATGGTATTTCACTACTATAACAGATTTCTCACAATGTTTATAGATAAGTTTTTTTGGACAGTTCTGACTTACTTTGGTGGTAACCATGCTCAAATGAACTACTTGACTATAATGTTTACTATGACGACCTCTTCCATGTATGGAGTATTGGACTGAAAGCATTCAACAAAAAAAGGATGATGATATCCTGCTTTACTTTTCTCTAGTGCATCCATTTAATAAGATTCATGTTGAAGAGAAACTACATTGGGTAGGAATCATATTGTACTCCAGATGCAATATGTTTCACCAACACTGAGAGGATGTAAAGCACTTGTTTCTTTCTTGAAACAATTATACCTCCCTATAGAATTCTGTGTTTGAACTCTTCAAGTTGTACTACCCACAAAATGCTATTATTTCAAAGTTCATACATGTCCTGCTTGCAGTGCAACTTTCGAAGAGGGGTTGAAATATTTTTCATGTCACTTGTGTGGAGGATATACACATTTTATGGAATTGAAAAAATAAACTCATGTATGATGAACCTTTCATCAACCACAAAGCAGCTATCTCTTCTATCTTGATCACGGTTCAGCCGGCCAATACTTTACATGCTAAATGTTGTGACAACTCTGTCAGGGATCTTTCTATTTTAAGAAAGTTCCACCATCATGGTATCTTCCCTAAACCCCTGTGAACCATTGTTTCTTTCAGGTTTCCTCCTTTTGTAGGCTAGATAAAATAAAATACGGATGGATACTTAAGAGGAAGCCCCATACCTTCTAGTTATGGACTTTTTTTAGATATCAAAATGGTGATTTTTTTAGAGGGGGAACATGGTATATATGGCCATGCTATAACTATTTAAGAAGAAATTCATGGTCTCCTTAACGTAGTGAAAATTTCTCAAAAAAGAAACTGGAATTTAGTTTGTTTTGAGAGTGATTCATCCACAATTTTTCAAGAAGTTGGTCTGGGTCAATTTCACCTTGCTTGGAAGCTCACAACAAAATTGAACAGCTTTATAGGAACATTGGATTTAACTAACTACATCATCACACACATCTATCATGATGAAAATCAACTTTCCAACTGTCTGGCTAAAAAAGGGTTCTCAGAAACTAATTTCAAACACTACTCCAGTATACCTAAGGAGTTGATCTGTATCCTTCGAAGTGATTGATGTAAATTTCTCTCTTTCCGACTTTTGTAACTCTTCTAATAATAATATTAAGCCTCATTGCTATCTTTTCAAAAAATAATCAACAAAAAGTATGATGTGAATTTAGAAAATTAATTCATTAAATATAATGGGATGAGACATAAAATAAAAGGAACAAAAAATAGAAAAATGTTATTAATAATGTAAATAATTTTCCAATGTCTATTATTTCAAAATATAAATAACATCCATGATGATTTAGACTCATGTTAAGGGAAATTATTTTAAAAATCTTTTTTTAATATTTTCCTTAAAAACATTCTATTTATTCCATATCCATATTTTTAAAAATATTTTAGGTATGTATTTACATAATTGAATTAAAAAGGAAAATTTAAGCTTCCTTTTAAAGAATTACAATGTTTTCCAAAATGAATATTTTAGGGAATGTTTTAATGTCCTTTACAAAAATACAATATGGATGTTATATTTTAACATACATGGTGGAAATAAATTTTCTCGCCACTATAACCATTATTTGAGGTTCGTATTCCTTTATAAGATTCAATATTTTATTCATAAAAACCTAAATTTCCTTTTATTATGGGAATTTTAGTTTTGAAAATTGTGTTTTAAATTAAATAGAAATAGAAATATCTGTATATGATTTCTTATAGGTGAAATAAATGTTTTCTTAATGAAAAATATTAGGTAATCTATTGAGGTTCTTGGTAAATTTTTATGAGTAAGAGTTGTTATATTATAAACCAAAGGTGAGTGAGAACATTATCTATCACCAATTCTTTGGGTAAAGGAATAGAGTTATCCAATTAGGTTTCTCCAAAGAGATTTCAATAATATATTACGATGGTCACTCCACGTATAATAATGATAGTTATTTCAAGTAAAACTATGATAGATACTCCAATTACAACTATGATGGCTATTCCATTTGTAAATAATAATTATATGAAAATAATGCCTCAATTTAACTATATGAATCATTAATGATTATTATGGGGTTTTATGGAAATATTTTGATTTCACAAGGTAAATAAATGCATATTCTATATCCTAAGATAAAATAGTTTTACATTGTGAAAAAAATAATTTGGATTTTTTCATGATTTCAAAAAAATCCTTAGGATATTCATTTTTTTCTTTAATATTTTTTATGAAATTTTTATGAAAATATTTTTGCAAATAAGATGATTTATTGAGTAAGAAAATATTTATTTTGCACTGAAAGATTAATTTTAAAAAGTAAAAAATTTATAATTATTCATGTAATAACAAATTATTTCTTTCTTTTTATGTCCCTTACTGAGCTTATTGTGGTCATCGCGCATGTTAATATGTTTTTAACAGTTGTAGGATGGGTAATGGAAAGTAAGAATTCAAGTTCAAAGTCATGAAGTTTTTTCATGAAAATAAAACTTGTTTCATTTTAAAATATTTATATTATGGGGAAATGGATATTGATTAGAAGTTTCTACTTTGTATCTATATGGGTTTTTTTTATGAAAGAGTTATGACCTAACTCCTTACAACTCTAAACCCAAAACATCTTTTGGAATATAAGAATGTGAATTCTATTTTAAAGTCACTAAAATATGTAATGCTTACGTTTAGGTCCTTATATTCACCAAATTTCATTAGTTATTAATAATTAAAATTGAGAGAATTCATTTTCAATATGATTGTTAAAATTTAACACTATGATATTTTAGAATTTATATGTTCCCTAAATTAATAATAAGTTTAATATATTACCCTGCATTCAACATTGAAAAAAATGAGTTGCAACATATTTATTATTAAGAATATTGAAGACTAATAAACCAATAGTAAATAAAAATTATTTCAATAAATTAAAAATCCACAAAAAATAGGATTAATAACACTTAAAGTTTTTAAAATATTTTTTTAATAAAAATAGTTTTTATTTGTATATTCGAAATTTTTATTTGAAATATAAATTCCGAAATTTTGGATTTTTTTGGAAATATAAATTAATTTTTCAATTCAGAAAAGAAAAATTAAACTAAGATTAATTTATCATATTTCTTGTTAAAATAATGGGTTTTTTGTGAATAATTAAAAAATAAATATATCTCTAATGGTGTTACTTTTATGAAATTGTCAAAATAAAAGAATAAAATAATTTTTTTTGAAACATTATTATATGAAATATATATTTATAAAGTAAAATAAATCAACTAAAATACTATTTTTAATTTATAAAGCCTGTGTTACATATTTCTGAAACATAATAAATGTATTACATTAATTTTTTTTATCTGATTATATTACAAAATAGATTTCAAAACATATAGAAATTAAATCTGAAAAAATTTATTACATTTTTTGGATCAATATGATTATATTATGTGATATGGTCAATTTAAATGTTGGCCATAAAATAATAACTACTAATATCAAAGGTAATAATCCTGATAATGATAAAATTTTTATTTTCAAAGAATTGTTCTATTAATATTTTGGATTTCATACAGAATAAAACTAAATTAATCTTCTATAAAAAATGATTTTCATCTAATTTTTCAACCAATATATAATCATATCTTCATTTATTCAATTTTAAATAAATTCTAAATAATATTAGGAACACATAATCCCGAAAAAGAACATTTTTTCTACAACACTACTTTTTAATATATTAAATGTTTTAATTTTGATGTAAATTTTATGTTATTTATTAATTAAATTATATTATATTTTGAATAAATTTAGGTTTAGAAAACTCAATTTGGAATGGTATTTTATCTTATATTTTGAATAAAACATAAGTTACATGGGTAAGAACTACTTACCTAGGTAAAACCCAATATATTAAAATATCAAAATTAATTATTACAAGGCCTGAAACATGTTTAAAACATGTCTAAAAATGATTGTTTGGGTTTTATATAAACTAAATCACAATAAATACATTATTTTTTCACCTTTTGAATCCTTGATCCTTGAATAATGTCATTCCATTATTGAAAAATAACGGGTGTTCACCAAAGTGACATTTTGTTTATTATAAATGGTTAACACTTATACACATTAACTTCACTCTCATTGAAAATAATTTTGTCTTATAATTCATCCATTTTTATCCTCATACAATTATTAGTCATGTCTATAAGCCCCTAGTCTCATCCTGTTATCTTACTGACCTCATTTTCTAGAAGAATTTCAAGATAAAGTTCAATGTCCCAACGTGAGTATTACTTAATCCTTATCCTATTCTTCAAGATTTATTTCTATCAATGATTTATTTAGCATATAAATATAATCAATTAATTATAATTTGTATAATTAATTGTAAATATATAATTTTAAAATATTATTTTTCCATTCCCAATAACATAAATAAAATAAAATAACGTCGACCATGCATTGTGTGGACTATGGTCTCCACAAAATAACTTTTTTTTTTGTTTTTCATATTTATGTTCATTATTTAAAAAATAAATTAAAATATGATTACAAAACATAAAAAAACTATATAAAGTCATTATTTTTCAATATAATTAAATAATACACTTCATTAACTACACTCAACCATTGAGTTATAAAGTGTTCCTTTTTTGTTTTATTTTTTAACCTAGATTAACTGCTCTATAAAACTCTATCATGGATGACAATGGGAACATAAATAAAAATATCATAATATTTTAATAAGAGAATAAATTTTGAGTTAAATAATTTGAATTATTGTATTATCTATTTATATTATTATTAAAATATCATCCTCAATTGCTAAAATTACCCACATAAGCTGACATTGATTCAATTTTCATACAAAATAACATACATGTGAAAAAACTATATAATAAGTAAATAGTATATGACAATTAATAGTCCTTAGTAAATGAATTTTAGAATTATTATATTCTTAAAAATGTATCTAGTAAACATAAATTGATTATTTGTGTTGTTAGGCACATGTGAAGATTGAATTATGACCATGATAAAGGTTTCTTATGTTAAATTCGCCCTCCCCCCCACATGAGTTATATTTATTATTATAAAAAATGTTTTTTTGAATGGTGTATATACTTACCCATTAATATTTTGTTTCATGGTCCTCTTATTTTTTATATAATTTATGGTTTCATTTGAAATAATATTCTTAAATGGGTTTTTATTTAAATGTTTCTAATTTCATAAGGGTTTCCTTATGTTATTTTCAAATCCACAAGATGTGTTTTATATTGTGAACTTCCATCTATCTCATATGGTGAATTCACATTCAAATTGGCTTCAATTATATATAATATCATTCCGATCATGATATTTTAATGTATATTTAATGTTAAAACCCTTATTATTTTATTACAATTACCATAATTGTTTTTACAAACTCAATTCTCATTCATTGAGTTATTATGGTTCTTATTGAAAATATTTTATATATGATTAGAATATTGTTCACATTTATTTTTTATATGTCTTTCCTCTTGTTTTATTGGATATTTACATTGTTACCACATGAACCCTTTTAGATATGTTTCTTGGTTCATAAATTATAGAATCTATATGTCTAGAATCCCAGGACATAGTCCACATGACGAGTATATATTTCTAATTCTCCAAATTACCTAAGGTGTTCCTCACAATACACCAACGACTACGGACTAGTTTTATGGATATATAGTGGTTCCATGGGGAGACTGTAACCCTATATTAGAGTGAAAAATAACAAATAAATAAAAAAACATCATACATAAAAAAATCAGAGTTTATAGAAGTAATAAAATATAACCATCAATAATTAAATAATTTTGAAGATTAACTATCATCAAAAAATGGTTTCCCACTAGGATGATCACAAATAAAAATAAAATACTAAAATAAAACTACCATATATTCCATACTATAATCATTTACCCTTGAATTATCCCTATCCCAAATACCATCTGAGTTATCCTACTCAATTATAAATTATTTAACCCTTATCTAAAGTTAACCTAAAAATAGTGAGGTCTTCATGGTTACCTTAGTTATATGGCTATATGATTAGGGTTTAAATATAAATTAATGGGAAACCACCTATGTTTTACTATACATAACTATTATATTACGTTTATACAAGTGATATAATAAGTTAGAATGTTTAAAAAACTACTCGAAAATAATTAACTATCGTGATAACTAATAATATTAGTGATAAGGTGCCTCTTAGCACGTAAAGATGACTTTTAAATCCATAAATATAGAAAACTATAATGTTTTTTGTGGATAATTCCGAGAAAATTTATGGTTTATGTTATTTTTTTGAATTCGTGATTGTTTGGAATAATTTTTGATTTAATTCAAATTTTTTGGATAATTTTAGAAGCCTTTTAAAGAGTTCAAAGCATTCACATAGTTATGGGAAATTGTATATTTCTCCCCAAGAAAATATGTATCCTATAGAAGTGGAACTTAGGGTGGATCATTATTATGTAAAACAGTTTGAAAATTTTGAATACGGGGTGGATCGTTATTATGTAAAACAGTTTGAAAATATTAAATACCTATCTTAGGAACTAATGAAACACAACATTGGACCAAAATAATGGTTGGTTCACAATTTGACTAACTATGTTGGTGTTATGGGAAGGTAGTGGACCGAACATGATTAGTCCCTAGTTTTTCAATCCTTGTGTAGACGTTTTTAATGATATCAAACTCCATTAATTTTCCATTAACACATTTATTTCTATAATTCACATTCTGATTCTCTAATCCTCTTAAAATCATGGAATCCAATGGATTCCCATGATAATTCCACCCTTATTTTGTTTTCATGGATATGAAGAGATAGTATCTTGGGAATTTAATGTATGAGCTTGTTTTCCTCATGTTCATTATGTTATTTACATATAATCTCTAATTTCTTGGAATGATTCCATAGACCCGGGCTTTGATGGTAAGATATAGAGTATTAGTCTTAATCTGATGATTTTTCTTAATTTAGTTATATATCTACTTGGACGTCTCATGTTAGAGTATTTTCCTTAGTCTTTTCTACATCTAGTTTTGGTGGAAGATATCATGAGAAGTTGTTATGAATGCTCTTTTCCAACGATTCATGTAACATATGTTATGATTTTTAATTATTGGAAAAGGATTATATGGTATTAGTGGTATCTTATTTATTCATCAATATATGTTTCCCCTTCAATACTTAATCATATAAGTGTTCATAGTTTCCAATATATGCATGATTCTATTTTGAATTCATGTTAATGAAATTTATTTTATTCCCTTATGTTTAAATTTTGTGTTTTAAAGATTTCATGGGTTCATATAGTATAAGGAATGATTGAGATACCTCTAAATAATTATATGAGAAGACTATGAGGTGCTTGACCCATTAAAACTGCACTGGTGCATGTAGGGTGCTGGTGTCTTTTGGAAATGTGGTCACATTAAGGTAAAAATTCCCAACGAGAGATATTTGTAGGTCCTATAGATAGTATTGTGTTTCAGATATCCTAGACAGTGTTACTTAGAGAATAATTAGTTCCTTAAAACATGATGCTTTATATGAATAGGAGTAAACAATTGTTTTATTTGAGAAGTCTCCTTCAAGAGATCTGTGAGGTGAAAAACCATAGGTTGAGTGTTATGATATTAGCTTCGGTAAACCCCAGTACTTTTAGCATATCGTGGGACTGTTCAATCTGAATTTTGATTAGTAATCCATGAAGTTATGGGATGAGGCCTTAGTGTGGGACTTCAACATTTACATTGAACTATTATTTAAAATCTATATTAGTCTTGGTTTAGAGTTTACTTTCCATTTTGGGGTCCAAGTATTGATGTTCCAAGGATCGAATGTCAATTGAGAAGGGGGGGTTGAATCAGTTGATATCTTTTTATAAGTTTCCAAATTTTATGAAACTTAACCATTGAAACCTATTATGATTTACTTCTTTATCAACCATTAGCTAGTAGCCCAAGTATGAATGAAAGGTAAATTAAGAAAAGCACACAAGAATTACATGGTTCGTCCTCAATAAGAGAACCTATGTCCTTGCCATAACCACTCCCGTGGGTCTATGGAAATCCTCTATAATGATAATGTGAATACAATTTGTGCCAAATCCCGTTGGACACCTTCTATCTCATGATAGGAAATATTATACTGACTCTCGTTAGTTTACAATGTTTCCTTAAAGAACAATTGAGCCAAGCATAAGAAAACGAATTTGTCAAGCTTCTCTACAAAATGCTCACTCCAAATCATCAATCCAATTTCTTGGATCCGATTTTCGGAAACTGAACTTCTTAGAAAGAAAACTATGACTCCACAAAAGCTCACTTCGAATCTTCAGTCCGGATTTCTTGAATCTGGTTATCTGAAACCGGTCTTCTCAGCAAGGAAACCGTGACTCCACATAAATACCCACTGCAAATACTCAATCCCAATTCCTCGAATTTGATCTTATGAATCTGAATTTCATTGCAAGATAATAAGGATTCTACATAAATGCTCACTTGAAAAACTCAGAATGAATTTCTTGAGTATGGGTCTCTCAGTATAGAAAAGATGACTCAGCACAAAAGCTCACTCCAAATTCTCTAGTACCCCACCTTTTCCCCTTGTGTGAAAAAGTTGTAGATAAGCGAATGATCTAAGCACATATTTATAGGCATCTTAGAAAACAAAGCTGGGAATATTGAAAATCGTTATCGCTTCCTCAAATCTCAAAAACTACACAAATCTCTCGCATTTAATCATAAATCATTGACTAATTCAAATCTCCTTAAATTTCACCAAGATTTATGCACAGTTGAAGTATGGGTTTTCTTGAACTCTTCATATCTTCCTCAAAATGATAAGGATAGATCTTGGATCTGATTTTAGGTTTAGGAAAACTGGTTCAGGAAAACTGGTTCAGGAAAACTGGTTCAGGAAAACTGGTTCAGGAAAACTGGTTCAGGAAAACTAGTTCAGGAAAATTCATTCAGGGAAACTAGTTCAGGAAAACTGGTTCAGGAAAACTGGTTCAGGAAAACTGGTTCAAGAAAACTGGTTCAAGAAAACTGGTTCAGGAAAACTAGTTCAGGAAAACTGGTTCTGGGAAACTGGTTCAAGAAAACTGGTTTAGGAAAATTGCTTCAGGAAAAATGGTTCAGGAAACTTGGTTCAAGAAAACTAGTTCAGGAAAACTGGTTTAGAATTGTCATTCTGAATTTCTGGCTTAGGATTGTCATTCCGAATTCTTGGCTCATGATTTTCATTTCTAATTTCTGGTTCTGAAAGTCCAATCTGAATTTTTTGCTTCAGGAAGTCCACTCAAATCTTTGGTTCAGAAAATAGACTCCACACTTCTAGCTTGGGTATACTCCGATTTTCTGGCTCAGATAGACTCCGAAAAACAAGTTCAGAAGAACAAGTTCAGGAAAACAGGTTCCGAAAAATTGGTTCCAAATTTCCTCATAATTTTCCTTAATGAAAAAACCGAAAACCTCTTCACCATTTCTTCGACTACTTTTATAATGAATCTTTTCATGACGTGTGAGAACTATAAGATTAGAAAAACATCTTCTTATTTGTTTAAGAAAGTTTTAGACACTTTCTTAACTGCTGACTTCTCATTCTCCAACAAAATATTCTTTAAGAAAAAATTCAGCAACCAGCAACTTCAACTTTTAGTAACTAAAAAACATTCTTTAAAAAAAGATTGGTTTTCAACAAATAGAAAAAAAGGTTAAACAAAACACCACAATGGTTCTTCAATATCCCCCTTTGGTTTTGTTGGCAACCCTGGTTAACAAGTTTTCACATCACAAGACTTTCATCTCTCAAAGATGAATTTTACCAAAACATAGCCTTTCTCAAAAAAGAGTTTCCTGACACCACACTACTGGAAAAATTAATGTTTTTTAAGAATTTCCATCCCTTGGTGACAAGAAAATATTACGGCCATGTAAGGGTAAACTTCACCTTACTCAAACTCCCCCTCAACATTTATTTTTCACATTCTCACATTTCTTTTACTCTCGTTTTTTTCTCATTCTCACATTTCTTTTACTCTATCATTTTTCTTTCTCAGTCCCCCATTATATGATAAACACTGCTTTAGATTCATAAAGAAAACATACCCCCCCAATTGTCAACATAATCCAAATTACGGTGGGGGATTCTTCCTTATGAGTTTTTAGGAATCCATGGGAGGAGGCTGAACATGGAGTTGCAGCCTCAGCTCAACAAACCTCTCCTTTGACATTGCTTTTGTGAAAATATCAGCAATATGATACTTTGTTGAAATATATTCAATAATGATTTCTCCGGCAGCAGCTTTCTCTTTTAAGAAATGGCACTTTATATCAATGTTTTTTGATCTTTAAAGTTGAAAAATATTATTGGAAAGATCAATAGTACATTGATTATCACAGAGTATCTTCAATGGTTTAGAAACATTCACATTCAAATCATCCACTTGAACATTCATCCACATAATTTGAGTACAAGCCTGAGTAGATGCAACATATTTGAATTCAGCTGTACTTAAAGTTACTAAACTTTGTTTCTTACTGTGCCAACTCACACAACATTCCCTTAAGAAAAATGTTCCTCCTGATGTTGATTTTATATCATTACAATCACCATCCCAATCAACATTAGGATAACCATGAAACTTCATCTCATTATTTATCTTGTATAACAACCCATGTGAAGTTATTCCTTTAACATATCTTATAATCCTCTTGACTGCCCACATGTGTGATTATTTTGGATTACTTTGATATCGAGAACAGAGAGTCACAACATAAGCAATATCAGGACATGAAGTTGTAAGATAAAGAAGACTTCCTATCAACTTTCAAAAGTCTTTCTGATTCACACTATTCCCTAACTCATCTTTGCTCAACTTTGTGCTCACTGATATAGGAGTTGAAACTTCCTTTGATTCTTCTATCCCAAACTACATTAACAATTCCTTGGAATACTTTTCATGGGACAAGAAAATGTAGTTTTCTTGTTGATAAACTTGTAATCCAAGGAAGAAAGTTAATTCTCCAAATATTAAAATTTCAAAATGTTCCTTCATTTCTTCCAAAAACTGTTCACAGACCATTTCTTCATCACCAGAAAAAATTATATCATCCACGTAAACGATTACAATCAATGTTCCAGAGTTCACATCTTTAATATACATATTTTTATCAACCTTTCCTTTAGAAAAATTCATCTTTCTCAAAGAATTCTCATGTTTTTAATACCATGCTCGTGGATCTTGTTTCAGCCCATATAAGGCTTTCTTCAAATTGAAAACTTTGTTTTCATCATCATAAATCAAAAACCAACAAGGTTGTTCAATGTAAACTTCTTCAACAATCTCACCATTTAAGAAAGCTGACTTTACATCCATCTGATAGACCTTGTAATTCCGATGAGCAGCCACTACAAGAAACATGTGAATAGTTTCCATCCTTGCAACAAGGGATAAGGTTTCATCAAAATACACACCTTCAACGTGGGAATATCCTTTACACACAAGCCTCGCTCTGTTTCATGTAACTTCTCCATGCTCATTCAATTTATTTCTGTAAACCCACTTGGTTCCGATAACATTCTTATTTGCTGGCCTGGGTACAAGTTCCCATGTTTCATTTTTCTTAATCTGATCCAGTTCTTCATTTATAGCATCCACCCATTCTTTTTGTTGAATATCTTCTGAAACTGATTCTGTTTCAACTATTGAGATAAGGGAAGTCTGATTTTCTAATCTCAACTTTCTTCTTGTCTGAACTGGAACCTTCTAATTCCCAATAATATTTTGGGATTCAACATGTTATCGTAAGGTAGGGAAACTCACATCTTCCTTACCAACATCACTTTCTTCCCCATGTGGCTCATCTTATTCACTTTCACTCTCATGGGAATTCTTTGATTTATCTTCCTCAATATTATCAATATCTTTTGTGAAGGAACTTGTATTTTCAATTACCTTCACATCATATGAGTCCATGAACTTCTGTAAACGTTTGTTCCAGCATTTGTAACTTCTTCCATTTAGTGAATAACCCATAAATATTCCTTCTTCAGCTTTCTCATAAAAAATTCCTAAGTCAGTATTTTTGTTTTTGAGAAAGCATGGACTTTCAAAAACATTGAAGTAATTAATAGAAGGCTTTTTGTTATACCACATCTCGTAAGGAGTCATGTTGGTTTCCGGTCTCAACAAGCATCTATTTTGAACATGCACTGCAGTGCTAACAGCTTCTCTCTAGAAGAATTTTGAATGTTTGTATTCTTATAACATAATTCTTCCCATTTCCACCAAGCTTTTATTTTTCCTTTATGATACTACATTTTCTTGTGGAGTATAGGGAGAAATATACTAATGTTTGATACCATGCTTCCTTAGATAAGTTTCAAAAGCATTTCTTGTGAATTCGGTAACGTTGTCTGTTCTCAAGTTCTTTATGGAAACTCCATATTATTTCTCACAACACCTCTTCTGAAGAATTTAAACATTTCAAAAGCCTCTGACTTATGCTTCATGAACATGCCGTTTGTCATCCGAGTGAAATCATCAATAAAATTGATAAAGTATAAATCTTCTTTTGTTTATTGATGTCTCATCGGCCCACACAGATCAGTATGAATAAGATCAAGTGGTTTCTAAGACTGAATCTCAACTCTTTTATGACTCTTGTTAGTCATCTTTCCTTTCTGGCAAGTAACACAAACATATTCATCTCTTCTTTTCAGTTTTGGAAAATTTCGAACAACATCAACTTTAGAAATCTTACTCATGTTCTTCTACCCCAAGTGGCCAAGTCATCGGTGCCACAACATGTTTTCATCTTTAGCACTCAAATAACAAGAGTTATTGGATTCTCCAATTTGAAAGAGATTCCCACTGGTTCATTCTCCTTTTGTAATCACTTCTCCATTTTTCACACATTTGATTACACAAGAATATTTTCTGAAAATAACTTCTTTTCCATCATCACAAAGTTGACATACACTAAGTAAGTTATGTTTTAGCCCATAAATAAGAAATACTTCCTTAGATTTCAGTTTCTATGGTTCAATCTCCGCCGTTCTGATTCCCTTAATTTTTAAGGAACTATCATTTCCAAAAGTAACTGCTCCTCCATCATGACATTCAACATGCTCCAAGATTTTTATATAACCTGTCATGTGTAAAGAACAACCACTATCAAGAATCCATGGTTTGTTTCTCTTACTTTCTTTTAAAGATGTCTCAACAACAAAATCTCTGTCATCGACCTTCTTATCTTCAGCTTTCTTTTCTTTCATATCATAAGAAACTTGTTCTGGAAGAAGAGTCATACATCGTTCGACATGATGACTAGACTGATCACATATTCCACAAAATTCTTCCAAACATTCAAATTGATTCTTTGTTGGCATGTTTCTGACATCTTGAGAATTCTCCTTCTCAACATTCCTTGAGTATGGAAGGTTACTCATTCTTGTTTCATTATTTCTTCCACTTTGTTCAAGCCTTCTTCTTGGTAGAGGTAAATTGTGCCAGCAATTATAAGCTCTATGCCCATACATTCCACAACACCAACAATAGCCCTCAAATATTGATTTTCTATTAAAGAAATGTGTTTCTTTATAGAAAATTTATTGAGGTTGATAAATTCTTTTAGCTCTAGGAAACTTAGGATGTAGGCCATCTTTTCTTTGGAGTGAGTTTTCAATTTTTGTTTGATTGAAAGGTTTCTCACATCTTTTATCCACCCATGTTTTACTGAAACTTTTTCTATAACCTGATATGTTAGAAGAATTAGATAAAACATTATTTTTGATAGGATAATATTCAACCTGATTCTCATGAGAAGCCTTTCCAGCATTCTTGGAAGTCTCAAATTTTACTTCAGTGGATTTGTGGAAGTTTTAATTCATCTCCCTTAGTGAATTTTCAGACTCAATAACATTTGATTGCAACTTGTTGACCTCTTATTCTTTAATTTCCAGCTTCTTTCTAAGATCTTCTATCATCTTTCCATCTTCAGCAATTCTAAGTTTGTGACTTAAAATTTCTTGAATTTATTCATCTTCCTTCTTGGTAATATCTTTACTTCCATCACAAACTTCTTCATGATCTTTCTTCATCACACGAATTTCTTTCTTGAGGGATTTGTTTTTCTTCAAACATGCAGGAAGTTCCAATCTTAGATGATATTCTCTGTAAGATTCTTCTCCACCTTCATTACTTTCTGAGGAAGCATTTGTTTTCTCAAATTTTGCAATGAAGGTTCTGAATCATTCACTACTTTCATCTTCTGAGGAATCATTGTTAGATGATTCAGATTCAACCATCTTGCTCAACATACTTTTTTTATTTCCATAAAACGTATTCTTGAGTTCTTTAGAAGTCTTCTCTTCTTTTTCATTCATGTTATACTTCTTTCATCGAGTATTGTCATTAGAAACATCTTGATATTCTCAAACTTTTTTCTTTGGTCAATTCATAGCAAAGTGCCCAATTCCACCACACTCAAAACATTTGAACGGAAGTTTCCCTCCATATTTTCCCCTTCCTCTTCGATAGTTCTTGGATATGAGAGACGTGATTTTTTTATTCAACTCTTCATCTTCCTTATCAAAAGACTCACAAGGATAAACTTCATCATCATCTCATATTTTCATCTTTCTCATAGCTTCAAAATCCATTTCATATTTCATCTTCTTCTTAAAGATAAGAGCTTTCCTAATTTCATAAGCAATAATAAAGTTATGCAGTTCATTAAGAGATAAATCATCCTTATCTTCTAAAGATGATATTTTGGAATCAAACCTGTTTGGATTATTTCTCATAAGTTTCTTCACAATTGTAGAATCTTCCAAGTCTTCTCCGAATCCCCTAATGTTGCAAAAAATTTCATTAACTCTGGTGATGTATTCATCAATTGTTTCGTTATCTCTCATCCTTATGTCTTCAAACATACTACACCATATTTGTAGCTTGGCTTCCTTGACTTTTGTGTTTCCTTAAAAAACACTTTCCAGCTTGTCCCACATGCCTTTTGATGTTGTGAGACCCATCACCTTCTGATAATTTTTTTTAATAAGGACATTATAATATAATTCCTAGCCTTTCCATCAACTTCTATGTTCCTCTTGTCAGAAAATTTCATAGGAGAATTTTTCTTAATATGTGGAAAGACAATAGAGGCAACATCAAAAACTTCAAGGCCAGGAGATAGGGGATAAGGAATCATCCTATTTTTTCATCCATAATAATTCTTGCCATCGAATGTAGGAATTCCTCTACTATTGAAAGAATTGATATTCTCCATGATAAGGGAAAAAAGAACAATGGAACCTCCCTCTGATACCACTTGATGTTCCAAGGACCGAATTTCAACTAAGAATGGGGGGTTGAATCAGTTGACATATTTTTATAAGTTTCAAAACTTTATGAAACTTAAACCTTGCAACCTGTTAAGATTTACTTCCTTATCAACCTTTAGCAAGTAACCCAAGCCTGCAAGAATGGTAAAGCAAGAGAATCACACAAGAATTACATGGTTTGGCCTCAATAAGAGAACCTATGTCTTTACCATAGCCCCTCCCGTGGGTCTATGGAAATCCACTATAATGAATAAGTGAATACAATTTGTGCCAACTCCCATTGGACACCTTCTATCTCTTGATCGGAATGATCTTACTGACTCTCATCAGTTTACAATGTTTCCTTAAAGAACAATTGAGCCAAACATATGAAAAACACTTTGTCAAGCTTCTCCACAAAATGTTCACTCTGAATCTTAAATCCAATTTCTTAGATCCAATTTTCTGAAACTGAACTTCTCAGAAAGAAAACTATGACTCCACAGAAGCTCACTCTGAATCTTCAATCCAGATTTCTTGAATCCGGTTATCTGAAACTGGTCTTCTTAGCAAGGAAACTATGACTCCACAGAAACAACCACTGAAAATAATCAATATGAATTCCTCGAATATGATATTCTGAATTTGAACCTCTTAGCAACATAATAATGATTCTGCAAAAATTATCACTTCGAAAACTCAGAATGAATTTCTGGAATCTGGTTCTCTCAGTAAAGAAAAGATGACTCAGCACAAAATTTCACTCCGAATTTTCTAGTGCTCCACCTTTTCCGCGTGTGTAAAAAAGATTTAGATGAGTGAATGATCTGAGAACATAGTTATAAGAAACTCAGAAAATAAAGGCGGGAATGTTGAAAATCATTCCCGCTTCCTCAAATTTTAAAAACTTTGCAAATCTCTCACATTTAATCTTCAATCATTGAATTATTCAAATCTCCTTAAATTTTTCCTAGATTTATGCAAAGTTGAAGTATTTTTTTCTTGAACTCTACATATCTTCCTCAAAATGATAAGGCTAGATCTTGGTTCTGATTTTAGGTTCAGGGAAACTGGTTTAGGAAAACTGGTTCAGGAAAACTAGTTTAGGAAAACTGGTTTAGGAAAATTGGTTCAGGAAAACTGGTTTAGGAAAACTGGTTCAGCAAAACTGGTTCTGCAAAACTGGTTCAGCCAAACTAGTTCAGGAAAACTTATTCAGGAGAAACAGGTTCAACAAAACTGGTTCAAGAAAACTAGTTCAGGAAAACTGGTTCAGGAAAATTGGTTCAGGAAAAATGGTTCAACAAAACTTTTTCAAGAAAACTAGTTTAGGAAAAATGGTTCAAGAAAACTGGTTGAGGAAAACTGGTTCACGAAAACTGGTTCAGGAAAACTGGTTCAGGAAAAATTGTTCATGAAAACTGGTTCAAGAAAACTGGTTCAGGAAAACTGGTTTAGGAAAAAATGGTTCAGGAAAAATGGTTCAGGAAAATTGGTTCAGGAAAACTGGTTCAGGAAAATTGGTTCAGGAAAACTGGTTTAGGAAACTTGGTTCAGGAAAACTGGTTTTGGAAAACTGGTTCAGGAAAGTAGGTTCAGAATTGTCATTTTGAATTTCTAGCTCAGGATTGTCATTCTGAATTTCTGGCTCATGATTGTCATTCCAAATTTCTGGTTCAGGAAGTCCACTCAAATTTTTGGTTCAGGAAGTCCACTCTGAATTTTTGGTCTAGGAAATAGACTGCACACTTCTGGCTTGGGTAGAATCTGAATATCTGGCTCAGATAGACTCCGAAAAACAAGTTCAGAAGAACTAGTTCAGAAAAACAGGTTCTGAAAAATAGGTTCCGAATTTCCTTAGAATTTTCCTTAGTGAAAAAAACTCAATCCTCTTCACCATTTCTTCAAAATCTTTTATTATGAATCTTTTCATGATGTGTGAGAACTATAAGTTCAGAAAAGCATCGTATGATTTGTTTAAGAAAGTTTGAGACACTTTCTTAGCTTCTTACTTCTCATTCTTCAACAAAATCTTCTTTATGATAAACTTCAGCAACCAGAAACTTCAACTTTCTGTAACTCAAAAACATTCGTCAACAAAAATATTAGTTGTCAGAAAATACAAAAAAAAGGTTAAACAAAACACCACAAAGTTTCTTCAAGTATTGAGATGAGACTAATGGATATAGAATCACCAAGTGGTGGTCTTTAGTCTTAGTACCAATGACTGTGGACTAAGGATGATGAGTAATATCTAGAATTATTTCATCAGATGATATGTTTGATTCTACAACTTTAGTAAGTAGTTGAGGACCAGATCAAAACATGTGAGTGGGAGAGAAGTGTGTTGAGTTCTGACCATTTTAGAGGATTTCATCCTAGTGACTAATGTTCTATTCCTATGTGGTATAAAAAACATTCCCTTATACCATGGGGTATGTTCCATGAACTAGTGTATATGAGATTCTTTTAGACTTGGTATAATGTAAAATTCACTCATTTGTGTGATTTTCCCTTTAATAATGGTAGATGTTTCAACGAACTAGTGTGAATGAGATGTATTAGACACATGAGGATATGACATTAATTGTGTTCATGTGCATTTCTTTGATATTTAGGCAGATTTTAAATGCATCAACGTGAATTTTCTTCCTTGTATCCTTGATTTTTATTATATGAATTGGGGTTTATGTGCGTGAGAAACCATGAGATTGATTGTGTGATATGTTATGTCTTATGATTATGTGTGGATTTTGAGACCAATACTTTTTCTGTTCTAACTTTGGTTTTATATGAATGAGATGATGAAACTTTTATATGTGATTTTTTTATATATTCTATATTTTTTTTGTTAGGAATAGTACCAAAGTGACATGCGGGTCCATCATATCTTGGTGGTCCTATAGGGATATAATGTGCAATGGTTGTATGTGACATGATGATTCGACTAAGTTAGATGATATGGAATGACGAAATTGTGGCTTGAAAAGGGGTAAATATGGTTTTATTTCATTGAAACAGAGAGGTGATGGTGTGATATGATGTCCTTGAGTCCATACCTAATGTAGTGGAAATTGGGAATTATGGCCTTATGGCTGGACCTGAGACAATATGATTGGACCTGATGAGCAATTTCCTTATCTGAGGTAGTTTCATAGAACATATGACTTATAGAAAGACCATAATAGAGATAGGGATTAATAGAATTCCATATTGACCTGATACCCTCATTCTTGAGAATATTCAGATATATATGAGGTGACCTTGTGGTTGACAATGTTTATGTTATCTATTGTGGCAACTCTTTTGACATGCAGCTAAATCTGGTATGATTGAAGTTCACGGTGGATTAGTTTACACATAACCTCTTGACACATGATTGAATAATTTTTTATGTAGTTAATTTTCATATAAACACACATATATGACTTCATTGAGTATGTGTTCTTGATGATCCCCAACTAATTTTAGATGATCACAACCTAAATTGTATTTTTTTCACTTATGTAGACCATACAAATATTTTCATTTTTGTCATAGGGATTTATAGAGGTTTTAGCTGAGTTTTCTCAAAGTGTATATATGTATTGGGATAGTAATGGAATCATAGTTATTTTTGAGTTGCCTATTGGTTTTACCTTATGTACCATCTCATATTCGTATATTTGATTGAACCTTTACAAAATCAATTTTATGTCATATTTTATAACATAAATTTTTATAGCGTTATGTTTACTAATATACTATGCATCATGTTAGGCATGTTAATGATGTATGATTTAGTTATTTTCACCCTGATTTTAATTGAATATAGGTTATAGTCTCCCCATAACTTACCATAGACCATTTCTACTAGTCAGAAACATCTATCAGAAGGGGAGATGTGCATGGGGCCATGTTTCAATAAAGACTAGACCTAGTGAATCTGAATAGGGTGTTAAAAATGGTATTAAAGGGGTTTTTATTATTTTTTCGGATATTGTAAATAGGTATTCTAATAATGTGTTAGAGTCTATGATGGACCATAGACTGGTGTGTTGTGAAATCTTATTTAGGGGATGTCCTGGCTACCATTATCTAGGATTTTTCATCTGGATGAGCATTTTTATTGTTGATATTTTTTGTTAAATGATGTGTTGCAAGTATCTGGATTTGTGTGTATTGTTTCATGGATATTTGAAAATAGGCCTATGATCATGAAACAATCAACAAAATTATGAATCACATGACATATACTTTATTATGTGTGTCTTTCCTATGAAATTTCCATTGGAAGGACATCTAGATCATACTGTGGTAGATCACTATGGTGGTGGTGATGATTCCTTTTTATGTTACAGATGTGGAAAATATCTATGATCATCTTGGAAACTCAGTTATCTATTTAGAACTTGATAAAGATAGTCCTTCCTAAGAAGTGATTTGGGAATGATCATGGGTAGCATTGTTATTAAGGAAACCCTTTTGGGTGGAGTAATTGTTATAGAGTTTTTACTAGAACATGAGTTGTAATGTTTTTATGTGTTTTTTCTTCTTAGTTGGTTTGACTAAGAAGTATCATACATTAATTAGGAAAAATTTGTTCTTCCATATAGATTTAATGGTTTTTAGAAAATGTTGCTTTCCATTGATGAGAGTGAACATTTTAGACAAGAATGACACCATTATGGATCTTGGTCAATATTTTAGAGGTGTAGAAATTAGACTCATTGAGGTGTGTCTCTTGGAAACATGATCTTGTTTCATGCGAGTGCGTAACTACTAGGATCATATTAGACATATGAGATTTTGGGAAAGATAATATAGTGTGAGTATTATAGGGAGTACTATATCATGAGTGTAAGAGTGTTCTCACAATAGTTTATTGGGATTTCCTTGTGTCATGAAAGATTGTGCATAATGGTTTTGATTGTATTAGATTATTATTAGACCACGAGGAATAAAGTGGTGATCTATTTTTTGGTGGTGTTTAATGTCATTTAGATTAATTTGAATGTCTTGGTATTGGTGGAGCATTGGTATGTTGGGATTAAGATTATCTTTAGGATGAGCAATCTGTTTGTTTGATGATATGCATGGGAAAAATGAATATCCATATGGTAGAAGGGAACATCGATATGATTTAGAGTATCATTGTGTGTTTGGGTCGAGCCCTAACCTATTCCAGATCATCATTATATTATTAGGTGGAAGAGCTTGGCCTGAGAGAGATACCTGCACATTATGTCTAAACAATTTGGGGTTAGATCTTGTGGATCAGATTTAGGGAGTCCCTATACAGGGGAGCACACAACATGTAAGTTGAAGTTGGATGTAATCTATTTCTCCAATAGAAGTTGGGTGGTGTGTATTCCATTCTCATTGTGTCCTAGGAGCATTGGTTTTCATTAGTTAGTTGGCACTCAGATAAGATTGGATGTTCATATCTAGTCATTATGTTTGATAAAAAATTAATATGAAAAGAGTTTTCAATGATAAGGATACTTTTTAGGGAGTATCAAATCATTTTTGGGAAAATGACCTTAATCTAGATGGTTTTTAATGGAATTTATGACATCGACTAAATTCTCAAACTAACATTAGAGAGACTATTCATTCAAGGATCTGAGAGAGTATGATTTTGATGAGTACAAAAGTTTTTAAGGAGAATGTGGTGTTTGATAGAGTAATAATTTGAACATTTGAAATAGGATGAGGTGGAAAAAATCTGATAGTCTGTTTAATTGGTTGTGCTTAGTACATGGAGTGAAATTTGGTTTTTGCGGACTTGTCATGGGAGCCCAACCAGGGAATCATTACCATTGGATGGTATCGAGTCTTAGTGATGATAGTTATGTTTTCTAACAATACATATATGTGTTAAGGATTTGTGGCCAGATTGTTCGGTAGAATTTCACCATTGAATGTGAGTATCACAGGTTAACCTAGTATGATGAGTCTCAATGTTAAAGTAATTTAGTGGAATCATGATAGGAATTCAACTACAGAACATGAACATTGAATATTGAGGTTGATCAAGGGTCTTAGATGAATGAAAAATAAACCTTCATGTGGGTATGAATCATAATGTTTGGGACATTATAACCACCTTCATCATTGCATATGAAAATTAATGGGAAATTTGATCTTATTTTTTGGAACCTTGGTTATTTAAATTTAATTTTGGAAAATTCATGGTGTTTTGGAGAATATTAGAGTAAATTTTAATGAATTTTTAGTTTTATCATGATTAGAGGAAAACATATGATTCTCCCTATTAAACTGTGTGGCCTATTGTAGTGGAACTTGGGGTGATGCATGGTTAAGGCACACAGTTTGGAATGCAATGTGACTACCCCCATGAACCAATAGACTCCAATGATTTTCCAAATGAATTCCACCACCCATTCCTTATTCATTTTTATATATCCAGATAGATGAGATCTCATGAAGTCAAGTTATATTATCATTTTCCTATTGTTCATCAGGTTTTATTCAGATACTCACTTCTTCCTTAGATTAAATCCTTATATCCATCATGTGATTATCATATCTAGTGTTTTTGGCTTGATCTATTGATTATTACTTGTTTTTTTATAGATCAGCTTGGATCTAACATGTTATATTTTTTTCCTTGATATTTTTTCAGATCTAGCATCAAATGGTGATCTTAGGAGGATTTTTTGGTTCAGACAAGATTGGTCCTGGTTATACACAACATGAATTATGCCTTTCAATGCTTGAATAATTCTTGTGTGGGATCAATGACTCTGAATTACTTATTTGATGTAGGTGGACCCTTATATACTCAATCATTTATATATTTATGGATAAAT
This sequence comes from Viscum album, assembly GCA_963277665.1. Classification (NCBI taxonomy): domain Eukaryota; kingdom Viridiplantae; phylum Streptophyta; class Magnoliopsida; order Santalales; family Viscaceae; genus Viscum; species Viscum album. Next base: position 1,985,824,699 of record OY728128.1, read on the forward strand.
GTTCTATGATACTTATATATTGAAATACATGGATTTTTGTAATATGGGGATAGATCTAGATACCACTAGAATAAGTAATTATGTGGCTATGATGATCTATACTCATGAAGATTTCACTTTTGAATTTAGGTTTTGCAAGTAATTTTTGGAAATTAGGACTCCTTGAGGTGAAGCTACCAAAAGATAAATCTCTGTCGGTTATAGAGAGGGTATTTTTTCATATATCCAAAATGTTGTGATTTAAACCAGAATAAGTTATGTGGATCTTGATTCCACGAATAAATAGGAGTAAGCCCCTATTTTCTTTGAGTGGAATCACTCAAGATATGTGAGAGGTAATTAACTATATAATGATGGTTTTTATATTAGAATATGTAGTCCCAATATATTTTTGGTTTTCTAAAGGGTATTGTAGTTAATAACTGATCTATATTACTAGAATACATGAGATGATACATTAGTAAAAATTTTGCTTTTTTAGAACATGTCCTTGGAAACCTAGTTGGTCTTGGATAAGAGTTAACTCTTCATGTTGGGTATTAAGTGTTAGGATGAGACTACATGGAATAGAATCTATATCTGATGATGTTGGGTGTTAATAATAGTAATAATGGACAAAGGTTTATTAGGAATCCACGGTTGTTTTCCATTGAGTGATATGTGTGATTCTATGACTTGATTGATTATTAGATGACAAGACCGAAGCATGTGAGTGGGTGAGTTATGTGTTGATTTGCAACCATGTTTGTGTGACATCTTACTACTGAATAATGTGGTATGCCTATAGTGTAGGTGTATGATTCCCTTAAACCTCGTAGGATGTTCCATGATCTATATTTCATGATATTCCCTTAGACATTAGAGAATGTTTCATACACTAGTGTCCATGATATGACTCTAGGCATTAGTGGATGTTCCAATGTACTAGGGTGAATGAGATTCCTTAGACTTATGCGGATATTACATGCATTGGGTGCATGTGTATTTTCTTGAGACTCATGTGTAACTAACATTCATCAACATGTGTGTTATGCCTTGTGTTCTTTATTTTCGTGATATACATAAGTGTATATGTCTCTGTGCAGCCATTGGAGACATTGTGTGATATGGTATACATTATGTGCATGTGTGGAACCTAAGACCTATATTTTTTCTTATTCGGCTGGTTTTACATGAATGATATAATGAAATGACTTCCAGGAATTTTTTTTGATATATTATATATTTTTTATTCTATTAATTGTAATAAAGTGAAAGTTTGACACATCATGGTTCCAAGACCGAAGTGAGGGAGCAGGTACAGATGTTGTATGTGACATGATATTTAGAGAAAGTTAGGTTATGGGGAATTATTTCATTATGGTATCTCTTGGGGTAAATATATAATTTTGTGACTTGATGTGAAAGAAAAAATGGGGAATGGTTTCCTTTAGGCCAGATCCACGAAAATGATTGTTTGTTATATTTTCCTTATAGACTAACCTGATACACAGTTCCAGGATACAAAAACCTTATGACCTAACCTATGGTAGTGTTGAAGAGTGATTTCCATGTGACTTGACCGTGAGACATGTGGGGACTAATGGACATATGGATTGATCTAAGACTCTCGGGCTTGTGACAACCCCTAGATATATGACGTGACCTTATGGTAAATCATGTTTATTTGGTCTGTTGTGACTATACTTCCAACATGAATCCAATGTATGTATTATAGATATTTGTAGTATCATGGTTAATGAATTACTACTCAATAAATAATTTATTGATTATTTTCTAACTTAAATTAGTATATACAAACCTATATGACTACATTTATCTTGGATTCTTAGTGATACCCTAGTGATTTTATATTCTCATACCATATATGGGAACATTAGTGTAGGTAACTCCATTATATTTTATTTTCAATTTGAGCACTGGGAATTTTAGTAGTATTAAATATGGTATCTTAGTGTTAATATTTAAATTGGAACTATTTTTGATAAATTTTTTTAATGGGTATCTAATATGTTTTACCTTCATTTGTATCATGTATATGTGTATATGATTGACGCTTTATATGATCAATGGTATATAATATTTGAGAGTGCCATTTGTTATAGAAGTATGTTTATTTGTATTCTATATATCTTATTGGTCATTAATATTGTATTTGAATTCGTTATTTTAATTGTGATATAATTTGTTTGGATGATATAGTCTCACTAAGACTTACCATATACCCCCACTTCTTATTGTAAAACACTTCCGTATGAGGAGGAATTCTTGAATACATGTGGTACTATATCCCAGACTTGATGTTTTAGGATTATACGTTAGAATATACACTCAAGGGAACTATGTCCTTCCTGATTACCTGTAACTAATTTCAATTCTTATGACCATAAGCTTGATTGACCATACATTCTTCAATCATAATAAGGGTTCCCATGAGCATTTCAGGGTGATTGTGACAACCCATATAGGGCGTAAATTCTAAAATCCTAGAGGTCATTCTAAGAAATCCATAATATTCATATATAGGACAATAATAATGTGTTGATACTAGAAAACTAATATTCATCAGGCATCATCACTCAACCTCAAGAGATAATCCTACGAATTCTGTAGTATTAGGTATCATCACCAAACCCATAGGCAATAAACCTCTGTGTGTTGTAGTAGTATGAATCATCACCAAAACCAAGGGGAATCACAATTTTTGTCCCAAAATAGTAAAATTAATCACTAATAACAAATCATATGACCATTTTCTCTCCATAGTCATCACATCCATGTTGGATTACACAAATATTTCATAAGGATCAAAATAAAAATATCTATAAGTACCTATGGGTATTATCAACATCACCAATGCATTACATCAATCACGTAATATGGATATTAGTGATCACATCTTATAATCTATAGATACATTAAAATTAACTTGATGAAACCATAAACACCATGTACGGGTTGGATAAACCACAGACCCTATCAAATCTATCCACATTCCCTTAAGCTCACATCATTGACAGAGGTTTTATTCTCTCACCTACTACCATCTCTACATGTTCCATTTTCACCCATTCATTGGGGTCACAAGTCACAGGGGAACCAACTTGGGTCCCTTTAGGTCACATTAATGTATTTTTATCCTCCAAAGAAAGTTATTCAGGGTATATGACTGATGAACACTTATCATAGGGAATGGGAAAAGAATTATTTCCTAAGTTAAATTGTATTAATGTGGTTGACCTAGGATGTATCTTGAAGAGGAGGGGAGATAAAATAGTTTTTCACATTTAAATGAGTTTAATAATGGTGTGTTTGATAACAAAATGATTGAATGGAAATTAAAATTCAAATTATTGAAAAACTATGATATTTAAGTGGTGATTAGGTTGGGGTTAGTTTCCTAATTGTAATGTTATCGTTGTTCAATTTAATTCAAGCTACTTTTTTTGTTGATTAAAGTGTGTTTTCACAATTTTTTCCTGCTCACTTCCATAGTGAAATTATGACAGTGAGAGAAAACCATACCAAGATCTTGGTTTGGTCAACTCTCCTTCCATGTACAAAATAGTTGTATTGAATATCCTTAATTTACATATGCCTTACCCGATCAGGTCTTTTTTATCCTGAGCAATCATGAACTTTCATTACCCCTTTCACAAGTACTGAAGATCATCAAGTGCTTCCCCACTAATAGCCAGAATGGCCCGAAGGCCTTATTTTTATTTTTATTATAGATAATCCCCCATTTAAGGGTTAAAGGGGAACCCGTACATGAACCTTAGGCCCAAGGAACAAGGCCTGACATGACCCATAATACATGACCCGAAGGTCCAGAGGCATACCATATCCAATACATGACCTGTATGCCTAGTCCACTAGAACAGCCCCTCCCCAACTTCTGCAACATTGATTGCACTTGATAATAAAATTCAAGAATGACCGCACTTGATAATGAAATCTGATATATGAAATTGAAAACAAATTTGAAGAATAATCAAATTTCATTCAATTACATCCAAGAACTCAAACATTACAAAATAGAAAACCTACCCTTCCCTAATCACTCAAAATGTTTACCCCATCCTAGTAAGGGTAATCGAGAAGAATGGGGAATAAGAAGACATTACAACACTATTGAAAAGAAACAAAATAACAGAAATAAAACCAAAACATTCTCCTTCTTGGTGTCCTAGAAGGAATGGGATAGATAATTGGATTATTTGGGAAGGAGGTGAGGGCCTCCTTTTATAGGTAGAATTATGTACTCTGAAAGTTACCAAGTCTTTGGATCCTACATTGGATGATTCATGCATGGACCCCTTCTTCAATGTTGTTCATAAATATGTTTTCTATTCACCCTCCAATGTTCAGATACTTTGGTCACTGGATGAATGAGTTATGAATTTTTAATTGGCGGACTCATTTTCTAGACACAGCTTCTAGGAAGCTTCCTTTAAAAATATAACACCCAATGGTAGCTTTAATGACTTCAAAACTCCATCAGGTTTTTTGTAGAGCTGACCCTATGTTTCCACGTTCTATCCCTAGATGAAAAATCTCAATTTGATGTGTGAAGGCTGAGTTGTGGTTTCGTTACAGTGGTGGGGTCCACATTGACTTCGTTGAAAAGATTCAAAATTCAATGAATATTTTAGCGATTTTGAGGGATGAATCAACATTTGGTCATGAATAAAAAATTGGATAAACAAAATAGGGATTCCAAAAAAAATATTCAGCCAAATTGGATTTATATTTTTCCGGAAATGTCTAAAATCTGAAAATAAGCATTTTTCACCATTTATCTAAAAAAACATCATAAATCCAAAATTTAATCATAAAATCTCAAATTTATTATTTGGGATGATTAAAACAATTGAAATTCATACATAAAATGTGGAAAATATTAGCTCTATCAATGGCCTTAACCTCATTCCCTTTCCATGGCATCTTATGTCGGTCGATCACCCAACTCATCTGCTAGTCTCTATGGGCTATAACCACCCAATTTACTAATGTTTGAGTGGGGTTAGGAACACTCAACCCAATATCATCTCAATAAACTAGAAATCTCTAGGGTGTCTCTCACATATAACCTATTGGCCAGGCATCTCAGGTTATCAACCCTCCCTACCTAGGGGTCACTATGTCATTTATCACCAAGGGAACCACACCATATCCATTGAAATTAAATTAAAACACACCCCTAAAGGGGATATAGTTTCCTAAGTCACAATATCTAATTTATATTCTTGATCACTAGCATCCAAAATGTCTATCCAATACACTAGTGTCAATTAGAACCCTTGACACATTACACAATTCAATTGTATACTGTAATTATTATTATACAACATAAAAATTTTAAGGATGAAAACAACCTAAATTAGAGGGTAAATACAATCCACATGTATATAAATAAATTAATAATACCAAGGATAGATACATAAAAAGTTCCTAATGTAAACTGAAGTTGAACCCTCTTGTAAAAAAATATGTCAACTCATTTTTGAGCTCATCTCAGTCCATCCATCCCCAAACCATCCTTATGAGGCCATAAATAAAGACATTGAATAAAAACAATTAATTATACCAATTTTATAATTATAGAAAATATTTATTTGCAAAAATACCTCAAGGTAACATATAGTGTTTTTAGGTTTATTGTTTTTGTTGACAAAACAAGTGATCAAGAACAATTGTAGAGTTCTAGAATGTTTGTTTACTAGGTATGTTGTCAAAGACCCTAGAAAATGAAATGGATATTATAGAAGATTCATAGAAAATTCTACATAAAAAGTGAAACTATTTCCTTATGTTTTCCAAATTGTTTGGATCCAAAATATTGAGGATGAATAAAGATTCATAAAAGTTGTATTTCTAGGAATAATGAAAAAAAATATAGAAAAGATAAGAATTTCCCAAATATTTGAGTTTCACAAAAAATTTGATCTTCATGAAGGAATATGGTGTAATTGAGTTGTTATGTTTCATGAATGGACAATGAAAAAATGGTAATTTTTCATGACTACATGATGATTCGGGAATGTAAAATTTACTTGGTTCTTAATGAAGACTGGGTGGTTTGTGAACAAGTTCAAATATGTTAATGAAAAGGTGATGATGGAGATGGAAGCTTTAGGAATGGGATGAAATGCCTATAAATATGCCTATACCCCTCATAAAGCAAGATCAATCCTTAAAAAATTAAAAGGATATAAATTCATTATAGTGATTCTTGAAGGTTGTTCTTGTGAAAAAGTTCACTCAGAAAAGAATTTATTAAAGGATATATAAGCTAACAAAAATTTGTAAACATCGCAAAAGTATTGAGATTCACAATGTTTATGTATGATTCATGATAGGGTTGAGATTTTGGATTGTAGTATGCTTTATAAATGTTATGTGGTTTGTGAAATCAAATTATTCTTATGATGAATATGATGTTTTTGTGAAGGTTGTGTGATCTTGATGAATATAGTGGGAATTTGGAAAGTGTTGATAAGGGATTTCCCAGTAAACATATGGTATAGTGGTACTCATCATGTGGATGAAAATGGAACATAATTATGCACCAAATAAGGTTTAAACCATATTGATTAAAGTGATCAAATGAAGAATCATCTAAAGGAAATGTGGGAACACATCAGTTGAGAGAGTAGAGAGCATTCGAATTGTGATTATTTTTTAACCAAGAGTAATAGTGAGCCTGAACTGAATTTTGTAATATTTGTTCTCTTTTGGGGATTTGGAATATAATCACATTTACTTGTATTCTCATTGGACATATACCAATAAGGGTGAACCATGTAAAGTTTATGTGTCTCATGAATGATATTAATTATTCTCATAAATTACCATGGGAAAGGGAGAGAAGAGTGTTTGGTTTAATAACAAAACAAGATTTTAAGGGGTAGTAGTTATTTCATTTAATACCCTGATTTACCACCCTCAGGGGGTTTAACCTAATTTGGATAACAATTTTTATTATATCGAAAGGTTAATTTCAATTTTTCTCTCTATCAGGATTTCATAGAGGTTATAAATTATAAAGGGATCCTGATCTTCATTGTAAACAATTTTCAATTATAGAAGAATAAGCTGTAGCAGTGTTTCCCATCATTAAGAAAGGATATCTTTACAGAAGTGATGCATGTTATTTCATCCAATGTTGACAGTAGCACTTTATCATACGTTTACCAAATGGGATTGGATACTGACTGTAAGGCAATCAATTATTTAAGGGGAACCCTATCCAAATAAATATATACCAAGGTAATTTCAAGTTATTCATCACATGTAATGTGGGAAAAGTATTTAAATAATTATGAGGGTGACTCAAAAGTTAGAGAAGAAAAACTATAGGTTCTATGGAAAATGTATAGGGATCTAATAAGCACCCTAATGAGTCTATTGATTTTTTATTTGACCAATAAATGTTTCTAAAGAATACATGTGTGGTTATGGATAAGTAATTGAAGGTGTAATGATCATTAAGTGGATCAGGAGACAACTTCAACCTTAGTTTAATCTGAAGGTTTCTGTTCTAGTAGAAAAATATATAAAGGGGATATCATTGGATAGTTTACATAGTACTCCTATTGCATACGATATGAGGAATGGGGGAATTGAGTCTATAAAAAAACTAAAGTCCAAAAAAGTGGAATTAAAGGTTATGAAGAGGATCACTGTTGAAGGTGGGAAGGAATTTGAAAATATGGATGAAGTCATGTCATTCCTTTCATCAAATTTACAAAGTTGAATAGGAGAGTCAAAAGGAAAACTTCTACTTTCATAATTTTGATGTAGAATGGTTGGACGTCTTTCATAAGGATGCTCCATGTTGTTTCAAGATATTGATGAGGATGGATTCAAAAAACACATGTAGAGGTCTTCACACTATGTTAAATGTATGAAATATTTTAAGGAAAAATTATTTAAAAAGAAAAATGGGCATTCAACAAAAGGTTAGTTCATAATAATCTGAAGTTGAAGTGATAGAGAACTGAAGGGATCATGGATAAAATGATATACTAGGAGTCGTAGGTAGTTCCCAAAAAATAGAAGAAAGTTATAGTGATAAAAGAAAATTTTATGGAGTGTTCATCTTCGTGATGAATTAGAATCTACTCTTGATGGGATAGATCTTTGTAAAGCCAAAAAAAAGAAAGAAAATAGATTGGTTTGTGATGCCAAAATTTATATATAAAATAAGAAAAAAGATATGTCTATGTTCAATAAATAAATTGAATAACTGAATTATTAAATGCCTGAGAACTCAAAAAATGATGAAGAGTAAAATATCAAAATGAAAGAAAATAAAATGGAAATTGATGGTTAAACTAACATTAGGGAAGATTAATTAAATAGTATCGAAGAACTTCAAGTGGAATTTGTTGACCTATAAAGAAATTTAGAAGATTCATAGAGACTCTTGACTCAGGGTATGAAATTGAGAAAGAATATTACTCAATAGACAGAAAATATTAACGTGGAGTATAAATTTCTAGAAAAATAGAAGCAACAATCATATCCAAATGACAATTCTAGAATGGGGTTTGATCAAAATCAAAAAATTATGGTGATTGATGTGAGATTGTAGGCATCCACTCCAAGGTTAAAATATTATTTGGGTATAAATCAGAATAAGGTGAAGAGAAATAATGGAATAAGAGATCACATGAAAATGACTTAGTTGAATATACTTCATATTAAATTTTATTTTTGTGGAAATATATGATATTCACAAATTCAAGTTCCATATCTAAAATCTACTAAAGGGAATATAGTATTTGTGATAAGTAATCATATCACAAAAAAATTTCATGAACAGTGCATATTGAAAAGTAACTACTAGAGAGATTATTAAAGGAAGAAATCATAAGATTGTTCTATATATCTAATATGGCTCTGCTATGTATGATGGAAGAAAATACTATATATGAGATTTGGTACATAATGAATACAATATTGAAATACTTTTGAATCTTTGTGGATAAGTTTTTTATTATTAATATGGTGAAACATGGGAAATTTGAATCTTATGGAGATAATGAGATATTCAAGGATGTTCTGAAAAAAGAAAATAATATAAATGTTTCAAAAAGAGGCTTGGAAAATTAGTTTAAAGTAATGATATCACTATAGTATAGAATGAACATAATCTTAAAAAACATAGTAAACATTTCCCTGATGATAGTGATGAAGAGGTAAAAATCACGGGAGAAGAAGTATAAAATTAATATTTATAATAATGTACTGATGGTGATTAGAAGAAAGAAAAAAATATATTTGAATGGAATTCAAATATTCATTATGAAATTTAATGGAAAATATCATTACGGATCTGGCAGTTCTAGTTCGAACATAGAGAATGAAGTATTTATAGATGCCAACTTTACTATCTCTGGTAGATACCAAAATATTTTATCAAGTAGTTGGAGATGATATATGGGTTCAGATTATGAATATAGAGCTCGTCTAAATAGAGATGAATGAGATTTGGAAACTTGTTTTGAGACAAATAGATACGAATAACATTAGGACCAAATGGGACTTTCACAACATGATGAATAAATATTGTATTGTGATATGAAAAAATATCATGACTAGTGTTCAAAGAGTACTCTCAGATAAAGGGTATTGATGTTGAAGGAACATTTTCACCTATTTCAAGGCTAGAGATAATAAAATTATTCAGGGCCATTATCATGAAAATAAATTTCAATATTTTTTAAAAGGATATAAATTTAGAATTTCTAAATGGGGTTCTATAAAAAAAAGTTTATATCAAACACCCAAATGGTTTTCTCATTCATAAAGATGATAATATAGTTTTTTTTGTATGAGAAAGTTTCTTTATGGGTTGATGAAAGCACTAAGGGTGTGATTTTAAAGACTATATTGATTTTTTAATAAGCTCAATATTTAGTGTGGTGGAGTTGAAAAAAATATTAATGCCAATAATGATAGTAATAAAAGGATTATGGTCCTAATTTATGTTGACAATGTAATTTTTGGTTAATCAGATAAATAACAGTGAAAACAGTTCACTAAAATTATGAAAAGTGAGTTTTAACTATCAATGATTAGTGAAATATCCTTTTTTCCTTGGTTTACATGTGACACCAGTAATGAATGAAAAATTTATTTCAAAATCCAAATATGCCAAAGAGGTTCTAAGAATATTTTTAAAGAATAATTCCAAGGAAAATACAACATTGGTGGATATTCGGATAAAACTCTCATAGGATAATGATGTAAAAGAGGATAATGACACAAAATGCGGACATATTATTATATGACTATTGTACTTAACAGTGACATGAAAAAATTTTATTTCTTTCAGATTTCACGAAGTATGGAATCAATGAAATGAAAAATAATTCCACTTACTTGAATTAAAAAAACAATTATATATCAAGGGAATAGTGAATTTTGGTTTTCTATACAATGAGAAATGAAATTAAGAGTTATTGGATTATATATATATATATTGGTCCATTTTATTATATGATATAAAATCAATGTCAAGTGGTGAATTATATATTATTTGGTTTGGTATTTCATTGCTATGTAAGAAACATGATTTCATTCTTTTTAGCATCCCATAAGATGAATATATTTTAGCTACTTAGGCTTTTATGTGTTTACTGTGGATGAAGCATAAACATAATAATATGGGAGTTTATGTGAAATATCTAATCAGAATATATTTTGATAATTCATGTTCTATAAACATTATAAAAATATAGTCCATCACTCAAGAAAAAATCACATTTAAATCAACTACCATTTTATAAAGAAGAATGTGGATCATGGGCTAGTGATGTTAGATTATGTGTCTACAGAATTATAGGTTTCAAACATTCAAACAATGGCCTTAACCAAACTAGAATTTGAGAGGCATTGACTATATCCTAGATTCTAGTTGACTATCGGCACATAAATAAATGTGCATATGGGAATCCCTCTCCCTGATGTATGATGTGTTTTCCCTAATATAGGGATTTGTGTCCTTTGTAATGTTTCATCCTCAAAGGAGTGACCTCTGGGTTCATTGAAAAAGGGGAATAATATATTTTGATCAAGAAAGGAGATAAGCTGATACGGGGAGTAGTTTATATGAGGATTTTTAAATATAATAATGCTAAATATGATTGATTGAAACTTATATATCATGACAAGATGGGATTCAGGATGAAAATTGATGAGTTGTTTTGAAATGAAATTATTCATTGATGAAATTTTCATGATACTCTTGTTCCTCACATTGAGAATGTCCCATGTGGGTAAAAAGTGTGTGTTGAGTAATAATTTTATCGCTATAGGACTCAGAAGAATCATATTTTGGTTGAAAAGGGAAGAATCTTTAACATGCTATCAAAATGTGATGAGTTTTCAACAAAACCAAAGGGGGATTATTTAGTTAAAAATCCCTCAATGTAACTTATAGTGTTTTGGGGATTATTTGATTATTGAGAAACAAGGTCTTAAAGGTTAGTTGGGGAGTTCTATCAGGGTTTTTAATAGATATTTAGAAAAATACCCAAATAATAAAATGGATTCTCTAGAGGAAATATAGAATATTGTGTATAAAAGGTGGAATTATTTCCTCATGTTTTCCAAATTTCTGGGGTCCAAAATATGGAGGATGTCTCAAGCTTCAAGAAATTTATTTTTTCATGAATTCCACACAAAAATATGGTAAGCAATTAATTTCATCAATCCTGGATTTTCAAGAGTATTTTTATCTTTGAGAAGGAACCTTGTGTCATGATTGTTTTAAGGTTCGTGAATAAGTGATGGAAAATGATAAATCTCCACAACTATGAGAATTTTTATGAACAAAAAAATTCCACAATTCATCCTGAAGATAGTAAGGTCTATGAACAAGTTCAAGGTGCTTCATGAAAAGGTGATTATGGGGATGGATGATTCATGAATGGGAAGTAATTCCTATAAATATCCCATCTACACATCATAAAGCAAGATAAAGCCTCAATAAAAATCCAATGGCACTAAATTCAGGATGGTTATTTGAGAAGTTTTTTCTTGGGAAAAATCTCATGAATAAAGGAAGTTTGTGATGAAAATGTAAGGTAAGGAAAAGTTATAAGAATCGATAAAGTATTGAGCTTCCTGAAGAATTTTTATTCCCTATGAAAGGGTTGAGATTTGTGAAAGTAGTATCCTTCAAATATGTTGTGGGGTTCACAAAAGTTGATTATTCTTGTAAATAATTTGAAAATTTCATGAATTTTGTTTGAGCTTCACAAAATTATTGAGCATCACAAAAGTGTTGAGAATGGATTATCCAGTAAATTTGTGGTAAATTGGTACTTGTCAAGTGGATGATAGTGGAACTTAATGATTCACCAAATAAAGTGTCATAAATATTCATTCAGTTGATAAAACAAATAATAATATTAAGTAATAGTGAACACAATTTTGTTGAGAGAGTAGTGATAATTCAAATTATTATTGGTTATATATGAATAGGGATATTGATTTTACTCTAAAAACTATAAAATTAGTGTGTTGTAGTTGATATGGTACATAAGAACATTTATATTTTATGTTACTTTGAGGTTTCCCAGTGGGGGTGAACCAGGTTAACTTTTTGTGTCTCACACATTCTTTCAATTCATCTCATACATTTCTACAGGAAAGGGAGATAAGAGTGTTTTTTAAAATAAGAATCAAGATCTGAAGGGGTTGTATTTTTAATCTATCATACACTGATTCACCCCACCCCACGTCTCATGTTATTAAAGCAGTTTGGGATAATAATATTAAATTTAAATATTAATAAATTCATAGAACTCATCGGTTGATCTCATTATAGTGAAAATTTGAGTGATGGGTTATAGTCTACTCCTGATTCACCCCTAGACCATAGATTCCGAAAATCCGAAATTAACATCAATAATTCAATTTCCTCATAAATAAATTTATGTTTAAATCTTTTGAAAAATTAAATTATATCACACCTTTAATGAAATTGAAACTTACTACAAGCAGAAAACATATCAAAACCTATTCTATGAATTCTAAGAAAAATCCCCATCTAAAATGGTCTATTCAACCATACTATGGTTGAATTATTGAAAATCCCTATAAATCACCCAAAATAATCTATAATTGTGAGAATAAAATATAAAATTAAGAGGGAGTAATATCATATCTAGAACTTCATCTAATTTCCCTAAGTGTATCCATGAATGGTGAAGAAAGGAGGGAGGGTGAGATAAGATCGAAGCCTCCAAACATTTATTATTCTTCTAAAGAAAAAAGTGGGGTCAAGCCATTATTAAATTTTTTAATAAAAGGGTTGGGACACTTTCCTAGAATGATGGTAGGTTTCAGTTCCTAACAATTCATTATATTCCCTTTTCTCCTAGTTGACTCCCTTTTCATGAACTCAAACACCCCATGAAAAAAATCATTTCGTGAATACCTGTTTCTCCTCCAGTGCTCACATGAACCCTCAAGACATCCACTGAGTCCTAAACCCATCCAATACCACCATTTTATGTAATAAAAAATCTAATAATCCTATTCGATGTCATGATTATAAAAACAAAATATCCAAAAAAACAAGAATTTAAATCTCGTATAATTTTGTAACCCATCCGATCATTAGGTATTACAATATCCCCCACTATAACACTTATCATCCATGAGAAGTATCATCACCCATTCAAAGAACATCGGTTTCCAAATCAAGTAACTAATACATCATCAATTCACTATTTCTACTATAGATCTCCAAATGATCTTTCAATGCATTACTCAAAACAAGGTCGCATCATTTATCAAAACTAGAGTCACCACTCATAACCATCATGATATTATCTTGTTAATTCTCTATGAAACTCAAAAATACTAAGGAACAACTATGTTATACATCTACTAATCAATAGGACCATGGTGCTACCTACTATAAAAAATATAATGGTCGATCCTAACCCATGGGTTTCCCTACTACCAGAATCACCAATCAAATAAGACTCTGACCAATTGAATGACTTTCTTGATTCATTTTACTTCTCATTGCAAAAAAAAATATTTAAATAAGTACTATAATATGATACTATATATAGTCATTGATTTAATACCAAATAAAAAGAGTATCTACTAACCATTCACATGGCTCACATACATTGACCTTTCCTCTAAAAGGCCTCACCAAACCTTAAAACACCCCCACCGTACTAAATATATAGTTCCGAATCATGGTACCAACTTTCATTACATTCATGGTCATTTTTATCCCAAAAAAATATTTAACTATGTTTTACCACATGATTCTCTCCCGGAAGCATTCAATGAAACGTGTTTTTACCCAGAAACAAGTCACAAGACTGCTTTACCACCTGAAACATGTCACAAATTGATGGTTCACTCACTAAACTATATATGGAAACTGGTTCACCCACTGAACTATATCATGAATGTGGTTTCACCCCACGAATAGTCCTGGGATCATACGAAAATAGTGCAAATAATTTTCCCAAAAAAATAACTAATTCATAGTCACATCTAAATCTCAAATATGGTATTTAATCAAGATTATATAAATTGGAATTGATATATCATTGGTGTCAAAGCATTATATCAACCACTCAGTGACCATTTTGACAATTCCAATGATCCTTCTCACATTACGTTAATTCTTATATAACCCATTCTCTATACATTAACTCATGTAATGATTGGACATGAATGTATCTGTCATAACCAAGTATCAATGAAATCATCAGTAAACTTTTTTTCCCTAATCAGTAGAACATTGTCTTTGCCACTCATTGAATTTCCAATCCTAATGAGGGTCACCCCCTCAAACATCCAATGGGGAAATAACGACTATATTTCTTCCCATAAAAAACTCATTGAGTGTCCCCTTAATGGGATCCATTGTTAAACAAGTGCCTATAATCTTGATACACACTCATTTATCCCAGGAAAAACTGATTTTGTATTAACATCATCATCGAAAGTGTCATTGATCCTAATAAATTTCTAATATATCATATGAAATAGCTGGACAATATATATTTCATTCATAATCATGGGAAAAGGATTCCAAAATTATTCCATTAACACAATTGGTCTTAGAACACACTTATCCTCTCACTGATGTAAAATTTAAAAAGGTACCATGTTAAATTGGAACATGTTATTCCCATATCAACAAATATAGTCAGTGTATCTTCTCGATTGTATCACCAAACTCACACTCCCTAACTCACATGACATGGAACTTGAATAACAATCATTAATCCCTGAACATGCTCTATGGGATATCAGTTCGATAAGAAAATCATATTCTTAGTCCACACCTAGAATTATTCTAACCATGAGCATCCTGCCAAGCTCTCCCCACACTATTAAAGAACACTCAAATACGATAAGGATATGAACCTAAATACTTCTTCTATTCAAAGACAGTATCGAAAAAATAACACTCTATCTGCCTTGAATCCCAAGGATCTATCACATAATGTTTTCTTTTCACAAAACCCCAAGTCATAAAAATTACATTTACATAAACTTGATAACACCTCCCATTCATCAGTCTCAAATCCAAAACATCCACCCAAGATTCATTTTTCTAAATAATTCAAATTCCTAAGATAAACCCTCATATAGGTTACCCTATCCTGATATACGTTGATAATAGTGAGGGAAAATCACCTACTTCTCAACCATAATGCTTGTAACACCTATATCCAAATTGATATCCTAATATACTAGCCCCTCCCACCTAATCCATATTTCATGTATCATGAATAATAATTATCTTGGAAAATACCTATATTTTCACATCTAAAAGTCATACAGATGCTCATAGCCAAAAAATGACCAACTCAAGGGTATAATGAAAAGTTAAATTGCATAATGTTCCAAATAATCAACAATTATGAATTGATTCTGATAGATTATCTACAAGAAAACTATACTATAAAAAATATAAAATCATATAATGATCCTCATGTCAAGGTTCACAGTCTCTTTGGTTAGAACATTTTTAATAGTATCACTCTAAATGATTCATGTAATGGTACTACAGATATAAGGTTATGTTAGATATTATTATTTTTTCAAATAGATATGGGATAAATCTATATAGGTTGTTATGTGCATGTTAAATAACTGGACATATTGGGTACGTTCAACTATTATCTCACTTATGATGATATGTATCCCACAAGCCACCATTATAAAGTTAATTTAATCATATTTCCATTATAATATACCAAGTAATCAACCATATATGTTGTTACTAAAACTTTAAGTAACTAATCATGGGCTATAATCATCCACTCGGTGTTTAATAAGAGGGCACCCAATGTGTGGTAGATCCATATGACCTTATATGATATGAATATATATATACGATTTGGAATAGCATAGTATAATTCCACTAATTAAATATATGGGAAAACATTTTAAGAGAAATTACTAACACTTTGAACAATTGACCATTTCCTCATTGCCAAAATCTCATACCAATAGGCATGTATGTCATGTAAATCCTATATTCCAAATATGATGCAAGAACATGGGTCTCTTGTTAATGGTCCCAGAGGTGAAAAATTAAAATAAAACATAAATCACAAAAATTCAAACCACATCTGCGTCACACCAGGTGAAAATCATAGAACAATAACATAGGAATCCAAAATAATAATCCCATGTCTCTAGTAACATGAACTTCCTATAGGAATAGGTGTTTTCATCACACTGGCCTGATATTAATCACATGTTCTAACACATTCTTATGTATTTTGAATATTATGTTCCAAATAATATCAAAAATGAAAAAGTAATGATACGATACAACATTATTACATCTTGGTTTATAGGCCACTTGAATAATGCCCCATCTCGGTTCACCATGTGACCTCGAGTGCAACACCCCATATGAAAGAGGATACCAAATAACAGCGGGGGTATAGTGTAGTACGGGGGGAGATTATACCACTATAACAGAGTGCACAATAATAATGAAATATCCAGACATCATACACTATAATAAACCATAGTATGTGAAAACAATAAAATATAACCATAAATAATAAGTTGTTTTGTAAGCATAACAGTCATCAAAAAATGGTTATACAATGGGATAATGACATATACAAATAAATGACTGAAATAATAATACAATGGTGGCCATAATATAATCAAAAACCAGTTATTAATCCTAGTATCCTCTCTCATATGTTATATCGTGCTCGATCACACAATATCAGGCCTCTTCCCAACCTAAAACTAGAGAGAATAAGGTCTACTTGGGTTCCTAAGTGTCATGGATGACTTA
Source organism: Viscum album (assembly GCA_963277665.1). Lineage (NCBI taxonomy): Eukaryota > Viridiplantae > Streptophyta > Magnoliopsida > Santalales > Viscaceae > Viscum > Viscum album. The sequence continues at coordinate 1,985,842,025 of OY728128.1, forward strand.
GTAGGGTGTGAGTACAATCCATTATGGAATAACCAAAACAGTCTCAATTATAACTAATAAATTCAGTGTGTACATGGGATATAATCCATTAAAATAGATAAATAAACTATATAAAATTAAACACCTATCATATTACTTTCTTCAGTCAGCGCTATGGTTTCTCTAAGCACGTTACAATGTCCATACCAACCATACCCACTTATGGGGATTCCAAGCCCTACCCTGGTAGTAGTAAATAGTTTCAATCCATATTCTAACAACCATAATCAATAGCACTAACTTATTTTAGATTCTAGGTTTCTTTGATAATGTCATGGTGACGATTCCATCCAGTATAAGGAAAGCATAACAATCCCTAAGAGTTTATCCTCGTAAATCCATAATATCATGATGTATGTCAATCCTTAAGAGGTGATCCTTGGTCATTAATATTCCTCAAAAATCATCACCAAAACTCATGATATATTCTTAATCATTTTGTAGTAGCTAGATTGATCGTCCAACCCAAGATGTATCACCCATGGTGTTCCATAGTACTTGTAATCATCATCAGACCCATAGGGAATCACCCTTGGTGTTCCAAAATAGTAATCTTAATCACCATATCAAATAGGTATTACCCTTGTCATTCTAGAGTCGACACATCCAAGATATATTACACTAGTATCATACAATTACTAATAAAAAATCCAAGGAAGTACTCTTGTGAAACCATAATGTCACCATCACATCACTTAATTACAATTGGTCGGGTCCCAGGAAGCATGTATAAGAATCTATGGCCACATAAAAAGTAAATTTGTAAAATTATAAAATTTATATAGGTTTTAGATGAGAACATAACCCCCTCACCTATACCCATATCCCCTTTGGATCACATTATTGGTATGGGTTCTATGTGCCACCATCTACGATCTCAAATTCTTCCCATGTACACTCTATCTCTAGGTTCCCAAGACCAAAGGGAACCTACTATAGTCTCCTTAAGTCCCATTTTGGTCTCCTTAGCCTCCCAGGGAAGTCACACATGGGAAATTACCTTAGTAGCATTCCCTTTCTAAGGCGTCTTCAGTCAGATGAACACCCGAATCATCTTCCAGTATCTACAGGGTTTAACTACCCATGTTTTCACATATTAGTGGGGAAGGAACACTCAAACCATGGTCATCTCATTGATCCTAACAACTCTAGGGTATATCTAATGGATAACCCCTCAATCAGGTGTCTCAATTCCTTATCACTCTCTATTTAGGGGTCACTAAGTTATTTATCACTATTTCCACTACACTATATCCAATTTAATTCAATTAAAACAAACCCTAAATGGGTTCCAATATCATATGGAACATGATCCAATTTATATCCTCATCCATAGATGGATAAGATGTTTAACCTATACATGAGGATTCATTGAGGCCCTTACAATTCAATCATAGTCTATACTTTATATTAAACCACTAAACGTATTTAAAGAGTCCAACCACCAAAATTAGCAACGCTGTGTATAACACATGAATATAAATAAATGTATAATAACAAAGGGTAGTTGAATAAGGAAAACCATCCACAACCTGAATTACAACCTTCTTTTAAATGGATCTTGAAAACCATCTTTTGATCTTTTTCCAGTAAATCTGGCCATTTCTCAGCCTTTTCGATCCCTAACACAATCCAAGGAATCCAAAGCAATTAATTATATCAATTTTTAATCAATTAAACTTTTGAATTTTAATAATTATAAATTCATAAAACACTCTGGTTGATCTTAGCATACCAAAATCCTTAAAAATAGGATATAATCCACTCCAAATATACCCCCAACATAGGATGCTCAAAATCCATGATTAATATAGTGAATTCAATAAATCCATATATTAATTTTGGGAGGAAACCCTTGAAAATTTTTAAATGATTAGATAACATGTAAAAACCATAGAGGATGGCATAAAAATGTAATCTCGGGACCTCCTCTATGCAGGCATAAAAAATCACTATATAAAATGGTTTATTCCATTATACTCTCATTGAGTCAACACAAAACCATAAAACTAAAACCCAAAAAATTACCTATGATAGAAGGAAGTTGATGTGGAATGAAGAGGGAGGAGTTTATTAGCCAGAACAATTTCCAATAGAACCTAATATAAACAATAATCATGAACAAAGTGATAATGGGGGAGATCTGACCAAATCCTCCTTGCACACCCTATTCATTAGAATGAAAAAGGGGGTTGATCACCCCTTAAAATTTAAAAACATGGACTGGGAAGATTCAACATCATAATAGTAGGTGTCAAGCCATGACTTTTGGGATAAATCTCTTTTTACCCAGTCTACTCAATTTTCTTGGCCTAAACCCCCCCATTAATGAATTCATGGTGTGGATACCCAGTTTTACATAGTGAATGGGTTGTTGTATCCCTTTTCTATATCACTTTTCTCTTTATTCATCCTCTAGTGCTGTCTTGAACCCCTAAAACATATACTGATGCTTAATCCATGTCCAATAACAATATTTCAAGAACTATAAACCCTAAAAATATTATTTTGGGTAATTATTGAAAATAATAATCATTCACTAAAATGAAACTAAAAATTTCCATTTAATTTTGTAACCCATCTATACATGATATATTATAGTGAATAATATTGTTTACTCATATTTTCTTTTGTTTGAGTTTGAAATATTTTTCTTTGCGCATCTATTGTCAATAATTGATAAATTATTAATTTTTTTTATATGATATATACTATTTTAAATATGGGGAAAATTATTTTTTTTAACTAAAATATTCCTTCTTGGTGATTTTTTTCTCATTGACGTAAAAAAATTTATAAAAAGAAGATTGTGTCCTTTTAATATGGGTTTTCCTCAATTCCATTTTCATTATTCCCAAAAATGTTTTCATTTATTATTTTAAAATTTAAATTTGTGTTTATTCATGTGTACTTCATATTTTCAATTACCAATTTTTAATAGGATGTTTTTTACTCATTTTACAATGTGGGTTTTTCAATAAGGGTTTTTGAAAATTTTAAAATGGGTTTCCATCCTTTAAAAATAATATGTTTTATCTTCTATACCACATTCCATTAGATAACTTGTTTTTTTATTTTAAATGATATATTATAGAAGTTTCATTTTAAAAGTAAATTTTTTCTTGATTTATCACTACATAATTTTAGAAATGGATTTTCAAAGTGATTATAACTTCTTCTTATACACCAAAGATTAAATTATTTTCTAAAAATTCTATTTTGAATTCACCACAATTTTACTATTTGTATCTAAAATATTATATTATTGGAAGTTATTTTATATTAATTACCTGATAAATTATCATATTAAATAATCTTATTTGTTGATTGAATTTTGGGTTTCAAATATTCACGGTCTTGAGGTCAATTGTTGTGATACCATCTAGAAATTTTTTAAAAATACATTTTTCCATCTATGGGTTCTTAATGATTTGAAAAATGTTTATTTTAAAGTAGAACAAATATTTATGGATAAATGATATGTGGGTTCCTATATCACAAATAAATTCATTGTTAAAATTTATGTCTCATGATTTCAAGAGGTTATGATAGGGGATTCATCTAAAGTTAAGGGGTACATTAGAGGATTTATTCCAAGACAAGGGGTACACTGAAGGATTTATCCCAATGCAAATGTTACATAGGAGGACTTATCCAAAGGCTAAGGGTACATGAGAGGATATATCCCAAGAAAAATGGTACACTTAAAGATATAACCCATGCCAAATGGATACAAATGAGGCTTTATCCCATGCTTTAGAATACATTGGATGATTATCAAAATCCCAATAATGTACATATATGCTTATACGAAGCCTATAATGTGATTAATTTCTTAGTGGGTATCCTTGACATAGATTTTTATTCTTATTTTTATTACACACTCATATATTATAATATTGTTCCTATGATTAAGAACCTTGAATCAAGTTTAATGTCTCATTATTCCAAAAATATATGTGGTATATGTTTTATCATTTGAGAATTATTGTTATTATATCATGGATTTTTGAAAAAAGTTACTTCTCTATTATATTTTAATAAGATATTTATTTAATGATAATATTTTTCCATACTCTTATGATATAACCGTTTAAAAATTTTGGATGAGTTTTACCTTACTGAGTATTCAAGATCACCCATTTATTATGTTTTATACATGATATTATGATTATTGTAACCTATGAGAAGTCTTTAAAGGTGTCTATCATGGTTCAACTATAGATAAATGTTCACATGTTTTATAAAATAATGTGTCTCTATAACGGGTACACAGGGATAATCAACCAAAAGTTTCTCTGAGAAGTGTAGTATTATTTAAAGGTTTAATATATTATTAAAATTTTGTATGTTTATCATTAATTGTTTCAGAATATATCAGAGTTAATTTATAAAGGAATTTGTTTTTAGTAATGATCCCATGAGGGCACATATGTGGTGCCTCACTCATACCTCATACCTTATCCATGTGAGGGAAATATTACATTAGTAATTATAAGGGTTTTTTTTCTAAATATTATATAGTGATAGAAAGAACCATTAAACCTCTATCATTTATATTGATAAATACTATAATTTTATAAGGATTTTTGAGGTTCAACAGATGATACACCATTTTTTAACCTCAAACATTTTTTATTCTTCATTTAGAAATATTTCCTAAATTTATGTATTTGGAGAGTTTCTCATCATTATTATCAACATAGGTTGGTACTTTTTAGAGGACATACCAATATGTTTGTTAAAAAAAATACATTTACATATTTCATTGGAACGCCTTTCACATGTTTTTTAGAAAAAAATTCAAAATATTTGGAATAATATGCCTCAACTTCTATTTTCATTTTAAAATCTATAATTAACTTCATCATTGTTCTTTAAGATAAATATATTCAGATTGTTTCACGATAAATTTTTCATTTATATTAATCAACCTCTTATTTTTATCGTTAAAAATGTTTTCATGATTGCATACTATCTACTAAAGGGTATTTATTTCCCCAGTTTACTCATTTCCATTTTTTGATAAAATCTTATTCACATTAATTCTTATTCCCTTATTTATTTTTCAATAGGTGATGTTCCATATTATGTTTAGAAATTACTAAATATAGACTTCATGTTTTGATTTCATCACATATTTCAAGTAATATAGTTCAACATCCTTTTCTAATTCACATAAGGTTTCCGCTTCTTCCACATGATATGGGAAGTTTATTAAATTCATTATAATTTCATCATAAAATCTTATAGCTTATGATGAGTCCTCTTATTCTTATATTCTCAAATGAAACTTTTCTTATTTCATGTTTTGTTTTGTTTTCCATATCCTAAATTTATTCCTACCATGGTGTTTTTATTCACTTAATTCATTCAATTATTTTTATTAGTCTCGTCTTCTTCATCTTCATTAACTTTACCTTTAGGGAAATTTATGGAAAATATAAAAATCATTTGTAGTCAATCAATTTAAATATACGATTTTCATTATATATCAATTTACTTTTCCTAAAAATTAGCGATATAGGAGAAATTATTCTATTGTGCCCCATATCCATTAGATCTTTATATTTTGATTCATTAAAAGGTCCATATTTTAATGAATTTAGTTTGAGTATCTTTATGACTTTAAAAACTATTCATTCCTTATCACTTTTCTTAAAAAATATATTTCCTCATTATTTATTCCTCTAGGATATTTTAAATCTCATTTAATGATAAAAAATCTCTATCTTCCAAGTGTGGGACATTGGGATCAAATCTACCAAAGAAATTTCTCATTTAAATTTTCACAATAATTGATTCCATAAGAGTAATTTAAAAATCCCTAATTTAATTTATGATTTTATTTATTTTTATGAAATAATAATTTGTGGTTCTTTTATTAACCATATTTATGTCTTCAAAGTCACTTCTTTAAATTATATATTATTATTATTTAAAATTTAAAATTTTCATCAAAGATACATTACCTCTTATCCCATGTTTCCTTAGATCATTGAATTCCAATCACCTTAGTCTACATTGTGTTTGGAAAATACATAATAAAACCCACACTCTCTAATATGTAGAAATTAAAATAAGAAATTAATGAACATGGATTTTCATGGGTTTATATCCTAATTAGGGAACCAATTCCTTTCTACCCTCAAGGTGTTTGAGTAATAGATTTGACACTATAATAAATTATTAATTAAAATGTTCTAGGAACATATCAACCTTAATCCAAAATTTAATCACACAAATATGTCTCCTGATAAGATAATTATACTAGTTCCCACTATTTGAAATGTTTTTTGTTTCCATTTAATCCTTCTAAATATATAATCATCTTCTTCTCTAAAATTTAAATCGCTAAAATATAGACATATGTATTTTATATATTTCAATTCTACAACTACCTATCAACTCATCTTTTCAATATTATTTTTTGATATAGTGAAACTTGAAGATAATATAGGTCAGTCTATCGATAATATTCATCACCCAAAATTCCATATCATGTGAAAATTTATAGTAATGTTTATTTCCTTTATATAACCATAATTTCTATGACAGTAGTGGGGAACATACATACATAAATTTGAAAATATTTCTTGCTTTAAATATTTGGTCAAAAAACATCAATAATGATAAGATATATAAGAGTTTTAATTAAAAAAATACTCTATATAACTCTACATCAATAGTCTTAGATTTTTCTAAAATTTTTGAATGAGATGAGGAAATTTCCTTCATAATCGTTGAATATTTAATCATTCATCTCATCGTCATCACCATGGATATAAATTTACAATGTTAATGTAAAGTCAATATTTTTTGTGAGTGTAATTACATTATATTAAATTTGATCTTATTCTATTTATTTATATACTTAAACTAAAGTAAATATTCAACTACATCTATACTTTATACAAATATATCAAGAATGTTTTGTTTCTAGAGTTCTGAATATGTTTCACTTACACTACATTTGATATTTAACTTACTGTGTCCACTTTTAATAATCTCAAATTGTAATACTAATATCATTTTATAAAATCAACTTTAATCATAGTTTTTTTGAGAGTGATGATTATAACATCAAATACTAGCACATGCATTTCTTAACTATACTTTCGGATCATTTCAGTGATATATTTTTCTTTTAGGTTTCCTTATATTGAAAAAACCTTCACTTGTAGTTAAATAATTCATTACATACTAAAAAAAATCAAACACACTTCCACATAAACATAATAATTTTCAAGGTTAACAACTATAAAATATTATCCACTCCCTTGGTATGGTTTGATAACAATCCAATACCACACAATCCACTAGAAAAAAATCATTTGGTGTGGAATAAAATGGGTAGGACATTATATTATGATCATGTAGAAATATGATCAATACAACAATTTGTGTTATTAAAATACAATGAAATTATATAAGATAGTTTTTTATGAAACATGTTATAGTGATTATTGATCAACTTTCAAAAATATAATCCTTCAATAAAATTGTTCACTTTCTTATCGAGAAGCTAGTAAGAACTTATTATAGACATCGTAATGATACTTAGTTTGATTTCTTAGTTAAATTAACATGTCTAATTACTCAATATGATAATATGGATATGTTATAATAGTACCAAAATAATTCTAAACTTATTCATACTCGTTACAAAAAACCAAATCCAATTTCTTGATCTGATAATTTATCCTAAAACGATGATCATATAAATATGGTATTCTTATTTTTCTTGATAAATTCTCCATGAAATACCATGGAAACTTATTCATCATTAAAATATAGATATTGTCTCTCTAATTCTCAATAATAAATCTACGTTAGAATGTACATATTAATTATTCCTTCTATAGTAAGAGAAAACTTGTTTTGGGAAGGATTCTAAAAATCATTCCCATTCTTCTAATTTATTTACGAAACATAAATTCTCCTTCCATTTTAGGACCATTTTTAACTTAATCAACACTTATTAACTCTTATCCAAACTTATTTAATATTACAAAAACTTCATCTCAATTTTTAATTCCATAAAATTCTTTAATATGGTTCTGATTCTATTTTTTCATTATGATTTATTTTTTATGATGAGAGACTTTGGTCACTCTGATTTCCTTTACCCACTTGAAAATAAATCATAACTGAAGACATCCCATTCCGTTGCTCTGTATCAATTAGAAAACCAATTTTATAATATTGATGTCTTCATTATGATAAATATATCAGATTCTTCAATGTGATGACTCATGACCCATATATGAATAAAACTACTTGAAATCAAATAATAGTTCATCTTTCTCTTGACCCACTTATTAAAAGAGACAACCAAAAAACCATCTTGATATAAATGGATGACTACATTTTTTATTGATCTCTAAATTTAATTTTGTATCAACCTCAAATAACTTTAATTATTTTTCTTATTCATTGATTCTAATAACTCTCAATGGAAAAAATTATGCATCTGATGGTTAGGATGGTATATTGAATTTGATGAATCAATATCAACAACTTATACTTCAGAAATTTATTTATTTTCAAAATATGATACTAATGAACTAAGAACACTTAACTTCTTTCTATTTTCTGATTATTATAGTCATAAACTTATTTATCTAAAGAATTAAATATTTCTTCTTATTGGTATGATAGAAAACCATCGCCGTTAGTTTTTATCATTAAAATAAAAAATTGAAACCATCAATAAAATATTAATATTATGGGATCATACTGATGGATTGTGAAAAAAAGGTTTATTTACACAAACCATATTCTTCTTAAAATTATTTATTATAATCATGAATTCTTTGTGACTTTAAATGTGTTGAAAACCAGTTTTAGAATTATCTGACTTATAATAGAAATTATTGTAACCTATCATTCTTCCAACAACTTATGTCTTTCCAATCTAAACATGAATACAATTGGTAGAACATTTCCTCCCACTCTCATTCATCATGCTCGAGTCACTAGTTTTATAACGAACTTATTATTTATGTGAAATAAAAAATATTAATCATCTTCATATTTAATATTAGTTCCATGAAAAATATAATTTTCTTCCTAAATAAGATTAACACATCATTCTAGACCAAAGGTTAGTCCGATAATACTTTTTATAAAAAAACATCTTCCAAATCTAATGCACTTTTCTCATAAGTGTGATACAAATTTTTTGAATATGATTGGTAGTAAGATTTTGACCAAAAATAAAGTGAGGTTATTTCTCCTTCTTTGTTAATTCCTTGATAAAAAAAGACAACAATGGAATACGATAATATTCCTTATTAGATTGGTCCTAATAGTATCCCCCTATAGTGTTTGTTGTCAACGAAGATTCATAAATCACTAAACTTTTTAACCACAATCTTTGAATTACTTATCAAAAAATATAATACTACAATATCTAACTCATTATAGGAATCAATAATTATTGACTACATATCCATGTTGTACCAAAGTATTAAATAGTGAAACCTCCACATCTTTTCTTCACAACATCATTCTTCTCCCACATTTATTATTCAACTTTCTGAAAAATAATATTATCCTAATAACACATCATCAAATTGTTATAATAGTTCATACATTTATAATTATAAAATCACAGCAAACCCACAACTCTATCATTACACATGCTTCCTTAAAAATGATTTCCATACATTCAATAGATAGATTTATGAAACAATTATACCCTAGAAAATGCTATCCAAAGACAAGATAACAGATGGGACAAAAACACATACCTTAACCTTTATGAGAAGTAGATTAGATGCCCATGTTCAACTACTGTTTATGAAATGGATTCTAAGGTAAAGGTTTTTTGAAAATGTTCAAAAATATTCCAATATAGGAACATAATCCAACATAAATTCATTCTTCCCCACATGATCTCTAATGAAATGTTATTTTATATCAATATTTTTTGAATTAAAATGTTGAACTAGATTTCTTGTACGGTTGATTTCACTTTAATTATCACTACCAAAGAGAAACGGTAACACTACTTCCATTAGTAAATATTATAACTAATTCTTCACCCAGAAAAGTTGGGTAGATGATTGAGTAATAGAAACATTGTCAGATTTAGTTGTACTAAGAGTTACTAAATTTAATTTCTTTGTTTTCCAAATTACATAACTTGTTCCTAGAATGAAAAATCCACCATATGTTGATTTTCTATTATTAATATTTCTTTCTCAATCAACATCTGAATATGAAAAAATCAATACATTCTAAACTATCATACCTAATTACAAAATTTTTTGTGCCTATGATATATCGTAGAATTCACTTTATAACAAGTAATTTTTATTATTTAGGATCACCCTAAAATATTTCTCATAAGGTTATAGTATAAACTATGTTGGGTCTTGAGGTAGTCAAATTATACAAACATCCAATCACATTTTGAAACTCTTTCAAATAAAATTAATTTCATTCTTCATCCTTAATAAACATGGATCCCAATTGAATTGATGTGGAAACTAGTTTTTAGTTTTCTATAATGAACTTATTAAGATGTTCCATATCATACTTTTCATGAGAAAGGAAATTGTGTTTCTTCATTTTTAAAATTTGTAACCCAAGAATGAATTTCGTTTCTCCCATCATGGACATCTCAAACAACATTTCCATCTCTTTAAAAAATGTTTCAAAAGTTCTTTCCTCATTCCCATGAAAGATAATTTCATCACCATACAATTACAATTAGTGAAAACTCAAGATTTTCATTGATGTAAATATTTCAATGTACTCTTCCTTTATTAAAATTCATATCCATAAAGAACATATTCAATTTAGAGTACTATGCTCTCGAATATTTTTTTATCAGAATAAAGGATATATTCATCTTACACACACAACATTCACCAATCCCAACAAAAAATACACAAGGTTTTTCAATGTAAACATCCTCATCTAGATACCCATTTTGAACCAAGAACATTTTTGTTATCCAGTTTGGGTACAAGTTCACAAATATCCTTATTTTTTATCTGATAAATATCTTTATTCAAATCATGAACCCATTCTAGATGATCAAAAGATTCATTAACATAATTTGTCTCAAAATTTGAATATAAAGAAGTGTTTGTAATAACTTTGTATTTTCATCATATTTGAAACATATAATGTTGATTACTTGTAATGTTATGAGACTCACCTTTCTTCTTTATCCTTGGATGATATTATGGACATTCTTCCTCAACAAATGAAATAGATGGGCTTAATTCGTCATCTAGAGTAGGATTACAACTTTTATTATTATTATCATAATTTTTAACAGATTTTTTTTATCCTGACCAAATTCCTTTTCATCCCGCGTCTTTTTATGTTTATCATCCTTTTAAATAGATTTCACATAAATAGAATCAACTATTCATCCTATTTAATTATTTAAACATATTTATCCTCTTACTTATAGATCATATCAAAAAAAAATTCCATCTTTACCTCTCTGCTCAAACATCCCTAAGTTTCCACCTTTCTTCTTTATGATACCTAGAATCTCAAAAACTATTAAGGGATTCAATCATTATGTTTTTCCATAAAACATTTCATATGGATTCATATCGGAACATGGCCTATACAAATTTTTTTTTGATATATATAGCTGTACTCCTGGATTTCATCAAAAAATAATGAGAAATACCATATTTAAGTAGAATATTTCTCCACAAATCTACTAAACTTATATTATTCCTTTTAGATACCCCATTTTCTTGAGGAGTTTATGGTGAACTGAACTTATGAATAATTCCATGATTATCATGATAACTTACAAATTATTCATTTCTGTAATCATTTCTATTATCTGTTCTCCACTTCTTCACTGAATACTCACATTGATTCTAATCTTCCATCCAAAAAATTTTAATCATATTCAGATTATATAACATATGTTTTATATAAATAACACAGTTAATGAGAGTAATGTCAGCGATGAAAGTGATAAAGTACATATCTCCATTTTTAATTGTTTTTTCATTAGACTATAGATATCAGAATAGATATATTCTGTGGGTTCTTTGAATAAATATAAACTTTATTGTGCACTGAGTTAGTAATGTTTCCTTTCTGAAAAAATAGTGAAACAAAAATAACATCTTGAAAAATGATGAATTCCATAGACACTACCTCAATTTGATAACTTGATAATTTTTCTCTAACACATGTGTCCCATCCCTTTATGCAACAACCATTTTTTTATGCCATGCCCAAGTAATAGTTGATTTGTATTTCACCAACATTGAATAAGTTTTATTTTATATGTTGGACTCTTATAACTATCTGTACATATTCATCAATCTTCAAAATAAACCATTCTTTTTTGAAAATAACATTTTTTCCTTAATCACATAGTTGAAAAACACTTAACAAGTGGTGTTCCAGAACATCAACCTAAAATTATTTCATAGACATTAACTTTTCATTTCCAATGATAGTTGACACAACACCATTGATTCATAGAGACTCGGTGTTTTTAAATGTAATCATTCCTTTTTAGGTCTTTTACATTATTAAACAACTTTAAGTGTCCTATAATATGATAAGTTCATCCACTATCAAGAATACAAGGATTTTCTTAATTAGTATATTTCAGAGATGTTTCAATAATAAGATACTTTCCATTCCATTTATCATTCACCATCTCTGGATTATAAGAATATAGAAACATTTTTTGTATTGTTAAAAAAATAATACATCATTTTATGAGATGTCTAAGTTGTTCAGAACATTCAAAAATATTTTCCATAAGTTGGAACCTATTTTCAAAATTTACACTAACCATCTAAGGTTTCTTCCAAACATCCTTATCATACATCTTTCATTGTGGGGAATTAATTCCCATAAAAAATTTCTTTCTAATTTTTGTGGAATAATATTAATTTTTTTTATTCATCCAACACATATTTTATGTGTGTCTGAATCTACTATTGTACCAGTTGAATCTATAGAAAGAATATTTCTCTAGTAATCTGCCATATTTTTAGGAATAATCCCACAAGGCATCCTCTCAATGTTTTTGGGTGTGATTATGTTTGTTAAAAAATAAAAATGACCAAGAATTATTTTTACTGGTGTAGAGGAAGTAAGTCGTTAAGGTTTTTTAGTTTCCAAGTGTTTTTAAATAAAATTTACCTCTAAATAAAGAGTTTCTTTTTAATAAATGATGGTTTTTTATAGAGGAGATCAGGGTAAATGAAATGTAATGTATAGTTCTTGGACCAAAAATAATGTACATATAATGATGATGGAATTCAGAAAATTAAGGATTTTCGTATAGCAGTGCTATGCGGACCGTAAGGTGTAGTACATTGACCGCGTCGGGAAAGTGGATTGTAGAAGGCCAATGGTTTGCAGAATGATATTAGTACATGGAAGGATTTCAGTCTCTGGGATGGATCATCATTTGAGAAAATGAGGTTGTGATATAAGGAACATTAAAGGGTTTTGTTCATGAAAAACTTCAGCCACCACAACGGAACAAAGGTGCTATACAGACCAAGGAGGGAAAACAATTCACAGGAGGAGGTCAGTATGCAGTGTAGGCAGTACCACATTGAAGAATTATGTAAAAAAGATTAGTGGATTTTTCAGATCTATTTTCCTATATAAGGAAAACTAATAAAATCATTACTTAGATTTATTTTCATTAGAGAACATCTTTACTATGGGAAGAAATTCGGCTAAGCCTCAAAGATATTTTGAGAGAGTCTGTAACAGACAAGAGGTTTTCGAGGAGGATTTTGAGAAAGGATAAGAGTTCCATGGAGACAGTTCATGGTAGGGGTTTTGTGGGGAACTGTATCCCAAAAAGGAAAATTGTTTTCGAAGGAGAGGTGGTTCACAAAGAATAACTCATTTGCGAAGTAGGTATGGTTTGTAAAGGAAGAGTTGTTCTGTGGAAGAATTGGTCCATGGAAGGATGAAGGTATATGGAAGTAGAGGTAGTCCATGGATGAGAGATGGGATGGAAAGCACTCATTCCATATGGTGCACTGGAGTTCACAGAGGGATCACACAATTCCATGAAGGACTTAAGGATCTTCTCATAGAAATTGTTCGTGAACTTAATTTCCATAAACTAGCAGTTCATGAGAAGTAGATTTCAACTATAGGTTAAAATTTGACTTCAAAAGAGCATCTATATATAGTTCAAGATGAATGAATTTATGAAAATGAAGGACCTACCTGTCTAAAAATTATTAGTATATCCCTTCTAAGAGAACTGAGCAAAGGAAGAAGAATATGGTGATCCTATTCACTGACAGTGAGCCAGAGAAAGAGACATAGGGAGTGACCCTTGGGGATGCGGGGACTATACCCCAAATCCTACAAAGGTAGTGAGTCTAGTCATAGATGTGTCAATCCTGAACATTGTAATTTGGTAGTGATCCCTTGTGGATTAGTTACATCAGCACATTTTCATTATATTCTCCATTGATGTGTCTTAATGGGGGTCAACCAAGTAAAATTTTTTGTGTCTCATGTATGATTTCATATTTTTCATATATTTCTATTGGAAGAGATAGGATAGTGTTTTTAAAAATGAATCAATATCTTATTTTGAAGTTGTTTTAATATGTCATACACTAATTCAACCCCCAGGGTGTTTAACCTAATTGGGATAACAATTGGTATGAGAGGGAAATGTTGAATGTCAACGATTCTCTCTCAATAAAAAATGTTGGTTCTAAATCATAAAGGTATTTCAATATTCTATGAAAACTATTTTCTATTATGAATGAATTAGATGTGAGACTACTTCCAATCTTCAAGAATTGATGTCTTCACTGCATCTATGCATGGAATATCAGCCAATATTGACAGTGGTGCTTTATTGTAAGCTGATTGAAGTTAATTAGATGTTGATTCTAAATGGATTAATTATTTAGGGTGATCCCTATCCAATAAAATATATACGATGTTGATGTCATGTAAAACATGAAATGTTGTGTGGGAAAATATAGAGAATATTTTTTAGCATGACTCAAAATTTGGAGAAAAAAAGATGCAGGTTCTATGGAACAATGACAAGGATCTCATAATTCACCCTAATGATTATGTTGATAAATTATTTTATTGGGTGAATGATTCCATTGAAGTCATTTGTGGAATCAAATAAATTATTGAATATATAAATTCGTTCAAGTTCATCTTTGGAAAACAACCACCTCATTTTAAGATGAAGGATTCTATATTGGAAGATAAATGTCTAAAGGAGCTGACATTGGATAACTTTCATTGTACTATTATTTCATTTGAAAAGAGAAATAATGAAAATGATGTTGTGGGAAAGGGTAATTCCAAATAAGAGGCATTCAAAGCCATTATAAGACTCTCTATTTAAGATAGTTTGGAGGAATATAATCTGGATGATTTCATGTTATTTATATCTTCAAATATCCAAAGAGGAAGAGGAATGTTTAAAGATAAAGTTCCATGTGCATGTTTTTGATGTTGAATGATTGGAAATTGTGTAGTATATTTTCCTAAGTAATTTGAATAATATGATGAATATATTAATTAAATTACCTAGAAGAAGTATTCATCCAATGTGAAAGGTAGGAGAAATGATAAGAGAAATTTCATAAAAAAGAAACAACTTCTTTTAAAACAAGATTAATGTTCAGAAGAATCTGAGGAAGAAGAATGGAAAGACTGAAAGGATTATAAAGTAATTGTTATAGTGGTAGTTATGGGAAAATCCTAAAAAAAGAAGAAAGTGATAGTGACGAGGGAGATGTAGAAGGAAGATTTGATCTTCAGGTTGAGTTAGAAGCACCTCTTGAAGAGATAGATGTTTAGGGAGCGAAAACAATTAAATCCAACCAAGTTGTTCATGACGAAAAACATTATATATTTTAGATGGAAGAAGACAAGTCTGAGGTAAATAAAGAATTTAAAAAATTGAATTCTTCAATTCCAAAAATCCCAAAAAATGTGGTTGTATACAAATTCAAAATTTAAGATCATGAAAAAGAGATTGATAATTTTACTAATACTAGAAAAGTTCAAATCAATCATAAAAAATATCTTGAAGAAAATGTTGTTAGTATGTGAAGAAATTTTACATATCAGGAAAAGATCCCGATCCCAATGAAACAAACAAAGGAATGATTAGAAAGGAAAACGACTAATCAAAATGATATAACTCGTATATGGATTGATTAAAAAAAGAAAAAAGAAATGGTTGAAGTTAGGACACAATATATCACTCTGAGGATAGAGATTTATTTGGGTACAAATCATAATTATAAGACTCAGAGATCCCAAGGGAGAATTAATAGTTCATTATTTCCATATAAGAATGCACCTTTCAGTTGATTCTATTGATGTGGAAAGATAGGAAACTCAATAAATGTTTTTTCTATAGAAAAGAGGTATCAAAGAGAAAAATACTCGTATAGGTAGCAATACAGGGCTCCACATTCCTAGATATCATTTGATGATCACTGTTTTAGGTGTAGAAGTTTTATATATATGGAAAGATAACTCTCATTGACAATATAGGGATATTTGGTGAAGAGGAATTAATGTAGACATATGCATCAACTAAAGGTACCATCAAATGAGATGAAAATGAAAAAATTATTTGCATCTATACAATATGAAGTTAGTCCATCATATTTTGGGGAGGATGAAGATTATTAATATATACTGGGTATGAAGTAAAAAACATGGATGAAAATCAATGCGATGGTTGAACAAGAAGCAGTTTCCTATATTACTTTTAAATAATTAGATCACATAGGAATATGGATTATTGACAGTGGATTCACCTATAATATGATAGGTTATAATTATCTGTTGACCATAATTAGGTAAAATAGGGAAGGTATCATAATATTCAGCAATGATGAAATATTGATGATTATTGGCTATGGAAAAGACATTTGAAATGCTGATGTTTTAGTTGTTGAAGGTCTAAGTCACAACATGATTAGTTTTAGTCAGCCGTGTGACTCAGTACATTCCAAAAATTATTCAAATAAATTATGTTTCATCAAGACAAATGAGGGTGATTTTTTTAGAGAATGCATATAAAAGGAAATATCTATCTTCTTTAGTAGTGAAGAATATATGTGCTTTCTATCCAAGTAAGAGGAAAAAACGGTTGTGGAATACTCATTTTGGCCTCCATATCTAAACATCCATAGAAGATCTAGTGAAATATGATGTTTCTTGTGACATCCCTATGTTATCACATGATCATAATCATATGTTTGATGCATCTAAATAAGGTAAGATCATTCAAAATACATGTATGACAAAAGAGAAAATGTCAAAAAGAGTGCTGGAGTTGGTGCATATTGATGTTTTTGGAACTATATCACCATGATATATTGATGAGAGGAGATACTATGTTTTATTCATTTATGATTTTAGCGTAATGGTGTGGGTATCAATCATCACCCACAAGTCTAATGTGTTCAGTTTCATTACAAGGTACCTACGTGAAGTTGAAAGGATGATAGGTTATAAAATTCATAAGATTAAAAAAATGGAATTGAGTTCATAAATAGCCATGTAAAGGATTATCCTGAGAAACATGGGATAATTAACCATGTTTTAGCAGCAGTAACTCCATATTAGAATGGATTAGTTGATAGAAGAAATTAAATTACTAAATACATGGTTAGAAAAATGTTTATTGAGAAAGACCTTCTAGAGAAGTTTTGTAAAGAAGTAGTGATGACATCAATCTACATGTAGAATAGTACTTTATTGTGTCCAAAAGAAGAGAAGAAACCATATAAGCTATGGTATAGAAATAATCCAACATTGAAGTACTTTTGAGTCTTCTGATGTTAGGGTTTTATTCTCAATAAAGAGAAACATAGGATGTTTGAATCCTATGGAGATAAAAGGATATTTATTTGATAATCAAAGAAAATAAAATCATTTAAATGATTCAATAAGTGACTTGGAATGGTTGTTTAATTCCATGATCCAACTATATTAGATAATGAGAAAAATATTTACTAAGTACATGATCAGTATTTGGAGGATAGTGATGAAGACATAAGAAGATAATGGGATATTCAAGTTCCAAAGTCTGATTTAGAATATGATTCAAAGAATGAAAAGGATGATAACAATTCAGTATCTATAGAAAGACTGTAGACAAAATCCAAAATTGATAGAAATAACAAAATTGGTTATCAGATAATTCTAGTGAAGAAAAGAAGGATGACTACTTTACAACAAGCATCATACTTGTCAGAGGTAGAGCCTATTTGTTTTAATGATGTATCTAGAGATGATACTTTGTTTCAGGGTATAAATTATGATCTTGAACAAATTGAGATGAATCTCACATGGGATATTATTCTGAGGCAAATTGATAAGAATGTCACTCGGATAAAATGGGTATTTCCTAAAAAAATGAATGAATATGGTGTGGTAATTAGAAAAAATCATGAGTAGTGTGAAAATGGTACTCCCAGATAAAGGGTATTGATGTTGATGGAAAATTTTCACCTATTTTAAGGTTATAGATAATCAGATTATTCTTGTCCATAGTAGTGAAAATAATGCATTATGTTTTCTAGAATGATATCAATTAATTATTTCAAAATTGGGTTCTAGATGAAGAAGTTTAATTTGAGTAACAAAATGGTTTTCTTATTCATGATGTTTATAACAATGTATTTTGGATATAAAAGATACTATATGGGGTGAACAAATCACCAAGGTCACGGTATTTACGGATTGGTCATTTTTAGAGAAATCTCTTTTTTGGGTGTGGTGGAGTTGATTAAAATATAAATGTTAACAATGAAAGTAATCAAAGGATGATGGTGTTGGAATATGTTGATGATATAATCATTGGTGGATCATATTAACCACAAGGAAAAAAATTGAATTAATGAGAAGTGAGTTAAAAATATCAATGATTGTTGAATTAAAAATTTTCTTCGGTTTACAGGAGACATAAGGAAAGAATGAAACGTTTATTTCTCTATAAAAATATTCCATTGTGGTTTTGAGAATATATGGAATGGATAATTCCAAGGGGGTGATATTCTTGATGGATACATGGATGAAAATATGAAGGGATGATGAAGGAAAAGTGGTTAGCATCATTGAATATATGCAGATCAATAGAAGCTTATTGTACATAACTGTGACACAACTGGATGTTGTTTTTCCCACATGTCATGAAGTGCAGAATCAAAGCCATCCCTAAGAAAGATACATGTATGCTATGAAAATAATAATTCAATATATCAAGGGAATGATAAATTTTGGTTTGATGTATAATGATAAATATAAGAAAGAGTTTTTGGTTTATATAGATGCAGATTGGGATAGATCAGGAAATAATAGGGTATCAATGTCATGTGGTATGTTTTATCTTTGTAGATTGTGTAATTTTTGTATATGAATGATAAAATAAATAATTTCATTTTGCGTCATATAATCTGAATATATTGCAGCTACACAATCATGCACACATGTATTATGGATGAAGAAATAACTTATTGATATGAGAGTTGAAGTGAATTCTCTAATAATAATGTATTTCAATAATTCAAGTGATATGAATCTTATAAAAAATCTATTCCATCACTCAGTAACAAAGAAAAATGAAATCAAATATCATTTTATCAATAATAAGGTGAAGAAAGGTTGTTTTAAGTTAGATTATGTGCCTATAGAACAACATGTTGGAGATATTATAAAAAAATCCTTACCCAAAGAAGCATTTGAACAACATTGACTGTCTCTATTACTTTAGACAACTCCCTGCACATGAAAAAGTTTAAATGTAGGATCCCCTCACCCTGAGGTATGATGTGTTTTCCCTAATGTTCTAATGTGTATTCTTTACCCTGTGGAAGGCCACAAATAAGTTACATTCAGGTTCATAAACAAGGAGGAGAAATTGTGGCTATAAAGGGGAGAAGATGTCTTAATTGAGATATGGGTAAAGGATGATTGGGTGAGAAGTGAGATATGGGGAGTATTAAATCTAATGATACTAAAGTTTATTAATCAAAGATTATAATGCATGAAATTTTAGTTTTGTGATGAAAGTAAAAGAGTGGTTTTGAAATGAAATAAAGTGATTCATTGTTGAACTTTTACTTATACTCTTGCTTCCAATGTCGAGCATGGATCATATGAGCATAGAGTGTGTTTTGAGTAAATTCTTGATCTCTATATTAGTCTAATAAAGAGAATGTTGATAGATGAAGGAAGAATCTCTATGGATGTATGAAAATGATAAGAGTTGTCAACAAACCCAAAGAGGGAGATTGTTGGCGGGGAGTATCTCAAGGAAACCTCTCAGTTTTATTGGATGTCAGTTCATTTGTTAAAAAGTCATATGATCATGAATGATTATGTTTGGTGTTTCTGAAGAAATTTTTTAAGGTGGCACAGTTTCCAACTCTGCAGATGAATTTTGGGCCTCAAAATCGAGATTTTTTTTTTCACAAAGGGTTTTTTCCACAAAGTAGTTCACGATACGTGGACCATGAATTCCAGTTTATGAACCGAAAATGATAGATGCATAATGATGAAGGAAATTTGAAAGTTATGTATTTCCACATAGTATCTCAATGCAGACCATGATGCGAGGTAAATAGGACTTGTAGGGAAAACTATTTGATAAAGGCTTGAGGTTCTCATAAAGATCACAATACACAAAAGGATTACAGTTCATGGGATGGATCATCATTTTTAGAAACGAGGTGGTGATTTAAGGAGAAGCAAAGTGTCTAATTCATAAAAAACAAAGGACACTACAATGGAACAAAGCCGCTATGTAGACCATGGAGGGGACACAGTTCACTAGAGGAGCTCAGTATGTGGTGCATGCTGTACTACATTAAGGATTTATGTAAAACAGATTAGCATATTTTGTGGATCTATTTTTCTAAATAAAAACCACTAATCCCATCATTACATGGAGTTATTTTTTTAGAGAAAAAATTTTCTCCAATAATATTTTCCACTAAGACATAAAGATCCTCAAGGAGAGTATGTGGAGAATAATAGGTTCGCGGGGAGGATTACACGAATGTAGAAGAGTTCCGTTGAGATAGTCCATGGAAGTGGTTTTGTGGGAAATTATAGCCTATAAAGGAAAACTGATTGTAACGTAGAGGTGGTTTGTTGGAGAAGAACTTGTCAGTAAAGTAGGGTTGGTCCACAATGGAAGATTTTGTTGGGCCGGTTCACAATGTAAGAGTTGGTTAGTAGAATAAGTGGTCCATGGATAGAGGAAGATCAATGGAGGAAGATCTAGTCTGTAAAGGTGGGATAAGCTACCAGTATTACAAAATTGGACAATAACCAATGTTTGAAACTGTTGCAATAGTTTATAACCACTGTCTAAGGAACTGTGGCTGGTATTGGCCCGTCTATAGGGAAAATCCTATAATCATGGTTCAAACCATGGCTATAGCCCTATATCAAATGTTTGAACCACAGAAACATACTTATAGCCACAGTTTATAAACTATTGATGTATGTTATGTAATGGAATACCTATAGCCACAGTTCTAAACGATTGAAATATACTCCCCATTCCCTAAAAAACAGCATGGTTCACCCCCCCCCCCATGCACACCCCCTTTGAACACACAAACCCCCCCCAGTGAACACCCCTTTCACACCCATGTCCCCTTGCACAAACCCACTTTCACCCCCCTCGCACACCCCCATCCCCTTGCACACCACTTTAACACCTCTCCCCCCACAATTTGAAATCCCCCAACACTCTCCACTCTCACACCCCTCTAACCACCCCTACAACTAGCACACCCCCTATAACCCCCACCCCCTGGAAAACCCTTGCATACCCCTACACCTTTCACACCCCCTGCCCCCTCCCTTACACACCCCCTGCACCCCCAGAAAAGTCCCCCTGGCACACCCAGCACACCCCTTACACCGACCTACACACCCCCAGCACACCTCCTTGCACACCCATGCCCCCTTGCACCCCTTGCACACCTACAACCCCACCACACCCCATGAACATCCCTTTCACCACCCTTTCACCTTGCACAACCCTCCTGCAACCTCTGGAGCACACCCCTTGCACCACCCCTACACCTTGAACAAGCCACCCTATAACCCCTACTCTCAGCACCACCCCTGCATGTTGTAGAGCCCCCTACAACCTCCCCCCCCCCGTGTACACCCCTTTCACAACCCATTCACCTTGAACAACCCCTAACCCCTCCCCTACACGCCCCTTGAACCCCCAAACCCCCTTGCAAAGCCCCCCGGAATAACCCACGGACCACCCCTGCACCTTGCACGACCCCCTTTCAACCCCCTGCATACCCCATCCACCACCACTGCACCTGGCACAACCCCCTACACCCTAATCCCTTGAAACCCCTTACCCCTCCCATGTGAACCCCTTTCACCCCCTCCATTGCACACACACCCTTGAAACCCCCCCCCCCACACCCTTACACCCCCTCACATGTGCACACCCACTGTAAACACCCCTTCCCCCCTACACCCCCTCCCTTGTACACCCACGGGCACCGCCCTACGCCTCCCCGACACCCATGCACCTCAAGCATACCCCTCCCCCCAGCACACCCCTACCCCATGCACACATATGGAAGAAATTATATTGGAGACTATTTATGCGACCACACATAATTATTTTCCAACCATACTCAATAAATTTCATGATATCATTCCCAACCTCTCTAGATTTCTACTTGAAAGAGAAATAAAATTCATAATTGAGGTCCTTCTAGATACCATCTCTATTTCAATTCCATTATAGAGACTGGAACCCATAAAAATAATAAAATTCAATTGATGAATAATTGAGTAGAAAATGATATTGTCAGTTCGATAGAGAATCATTCGATTAGTTGTAGTTGATAATAGTTATAGCTAATATGCGTCAATATTGGGTTGAGCAAGGTGGTGTTGTGGTTTTCATTCCTATTTCTCCTGTACCGAATTTGAATGAGTAGTTTTAATATTAATTTACATATTATCATGAATCTCTAACCATGAGGTTGAAAATCAATATTAGGGAGACCATTGAGGGAAATACACCAGATATGAGATCTGTGTTTTGTATTAGATATCGGATTTTGTTTCCACTAACTTCTCTGGAAGAACTCATTTTTTCAAAATATCATATGAGATGGGTTTTTCATCCTAGAATTCAGAATATGTTTAAGGTGATGAGATTATTCTTCTAGTTGGAAGGAATGAAAATGAGGGTGGTGGACTAAGTCCTGAGATGCCTCACATGTTAGTGGGTCAAGGTGGATCCCCAATGACCAGTTTTTTGTTTCAAGCCTAACCTATATCCATGTGGAAATTGGAGAAAATAACTATCAATTTTTTATAGGTTTACTAAGAATGGTTTTAATATTGGATTCCTTATGGGGGATCTTGGATTGGATCTCAATGTCACCTCACTTCATACCTATTCATGGATCCAATATGGTGGAAGACATACCAAACTGTTTAGTGCAATTGTTTGGGTCCTGGGACGATATCTAGTGTTGTGCACATTGTTAGCACGTAATATATTAATCTATGAAGTGTAACCATGTGATGTCCATTAAATACTCCTTGGATTATAGTTTAACATGGGTTTCCTTCCTAAAACTCTTGTACTTACCTAGGAATCCTTTACTGATTCTGTTTCGTTTGGAATGTGGTTTCGAAGAATCAATGTGCATTGGATATAAAAGATAGATGGTAATCCATTTTTATTACATGTTCTCAAAACATATAATAATCTCTTCTATCACATTGACCATGATCACATCATTTATAGGACCACGAGTGTAGAGTAATCACCATGAAGACATGGATCATCCCATAATGTCTAGTTCATAGGAGACATCAAGTAGTGACTCTACTAATGAGTCATGAGTTGTGGTTGGTATTAATGGGAAGAGACTGAGATGGGTTTTGAAGTCCCTGTTGACATGCTGATGGGTAATATAAGACATTTTGTGAAAAGGGCTAGGTCTCGAGTGACTAGTATTGTGAGATCATTTCAAGAGTTGTCTGATAGGTGGAACATTGGAATGACACTAAATCAGTAATGATCGGGTGCCATAGTATCCTGGATAACACTTGGAGACCTCATTGGTTGGGAGTCATAGTGACCTAGGTGTTCAGGCATTCATTATTGTTTTCTTTTAAGTTCATATTGATATGTACATCCCAATAATAAATTACATGATCATTAATAAATGATTTTTTTTCAATTGTTATCCAATTCCATCCAATACATACCCCATGTAGTGGTATAATGATTCACTAGATAACACGAACCACAACATGATGGATTTTACTACATCATTTCATATACATTGGTGTATATTTACAATAATATAAAATGTTCTAGTATGGATCATAGGTTTTATTTAAATCGTTGAAAATCATTGTGAAATGAAACCATGTCTTTTGGATTTGATCTTTATATAAACACCATCAAACATTGGGAGAAAAAAATGTACAACAATTTAGACAAACGGGATTCCCTCTACCGGTTTCTTAGTAAAAATATTAGAGTTTTGAAATATGATAATATATGTTTAAGGGGTGAATAAATAAATAGTGATGTGGACATTTATATGGTTGTTTTGACTAATTATTAACTACTCAATGTTACGGTGTTAAGAAGAAGGGTATTTTATTGGGATTTAAGTACTTAGAATCACTCGAAATGATAAGGAAATTGTGGTTATGTTGTAAAACATTTTTAGTCGTATGACTTATAATGTCATATGAAAATGTTTTTCATAATCCTTTCCTAAAAGTATTAAAATATCTAAAATATGACGACATTTGAATATGTGATAAAATAAGATAAGATAATATAGTATCACAGGTTGGATTAACAGTACCCCCTGCACACCCCATGCACCCCTACACGCCCATTGCTCCCTCCCCCTACACACTGCCCCTACCCTACACACCCCCTTCCAACCATTTTCACCCCTTTCACACCCCCCTATACACCCCATGCACACCCCTCCCCTACCCCCTCTCCCCTCCCCTACCAACCCCACACACCCCTTCACCCAACACACCCCATACGCCCTACCCCCTCCCATGCACACCCCCCTTCCCACCAACTTACCACCCCACACCCCCTGCTCACCCCCTGCACCCCCGTGCCACCCTCAATATTTTATTCCATTTCAAGAACTTAATTCAAGGCAAAAAAAGAAAAAAAACCTCAAAAAATGTTATTTAATTCATGTAATCATAGCTATTAAATTTATTCA
This sequence comes from Viscum album, assembly GCA_963277665.1. Classification (NCBI taxonomy): domain Eukaryota; kingdom Viridiplantae; phylum Streptophyta; class Magnoliopsida; order Santalales; family Viscaceae; genus Viscum; species Viscum album. Next base: position 1,985,867,326 of record OY728128.1, read on the forward strand.
AACAAGTTCATCTAAATTTAAACACTCGAGGAAATGATTTTTTCCATGAATAGTCATTCCATCCAAATCATGCTATTTACATTATCAAAAAAATGCAATTGTATTTAATGTGGAAAGAAAACACTTTGACTAAGCAACAATCAAGAGGGAAATGACAACTTGGGTAATCCCTTATACAAAGCAAGTCAAACTCTTAGGATTTGTTTGGTTATAATTTCACATTTACCTCTTTCCATTACAAAATTTTAAAATTTGAGTGAATTTTGTCATGAATAATCCACTCAATTTATTTCATACCATGCGATTAATGTTTAAAAAGGAGGAAAAATTGTTACATAATTCACTACCTGAGGCATTACCTCTCATGTTCCTCCTTAACCATGTTTGGTTCCATTTAACTCATTCAATTAATTAAAACATGTAAATTCTATTTTTAAGATCAATGGGGGGTATCATAGAGGTGACTTGGACACTACAACACTTGCCTACTTGGGAAATTCCATCGTAAAAGTCTAACAGCACTGAAAGGGTGTTTTGGTTCAAAAAACAATTTTAATAAAAAGAGGGAAAGCCCCTATAAGGATATAAAATGGGTCAAGTATGATATGTGATTTATTACAAACAATGACATCAAGAATAAAGAAAACATCAATGCAATAATGTCAATGAAGGAATACCACTATGTGATTTCGCAGACAACACACCTCTGTTAGAGGGATTTAATTAAAAAAATAGCATTTGTTTATCTAAAGAAGCAATTATCTTAACTAAAACCTATTCAATAATTTCAATTTAATATAAAAAATCATAATTAAGAAGTAAGATAAATTAAATTTAAAAAATTCATGAATTAAAGGGGCTAAGAGAAGGACCCTACCTCAAAGGATCCCAACTTCACTTAGTTCTTGAAACTTATCTGTGACAAATCAATGCTACTTCATCCATTATTCAGGAATTACAACTTTTCATATACATAAGGACACCCTAAACCCAATGTATGTATCTTCATGGCCTTAAACACACACAAGGGGATCTTTATAAATATGGTCACATGCATATTCCCATTATCACCCACACACATATGAATTTCCCATATATATATACATAATCACACCTAGACCCTTATATGTAATCATGTTGTCATCAATAGATATACATATAATGGGATAACTTATTATATATATGCTGACATATACATTCATAGAGAGTCACCTTTAACTCTGTTTGCTTCTACGCACACGAATGGGTCCCGATAGACTTTAACAAAATGCCCGTGATCTGATGAATCGTAATTAATTGAACCTAAAAAATGAAGTGGGAGGAATGTTATTAGTGAGAAAGGAAATAATAGAATTGATGATGATGATAGTAGCATCAACATTCCACATCATCAGTAAGATTAATCCACCAGGAAAACAATATCTTGTTGAATTCAACATAGTGTCACATGAATGCATGGGTGAAATGAATGATTAACATAAAATAATACATCCAATGAACAACTCCTTCAATTACCACAGTAACTATTTCCCCAAGTAAATAATTTTTTTGAATTTTAATATTTATCTTGTATTATTTATTTTATATAGTTGAAACAATCACCATCGCAAGCTCTCTTGATATTTGATAGAAATATTTACAAAATAAATAGTGTAATAATTGTAAGAAAGAAAATAAGTGAGTGTATGAGAAACTAATAGTGTCATTGAAAAATGATAAACATATTGACACCATGTCATCAGCTATACTAATATTATGATTTCAGAGAAGTACATGCCAAAAAAATGCCTTCCGATGTGAATATTTTATTCTAGTAGAGTGAGATTTTTTTTTCATGTTTTCAAAAAATCAATTTCAAAAATATGAGGACACAATGTAGCATGCATAGTGGATCGTTAATGTTAAGGAAATTAATTCATGATATATTCCTGTGAGAATTGTGTATCAGGTCAACTATAGTAGTCTATGATGGTTGGAATGATTCCACACAATAACATTTTATTGCAATGTCATGATGAATCATTGTGTAAGGTGACCCAAAATGGAAGATCCATGGATAAATAGGACTACATCATAGAAGAAAATATCAGGCCACTGTTAGGATGTTTCAGAAAACATGGTGAAATTGTATGTAATAATGGATATGACATTAAGGGACATAAATAGATCTTATTCACCACATTTATTTCATAAGTAGATAAGAAGAAAATTTTATCTACCCTATTAAATTAAAATAATTAGGTTTCATTATATAAAATTTTACAAATATTTATGTGAGTTTTCAGAGAATGAATTTAGAGAAATAATAGAGGATCAATGAGAAGAAGAGAAGGGAAATATCAATATTCCATGGAAAGAGAAATGTGGACATTCCAAAAGATATTCTCATATTTTTAGAGTGTTAATGAAAAGGCTACGCTTATATGCTATACATATGAAATCTAGGATCAAGATTTACTCAGTTGGTAGCAATTTTATGGTGGGAAAAGACACTACATATCATCTATTTTTAACTACTTATTAGTAAGGTCTATTTGGGGATTTATATGATAATGTGTTACTTTTGGTTATCATTTTTATGATAATTCATTATTGTGCATTGATATATTCTTAGTAGATGGACAACTATATAATTTTTGGATTTTTTTCTATTTAAGAAGAAAATGAAGTGAAACTTGAACAACTGATTCTATAATTGTGATGTCTTCAATACATAAAAAGGAATAAATATTAAAGTTATTTATAGTATCTGTATTATGAAATAAATGAATGGTTGTCTAAGAATATTAATCTTTTATGCTTATGGAGAATGTTAGATGTAATTATTATACAATCATCTTAAAAATTCATAGTTATCAAATTAGTCAACAAAATTAGGAACGAAAAAATTTAGAACATTCCTTAAAATCAAACAACTACAATAAAGAATTTTCAAGAATATACCATAACAGAAACTATAATAACATATTATAAAATACTACAGAACAATCTAAAAGAAACCTTTATTAGAGGAAAACATTTACTTTAACTAAATTGACAGAACCTCATAACACTTCTAGATAAAAATTTCAAGAGTAATGTTTTTTTGGCAATTGACGCATTTGTAGTTGGGGGAGAACCTTGAAAATCACCCTCGTTGAAGAGGTATGGTAGAATAATCACTGGATATAGGAATTTATTGGGAGAGCACTTCTCATGAAGGAGTAACGACAATGATCTTGGTAAAAATTATATGTGTTGAATAACATGGATCCCACTCATGGAAGGTCACTGTTTAGCTTAAACACTAATTAAATAAGGAATGAAAGATGAAGGGGTGGAGGATAAAAGGAACACATGATGAAGGGGGTGGGAGGGACCGCACGATGTGGGGGGTTGGACAGAATAGATAATCCATTGAGGATCAACTGAGGGAGAATAAATCAGTAGAAGTTACTAGGTATATGAGTTTCTAGGTGGGGGATGATTCGCAATTAGTGATAAAGGTTTTGAGGGGGGGGGATGAGTGGAGATGAGGGAGAAGGGTTTAGGGAGTTATGGGAGATCAGTCGTGATGATGTAGATCAGTTTCAATGAGTCATAATGAGGGAGATAAAATATCTGAGGAGATATGGCCATACACACTATTTTTCTACCGGTTTATCTATTCTAAAGCCATTATTTTCTAATAAGTGTGGCTATATCTTAATCTATACCCGTTAACCAATTAAACAGTGGCCATAGGTCTATGGATATAGGTTATTTTTCTGGTAGTGTATTAAGCACTCATGACATGTGGTGAAGAATAAATTGTGGAGGGATAAAGGATTTACATGAAGGACATAAGGAAGTTTGTGGAGGATAGTTAACGAATGTAATTTCGGCAGATTATTAGTTTGCAAAAAAATTGGATTTAATATATAGGTAAAAATATGACTCCAATAGAGAATCTATTTATAGTTGATGATGCGTAAATTCATGAATATTAAGGTACCTAAAAGTCTATAATATATGAGTAAATGCATTCCAAGATTTGTGAACATTGGAAGAGTAAGACAGTGATTCTTTACACTTACAGTAATCCCGAGAAAGATACATAGAGACTGAACCTTGGAAATGTAGTTGGAGGACCCAAAATATTGAAAAGTTAGTGTGTCTAGGCATAAAAGTGATCTTTCCCAAACCTTTTAATTTGGTAGGTAGCCTTAGTGGATTTTCTACATTGACACTTTACCATTATATACTCCTTAGATATATCCTAATGAGGATAAAAAAAGTAAAAATTGTTGTTTCATATGAATGATTTCATTTATGTTCATATATTTCTATGGTAAGAGATAGAAGAGTGTTTTGTTTAATGAAAAAACATGATCCGATGGGGGAAGCTATTTTAATCATTTGTACCCTGATTAACCCCCCTCAAAAGGTATTTAACCTAATTGGGATGATACATACATACTATAGTTGTGAACAAGTTTCACATCTACCTTCTTATTCTTATCAAAAAATTGTTGACCACTAAAATTTCTACAATCATCTAGAATATAATTTTTCAGCTTGTTTTTCTTTTTAACCTTATCAAAAAAAAGATGTAATAACACATTTTTGGATTCATAATTTCTATAAACTTATGACTTCATGATGTTTTTGATATCTGTTATATACATAACTTTAAAATCATTCATCATCCCATAAACAATTCCATTTTTCTCAACTTTTCTAGGTAACAGTTTTTGATCCTTCTCATGTTCACCATTATGAAAACATTCAATAACTTCTGAGAGGTAGTTTTTGAATATTTTACATCTATATCCATCTTTAGAATGATTTTGTTGTAGAAATTCTAACTATTCTTCTTTTGATTTCAATTTAACATCCAGATGTTTATTAAAATTATTTTCTATCACAAGATATTTCTTCAAATAATCAATCAATTTAACTATCTAGACTTTATCTCTCTTTAAGAAAACCTTCTTGACTATTTATTGAAGAATATTCAATTTTCAGCTTCCTGATTTCTTTTTCCACCTTCCCAATATTCCTTATACATTATTTCAATTATTATTTAAGATGAAATTAAAATTGAGTATCTTCTTCTTCATAATTGTTTCTTCTAAACTATTCATTATTCACTTTTGAAATAAATTTATTATCACTAGCATGCTTGGTATATTTTTCAGATTCATCTTCTCTTTATTATTTTTCATCATCTATTAGATAATAAAATACTTAATTTTTTTTTGAAAAAAAAAATTATCTTTCCATTTGGAATATGTTTTATCCTTATCACCCTATTTCTCTTGAAATTTTCATGTTATTCTTTCATCTTCATTATTATCCTCTTATTTCTTTCTTTGAGGACAATTAGAATAAAAGTGCCTAAAGGATCCACATTAAAAGAACTTTAAGGAATGTTTCATTTTTTACATGTTCCTCTTCTAACATTTTTTATAAAATTGGGAAAAAAGTCATCATGGTTTTTACCAACATCATTTTGGAACTCAGAGTCAGAAACATCATCTTCTTCAAGAAAATTTTTATATTTTTATTTCATAAAATATTTGAAAGGAATTTATTAATCATATTTTTTTCATTCTTAACATTTTCCCTTCTCATATCATAGGTGATGAGAGTACTACAAAGATGATCCAGAGATAGAGATTAAATATCTCCATCTTCCAATGGGGATACTTTTATAGCAAACATTTCCAGATTGATTCTTATGATATTTTAAACAATAGTAGAATATTCTATTTTTTTACCAAGACAAATTATAGTGTAAAAATTTTCATTTACCATGGTAAAGAAGTCCCCAACAGATTCTGACTCACCCATATCTTCATACTTCAACCATTATATTTTTAGTTTTTCATTATTCACATTTATATTACATTTGTAAATATTTTTAGATTATTTTAGATACCTTTGGTAGTGTAAAAACCATTCATTCTAAAAAATGCACTTTTATAAAGTGATAAGAGTAAATAATTCTTGTCCCTTCCATTATTCCCAAGATTCATTTAGTCAATTGATGTAAGAGAAACATTATCATCAATAGGTGGGTACCAGTCTGTTGTAGCTTCAACAACATCATACCAAAGATAAATAGGATAAGTAAGCATTATATCTTTCTAGATATGATGATTCTAACCATAAAAACAAAAATTTCATTACTATTGTCACAATTTAGATTCTCCATCAACTTCTCTTAAAAAATTATACAAAGAATAAATGAAGGGAACCCTCATATCTGATACCAATTGTAATTTCCTAATCAAGATTGATGTATTACTCAGATGAGTAGGGCTGAATCAGTGATAAGTTTTCATTTATGTTTCCTTACATTGATACGGATTTCTCTTCCTGTTAAAGAATTCTTTCCCTACCAAAAACACATCAAACACTCATACATAGGAACATAATAATTTACACGGTTTACTACAGAACAAGAGTAGCTATGTACTTAGTATGGTTTAGAAATAATCCACTAGAAAACAATATTTTTATATGAAATATAATGGGTAGGATATGCATTGAAATCCTGTACACTATGATCAATACAATAGTGCATGTGCTTCACATAGCATAAAATTATATAATAATGTTCATTTAATAAACATGCAAGGTGATTATTGATCAATTTCAAAAATATAATCTTTCCAAACAATTATTCACTTTCATACCAAAAATATAGTAAGAACATATTATGGATTTTATAATGACACTCATTATGATTTCTCAAATCAATTCCCATGTCTAGTTTCTCAATAAGATGATACTTCTATGTTGGAATACCCCTGCAAAAATTCAGAACATTTTATTTCATGGAAAGAGAAACAAAAATCAATTTCCTAATCTAATAATTTATCCTAATATTATTATTATCTAAATATGATAATCTTCTTCCTCTTCTTCTATCCGGATAAATTCTTCATGAAATACCAATATGAAATCTTATTCTCCAAGGAAATTTAATGTTTCTATATATTCTTTTCAATAGTAAATCTCTTTGTTAAATCAAAAAGTACCTTTTCATTTTATATTCAACGCAAAAGAGGTTTGGATAGGATTTTAAATGCGTTCCCCACCCAACAAAATATTCCCAATTATAAATTCTACTAGAATTTATGGTTCATTTATGAATTCGACCACGCTTATGAACTCTTATTAGACTTTCTTGAATCCTTTAAAAACCTCAAATAAATTATTAATTCCTTAAAATATATCATTATAATTCTAACTTCATTTTTTAATTACAATTTCTTCATTACAATAAGAGAATTTGGTCACTTCGATTTTCTAGACCAAAATGAAAACAAATCAGAACTAAAGACTTCCCATTATATTGTTATATACCAATTGGAAAACCAATATAATCATTCTAATTTCATTATTATAATGATGATATTATATTATACAATATGATGGATCTTGACCCATATGTAAAAAATAATGTTTTAAATTAAATTAGAGTTTTTCTTTCTCTTGACCTACTTATTTTGAAAGGAAACCAAAAATTCATCTTGGTGGAAATGGTTGAATACATTGTTGATTTACCTTATAGATTAGTTCATTATCTTACTCCAAAAACATTAATTCTTCTTATTTTTCATTAATTCCAATAACTATCAATGAAAAAAACTCTACCTCTAATGATTATGATTGTATACCAAATCTAATGAATTTGTTTCAACATATTTGAATTCAACAATTTATTTCCATTCTGTATATGATATTAATGAACATTCATCACATAACTTTTTATTATTTTCTTATTCATAAAGTCATAAAAAGTTTTCCTAAAATATTTAAAACGTTTTACTTATTCACCAAACTAAAAACTATATCCGTTAGTTTTTTTCATTACGATCATCTTTGTTAGCCGTCAAAAACATCTGTATTAGATGATATCATTCCAAGAAAATGTGACCAGAATGGTTTTTTTATAAAAACATTGTTATTCTTAAACTTATTTCTTGTACGAATTGATTCTTCCTTAACCAAAAAACTTTGACAATCAGTTTTAGCATATTCTAAATTATAATAGAAATTATTATGACTTTACATTCTTCTATAAACATCATTTTTTATAATAGGATCCTAAATACAACTGGAATTCCCTTTCATTATTATTATTTCATCTTTCTATCATCACATATTTTAAAAAATATTTATGATTTGTGATAAATATAAAATAGAAAATCATCATTAGATTTATTATTGGTTCCATGAAGAATGTGAGTCTCTTCCTCAATATGATCAACACCTCAATCTAGACCCAATGTGAGATTGATGATCCTTTCTGTTAGAAAACATCATCCTAATCTGATGGACTTTCATAATCAATGTAAGTCCATTTTTCTAAATATGTTGGTCTGTCTTGTTGTTACCAAAAAATGGAGGTGATTTATCCTTATTTTATATTTCCTTGACAACAAAAGACAGGACCTGAATATGATAATATTTCATATCAGCTTGGTCCTAACAGTATGATCACAAAAATCATAGTAAGGTATATAAAAATAAAAGAGGCTTTTTATCCCAATTAGAAACATGAAAAGAAAAAAAAATATTTTTTACCATAAAATTTCAACATATAAAATATGCCTTAATCACTAGTGAATATAATAATTTTCCAAATAAAAACATTTAAAGCCTTGTAAAGAAAAGAAAAACCATGAAAGTATCATGAGTCTTCATATATATACATTGTGTTAACTCTACAATATAACCCTTTCACTAGGAGTAACCTAATCAGTTATCTTCCACATTTTGTCTTAGAAGACTAAATATATATCTAATTAATTTGACAGATATATCTTATAGTTATAAATAATTATAAAAATGATAATTTACTATATCATAATCTAAAAATTAATAATATTTCACCTTTTCATCCTAAAACCCTTGATAACTCATTTTATCCCATTTAAAAGTCACTTATTATTTCCTTATAAAAATAAAGGGAAATATACTTATTTACACTAAAAATTAATAATTATTAAAGTTATGTGAGTGGGATCATTTTGGAGAAAATCATGAAAATTTATAGAGGATTATGGATAATGAATAATGGTTTTGAAGGATAGGAAATTCAGCCATATGGAAAATGATAAAGAATAATTCCATTCCAACTTCTATAAATAAAGTCAAAATGACCTTAATGGAAAATATTTGGAGAATTCCCACATAAAACACTATAAAGAAATTATAAGATGAATTTAAAACACTATTTATTTATAAATAAAAAATATTAAAACAATTTTTAGACCATAGATATGAAAAATAAAGATTTTAAAGGAAAAATTAAAATCATTTAAAAGTTAGGATTCAAATAAAAATTTCTTACCTCAAGTCATGACTCACTACATTTGAATTAAACCCATATAATAATTATATATATTATTTAATTGTCTCAAAACCATTTTCATCATTATTCCCATATTTTTATTCCTTTTAATTCATTTGCTATATTTTTTCATCTATTTACTAAATTCTAATAGCTCATGTAGTTTATGTTAGAGTTGTTCAGTTCTTCATCTCTGAATCATATTAAGTATTTTCGTAGTGGATAGATTCGTATTAATAATAGTTCCAAAATATGTTTATGTGTAATATTTTAAGGTATATTTAATTACAGAAACAAAAGAATTTAATTTGTTATGAAATAGTAACTCCACCATGAATCATCCTTGATAAGATTCTTTCTAATGGTATAAAATAACCATCATCATTTATATTTAATAAAATCATTATGGTGGATGTTACTTCATTAAAAAATTATAAAAATATCATAAATTAGTAATTATTACCTAATATTACTAATAACAAGGCCTTTTTAATTTTTAATGACATAACATTATAACAATGTTTGTGTAGGTGGTAAAACTGACAAAAATAGGAATAAGTTTTCATGACCAAATGAGTAAAAATATATTATTGTGTATTGATATTATCAATTTTAAATAATATTAATGAATTTAGAATAATTAATAAACTGAAAATTATGATTCATGAAGATGAGTATGAAGAATAAAAACTAAAAATAAAGGTAATAGGATGTTACATCAAAGAGTCTTAGTAAGATCACTTTGGTTGTTAAAACATTATATTGATAAAATCTTATAAAAATTATTTTTATAATGAACAAATTATCATTAAAAAAATAAATAATGTTATAAATTTAAAATTTATTTATTAAATATATTTAAAAACCCATTCCATCATGGTAGTGATGAAAACAAATTATATCATCTTATAGATGCGGTAGCCTACATGTACACACCAGCAATGATTCTGTTTTCTGAAAAATTGTAGGCTAATATGGTATAAGATATTTTTTCATTAAATAGTCTTATTTATTTCATAAATATAATATCTAACCTTTATTACCATCAAAATAACCACCATTTTTGGTTTTGAGGAAAATTTAAACACATCACTTCATGGTGGCGGTAGTCTACACATACACACGAGCAATATTTTTATTTTCCTTGGGATGGAAAGGATGAAGAAAATATTTCATGCATAAATAGAATAAAATTTATGTATAGTAAATTTATTTATTTAATAATGATATGATGGTTATAATATAATTGAAAAATGTGGAATTTCAAATATACTTAATGAAATTTGGATAGTACTTACACCTTCTCCTTGGATATCATCCTTTGGCTTTCAAATTTATACTTATATGATTGACCTTTTGGTGAGACCAAGACCTGTAGGAGGTTAGGAATAGGGTCTAAATGTGATTTGGGAAGTTTTTGGTTGCTCTATGGAGCTTATTGTGTGTCAAAAGTTAATTATAGGTGGTTTTTTTATATGTGAGAGAAGTAGAACCCTTGTAATTATTAAAATGTATTAAATATAATATTCTTTTTAATCCTAAGAGCTTGACCCAATTTTCTTCAATTTAAAAAATAGAATCTCATATGGTATAAATACACAAATCCAATCCAATTAAAGTTAGTATTATGAGATAATTTAGTCATTATCTCTTAATTAAACCTCCTTTTTAACCTTTTTAACCTTTACTAGGCCCACATACTTTTGCCAAGGTAACTATTCATTACCAATAAAAATGAATTTTAACTCATTACCAAATTAGATCATTAAATTCCAAAATATGGAATCAATTTTCTGTTATTCAGTTTCTAGTAGTGTTATAAAAAATTAAAATAAATATGCATAACAAAATGAAAAATATTTTTTATAAAAAATCCCATTTTAAGCATAAAAATGATTTAATACAAAAATAATCTATATTGATGTTTCCCATGGTTGTAATTGGATAATTTTAAATCTAATGAGACTAATTTTACAATAAAATTATACCAAGATGTAAAGAATCCATTTTAATACTTGATAAAAGGTAGGAACCAAAAATATTTTTTATTCGATTAAATACACTTCTTAGATTTCCCAATATGAAAACCATTGAATTATATGTTCAAAATTATATTTTTAAATGATTTTTATTACATATTAAATATATATTTGACTTAATATAAGGTTTAAAAAACATCAATTCATTCTTATATCATGATAATGACAAAAAAGTAACAATATTTGTAAAATCAATATTTGTCACTATTTACCCAAAAGTCAATACTTTCAAAGAATCTTAAAAATTCACCCAATGTTAATTTTGAAATGTTAAATTAAAAAAATAATTTAATTTCATTAAATTAGATTTCTATGAATTGAAAACATATAAATATAAGAAAATAATAGAAATAAAAAATATTTTTATAGAAAAAAATATAAACATTAAGTGTTTTATATATTATTTAATTTAAATTTATAATATAATAATTCATAAATTCAAATATTACATATTTTACTAATAATATTTTAAAATTAATCAAATTTATTTATTATAATATGATAAAGGACGCATTATAAAAGCATTTATGAAAAAATAATCCTTCTTAACATAAAATTATATTAATTATTTTTCCTCATAATGTAGTAATTTTTAATTAATTACTATATTTTTATTTAATAGAGGTTTTATTGTTATTATAATTTTCATAATAACATTAATATAATATTTCATCAATCAATTCATTTCATTATTATGTATAACATAAGTTGTCAAACAAAGTAATATTTAAAGGAAAATAATTTTTAAAATCTTAGGGGTGTTAAATTCTTCCCCATAATGAAAATGTATTGTTCAAAAAAATTAATCTTACAAAAAAGGGTTATTCATTAAAAATTAGTAAAATAAGTTGTATATATTAACTTTAACTTAAATTTATTGGTTAATAAATGGAAAATTTTAATTGAAATTTTTTTAATTTCTTAAACATTGTGCATAACTTATATAAGACTCATACTTATGAATAAATTTACAAAAGCATACCTTATAAATTCATTATATTTTCAATATAAGAATCAATATATTTATCTACCACTTAATTGTGTTGAGTAATTATTATGACTATATATAAAAAATAATATTTGTTGTACATTACAATTTCAACTTGTATTCAGATCCTTATATTCAATAAAAAAATAGTATAATTATCCATAACATAATAAACATTAATTTTATTGATGACTTTTAACTCATGATCCCAATTCAAAACATTTTCCCTTATAGGTTTCTAAATATTTTAATGTATATTCCTATAATAACATCATAACATGTAATGTTATCTAAAGCCTTTCACTAATACTAATTGTACCAACCCCATCATAACTGACCCAAAATTATCAATTTAATCAATAGAATTTCATATTCTTACATACCCATGTTATTATCGGTATATAGTTTTATATAATTATTAAAAACATTACATAAATATTTTTACACTTATACATAGTGTACATTTTTTCAAAAAAAAAAGTGGTTTCTTTAAATTACAACCTTGTTTCATTTTATACACTTTTTCTTCCATTAATATGATCAACCATAGATGAAATATCGACATTTATATATTTCAAAAAAATATATAGAACCTATAAAAAACATTTTAAGACATTAGATGAGAACAAAAATATTAGTAATGGATATGAAAAAAAGGAAACCAATTTTTTCAATGAAAAACATAAAAACCCCATATAAAATTTTTCCTTCTTTACAATAAACATTGAGCTTAAAAAATAAATCATAACCATATATGACAATCAAACTTTTCTATAATAAAAACCATTAAACACCATAAAAATCAAAGAAAAATGAATTTTATTATGAATAAGTTTTATTCATAATATTTGATAAATATTTCCTAGAACCCTTTAAATTTGAGTAAACTAATCATTTATCTCATACATTTTCACTTCAACAACTAAATCTTTACCAAATACATTAGAGATCTATATCATGATCTCACATTTCATTACTTATATTTCTCATATAATGTTTCATGATGAAAAAAATTAAAATATTTCAATTTTTCATCATGAAACCCTCAAAAACACATTTTAACCCATAAGAAAAATCACTTCCCATTTTAATAAAAAATATAGGCAGATATCCATTTCTTTTGAAAAAATTTAAAAATTTAAAACTCATGAAAAATATGAATAATATATTTTTTAAAAAATACCATGAAAAATTATAGCGTAATATGGAGAATTAATAATTTCTAAAATTTTTGTTATAGATATTCAAGTGGTATATGTTAAAAAATATTCTATTCACAACATCATAATGAATTATAAATTGGATTTTATGGAACATATTTTCAAAATTTATTCTTAAAACATTTAAAATAATGTAAAAGATGTATTTAAACAAATATTTATTTATAAATAATATCATTATTAAAACAATTTCATGTATGTGTATATGGAATAGATATAGTTTAAAGGAAAACGTCCAAATATTTGAAAATTATGTTTTAAACAAAAATCTCTTACCATGTGTCCCTTATCACTTCGTATGAATTATTCCCTCCAAAATAATAAAATTATATTTATTATTTTATTGATTTATAAAATTCTTCATCTTTAATCCAATAATATTATTCATTTTATTTCATTCATTACCTCGTTTCATTTATTTACTAAATCAGGATAGCTCATATTGGTTGTTTTGGAATCATTAATTTTTTAAACTCCAAAAAATATTTGGTTTCTCTATAATGGTAATAATTATTTTTCCTATATTAAAATAAGATATTTATAGGTCAATTTATAGTGTATATATCATTCCAAAAAAAATAATTACTATGTTATAAAATATTTACTATTTCACTAATCTTCCATGATATGTTTTGTTTAACAGATTAAAATAACAATTATTGTTTACTTTTAATTATATCATTATGGTAGATTTTTATTAATTCAATAATTAGGTAATAATATCAAATTAATAATTATATTATAATAATAAAATATATAATATTTCATTTATAATTTGTGACATAACATTATAAAATCATTATTGTATGTGGAAAAACTGATCGAAACAAGAACATGTTATAACGAATAAATGAGTAAGAAAATATTATTTTATAGTTATATTATAAATTATAATAAAAAACTATGATTTTAGTAAATATATTTGTGACAAACCCATTTTATGTAAATATAGATAAAGAATCAAAATTAAAATCAATGTCATGAGGTTATTACTTCAAAGTGTCTCAATAATCCTGTTTAAGAAGTCAGACTCTACATTGATCATTTATTATTAATATTATACATAGAATACAAGATTATCATTTCATAACAATAATAAATTTATTAATTTAATTTTTATTTTTTCAATCCATTCATGAAACCAGTCACATGGGGCGGTAATGAAAAATTAATTATGTCGCTACATAGATGCGGCAGTCCGTATATACGAATGAGTGAAGTTTCCATTTTCCAATAGATAATAGGGTAAGATTGTGGATAATATTTTATCATTAATGAAATATAATTATATCATTAACATAATATATTTCCATTGAATATATATTTATAATCATCCACAATAGGTGACGGTGAAAAATGATATAGCTCACTTTACAGAACTGATGGTCTGTACATACACATGAGTGATGTTCTGATATTCTATAGGATGGAAAGAAGTTAGAATAAAGTTATTATATCAGAAAGATAAAATTTATATATAATATTTATAACTATTTAATTATTTTTGGTTTGTTATATTATATTTTAAGATTTTATAATAAAAAATTAAAATGACACCCTTCTGTTAAGATTTATACCTCCTTCGTGGATATCTCCCTTTAGCTTACACCTTAATCCTAACAGGATACGTATTTTGGGGAAATCGGAATATTTGGAAAATTGGGAGAAAATTTGGGAAAGAATTTCTAGAAATGTTTCATTATATAAGGTTCTCAAAGCATGTGACGAATTTATGAGAGGGGGTTTCCATTTATAATTGAGAGGAGTGGAACCCATTTGATTATTAGAAAATTTAAATTTTAATAAATTTATTTATTATTAATTTTGGAAAATATTTATTATAATTTATAATATATGATAATTTATTTCAAAAATATTCTTATCTAATCAAATTAAAGATATTATTTGTAGAAATTTTAAGCCTAATATCTTAGTTTAACCCCCTCATTAACCCTCTTATCCTTGACCTTGGCAAAGAACCTTTACCAAGGTAACTATTAATTGAGAATAAAGATAAAGTTTAACTCATTAAAAATCAGCACATGATGATCCCAAATATTTAACATACTTATTTATATTTATTTTCTAGAGGTGGAAAAAAATTAATTATAAAATAAGTGCGTGTAATGCAATGAAGAATAGTTTTTATAAAAATAAAGTTTCTAAACATAATAATAGATTTTATAAAAAACTAATGCATAATATTCATTCCCATTTAATTAATGGCACTGAGTTTAATAAGATGATACTTATTTGATTTTAAAATAAAAAAACAAAATCTCTTTGTGAATAATTGATTAAAATAAAAGAATATAAAATATTTTTTATTTGAATAAAAACAATAGTAAAGTTTTCAAAATGTCAAACCTGGATTTATAAGTTTAAAATTTGGATTATAATGTATCATATTACTTATTAAAAATATATATTTGGTCTTTAAAAATGGTTCTAAAAATATTCAAATAATTTTTATATCCTTATAATTTCATAAAAGTGAATGTATTTGTAAAATTTTTATTTTTCACTATTCACCAAAAACTCACCATTTTCAAATAAAATTTCAAAAAATCACCTAAACATGATTTTAACATGATGTATTCAAATATTAAGTTCATTTAATCACATTTAAATTCTAAAATTAAAAAATATTATCATTTGAATGTAAATAAAAATTATAATGAAGAACTAGTTTTTACAGAAAAGTGGTTCTTTTAAACTTTATATATTTTTAATATTATTTTTATCAATTACTAATATATTAGTTTATATTTTTAGATTTTACAAATTATCATAATAATATTATAATATTCATAAATTTAATTTATTTTTATAAAATTTACAATGCTTGAAAAAATATTCTCTAAAAATCATTTTCTTTACTTTAAACATTATAAATTATTTTCCCTCTAAATGCAAGTATTTTTTTATTCCTTATTATTTTTTAATTTACAATATTTTTATTATTCCCATAATTTTCGTAATAATATTAATCTAACATGTCACATCTTGATTTATTTCTTGTTTTTTGTGTCACCTAAGTTGTCGAGCATTGTATTATTTATAGGAAAGTACATTTTAAAATCTCATAGTGCTACACCTTAAACTATCCATACCTCTATAATATTAAAGTGAAATTCCTAAAGTATTTGAACTCGGGCCAATATATTTACAATCATTTACTACCCAACACAAAAAAAATTTATTTCAAATAGATTTGAAAAAAATGATGCAAACCTCATAACCCAAGTGTAATATCAAAATCAAATATATATTTCATATATTTGTAGTGGATAATAAGTGTACCTTTAACCACTTAACTTTCTGGATCCAATTTAGCGATAGTGATTCTATAGCATCTTTTTTCCTTTTTCATGATTTTTTCTGATGCTTATTATCCTTATTAACACTTTAATTGAGGAATTGATGTGTATAATATACAAAATCCATGAATTTGATGTCATTATGTGTTATTGAAGAATTTGGTTGAACTTTTTTCCCATCCATTGTGTTGATTGGGTACTTTATCATTCTTCAATAATCTGGAGCATTATGGAAAACCATTATACACTTGAACCATTGTCCCTTTCCATTCATGTAATTTCTTGGGTACATCTACCCACATTATTGGAATGTATGTGATTTAATATTATTACCTCACTAAGATTTATTATTTGAAATCCCATGATACTAAATTTTAATTTTATTATCACTAAATCCATAAAAATATTAAGAATTTCCAGTTTTCATTTCCAACATAATATAACATTAATCATTGTAGATACTATTGTCTCTTATTGGTAATAACTTTGAAATAACATGTTTTAGGCCACTAAATATGTCATCAATCTTGATTTCAGGTTCAATAATTAATCTCAATGTGTACCTTGAATGTCTTGTGAAGTTTTTGTTATAGGTTACACTAGATTCAACCTCATTTTATTTAATTTCATATAAATATATCACCATTTTACTTTGTATATTTTAGGAAAAACAATTTAATGTAAAAAATATTAATAAACTCATCTCATTCCACGAAGATAATTTTTTCACCTATCCATCTATTCATAATGAAATTCTAATGATAATCAAATTCTACATACAAATAATAAATTTTAAAGACCCGTAAAATTCAAAGAAATTTTTTTCTTAATTTTATTTCGGATTTTACAAGAATGCGGTTTCTGACGGCACTTGATTCTGAGGCTCGGTGTGCCCGGAATCTATTTCCGAAGATTAGCTCGGGTACGTTCAGTGAACGAACGAGCATGAATTTCTAACTTTTGAACTGGTGCTCGGAATCAAATTCTGAGGGCACTGATGGAACCACAGTGACGGTATTTTCTTATGAACGCCTATTCCAGAGTTGCGTTTACTCGAGAGAAGTTGATAAAAATTGTGGAAGTTAAAAATAAAAATTTAACAATAATTTTTATTTTACTCTAAGTGTTTAATCCTTTGGGAGGAAGTTGGGTAACTACCCAACCTCCCATGAGAGGTTATGAGGGTGGTGGGGCCCACATGAACCCCACCCCTTCATATCCTCTAACCCCCTCATCTCACCATTAATTTGTTAACTTAAGTTAATAACTTATGACATTAATGTAGTGAGTTTAATGTGAGTTTTTGAAATTCAAACACTTGAATTTCAAAAGCCATGTTGAGTTAATAAATTAAGTGTGGCTTAATTTATTTTGGGTTAGTTCCTTTGATGCTTGAGAGGACTTGAAGGAAAAAGTAAGCAAGGATATTAGAGATCATCTTCTTCATCTTCGACAAATAACGCGAAGAACGAACGATTCCCAACGAAGAACGCTAAGCCCTCGGAGACCGTTTACCGCGATGCCATACCCGTGACGGGCCACCCTTCATTCTTCTTCCCACGCCAAAGGAAGGGAGACGGTGTTCCATCTCATACAATCTCCGTCAACATCTTCGAATCATCTTTCCGCGATGTCTCTTCCCGCGATGGTTTCTCTACGACGAATTTCTCCACGACGAAAGCCTCGTTCAAGCTATGCTCGAGGTAGGGCATTTACGTGTTTTCTATACGTGATTCTCTTCCGCCTTTTATCCATGTTTATTTGGACCACATGATATCAGTTAATGGGAGGAGACCGGACCGCACAAACATGGCCGTTCCCCTCCCTTATTATTTTTTCTTGTTGTTGTGGATAGAATGAAATTAACGCGATGTTGTCACGCCGCGCGGGATCGAGCGACAAGAACGCGCGACGTTGTCACGTCACGTAATCAAAATTTTAAAACTCTCATGTGTGGGTATTTGATTGCAAGGTGTTCGTATAAATTATTTTGGATAAATTAGACCCTTGTCATGATTAAAACCATGTGTTTATTATTTTCCAATTGATAACACCTAACGCAGAGGACGCGGGACGAACAAACACGGCCCGACAACCCTCCGCAGCTTGTTTATCGATGTGCGGATCAACGGACGACGACGAAGCAGGCCGCTATGACGTTTTAATCCCTTCACAGTGAAGGTCGGGTCCCGGGAGGATCGTTGGCGAAGACGGCAAGAGAAACGGACCACCAGAGTGCGTCCGGTGGTCCGCGGAAGGTGGTGGTGGCGCGCCACACCGGCGCGGCGGTGCTGGCGACCTGCGGCGGCGGCGCGCCGCCGGAAGGCCAGTGGCGGCGGTTCGCCGCCGGCTTCAATCAGCGGCGAGGGGGGGGGGGGGGGAGCCGCGTACCCCGCTCCGCGGCTTCCACTCAGCCGCGCTGGCCGAGCCGGCCGGGCCGAGCCGGGCCGATCCGGGTCGGGTCGGACCCGGGTTGGGTAGACCCGGTTCTGGTCGACCCCACACGGGTCGACCCCACACGGGTCGACCCGGTTCGGGCCGACCCAGGGGGGTTCGGGCCGGGTCGGTTTGGGCCCAGACCCCCCGTTTTCAGACCCTCTTTGGTCTTTTTCCCATATCATGGACTACGAACCTCCGATCGATGCACCGTCAGTTGTGTAGCAATCCTTGGAACGAGACAGTCATTTCAGTACATTATACTCAAGGTTTCAGAATACTTTGGGTTCGGCTGGGTTGGGTTGGATACGAAACCAACTGGGCCCTCGGAGCGGAAATGCTCATATTTTGAGCTCCGGACGTCCGGTTCACATGCCGTCGACTTTGATGGATTCCTATAGGTGAGAAAAATCTTTTGGCTTACTCCGCTCGAGATTTGGATGTCGTCAGAGTGCAGTTAGGTTGGTTCGCTCATGAAACCAACCGGGCCCCTGTAATGAAAAAGCCAATAACTCACAGACCGGGCGTCTGATTGACGTGCCGTCTATCTCGTTGAATTCCTCTTGATGAGAAGGAACTTTTGGCATACTTCTCCTGGGGTTTGGTTGTTGTTGGATAGTGGCCTGGTTGGATCGTACACGAAATTCAACCGGGCCCCTGGAACAGAAAAAATGATATCTTTCAGACCGGAAGTCCGTTTGACGAACCGTCAGCGGTGTTGGTGATCAAGTTGAGAAACAGTCCCTATGAGTATACCCTATGAGAGTTTAGGATACAGTTGAGATACAGCCGGGTTGGATCGCTCACGAAACCAACCGGGCCCCCGGGATGAAATGGCTAATAACTCACAGACCGGGCATCCGATTCACGCACCGTCTGTTGCGTTGAGACCCCTATGACGAGGTGGTCCTTTGTGATACTTCTTCGTGGGACTTTGTGATACTTGGAGTATCGAACTTTAGCTCGTGGAGTGGACCCTCCGGAGACGAGCGTACGGAGTACGAAGACCGTGTGGTCGGCTGAGACCTGACGACTGCTTGACCGACTCAACTTGGAGTGAGTCGACTAGCCCAGGGGATGGAGTTCCCGGTATTTGGCGACTGAACCACGATGGACGGAGTTCCTGGTAGTTGGCCGCAGACCCGCGGTACTTGACCGGAGGAGTACCTCTGTAGGCTATTAGGGGGAGTGCCCGGTATTTGGCAACAGACCCACAGCGGACGGAGCGCCCGGTAGTTGGCCGCAGACCCGCGATACTTGACAGGAGGAGTACCTCAGTAGTCTTAGGTTAGTGAGCAGTACCTCAGAGTCATGACATGACCATTGTACACTCCAGATACGGGGCTCTTCAGCAGTTACAGTTTTGATTATAAAAATCCGGGTTTGAGCTGAGTCTTGGTCCTTGTGTTTACCTCATGATTGAGATGGGTCACTCGATAACTTAGGTATATGTATGGGCATATACCTGGGTAGTGGTTATCCGTTGATTTCATAATCTTTCTGTTTCCTCATGATTGAGATGGGTTACATGATAACTTAAGTGTATGTATGGCCATATACCTATGTAGAGGTTATCCGTTGAGATATTCTATGTGGTTACCATGTTGGTTTTATTGAGACCTTGAGGGTCTCTAGGTCCCTACTGAGTATCGTTATACTCACCCCTGCATGGGCTATGCCCGCACCTCGGTGTGTTGGTTGCAGATGACAGACAAAGCTGACGGAGGCCGAATGTTCGAGGACTAGACGGTACCCGGAGGTGGACCACATGACGAGTCAGTATCCGGAGGTGGACTACACGGCGAGACGACACTCGGAGGGGGTTGACGGGTGAGATCATTGAGGAGCTGCACTATCTGTACCTACCCTTCAGGTAGGATCCGTGGTGTATGATCTAGGAGCTGCACTATCTATACCTACCCTTCAGGTAGGATCCGAGGAGGATGACCCAGGAGATTCTTCCTTTCTTCCAGCTGTTGTCTTTTTCTATTGTACTTTCGTTTAGTTGTAGTTTTACTTCAGTTGGGTTTGTATTCTATCCCATTTACATTTCATCAATTTCTTTTTTACTTAGTGTTTTACTTCCGCATGTACTCTGTTGTATTTTTTTTACTTTTATAAAGGCTATGTCTTCCCAGTTGTCGGGATTTACACCTTTGGTGCTAGTCGCCAGCCCCTGGCCTATGGAAGGCAGGTTTGGGGTAGTCACGGAACGGGCCCTGAGGACAGGTCATGGCATAAATGGATAAAATAAAAATTTTATCCTTAGAGAACTAGAAAATAACAAATATATTTTTTATTCATTTCTCAATAATTCGTGCATTAAATAATCTAATTAATGAGGTTGATGTTATTGCATGATATACTCAATAGATTGTTTTTCCACTAGTGGAACATTTTTCAATTCAACATCATTTATGATATACTTAATAGATAAATATGTTTTTCTATGAATCACCATGAGATGTTTTTAATCCATACCAAATCCCATTTTATATCTCACTGGTAAAATCACCGCATTTTCTATCACACCCATTTTTAACTTGATTACTCTTAGTTCCCACCATTTACTAAAACCAAAAGGTTCAGAATGAGTAATTAATCATAATGTTTGAATAAAATTAGACTGAAAATCTTATAAAATATTAAAATAAAATAGATAATCTCTTACTTTATAGAAACTTCATTTTATCCAATAACAATTTTGGCTCAACCAATGATGCTTTTAGATGGTTTCTCTTAAAATTTTTTACATAATACTTAAACCAACTAAACAACATTTTAATACGAACTAATAAAACCTAATCACAAAATATATATATTTTATTATATTTCTATAATTTAACTATTACATATCACAAATAAAAGACACAATCTACAAAACCAATGTTTTTGTGTATTTGGAGATTAGCTACAAAACTTTTCTACTACATATTATTTTTACAACATATCCAATACAATAAATTCCACCCAACATATTTCTATATATTATTCATAAGGTAAAAAATAAAAATAATAAGGAGTGGTCAAAATATATCAATAATGAAAACAAATATCAGTGATTCATAAAGGATTAGATCATAAGTATATAAGAAAACATGAATACAAGAAAAATATATAAATAAAAAGAATATGAAATTATTAGAGTTGTCTATATGGAATTATATATTGGTTTATTACCTCAAAATTAACAAGAAGAAATAATAATATATAGCATGTCATAAATGTTAGGAAACATGAAATAATAATATTGCGCAATAGGTAATAACATAGTTATGTGGTATAAACAAATTAATAGGAAAACAATATCTTTTTTAACATAGATAAATATAATCACGTCTATGTATAACGTTGAGAACATATCAAATTGAAATCATGACCATGTATAGATTTATAAACATAGACAATTGAAATCATTTCTACGAAAAAAGTTGAGAATATAGGTAACTGCAATCATGCCTATATACACCATCATTTATCACTTTTTTATATCCCAAAAGTGGGTGTATTTTAGTTTTTTTAAAATAAATTTGAGAAATACCTTAGAAAAGGAATGATGTTTCCCATTAAAAAATAATTTATATATCCATCATTACATTGTTCAGGAATATGACATCCATGTCTATTGTAATCATGGATAGATCTACATGAACCTTTTTACTCAATAAATCATCCACCTTGTTTTCCATCTCATGGTAGTAGTGTATCGAGTTGTCATAATCCTTGAATAGTTACATTCAATATTATTTCTCCCATGTTGATATCTTTATGAGTGAATATCTTTTTTTAAAAATTAACTATATACATGAACCATTTTTTACAATATATATCATGTTTTTGTATTATTGAGTCCAGTATTGTCACTACAAACTCAGTGTTCTACCTCATGTCTAGATGGAATATGAAAACCATAAGGTTTTATAATTTTTAAATTTGTGGGAGTGTTATTTCAATAAAAAATATTCAAATTTCAATTCCAATTGGTGTGACCTATTAAGAGATTTATTCAGGACGTGGATCGAGATATAATTGATGATACAGGTGCTTAGGAATGTTTTCGAGACAGTTCAAGTGACCTAGGGGTTGAGTTCAGTTACTACATCAATTCACTTCATGACTCATATGGTTCATGAAATGAATGGGGATGTATAAAGGGTGTACACCAGTTCCATGATGATTTCAAGTCATTTACCATAGTTTTCACCATCAATAGATTTTGGAATGTCAAATCCATCTATAAAATTATTTCTCACTTGAGACGAAGTGGTTTTCTTGGTGAATTATATGATGAATGAGGTATGATTCTCCCTCCACTTCCTTGTATAATTCATTTTAGTTATACCTAAAAAATTACATTACACTTTTTATAGTGTTTGATTATGATTTATGTTAGATCATTTTGGATGTAATCCTACATTATTTGGATTTTTTATTGCTTAGGTAGAAAATTTATTGAGATGATGATTTCACACAGTTTCTTACCATTTTTATGAATGTATGTTTCCCAAAATAAAATTATTATGTTTTATGGAAAATATATAATATTAATGGATTAATTTTGGATAATTATGGTGGTTTTAATGTCTTAGTTTCAAGTGGGGTTTTAATGTATCCTATACAACATTTCTCATGGTTTCTACAAACGAATGATACCCCGGGAGTTTTTAGATATTATGCCTAATTTAAATAGACTATAAATTAAATAAAAAATTAATTGTAGTTATATATTTTATTATAATTAATTAATTTGGATTTTTTTTCTTAATTAGTGCCTCATTATTATAATAATATCCATTTAGACAAGGATGAGCTTATATGAGAGTTATTAGGTGGTGATCAAAGAGAATAACTCTGTTATTAAGGTAGGTTGTCCTTGGAAAATACCCCTTTGGAATATTCATTTTTATATGTAATCATGTGATGTGTGGTGTCATCAATAACGATGAAAACAAATTAATTTAAATAAAATTTAATAATTGAATTGAATTTATGGACTGAAAAAAGTGCCAAGGACCATAATGGACCCTTTTACACTAGCTTTATTATATTATTCATCAATAGTTTATTCCCTGATTATAAATTCTTATCATATCATACTAGGATATGGGGAAATGAAATAAATTAAGTGAATATAGGTTATTTTCCATTATTATAGTTACCCCTATGACCCCTGAGTAGAAGGAAGTAATGAGATGGGATTGAGTGGCCCTAATTGGCTGTAGTGAACCATATTGGCTTTTTAGACTTTAGGTCTGTCAAAATGAATGTAGGAGAGTATTTCTCCACAAATAGTATATGTGCACTTATTCCGTGTGTCGAGGTAATGTGTGTACATTATAGGTGATATAAATAACGTTGTGATGACATAGAATGTGAGGTAGACATTATTCCATACATACATTTTGGTTCTAGTATGGATTGTTTAAGAATCCATTGTTTCGTTCTTGAGTCTTTAATTACATTGATCCACACTACATCCTAAAAAATTTGGGTGTTCACATGAGTGTTTTGAATTAGATAAAAGCACCAAGAAAATGGTGAACTAGCTAGTATGATAGCTTGGATACCAGGGAGGGTTCCTCGATGATAAATTGACCATAGAGATTATAGTGCGGGTGATGGATAATGATGGTCTCATGTGAAACATTTATACTTAGACCGATGATGTGAGACACATATGGCCATAGTAATGATAGGTTGTGAATTTTAGATGTTTGACTTGGAATTTTGAGATGGGTTTGTAAATATGGGAGACCCTTGCAAGATATGTAGGGATTCTATGGACATGCTCCTTAGATCAAACATTTATGCATGGTGCTATAATTTCATAAGGTCACCCTTCAGAAAAAAATAGTTATGCATGATACTTATGAATGCATTGGACCCACTATTAGATTTAAGGGTTGTGGAAGATATTGACATTTTCATAGGGTCACCCTCTTTAGAATCAATTGTAGGTCTCATGCTATAATTGGATTACTTAGGGTCATCCCCATTGGATTCAGGGATAACATCTAATGATTTTGGATTTCATAGGTTTATGCCCCTAGGAACTAATAATGACACCCGATGATTATGGTACCACCTATGATTACCTATTAGGTATTTAAAATGTCTCTTGATGAGTATTGGATTGCCTATGATAGTCTATTAGGGGTTATTAATGATGTCTGATATGCCTGATTATTGGGGATTACATTCTATGGTTAGGTAAGAATCCTAAAAATTATTTATTCCCTAATATCACCACTTATGAATCAGTGATGATGTATGATGTCTATGGATTATCTAGAACCATATCCTTGAATCAGCAATGATTCTTAATAACTATTGATTTCTTAGGATTACATTATAAGGATTATCTTTATGCCATATTCTATCCATATTCCTTGTAATATTTCTAAGGATTCAGTTTTGATGCAAGCTATTATATGGTCATCGATCATGGTATTTGTTGGTATGGTCAAATGACATTCATAGAGCCACTCTGACCCTATAAAAGTATGTATAATCAATCTATGGTATCGTGTTAGAACCAGTGGATCAATAATTTTTTTTATTCTGCACTATTATTTATATTAAAATAATTTCACGTGCACATGGTATGAATTTACTAGTTATATATAGGACCATGTTGGTGGTGACTTACTGAGTTGTACTCACACCCTTCCCAAGTAGCCATGGAACTTATATACCTAATAGATTTTCAATGATCATATGACTAGGTGAGATGGAGTCCCTAAGAAGCATGATCAAGCTGGATATCATCGATGGGATTAGTGCATGTGATGAGGTGATGCATTGAGATACTAGTAGAGACTCATTATATCTTACCCATTTATTTTATTTTTATATGTGTTCAACCTAGTGGGTGATCAGTTATTGTATACAGGTTTGACTATGAGTCTCTATGACTATGTTTCTATATGAAATTTTCTAATAGTATGACCTTTTTTATAGGATAATGTGTCCTATTATCTATTATTATGGATGTGGTTTTTAGTTTTCTATAGTTTATTAATCTGGTATGTGGGTATTAACTCCCCACCCTAACAACTTAGACTACTACTGCTAATCGACATCCTTCAGCATATGAGGAGTTGAATCATAGGTCACATTGAAAATCATGTGTGGGAACTAGTTAGTGGACTCCATCTTGTGATGTATTAAGCTTGTATTAATGAATTTATGTGACTGATATCATAGATTATTAGAATTTGTTATCATACTATTTTTCATATGGTAGATTGATGTCTAAGGATTTTTTTTTGTTTTTGTGATAGATTTCAGAATAGTCCTTCATGAAAACGCTTCCCCATATAAATTTTATATTACCACGGAATTGATATTTGTATTATTGGATTCTGATTTTATGTTTATTTTATTTAACCTTGCATGATACAGTTCAGTTTTGAATTTATGATTTAGGTGGTTTTCCAGACTATAGACCATTTTAATGGGTTATGATTACTTAAATCATATTTTAAACCTAGGATTCACATGTCATATATGTGTTTTCTTATGATTTGTATCAATAATTATGAGGGTTTAATTAGTTAAAGATTCATGAAAAACATATATGCAATCTTCAAATATATCCTGGTGTATAATTTTACACAATAGTGACATAGTATATATTAGTAATATGATTATTTATGTGGATCTGTGGTGATATGATCCTTGATGATGTCTATACAGACTCTCTCTGTGAGGGAATTATGGTGTACCTTATAGGTTAGTATAGGAATTTTATTCCTTGTCATTAACCCCTTTGGAAAGGATGGGAAATTATGATTAGTTATTTAATGTTTAAATAACAACCATTATGGTGTTTTCCCATATATCTTGATATTCCTATTCTACTTAATTGGGCCATCTAACAATGTTATACAAAACATGGATCATTTTTGTAAGATTCTAATATTTTTTTGAGGTATGTTCTTGTTTAATTTTTTATTTGAGACTCTCTAATTTGGATAAATAAATGTTTACCGTGTGCATGAGGAGTCTCGTGGGTTTTTAGGAGTTTGAGATACAAAATAGGGGAGAAAGTGGTCATCCAGTGCATGTTTCACTGTTTGTGCATGGTTAGTAGTAATCGTGTGCCCCAACCATGCTTTATTGGAGAAGGGGTTCATGGTTTAAGAATCTATGCAAGGGTGGAGACCAAACCATGTGGGCATGGACATAACCATCCCACTCAACCATATCATGGTTCATCAAACTGTGTGTGATTCCCAAGAAATTATGAAACTTATCACCCTTTTAGACAGAGGGTGGTCTATGGTGGGTGTACAGTTTGGACAACTGTGCATCCACACCATACAACCCATTGAAATGTGAGATTTTACCATTTGTTACCTTGGTATTTAAGAAACCTCAGTTGATTTTCTCCCATATTCTTCCCCCAATAGCAAGGGCGAGGAACCAAAATCTCCCAACCATTTCAAGGGTTGATCTTCCTCATTTCTTATACATTTGGTGTGTTTTCGGGTGTAGATTGAAGCCTTGGGTGATTCTAACACTCCCCTTCCATTATTTTTCTAGAACAAGTATTATAGAGTTGTTCTTATCCTTCTGAATCCCTAAAAAAACACTTTTTCAGTGGATCCTAGATTGAGGCATCAAAGGGTGTTTGATTTTGAATTAGAGGATTTGGTTATGTAATATTTTAACTTTGGAACCAAGTTGGGTGGTCTGTAAGTTTTATCCCTTAGTGTTGTTGATTATTTATGTGTATGTGGTTGTGCATTGGTTTCGTTGTGTTTTCCGTTTGGTTTTCCTTTGTAGAAATGATAAATTGATTGTGTAAATATTTAATTGTACCCTTGATAATCCTCATGGGATGCATTTAGGTTTATTGATAGGGTTACAGGCCACCCATGGGGTCTGCTACTCCTTGAACATGAAAATTGAAATGTTAAGAGTAGAATTGAATTGTAATGACATAGATTCCAAGATAAATATTTTGACTTTTTATCTTGGGTTATTAAATGAAACTAATGGTAATTCTGCATAGTTTTTAACATGGAATAAGGAGTTTTTTGGTATATTGTTAATGGGTTTAATGTGTTGTGGGTTTTAAAGGGTATTTTTATCGATTGAAAAATGCATATAAATGATAAATGGGACAATTGTTTTAAGACATGTAATTGTAAATGTGTAGATGGGTTAAGGAATAATGATGGATTATTTTTTGAATGAACTATTATTACAAACAATGAATGAGTTAAATAGTTCTGGGTTATGTTTTTTGTATATGTCATGGTTAAAGAACCATGCACACAACTTTTGGTGTTGTAAGGGGTATTGATTAGAGGTTCTATACCCATGGGTCTGGTTGGACCGAGGCTCTAAACTCCACCCCAATAATTCATGGGTTAGGGAATCCAACTAAGGATCTATGCCCCTAACAGTTTCATTTGATGAGACTACCTAGACTATGGCTCCACAGAATGTGTTAAGTAATTATTTTGAAATATTTTCCCTAGTTAGAAAGGGAATTTGACTTCTCCGATTTTGAATATTTGTTTAGTGAAATAGGTATTAATGTAATTGATGTATGTCCTAACCCCATGGAACATATAATGAAATTGGCTAAAGTAAATATTGTTAACTAGTGGCACCTAACTTATCTCATATTTATATTGTCACGACCCGTCCTCGGGGCCCGTGCCGTGACTACCCCAAGCCCGCCTTCCATAGGCCAGGGGCTGGCGACTAGCACCAAGGCGTAAAATCCCAGTAAACAGGGAAGGCATTGCCTTTATAAGTAACAACCACACAGAGTCAGCAAGCGGAAGTAAAGTGCAGAAAAGTAAAGGGGCCGGAAATACAAGCCCAACTGTAAAGTACAACTGAAAAGTAAGTACAGCAACTGAAGAAAAGATGGCGGCCTCGTGTCGTCCACTGGCAATCCCACCTGAAGGGTGGGTACAGATAGCCTCCAAGCTCCTCGGGCCCCACGTCCGCTCTGAGCACGTCCCGCCCAGTGGTCCACCTCCAGGTACCGTCCTGCTCCACGCCCCAACCGCGATCAGCGCTGTCCGTCGTCTGCAACCAACACCACGAAGTGCGGGCATAGCCCGTGCAGGGGTGAGTACAACTACTCAGTAAGGACCCCGAGACCCCCGAAGGTCTCCCGAAATCCACAAAGGATATAGCACAAAAGAAAGATGCAATCACGAAGTAACATCTGACTCGACTTAGGTATATGCCCATACATATACCTAAGCCCCCAATTCTAGCTCTGCTCACGAGCTCAAGAACAACTCAATCCACAAAGGAAGCAAGACTCAAATCCACAAGGAGAGTAACAGTAAATCCACATAGGATAGTTCAACACAATCCACAAAGGAGAGTAACAGTAAATCCACATAGGATAGTTCAACACAATCCACAAAGGAGAGTAACAGTAAATCCACATAGGATAGTTCAACACAATCCACAAAGGAGAGTAACATAAGATTCAGCTCAACCAGGATTTTCATTATCGAAACCGTAAATGTTGAAGAGCCCCATCTCTGAAGTGTACAGTGGTCCTGTCACGACTCCGAGGTACTGCTCACTAACCTAAGACTGCTGAAGTACTCCTCCTGTCGAGTACCGCGGGTCTGCTGCCAACTACCGGGCGCTCCGTCCGCTGAGGGTCTGCTGCCAAATACCGGGCGCTCACCCAGATAGCCTACTGAGGTACTCCTCCTGTCGAGTACCGCGGGTCTGCTGCCAACTACCGGGCGCTCCGTCCGCCGTGGGTCTGCTGCCAACTACTGGGCGCTCCGTCCACTGGGCTAGTCGACTCACTCCAAGTCGAGTCGGTCAAGCAGTCGTCAGGTCTCAGTCATCTACACGGTCTCCGTACTCCGCACGCACGTCTCCACCGTCGCGGGTCTGTCGCTACAACCAAGCGCACACACTCCGTAGAGTATCGCGGGTCTGCCGCTACAACCAAGCGCTCCACCGCCAAGGGTCTGTTGCTGCATCCAAGCGCACCA
Organism: Viscum album; assembly: GCA_963277665.1. Taxonomy (NCBI): domain Eukaryota; kingdom Viridiplantae; phylum Streptophyta; class Magnoliopsida; order Santalales; family Viscaceae; genus Viscum; species Viscum album. Next base: position 1,985,897,651 of record OY728128.1, read on the forward strand.
CCACTGCCAAGTACCACGGGTCCGCCGCTACACCCAAGCGCTCCACCGCTCAAGGTAAAAAGAAGATTCAGCTCACACAGGTTCGGTAGCACTGTTCCACGTAGGATCGCTGAGTGCAGTAGTCGACGCAGTCCACGGAGGATCTCTGCACAGTCGTCGCCGCAGTCCACGAAGGATCTCTGCTCTGCCGTCGTTGCAGTCCACGGAGGATCTCTGCTCTGCCGTCGTCGCAGTCCACGGAGGATCTCTGCTCTGTCGTCGTCGCAGTCCACGAAGGATCTCTGCTCTGTCGTCGAAGTCACAGCCAGCGCTAGGGTTCCCGCACAAAGCGGGCTCGTTTAGGAGGGTCCGCTCCACGAGCCGAGGGCTGATACATCAACTGACACGTAGTCCGACGTTGATGTATCCAAAAGTTCCGTATCGACAACAGGATCTCAACGCGACAGACGGCGCGTCAAACGGACGCCCGGTCTGAGAGTTATTGGCATTTTCGTCCCAGGGGCCCGGTTGGTTTTTAGGGCAAAACCAACCCGACCGTACTCCTCCTGTATCCGATCCTCGGGCGGAGTATGCCAAAAGTTCCGTCTCACTTAGAGGGAACTACCACAGCTGACGGTACGTCGATCGGACGTCCGTAGCTCAAGTTATGAGCGTTTCCGCTCCGAGGGCCCGGTTGGTTTCGTGTACGAACCAACCCGGCCGAACCCAAAGTCTTCCGAAACCTTGAGTGTAATATACCGAAACGACCGTCTCGATCCAAGGATCGCGTAGCCGCTGACGGTTCGTCAATCGGAGGTCCCTGGCCCAAGATATGGGCGAAAGACCGAAGAAGGCCCGAAACGGGGGTACTGGGCCCGGGGCGACCCGGCCCGAACCCCCCCCTGGGGTCGGCCGAACCGGGTCGGCCCGAACCGGGTCGGCTCGACCCGGCCCGAACCGGCTCGGCCGGGTCCGGTCCGGCCTGGGCGCGGCCCGGCCGACCGGACCGGCCGGCTCGGCCTCGGCCGAGCGGCCGAAGATTGCCGCGGGCTCGACCCGCGGCTGGAGAGAATCGCGGCCCCGCGGGGGGGCCGCCTGCCCCGCGGACGCGGCTGGGCCGCCGCGTCCGTCCCGGTTCCGCGCGGCCGCAGAACCGGCCGCCGTTGCCGCCGCGGCTTCAGCCGCGGCGGGCTTCCTCCACGGCGGCGCGCCGGCCGCCGCCGCCTCCGGTCGCCGGCGCCGCCGCGCCGGCGACCCGCGCCGCCGCCGCCTTCTGCGGGCCGCCGGGGATGCTCCGGTGGCCCGATTTCTTTCCCGTCTGCGCCGATGCTCCTCCCGGGGGACGATCTTCACTGTGGAATCAACAAATTGCCCTTGCCGCACGGTTTGTCGACGTCCGCCAAATCCGCACAACAAAATAGATCGGCGGAGGGTTGCCGGGTCTTGTTCGTTCGACCCGCACCCTCCGCGTTAGTCATAATCCACGGGAGGAACAATAAAACAATCAACAACAATTTTAAATGTTAAAATTGTTCGAAGATCAAGTTCTTTACTTTAAAAGAAATAAAATCACGGGAAGGAAAATATTCCAATCAACCCTTACCTTGTCGTTGCCGAACGGGGGATCGTCGCGGGATTGCTCGTCGCGGAAGATGGAGATCGCCGCGTCGTCGCGGAATCGCTCGTCGCGTCGCCAATCTTTGTTGCCGAACGAGGGTCGGCCGCGGAAGAAGAGGCATCGCCAAAGAACGTCGCGGGTAGATCTCGTCGACGTCGCAGATCTTGGTGTGCGTCGTCGAATTCCGGTCGTCGGCGTTCTTCGCGTTCTTCGCGTTCTTCGCGTTCTTCGCGTTCTTCGCGTTCTTCGCGTTCTTCGCGTTCTTCGCGTTCTTCGCGGAGAGGGTGGAGGAACGAAGATTCTTTTAAATCCTTTCCAAGGATTTTTAGGTTGGTCTTATTTTATAAACATGCCAACACGAAACCGGTTAAGAAACGATCCATCAATTCGTTGAATTAATTCAACGAAAGAAACGACCCATTTAATTCACGAAGAAACAGTCCATTTAATTCACGAAATAAACCGCCCAATTAAATGGTCTGTTAAGAATTAAAGAAAACGCGTCGGTTGACTTTTCAGTTACTTTGACGGGTTTTCGCGGGTGCGTTTCTTAGCGAAAGAAACGGCGGGGCTCGTGCGGGTCCCACCGCACAAATATCCTACCAAGGGGGTAGGATATTTCTGGATAGTATCCTATCCAGTTCAACTCAGTTCAAGCCGCCTTTAAGTGACTTTAAGTGGCTTCCAAGCAGTTTAAGTGAAATAAAATAAAGTTGCCGCACAAACTTTATTTTATTTCTGACTTAAAGCCGCAAAATTTAAAAAACCACGTCTGAGCAAACGCAACTCCGGAAGAGGCGTTTCTAAGCAAATACCGGCGCTGCGATTTCATCGGTGCCCTCAGAATTCGATTCCGGGCACCGGTTCAAAAGATAGAAAAACCCGCTCGTCCGTTCACTGAACGTACCCGAGCCAAACTTCGGAAATTGATTCCGGGCACACCGGGCCTCGGAATCAGGTGCCGTCTGAAGCTGCGCTCTTGTAAAATTCCAAAGAAAATTAAGAAAAAAATTTCCTTGAAATTTGCGGGTCTTTACATTACTCCCACCTCAGGGCTTTACGTCCCCGTAAAGATACATCAAAAACTAGGGGAACAAATGGGGGTACTGAGCACGCATCTGAGCCTCCCGCTCCCAAGTGCTCTCCTGGAGGTTCCCGTGCTGCCATCTGACGCGCACAAGAGGAATCGACCGCCCACGTAGGACCCGCTCCTGTCGATCCTCGATCTCCACTGGGACCTCCGCAAAAGTCGCCCCATCGTCCACGTCCAGCTCCCCAAAGTCGATGATGTGCGTCGGGTCGTGCACGTATCTCCTCAGCTGAGACACGTGAAAGACATCGTGCACCCGGTGCAACTGAGGTGGTAGAGCCAGGCGATAAGCCACCTCTCCTATCCTGCTGAGGACCTGGAAAGGCCCATCGAACTTCGGAGATAACCTGCCGCCTCGGCCACATCTCCGAAACCTCATCGGGTTGAGACCGTATAAGAACGTGTTCGTCCCCCTCGAATTCAAGAGGTTTCCCTTTTTAGGTTAGAACTGAAACTCAAAACTCCTGCTGCCACAAGGGTAGGGTTGACCAACTCAAGAGTGATCGGCCACACCCTCTTATGCCTGAGTTTAACATGTGCTGCCCAGGGTTTCCTTTTTGCCGACCAAGGAAAACCCATTCCGACGTTTGCCTAAAACAGTCAACCGGGGTATGATTTTTGAATCATACCCAGATCAACGTCGTAAGGCCTCTACGCTGCCACCAAGAGATTCCAACCGAAACTCTCGCCTCGAGGTCAAATCACACCGTCGGCGTAAGTGTGATTATCGAGTCTCCTCCCAAAGGTATCTCCAGACGTGAGGGTCAAGTCTACGGCTTACCCGGAACCTCTAGGTCTGGGACATGATTCGTGGAAGGGTTGAATGATCGGTTCCTATGTCTATAGATATGGCAGCTCGTAGTAGACATAATTCGTACCCCGAATCATTCTTAGAGTTCCTGGGTCACACTCCTTGACCGCAATGCAGCTACTCTCCTCCCCAGCCCTCCTGCTCCCTGAGCCTGGCGGGGACTACTAAGTCGGGTGGTCGTAACATGTCGAAATGTACACCACCACATGCTGCTCTCTAAGCTCCGCTTCCACGTCTGCTACCCTGCAGATTCATCTGTCCTTAGCACTTCCTCCTCCTGAAACATTTTACACGCCCGAGTCTCTGAGACTGGCGCTAGTTTCCTGCCTTTCACTGCTAACGTTCACAACCACAAAGGTCCTCTCTAGAATCCTAACATAGGTAGAAATGCATAGAGGAAAAGTAATGGTTCGGATTTCCCTTAGACACACTTCGCTCAGAAGTTCGAGTCTAAGGAACTGATCACAACGTAACCAACGAGTACTACGATTGATTGGTAAGCCACGATGAGTGCTCTGCTTCCGACATGTCGTACTGTCGAAGCTGTATTAGCTCCAGAAAACTCACAACCACCTCCTCAAGCCAGTCCTCAGCCGCCTACGAGTCAGGCTCACCTCGAAACTTGAGGGATATCTGGTGCTAAAACATATGTAAGGCACTAAGCCTGTGATTCTCTGCTACCGGTACCGCCGGTAGTGTCTACTGACCAACAGGTAGTGACATAGCTGGCGCACTACCCGTAGGTACTATCCCAGGTATCGGTTCGCGTACCGAAGCCTCATTACTATAAGAACCAACCTCATGGTCATTCACTGGAAACAACAGAAGCTAAGATCATCATCCGCTCTACTAGTATCCAAGCTAGGCATAGAACTCTAGCAACCGCCTCCATCCAGTCCACTGCTGCCTGGGAAATCTGTCTCGCCTCGTATCCTCAGAGGCCTCTACTGCTGGAACTCGTGCATCGCGCTCTGCTAGCGTGCATTGTCAGCTAGTGGCATCCTCTGCCTAACAGGTGGTGGTGCTGCTGGTACACCACCCGAAGGTGCCAACACTGAAAAAGGGCCCTGCACCGGAGTCTCGCTGCTCGGTGGGCCATCATCGAGAACTCTCTCGGAACTCCAGCTAACTATCTGCATGGTGACATCCTGAACAGTTGTGTCACGGTCAACGATTTATACCTGGTGAGCTGACCTGGTTTGAGCTGACTTTAAACCTTTTGGGAAACACACACGCAATCAGTGTTTTCGTGCATTAAGTTGGAAATCAGAAGTCAGGGTCCTGGTGTACGGATACGTCGGCCGCCGCACCAACACTGGGCTCCCTGAACTGATAACCACACTCAATACACTAAACACTATTGCTTCACATAGAAAGAAAGGACGATCAGAGTCCGCGGTAGAACCGACCACCTTTGATACCAATTTGTCACGACCCGTCCTCGGGGCCCGTGCCGTGACTACCCCAAGCCCGCCTTCCATAGGCCAGGGGCTGGCGACTAGCACCAAGGGGTAAAATCCCAGTAAACAGGGAAGGCATTGCCTTTATAAGTAACAACCACACAGAGTCAGCAAGCGGAAGTAAAGTGCAGAAAAGTAAAGGGGCCGGAAATACAAGCCCAACTGTAAAGTACAACTGAAAAGTAAGTACAGCAACTGAAGAAAAGACGGCGGCCTCGTGTCGTCCACTGGCAATCCCACCTGAAGGGTGGGTACAGATAGCCTCCAAGCTCCTCGGGCCCCACGTCCGCTCTGAGCACGTCCCGCCCAGTGGTCCACCTCCAGGTACCGTCCTGCTCCACGCCCCAACCGCGATCAGCGCTGTCCGTCGTCTGCAACCAACACCACGAAGTGCGGGCATAGCCCGTGCAGGGGTGAGTACAACTACTCAGTAAGGACCCCGAGACCCCCGAAGGTCTCCCGAAATCCACAAAGGATATAGCACAAAAGAAAGATGCAATCACGAAGTAACATCTGACTCGACTTAGGTATATGCCCATACATATACCTAAGCCCCCAATTCTAGCTCTGCTCACGAGCTTAAGAACAACTCAATCCACAAAGGAAGCAAGACTCAAATCCACAAGGAGAGTAACAGTAAATCCACATAGGATAGTTCAACACAATCCACAAAGGAGAGTAACAGTAAATCCACATAGGATAGTTCAACACAATCCACAAAGGAGAGTAACAGTAAATCCACATAGGATAGTTCAACACAATCCACAAAGGAGAGTAACATAAGATTCAGCTCAACCAGGATTTTCATTATCGAAACCGTAAATGTTGAAGAGCCCCATCTCTGAAGTGTACAGTGGTCCTGTCACGACTCCGAGGTACTGCTCACTAACCTAAGACTGCTGAAGTACTCCTCCTGTCGAGTACCGCGGGTCTGCTGCCAACTACCGGGCGCTCCGTCCGCTGAGGGTCTGCTGCCAAATACCGGGCGCTCACCCAGATAGCCTACTGAGGTACTCCTCCTGTCGAGTACCGCGGGTCTGCTGCCAACTACCGGGCGCTCCGTCCGCCATGGGTCTGCTGCCAACTACTGGGCGCTCCGTCCACTGGGCTAGTCGACTCACTCCAAGTCGAGTCGGTCAAGCAGTCGTCAGGTCTCAGTCATCTACACGGTCTCCGTACTCCGCACGCACGTCTCCACCGTCGCGGGTCTGTCGCTACAACCAAGCGCACACACTCCGTAGAGTATCGCGGGTCTGCCGCTACAACCAAGCGCTCCACCGCCAAGGGTCTGTTGCTGCATCCAAGCGCACCACCACTGCCAAGTACCACGGGTCCGCCGCTACACCCAAGCGCTCCACCGCTCAAGGTAAAAAGAAGATTCAGCTCACACAGGTTCGGTAGCACTGTTCCACGTAGGATCGCTGAGTGCAGTAGTCGACGCAGTCCACGGAGGATCTCTGCACAGTCGTCGCCGCAGTCCACGAAGGATCTCTGCTCTGCCGTCGTTGCAGTCCACGGAGGATCTCTGCTCTGCCGTCGTCGCAGTCCACGGAGGATCTCTGCTCTGTCGTCGTCGCAGTCCACGAAGGATCTCTGCTCTGTCGTCGAAGTCACAGCCAGCGCTAGGGTTCCCGCACAAAGCGGGCTCGTTTAGGAGGGTCTGCTCCACGAGCCGAGGGCTGATACATCAACTGACACGTAGTCCGACATTGATGTATCCAAAAGTTCCGTATCGACAACAGGATCTCAACGCGACAGACGGCGCGTCAAACGGACGCCCGGTCTGAGAGTTATTGGCATTTTCGTCCCCGGGGCCCGGTTGGTTTTTAGGGCAAAACCAACCCGACCGTACTCCGCCTGTATCCGATCCTCGGGCGGAGTATGCCAAAAGTTCCGTCTCACTTAGAGGGAACTACCACAGCTGACGGTACGTCGATCGGACGTCCGTAGCTCAAGTTATGAGCGTTTCCGCTCCGAGGGCCCGGTTGGTTTCGTGTACGAACCAACCCGGCCGAACCCAAAGTCTTCCGAAACCTTGAGTGTAATATACCGAAACGACCGTCTCGATCCAAGGATCGCGTAGCCGCTGACGGTTCGTCAATCGGAGGTCCCTGGCCCAAGATATGGGCGAAAGACCGAAGAAGGCCCGAAACGGGGGTACTGGGCCCGGGGCGACCCGGCCCGAACCCCCCCCTGGGGTCGGCCGAACCGGGTCGGCCCGAACCGGGTCGGCTCGACCCGGCCCGAACCGGCTCGGCCGGGTCCGGTCCGGCCTGGGCGCGGCCCGGCCGACCGGACCGGCCGGCTCGGCCTCGGCCGAGCGGCCGAAGATTGCCGCGGGCTCGACCCGCGGCTGGAGAGAATCGCGGCCCCGCGGGGGGGCCGCCTGCCACGCGGACGCGGCCGGGCCGCCGCGTCCGTCCCGGTTCCGCGCGGCCGCGGAACCGGCCACCGTTGCCGCCGCGGCTTCAGCCGCGGCGGGCTTCCTCCACGGCGGCGCGCCGGCCGCCGCCGCCTCCGGTCGCCGGCGCCGCCGCGCCGGCGACCCGCGCCGCCGCCGCCTTCTGCGGGCCGCCGGGGATGCTCCGGTGGCCCGATTTCTTTCCCGTCTGCGCCGATGCTCCTCCCGGGGGACGATCTTCACTGCGGAATCAACAAATTGCCCTTGCCGCACGGTTTGTCGACGTCCGCCAAATCCGCACAACAAAATAGATCGGCGGAGGGTTGCCGGGTCTTGTTCGTTCGACCCGCACCCTCCGCGTTAGTCATAATCCACGGGAGGAACAATAAAACAATCAACAACAATTTTAAATGTTAAAATTGTTCGAAGATCAAGTTCTTTACTTTAAAAGAAATAAAATCACGGGAAGGAAAATATTCCAATCAACCCTTACCTTGTCGTTGCCGAACGGGGGATCGTCGCGGGATTGCTCGTCGCGGAAGATGGAGATCGCCGCGTCGTCGCGGAATCGCTCGTCGCGTCGCCAATCTTTGTTGCCGAACGAGGGTCGGCCGCGGAAGAAGAGGCATCGCCGAAGAACGTCGCGGGTAGATCTCGTCGACGTCGCAGATCTTGGTGTGCGTCGTCGAATTCCGGTCGCCGGCGTTCTTCGCGTTCTTCGCGTTCTTCGCGTTCTTCGCGTTCTTCGCGTTCTTCGCGTTCTTCGCGGAGAGGGTGGAGGAACGAAGATTCTTTTAAATCCTTTCCAAGGATTTTTAGGTTGGTCTTATTTTATAAACATGCCAACACGAAACCGGTTAAGAAACGATCCATCAATTCGTTGAATTAATTCAACGAAAGAAACGACCCATTTAATTCACGAAGAAACAGTCCATTGAATTCACGAAATAAACCGCCCAATTAAATGGTCTGTTAAGAATTAAAGAAAACGCGTTGGTTGACTTTTCAGTTACTTTGACGGGTTTTCGCGGGTGCGTTTCTTAGCGAAAGAAACGGCGGGGCTCGTGCGGGTCCCACCGCACAAATATCCTACCAAGGGGGTAGGATATTTCTGGATAGTATCCTATCCAGTTCAACTCAGTTCAAGCCGCCTTTAAGTGACTTTAAGTGGCTTCCAAGCAGTTTAAGTGAAATAAAATAAAGTTGCCGCACAAACTTTATTTTATTTCTGACTTAAAGCCGCAAAATTTAAAAAACCACGTCTGAGCAAACGCAACTCCGGAAGAGGCGTTTCTAAGCAAATATCGGCGCTGCGATTTCATCGGTGCCCTCAGAATTCGATTCCGGGCACCGGTTCAAAAGATAGAAAAACCCGCTCGTCCGTTCACTGAACGTACCCGAGCCAAACTTCGGAAATTGATTCCGGGCACACCGGGCCTCGGAATCAGGTGCCGTCTGAAGCTGCGCTCTTGTAAAATTCCAAAGAAAATTAAGAAAAAAATTTCCTTGAAATTTGCGGGTCTTTACATATATGGTCATTAATTATATACCTCTATTAAATATCAATTTAAACTAGATATTTTTTAGACACCATTAGTGGTGGCCAACTGAGTTATACTCACAGCCTCCTCATACCTCCATTGGGTACCCCATCAGATTTCATGGTTTCTGATCATGACGAAGGAAAGGGCCATAATTTAGATGGTCGATATGGGCATGGGATGTACATTCTGAAGAGGACCAAATGTTTTTCCAGGACACATTTTAGGAATTCTTCATCATGTCCCTATTTTGGGTTTTCCTTACACTTATCACTGTATTCCATGACATATAATATTTAATTTTTGGTTGTGGGATTGTACGCAGTTTTGGGATATTTTTGGTAATGCATGTTCATTGGTTATATTTTTTCTTTTATTTATTATTCTTATCTTTTGTGTATTACTCTTATAAAGAGGGTATAGTCTCCCCCACATAACACATTATACCCTTTATGCTAGTCTCCATCCTCTAGAGTAAATGGAGGTGCATTTGAGGTATTGTGGAGACACAGATCGGGGCATCGTATATTGTGGATTCTAGGTTGGGGATGATACAAAGTGGTATCATATCTGGTTATATTATATTACTTTGATATTGTGGAATGGTATGTAGTAGAATATAATGTTTTAGGACTTGGAAATGGACTCATTCCAAGAAGCAGATAACCCATGAATGAGGTAAAACCCAAGTACCCATTGTGGGATTTTGATCATAATGTTTCTTGTTACAATTGGATGATATTTAATTTTTTGTGATGCAATTGTTATGTGATGTGAATAGTTATTAATACATCTATCATGGTCATAGTGGCATGGGGTTGTGCATACATGAATCCTTTTAGGCACCTAGTAATACGGGTGTCATGCTTCATGGTAGGCACACATGGTGAAGATGTGTGGGATAAGAGGGATAGAATGCATTTCAATTTTTACATGCGAATTTTAAATAAGTGGTGTCTAATAAAGACTATACAAATGGGTAATTAGAAATAATGGTTAAAAAATATTTCCTAATGAAAATTTATAAATGGGTTAAAATTTTGGTTATAATAATTTGTAATGATAGAAAGGTGCCTAAAATGGAAATATTTACGTTGTGAATGTGAAAATGGTAAAATAGGATGTTTAATGAAAATAATTGTGGTTGTGTGAGTTTGTTTACCCCATGTTGACCATGACTGGTGATAGGGATGTCTAATAGTAGTGATAGATAAGAAACTATGATCATTGGAATAATGTATGTAGAATGGGTTCGGGATGGCTAGTAGATAACCTTCTTCTATGAAAACACCGGAAGCATTATGTTATGTTTTTTGAGATGCTTGTTTGTCATTATAGATAAATTCCACTATGATGATGTGTTCCAGTTTGGAGACAAGAGGATATCACAAAGAATTTTCCCCTAGTGGTAGAGTAGGAGACCCAATTGATCTTGGATAAAAGTGGGGAGGAGTAGTTATGTGAGAACATTTCTCATTTTATACAAATGATTGAAAGGGATACATGGTGGGTATTGTTGAGTATGTTTGACTTGATAAGTGAGTTTTAGATACAACAACATCTGAAATATTTATGGGAGGGTGGACCTAAGGTATCTATGTTGGATTGAGTGCATCAAAATGATTCTAGATCACTCAGAGACTCCTCTTAAGAAGAGATTCAAGTTGGTGAACAATATATTATGAGGAATAGTAATGAGATGGAGGGATATTTTGGTTCAAACTGAGTAGTAATAATGTAAGATATGGAAAAATTTATAGGAGGATTTTCATGAACATTTCCAACCAGAGGCCTTGAGATAGGAGAAGGCTGCAGAGTTTATGAAGTTGACCCATGGGATTATCTCAGTGGTGGATTATACTGGACACTTCAATAACTTTTAGTTCTTATTTAGGGAAATAATTGGGAATGAGGAAGCTGTGGAGATAAATTTTCCAGAAAAAATCAGACATGAGATTAATTTCTAGGTGAATATATTCCATTTTAAAAGGTTTACTGATTTGGTAGACTAGGATTTTTTTTCAAAAGAAAACTTAAGGGAGAATTCTTATTGTAGACCTGTAGTTATAGCTATGATAGCCAGTGGTGGGACCTATTATTTTATGAATTTCCATTTTAATAGTTTTATCCAAGATTGTGGTGGAAAAATCCGTCAGGGAAGAGGACCATCATCTCACGGTCATTAACAATGTTTTTGCTATCAGTGCGGTAGGATTGTATACATGTGAGGTTAGTGTAATCAAACACTTGTTAAGTGGTGAATGTGTGGCGGGATGAGGAATATGAAGAGGTTTTTTAGGAACCTCTATGGTTGGGTGATGATTGATGACCAAGTCTAGTATAGAGTGTAGGTAGCAGGTTGTTTACCCCATATTAGTTAGACAGTTCGAGCTATACCAGTCATACCATTCAGGTTAGTGGATGTGGTGCTCCATTATAAGGCTTACCTTCTAAGAAGGGTGGTGCAAAACCAGGAACTCATACCTGATCCCAAAGTAGATGGACAAGCTATCTTCATGCAGTGTAACCTATAACTAGATGAGTCGAGATCAGACCATCAATGGTAAGAGGTACGATTCTAGTTTTTTCCATGCCTATAAGTAATCTATTAGATACAAGTTCCTCACATCCTTTTATATATGATAAATATTTGGGTGTTTTAGGCCAATAGGTGGAACATATGTGTGGTTTTATGTTGATTGATATGTCTTTAGGGGTGTTATAAGAAAATATCTAGACATGTAATGAGTTTTCCCTAGAGAATAGCAGCTACAATTTCTCGGGGAACATGTTTTTCATAGATGTCATGTTTTGATCTAATCATGGTGATGGATTGGCTAGTGTTCTATTAGGACCAAATTTATTGTTATCCTCTTTGGGTAACATTCACATCTTTTTAAGGATATTTTTACATATACCATAGAGAGTGGGATATCTATGCGGGCTGTGTAGAACTCATTTTTCAGTAGTTGGGTGAGCTCAAAGCCCAAGTTTATTATATTTTACTTGATGATGGTGGAGTAGAGTAGATTATATTTACTCTGATGGTGGATCAATTTCAGGATGTGTTTCCTATGGACTTCTCAGGGCTTCCACCAAAGAGATATGTGGATTTCACAATTGATTTTCTACCTGGAGTTGAAACTATTTATATCATTTCATAACGAATAGAGTCAGAAAATATCTAAGAACATAAAACTCAATTAGTGGAATTTGAGAGAAAAGGGTTTATTCGTCTGAATACATAACAATGTGGATCCCTAGTTTTTTTCAATAAGGATGCTGGGATGTTGATTTTTTAAATTCATTACTAGAGGTTGAACTGGATGATGGTTAAGAACTGATACCCTCATCTAAGAATTGATGTTTTTTTTACCATATGGGAGGTGATTCTATTTTTTCCAAGATTAACATGAGATTGGAGTATCATAATCTGATGTTGATACCTTATGATATATTTTGGACTTCTTTTAGTAGGATTTATTAGTCATATTAATTAGTCTTGATGTCATTTTGTTTGAACAACATTCCAGTAGTGTTTATAGACCTGATGAACCAAATCATTCACCCATACTTAGATTAGGATGATGTCATATTTGTGGATGATATCTTGGCGTACTCTATAACTCATGAAAATCATGCCAAAAATCTTGAAATCATATTTATTATAATAATATACCATATGATATATGCTAATCTATCCAAATGTCAGTTCAATATTGATAGGGTATGTTTCCTAGGACACATCATCTTATAGGAAGGTGTGTTAGTGGACCCAGAGAAAGTGATGTTTAAAATTTCATGGGAACAACCCAAGGACATTTATAATTTCCAAAGTTTTCTAGGTCTAATAGGCTATTACTAAAGTTTTATTAATAAATTTTCCCATTTTGATGAATTGTTTTTAGTTTTAAATAATAATAACATAATGTTTGAATTGTTTAGGGAATGTTATAATGCCTTCTATAAGTCAAATAAACAGTTGAATACTGCACCAATTGTGATCCTACCTATGCCAGTTACAGAGTATACCATGTTTTGTGATGCATCCAGTGTTGGTATTTGGGAAGTGTTAATATATAATTGTTAGGTTTTGGAATATGGATCACATCAGTTAATCCCTCATGAATGGAATTACCCAACGTACGATCTTGTTTTGTCTATAGTTGTTTATTCTTTAATGTGATGGTGTCATTATTGGTTGGGAGAATGGTTTACTAAGTATACCAATCATAAGAGTCTTATGTATATTTCCCCTCATTTTTATTTGAATATACAAGAGTGAAAATTGGTTGAGTACATATAGCCCATTGATTTTGAGAGATTATATACACCATGAAAGGGAAATAGTGTTGCAAATTCTCTGAGTTGGAAAACAAAAAATCAGGAGGTCTAGGAATCTAGTTCTGAGTAGAGGACGATGGTGTTGTTTATTGAGATTCATCTAGAGGTTAATTATAGAAAAGGGCATATGACCCTTTCATCCTTAGTAGGGGATTCCATGTTTCTAATCTAGACTAAGGAGAGAGAGTACTAGGATACAAATTATTTAGATTTGAGGTAATTTAATAAAGGTGGGAATTCACCATTCGATTGGACTGTTAATGATAATGAGATAATTTATGTTTGTCGTAATGTTTTCATTCCTACTTGTATACAAGACTAATTTATAAATGATTTTCAATCCTAAAAGAGGTAAGTGCTTCATGGTTTGACCAAAATGTACTGTGATCTTTATAGATAGTATTGGTGGCCAAGGATGAAGAAAGATCTTGAATCATTCGTGACATGATGCTACACCTATCAGCATGTGAAGTCTGAACATCTCTGACCAGGTTGTTTTTGTAACTGTTTCCCATTACAGAATGAAATTGGGAAGACTTCACAATGGATTTTTAAATGGTAATTTTTATTAAGCCTCAAAAGAATGATTTAATTTGGGTAATCATGGATCATTTGACCAAGGTTCCATATTACTTTTCGATCCGAGATACCTTCACCATTATCTAGTTAGGTGCATTGTACATTCAGAATATAGTGTAGTTGCAAGGAGTACCACGGAATATACTTTACTCTACTAGTTGGTATTACATAAGGCATTTGACACCCAGGTGTTTTTGAGCGTGGGTTTCCACCTGTAGAGAGATGGGAAGTCAAATTGTAATATTCATGTAATAGTGGACATGATGAGGAAATGTATTCAAAACGTTGGCATATCATGGGTGAAGAACATGTAAATTTTTGTGTTCTCCTACAATAATATTTATTTGGTAATAATTCAGAGGGAACCATATGAGGTGCTCTATGGTAAGCCTTGTAGATCTCTTTTATGTTGGATGGAATCTTGGGAATCATATTTATGGGGACTATGTCTTGTGTAAGAAATATTGAAACAAGTTCAGTTGACTAAAAAACATATAGATATGGCTCAGAGTAGTAATAAGTAATATATAGATTACCATCATCAAACTGTTAAGATTTTGGAGGGTGATCATGTTTTTCTTCATGGGTCTCAATGTTTGGGTCACTATAGGATTCAGAAACTGGGTATGTTGGTTCTTAGGTATGTGAGGCCATTTGAGACTGTGGTGAGGATCGGCCTAGTGTCATACTGATTGGATCTCCCATAGTGGTATAATGTCATTAATGATTTTTTTCATGTGTTGTAGCTTTGGCAGTATCACCATGACCCCTCTCATGCGATTTATGTTGATGATGTTATGCTTGAGGTTTATGTGTCCTACGAGGAACATCTGATTCATAATTTAGATCATTGGGAGAAAATCATCTAGGGAAATATTTTGCTTATAGTATTAGTTTTATAGAAGCATTGTAATGTTCAAAAAGATACATTTCAGAGGAATACAAATATTCAGACCTAATGGCCTGATCTCTTAACTTTGGAAGCATGATTAGGGAGTGTAGATCGAGGATGTGATGTTGTATTGTAGGGAGGTTTTAAGATATTGGTTCTATTTTTAGGGTCATTGTTGTTTAATTTTTGGTCTAATCCTCCAAAATTTGGTTAATGAAATTTTACCAGGTGTCTGTAGAGTTTCAAGGGTGTTTTGGGGGTTCGTGTTATGAAAGAGAGGAGAAAGTGGCCATCTAGTTCATGTTGGTTGTTTGGCACATGGTTAGTAGTAACCATGCACCCCAACTGTGCATTCCAATATTATGGGTTCATGGTTTAAGAAACAATGATAGGGGGAGAAAAACCCATGGGGGCTTGGACCAACCCATCCCATAGGATCACCACACCATTCTTCAAACCATGAAGGCTTCCTAGAAAATCATGTGATTTGGCCCCCTTTTGGACAGATCATAGTGCACGGTTTGTCCAAATAGGTGGCCAAAACATAAACCCAATTGAAAATATGGTATTTTACCATTGACCCTCTCATGTTTTATGAATCCTTACCCAGTTTTACCCCATATTCTTCCTCCAGTAGCAAGAGTTACAAACAGAAATCACTCAATCTTCTCAAAGGTTGATCTTCCTCGTTTCTAAGCCATTTGCGTCACTATTGGGAGTGGATCGAAGCTTTGGGTGAGTCTAACACAGTAAATCAATCCTTTTTCTAGATTATGGCTTTTTGAATTGTTCTCCTCCTTCTGAAACCATATAAACCATTTCTTCCAGTGGATATTAGGTTGAGGCTTCAAAGGGTGTTTTAGTTCAAATCAATGGCAAAGGTTAAGTGAGTGTTCATCTTCGAAATCAGAGTTGGTGATCTAAATAGTATATCCCATAGTGTTGTGGATTATTTATGTATATCTGGGTTTTCATTGGTGCTGTTTTGTTTTATATTTGGTTTTCCATGGTAGATATTTTAAATGGATTGGGTAAATGTCTAATTGAACCACTCATTATCCATATGGGATATGTTGAGGTTGATTGGCATGGTTATGGACCACCCTTGTAGTGTGCCACTCCTTGAACATGGAAATTAGAATTTTAAGTATATAATTGAATTTTTATGGCATAGATCTCATTATAGATGTGTTGACATGTTATCATGGGTTATGAAATGAAACAAATGGTAAATTTATCGTGTTGTTAACAAAGGATAAGGGGTCAGTTGGTATAATGTTAGTGGGTTAAATGAGTTATGGATTTTAAAGGGTATCCTTGTTGATTGAATAAGGTATGTAAATGATAAATGGGATAATTGGGTTAATAAATTTTAATGAGAATGTGTAAATGGTTTAAGGCATGGTGATGGCTTATGAGTTGAATAAAATATTGTTGTAAATGATGAATGTGTTAAACAGTTATAGTTAATGATTGGTAAATTATTAATGGATTAATAATCATGTGAACAAGGATTAGTGGTATATAGGGTATTGACGGGAGGTTATAAATTTATGGTTCAGGTTAGACTAAGTCTCTAAACGCCACCCCTATAATTCATGGGTTAGGGAGTCAGACTGAGTCTCTATTCCCCTAATAGTTTCATTTCATGGGACTAGCTACACTGATACTCCAAGGTATGTGTTATCTAATTATTGTGAAATTTTTTCCCTAGTTTGATATTGAATTTGATTCTTCCCCTTATGCATAGTTATTTGATGACATAGGATGTACTGTAATTGATGAAAGTCCTAACTCCATGGAAAAAATAATGAGTGTGGCTAGATTAAATCTTTTTAATAGTAGAACCATGTTTATATCATGTTTATATTTTCACTAATTATTTACCTACATGCACAACCTTTTTAGATAAGATATTTTGTAGACATTTTCGATGGTGGCCTACTAGGTTGTACTCACACCCTACATGGGCCCATATTGGGTAACCAAGTACACTTCATGGTTGCAGGTCTGGACAAGGGAACTATCCCAATGCAATATGGTTGAGATGGGCAGGGGATGCACAAGGAGGAGGGGACTGAACATAGTGTCAGGGTCCATTTTGGGGATTCATCATATTGTCCTTATTTTGTGTTTTCCTTACACATGGAACTATATGACATGATATATAATATTTTTGATATATTTTTGTGGCCTTGGACCCAATTTTGAGATTTTTTTATAATACATGTCAATTGTTTATACTATTTTCATTATTTATTATTTTTATACTTTGTGTGATAACTTGATAAAGAGAGTATATTCCCCTATAAAGCTTCTAGTCTTCAGCCTCTACTATACGATCATGCACTCTTGAGGTTATATGGCGACCCGAATCAGGGAACTGTATATAATGGCTACCAGGTTGGTGTTGTTAAAGTATAGGATTGATGTCATTATGTATATATATTTATGGATATGAATGTAATTTTTATGTGGTGTCTCCCATATACAAATGACCAATGAGGATCAACCTAATATTTCATATTTTTGATTGGTTAGTCCTGTATGCAGGTGCTCAATGAGAATCACTTCCCTAGTAGCCTAATGACTTTTAATGTGATGCCAGATATGTATATGATATCCTAATGGTGGTGTTGTCAAGTGATTTGTTGTGTGACGATGAGACAAAACCATAAAGGATTCAATTGATTTGTGGCTTATATGACATATAACATCTAGGTTATGTGTAAGAGACATGTTCCCTTGAGATATAGAGACAAATAGGTGAGTTGTGTGTTATGATTGAGATAAGGTGTGATATCTATGTGTGAGAGATAGGAATATAGTCTTACCTGAGTTAGGGGTTAGTATGAATTTTTAAATACTGAATAGTGGATAATCATGGTCAGATTTTGTTTTATGGGATCATTTCATTGTAGGTTCTTCCCAGTATATGTTATAGACATAGGGATTTTATGGGATTTTTGATTAAGATCACCATATGAACTGATTATTATGGTTTCTAATTTTTTTAGGGAATGACCAATTGTGTGACTTACCATATCAAATTAAAATGTAATTTTGGGAGTGTGGGAAGGTTTTATTGATCTTGAAATGATACCATATGGTAAGCAGTCATGAGTTATACCATGGAATAGTAGAAATAATTGATTTTGAAGAGGATAATAAAGGGTGTTTTTGGATTGATTATACTATAATGGATGTGGATTATAGTCATATGTTTATGCACATAATACATGGAATTGTGAGATATGACTAATGGGATTGTGATTTGGTTGTGAGGAAAGGTGGCATGAGAGTGTACACCCATTGTGTTTTGAGTAGATCAAGGTAAGTTCACTATGATTACACAAAACACCATTGATATTTATACCATTAAATATTAAAATAAGAGATAAATACTAATGGATTTACATAGTTGTTATGGGCTTGGTTCCCCGAGATTTTGATGAAAAATGTAAAATATTGCTCCCAAGGAGACAAGACATTAGAAATTGATCAACTGTGGAGGCATGGTTGTTCTTGATTGATCCTTGTCATGAATTGATATGATGGGTGCATATGGATCAAGAGGGGAAACAAAGATGTGATAATTAATATTTTCAAGTTGTTCTTATTGAGAAATATATGGAAATACATATGATGGAGAGTGCACCATAAGATGTTGGTGGGTCTGACCCTCTCTATAGATGAATTTTGGTGGAAGTCATGGATGGTGTTACTGGTGACCTAGGAAAGTGTAGTTTTTTATGTATTTCGTTGGTGCATGACTATGTTATAGATGTACATGTATATTAATTTTGTGTATTAATGTTTGAAGCCTATGGGATTTGATATCCTATAAGGACTAAGAGCCATGTAATAATTACGCCTACAGACCTTATAAGGGTTATACCTCACCCCTTTAAAGGTGGATTATCACAATTAATAAAAAATAAAGGCCTTCGGGCCATTGGAGGGGTTAAGGCATCATTATTGGGTAGAGATTAAACAGTGTTTCGATTGATAAGGCTAATCATTTTGGAGAATAGTCATCCATAAGATGACCAACCATTATTTTCACTTAAAATTTGGTATAGTGTGATGGAAAACATTGTGAGAATGTTATTAGATAGTTTATAGTGTAATTTGGTAGTTGATTATGATGGAGGAGAGAACCTTGTCATAGGAATCAAACATTATGTGTTTATTAATATAGATAAACCATAAACATGAGGAAAAATTAGATTATGAAACCATAATTTATTTGGAATTATAGATTCTGGTAATTACCCTCTCATTGATCTGGTGACAGTAATGAGTATGTGGAGAAGTTTTGGATCAAAAGTGAACCTCACGCTTGGAGTTTCATTATCGAGGATCATTCATTTTTCAAAGATAGAATAAAATGATATGGACATGAATTGGAGACCAGGATATGTTGGGTGTAATGTTTGAAGGTATTTTTAGAATTATCATAGATGAGAAGTGTTATGGTGGGGAGAGAGTACAAGTTGTATCCAAAAGGGTTTAAAAAATGAGTGATTTTTTGAAATTTTGAATTTTTTAGAGGTTTATATTGAATATAGAAATTATGATTTCAATTATAAGTGTTGGTACCAATTAAGAGGAATCTTTTTTACGTGGATCAAGATCCTTTTGGAGGTACTGGTTATCAGGATAACATCATACAGGGGAAGGTCATCCTAAGGTGTCCCATCCCTATGTGTCCTTCAGGTACCCACATCCCTTTTTTTATCATCTATTGATTGGTTCCTATCTCATGGTTTTTGGTTGACTTTTGGAAGTATTTAGAGTTATCTAGATCAATTAATATTTGGTTCTTAGTTAGTGAAAACCATGTGGGTTTTCCTAGGAAACTAATCACCTTATGTATCAGTTCTTAATGAGAGTTCCCAAATAGCCATATGATTTGGAAAACCATATGAAAATTTACCTAAAATTATATGACTTGAGGTAGTGGTATTTTTTTAACTACTTTATAGTTTGTTAAATTGTATGGATTCTACAATATCATAGAAATGGGTGCACGATTGGCACGACATTTTTCAAATGATACGACCAAACAATGTGATTTAGTTTAATTAATTCATATTTTTTATTTGATAACCTAATAGTCATATAATTCTACCCATTAATCTTATATTTAATTTAGCTCTTGATATAAGAGAATCTATATATAGATTTAGTAGATTCAATACCTCTTGGTGGAGGATTATGAAGGATCTTTGGATGTTGGATCTATTCATCTAAAAGTATCTTCCCATTATTTATCCCTCTTCATTAATCTTGTATATCCTATCTTATCCCTTCAAATGGGATCTTAGGGATGGAATGCTTTTTTCTAGATATATGGTTTGTGACATGATCTAATTAGGTTTTATTGTCCAAATATTTCTACTCAATTTTATATTATTTTGGAATCTTCTTGGTAAACAATTTATCTATTTCCAATTGTTATAGAAATGAAGAAATACAGATTTATTCTTTGTAATTTCTGATCTATGATCCGTTCTTGATTCCTAAGTCCCTAATATCATCTTTCCTTATTTATTACCTTTGATTATTTAAATTTTGAGTGTTTCAAGGAAGTTGGTTTCATTATTTGTCATTATTCTTCAAACCATGGTTTCTATCACTTTGAATATGGTTTCTAAATTTGATGTATATCATGAATTATCGATTTATATTGGATATGGTTTTTAAATGGTCTTAATATGTCATGAATAACGTTTTATGTAAATGTGGTGTTTTTGGTTATGGTTTTGAAATGGAAATTCCCCTATGAATTGTTAAAAAAATGGTATTAAAGGATGATGTGGATGGTTTCAAAGACATAATTACATTTAACAAATATAATTTGGTAATCTTTAGTGTGATTGAAAATGTTTTCTATATCCAGCCTCCAAGATAATATATTTCCCTATAGATCTATTTTACTATGATAATTTGTGGCCTAGGTTCCCTAAGATGTGGATAGGAACCACTATTGGGAGTGTGTTCATACCGCTTATACCCATTCATCTAGAATAATTTACACACTATGATGCCTAATTCTCACAATAATTGAATGAGGATCCTCATTGAACATGAATATTTGATACCATGGGTGTGTTTTCTCTAGTAACTATTTTTGAAATGTTTAATTAAGATGTTTATAGTGATTCTTTGGAAACCTATTTATTTGTATGCTCCATTAAATAGTGAAGTGTGTCATTTATCTATGAATTTTTTTAAAATACATCTTATTCCTTATTTTATACTACATGAGCATAATTGGTTAGTTTTATAAATCATTCATATTAAGAACTTTATTGGATCCAATTAGTATATTTTTCTCACCCCCTTTATACACCATTAAGTGTATGTAGAATTTTTTTTATTTGATGCAGTTAAGTGAAGGGAATTGTTGGGTGGTGCTGTGTTTATTTTGTAGTTGGGTGTGAGATTCAAGAGGTTTCATCACATAAAATTGAGTTAGTTATACTTGTTTTTATTTATATGGTTCTTTTAAATACCTTGGTACTTTATTATTCCTAATAGTTGTAATTTGGTTATGTGTTTTTTTGTTTTTATCATACTAACAAATTCTATATTTATATCAACATATTTCGATACCTTTGTAGACAAATCATTCCCAAAGGATGTTCTTAATGCCAAGACACTAATATCCATAAAATAGGGATCTGTAACACCATTTAGGTCATGTCAGGACCAACTCATGTTATGGATAATTTGGTAATCTAGGTTTCATTATGAAATTTATGTATCAATGGGTGGTTTTTTTCCATTATCAATATAAATTTCAGATATCTCAGTATATGAGATATAGGAATTTGTGGACTTAAGTTGAAGGTTGTGAGAGGGTTTATAGATATCTTTCATTATGATGACCCTTAAGTTAAAATGATTTTTTGGAAATACGGCCTTGGGATTTAGCATTTTGTAATCCCTATCATTCTTTTCTGTTGTCTCCTTAAAATTTTGATTGACTTTGGTTGCATTAAGTAAGAGTTGATTCATGGTACTAATATTTTTGAATCTCTTTTTAATTGATGTGAACTACCATGATCCCCATAAGAAATCCCAAAATCCCTCGAGATAGAGTTTCATAAGAAACATGGAAAGAAACCATTCTAGTTGATCAGAATATAATTGAAGTAGTAGTGCATGAAGTTCGATCTATTGACCATAGTGTGGAACCAACCTATGTTTTTCCTAGAGATATATAACCTAAATAGGATGAGGATGTCAAACTATCATAGGATTTTACATTATAAAATCCATCATCCTTATGAGGGATAAAAGATCCTCAGGAGGTGGAGTTATGGTTGGGAAATCTCCTAGAATTTTGGAGTTCTTAAAGACTCCCAATTTAGTTAAGGTGATGTGTATTGTCTTCAAGTTTCAAGGTCCGAGTAGAAGGTGGTGGGACTCAATTGTCATGGCTTTAAAACATGACGTATTAGAGAGGAAATAATTTTAGGACATCTTTGTCGAGAATCTAAACCTGGAATCTATTACAATATAACTGTATAAGTATTTTCCCAAATTTATCAAACGAATCACTCAGTGAATGATTATTTTGATCATTTCGTTAAGCTATTCATGTACTTTTCAATGGTTTTATCTAATGATAAGTTGAATGAAAAAGGATTTATATGGGTTTTAAAACTAAAATCCAATCTCATTTTTTAATGTTAAATATGAACACCTATATTGATGTGGTGGATATTTCCTTAATGGAAGAGATTCACCTGGTGGGTATGTGGGGATTTATCATAATTCCTTTTTTATATGGTGGTATCTCTACTGGTTCTTACAGGGGAATGGGGAATTGGAGTAAATATTATAGGGAAAACAGTGGTGGTTCTTCTCATAGGTATCATGTTATATAATCATCAACAGAAAATGGATTGATATGATCCCAGTGTTTCTATAAAAGGCACATGAAGGACTTTTTCCTCGTACCTCCAAAAGTCTTCAACTCATATGGTATAATTTTTATTGGGATCTATCTCTTCCTTACTGTTGTACATCCTCATTAGCATTTATATGGTCTATAATTCTATTAATTTCTTCATAGACAGTAGGGTTTTCTCTACAGGCCTCCAAAACAAACTAGTTATACATAGTGTAATAGTCTCTTATAGAAGTTGATGTGGGTACTAGAACTGTGAGAGTTTCCATTTATGTTTATTCTACCTTTTCATCTGAATTATTAGATATTCGTTCCTCTCGATTATTTTATGGAATTTTGTGGTGTATCTTTTTAACATATAAGGATGATCATACATTACAATATGAAATTATTAGGTCCTATAGGAAATAAAATGGAGTAATGTTTCCATTTTCCCTCTTGAACTTTCATTTTTTTATGATGTAGAGATAGTTTGGGATTTATTGGTTCTTAACTTCGACCACTTTGATTTTATTAATGGGATGGATTCTTTAATTTCATAAAAGACTCAAATAAATTTTTATCATCTGAGAGTATTTTTCACTATTTCTGATAGGAGTTCTTATTTGTTTCAGGTATAATCAGATTGATGGTCTTGTTTGGTGGGGCCATATCGTTAAATAATTATTAAGGTAATGTTTCTGTCTATACCCAAGTTGGAGTAATAATCTTGTAATGGTAGCCTACCTCTGGTAGTAAACTATTTTTAAAGTGTTTCTAAATGAATTCTAATGTTTACCTCTAGAGTGGGAGGTGGATTTATTGATTAAAATAGGGAATGTGAATCAATCTATATATATTTCATCTTATAGTATAGATCAATATGAATTTAAAGAGATGAAAAATAGATTGGATGATTTCGAGACAAGGGATTTTTACTCCTAAGTGTTTCAACATGGGTATTCCCGATGATTTTTGCTCATAAGTTTAATGGAAGTTTTCACTCGTGCATCAATTATAAAAATCAAAATTGATAAATGGTCAATAAAAAATATTCCTTGTCTTTAATTGATTATTTTTTTGAAAAGTTGAATGGGGATACATGGTTTCTTAAAATTGATCTCTGACCTGGATATCACTAAATCAGAATTAAGGAGTCTAATATTATAAATTATTCCTTCAAGATAAATTATTTCTACATTGAGTAATATGTGATGTTTTTTTCCTAACTAACACTCATTCTATTTTTATGGAATTGATGAACCATATTTTCTATTAGTAACTTAAAACATTTTTGAAGTGTGAATGGATGACATCATAGTGTATTCTATGACCTTATAGGATCATGTGGGTCACTTGAGGCATGTATTAGTAATTATGAGGGGACACCATTGTTATAATAAATTATCAATGTGACAATTCTATATTTGAGATGTTATATTCTTGGTATAAGTTATATTATAACAAGTTATCATAGTTGATCCTGAAAAGGTGATATCTGTTATGTCATGGGAAGAACCATCAAATTCTTTTGAGATATGTAGCATCTTGGGTTTGGATTGATACATTCAAGGATTCATAAATAATTTTTCAAATATTGATTGACCTTTTATGTCTATAACATGGAATTGTTGGATTTATTCTTGTATCTGACGTTTCATGCATGAAATTATGAGTTAAAAATATATTTTTACCTCAACATTTATTTTAATTTTTTTCAAAGAACGACCATGGTTATATGGATTATTGTGATGCTCCATGATTAGGATATTGTTATGTCTTATTGTTGGGATATAATGTATTTGATTATGGATAAAACCATTTTCAAACTAATGATAAGAATTATACCACTCATGATTTTTAACTTCATTAGTTTTATATTCCCTCAAAAGTTTGGGTCACTGTCTTTTGGGGGAATAATTTACCTTTTACTCTAACAATAAGAGTTTCAGTAATATATATATTTAAAAATATTTGATCCTTTAGTAGATACATTGAGTTTAATAGCTATAGTCATTAAACATTAAAATTCCGTACACAATAGAAAAAAGAAATGTTGTTTTTGATACTCTTATCATAAAGTTACACTATAAGGTTGTAAATGAGATAAAGGACGTAGAAAACTTTATTGGAATTTTTTATCAAATTAATATAGGAGTTAGGGAAGAGAATCCTGGAATGTTTTTTGATTATTAATTTTAATTCTTCTCTCCTTGAGATGATTCATCACGATAAATATCTATATGAAATTCTTAGACGAATCGGAGATTCGCTATAGGGAAGGGATACCGTTGATAAAGCATATCATTCTTTGGAGGGTATTCTTTGCATCAAGATTCATTATGTTTTCCCTCATTATTTAAGGATGAACATGTAGAAATATTTCCAAAAATATTTGTGGTTTTTACACCTTAGAAACATAAATACGTTTTTTGATATGAAGCATCAGTTTGGTGGATCTGTATGGAATGATATATAGAAAAATTTGTGTCTCATTGTAATACATGAAATTGATTAAAGTTGATCACCTGAATTATTCTACTTTTCTAAATCCTATACCCCTAATAATATAAAAAGTGGAATAAAATTTTGACTCATTTCATTATTATTTTCCCAAACTCCCCAAGGTAATAATTCCATCTAGGTGTCGATTGATCAGTTAACAATGTCAACTCATTTTATATTGATCTGTGACTCCACTAAAGTAGATGACTAGGGAGAGTTGTATATACATGATATTTTAAGGCTACTTGGAATTCATATATAAATTTTCTTATATAGGGAGTCTCATTTTACCTCCTAATTTTGTAAGGTCCTCTAAGAGTAATTGTGAATTCAGTTTAGGTTTTCCACAACATATCTTCCCCAAACGGATTGGAATATAGAGAGGGGTGACCAAGTTTTGTATGATATTATATTTTTATGTATTTTGTATTTATTAAGTTCTTAGGATATTCATTTTGGCTGGGTTGTATTTTATTGTGGTAATTTTTGTCAATCATCCATAAGAATAGAGGGCTTTGATGATTTTTATGGTCTCCCTTTTAACTCTTTTTTTGGTCTGAGGATGGAGTAGCTTTCTTAGATAGACTAAGTTTTGTCTAGGAGAAACTAGTGAAAATATAGATGGTTTATAACTGTTTAGGGATATATAAAACACAATAACAATCTAATGCATATTTATCTATTCATCCTTTGGAGTTTCTGGTTGGAGATCAAGTATTCCTTAATGTCTCTACACGGTTGGGTCAATGATGGCTTAGAAATCTGAAGAATATCTTTTATATGTATGTTGGACTATTTGAGATCATTTAATTTATAGGTAAGGTGGTATATCACATGGATTTAAACCCATATTTTTAGTAAATTAATTATTAATTTCAGGTGTATCAACTCAAAAAGTACTATCCAAACTCGTCTTATGTTCTGGACTAGGATGACCTCAACATAGAACATGATATGTCTATGTCTAAGAAAACACATTGTGTTATACATTATCAATTAAATGTTCTATTTGGGAAGTCAATAAGTTTAGTTTCAGTTATATTTTAGTATGGTAATAATTTTCATGAGTCTTAGGAGTTGGTGTCTTTGATGGGGGAGTGGTGGACTAAACATTTTGAATTCCAACCTTCGTCACCATTGCATTATAAGGGTAAAAATATATGGTGTAGAGATTTTTTCACATCCCAATGTTGGTTTTAGGTATTCAAATCCATTTGTTTTGATTTTTTTAGGTTCTTATTAGGTTATTTTGTGTGACATATTTTGGGTTTGGAGAGTTTTCTAGGATTTGTCATGGTTTCACAACAGTTAGAGAAAATAATGCAGGTTTTCCTAGGAAACTCTTCACCTAGAGTTAGTGTCATAGAATAGATTGAATGGTTAAATGTGTGGTTTGAGAAACCATGTGCCCATTTCCCTCAAAAATTGTGACCAAAGGTAGTGATGTTTTTCATGTTTTGAAAATGGATTGTTAAACCATGCATCCAACATATGTGGTTTCTCCAGTATCATTCAAATAAGTGCACGATTGGTTCATGATTTTCAAAATATTGTGACCAATCCCTTAATTAAAATTTAATATATACGATTTTTTCTATTAATACATGAAATTAAAATGATTTTACACATTATTTTTCTATTGAATTTGTCTCTCAGACTAAGAGACTCCACATACAAATTCTTTACCACTAGGTGGTGGATTTTGATATATCATCGGGTGATGGATCATGTTATTCAAAGGTATGTTTATTTTATTTTACATTATTCATTGTTATTATAAATATACTCTTATCTCTTAAAATAGAACCTCATATCAGGATTTTTGATGCTAGATCTAATGTCTGGTACATCATCTAATTGGGTTTATTGTCTCAATCTTCATTAGAAATAGTTATTTTATCAGGAAAATTTATGGTAAGTGTATTATAAATTTAATGTTGTTATATACAAGATGAAATAGATATTTATGTAGGTAAATTATTAATCCAATATACCTTCTCATTTTCTAATTCCATTGAATCATCCTGGATTGTTTTTTACCCATGATCATTGATACTCAGAGTGTACCAAGGTACATGGTTTCATGAGTTAGCTTCATTTATGAAATTATGCATGTTCTCTCTTTGAATTCGGGTTCAAAAAAAATGTAACAATGAATTATGGATTAATATTAGAAACTATTATGAAATTGTATTATAAGGGAATGAGTAGTTCATTGAGGAAATGTGGTGTTTTTTGTTATGGTTTTTAAATGGATTTTCCCTTTGGTTTTTCTACTAAAAATTGTTTCAATTAATGATTTGTATACTTTCCAATAATAAATTCTCTTTTATTTCTATAATATGGTAAAAACAAATGTGATCAACAATGAGATAGAGATCCATCCTTGAGAATGGTATTTTTCCCTTTAGACTCTATCTACTATGGAAATTTGTGCACTTTATTTCCTATGTTATGGTAAGGATCCACTCTTGAAAGTATAGTAGTAAGACCCTAAATTTTTTAAGTGTAATGAAAACAATAGTTGGCATACTGATCGATTTAATGGAACAAGTATCCTTAACATCCTTACATTATTAATAAAATAGTATTTTCTTCTATTCAGATTATCTATAAAATATTTTTATACAAATTCTTTGAAAAAATATTTATTGGTGTGATTTATTAAATTCTGAAATAGTTTTTTATTTATGATATTTTAATCTGAATCTCATGACCTTTTTAAAATTATATGAGAATAATTGGGTTATTTTTAAAAAAATCTTATCAAACACATTGTGGGGTCCTACTTGACTCTTTTCATCACACATTGCATAAACATTTTGGAGTAATAAGATATTGTTTTATCTAATGCAGGTAAGGGGAAAGTGTCACATGGTCATGATAGGTTTGATCATTAGTATGGTGTGAGAATATTAAGGTGATTAAATGGCACATACAGCTAGTTTCAGTAGTTTTTGAGTTAATTGGTTGTTTTATATATCTTGGAACTTGTTTTTATTGATGGTTGTAATTTTTTTTACACTTTTTGAATACTGATATATTCCAAATATATATCACCTTATTTTATTATATTTATTGAAAAAATATATAAAAAGGAATCTCAGGATTATCAATCACTAGTCTCTTCATCCCATGGGGATAGGGAATTCCTTGGTGACCATTTAGGAAAAATTCATGTTGTAAATAGTTGGGAAACCTCAGATTTTTTGTGACATGGGGGGTCTCAATTTTTGCTATTTTATCCATTTATGTATTCGACCATAGTGTTTATAGCCTAAATGGGTATGCTCAAGGGGTTTAAATTTCTTCCCCAAGTATTTCCCAACGTGAACCATATTTCATGAAATGGTTAGAATTTAGATATGGTGAGGATACCTTTGCCTGATTATTTCAAATTTGGAACCTCTAGTTCACATCTTGAATGATGTTGGGGTTTTTTTATAAGTGTATGACCGATAATTTCAGGGTCACCCAACATCCATTTCTGGTGAAATAACTCTGTGGGTAAGACCATATCTAATTTTTACCCCCCATATCTTCATTTATTATTTACCCATGATCCAAGGTAGTTTCTTTGTAATTTTTAGGGATATTTAGTAATGATTATCCTTTCATTCCATTTATTTTTCATTGATTAGTTTAGGGTGCATGTCGGGAGTATAAAACACCTTGTAGCTCTTATTTCACTAAGTAGATAATTCTACATGTGTTTTAAGGCATTATGCCTTATTTAATTAAATTATAAATTAGTCATTAAATTAATTTTAATTCTTTAATAAATTATAATTTTATTATAATTATTTAATTTTGGATGATTTTCACATGAGTTGGGCCTCATGCTGATGGGTGGTGGCCGGTTAGATTTTGGAAAGCTCAGGAAAGTGTTTTTTGATGGTGATAAAAGGGAATACCTTTATTATTGAGTTATGTAGTATTTATATTATAACCCTTGGTATATGAATTTTTTATGTGTGAATGTGATATATTATTTCAACACTGAGGGTGATTGTCCCTATTTCAATAAAATAATTATTTAAATTAATATAAATTTTTTTGATTGGACAATTTTCCATCGTCTATGATAGACACTTGTGCACTTTCTTGATTTCCTTGGCTACCAAAAGTCGAGGTCTTGATTATAAATGTATTCTAGGAGATACTTTAAACCAGAGGGGAATGCGTGAAATGAAGTTAACATAAAGTAGTTTCCCTTAGTATAGGTGCCCTGGTGACCCTATGATGGTGGAAGTGATGGGATGGGAGTGACAGGCCTGAATAGGAATTGGTGAACCACAATATGCTTATAAAAATTAATTCAGCTAGTTGATATGGATATTGGAGATTGTTTCTCTCCCACTAGTATACGTGAATTGGGAGGGTGTTCCTTGGGTAATTTGTGGATATGTTAAGTGAGGAGAACAACCTAGTGATGTATTAGTATGTGGGAAGATATTTATATAATCTCTATAAATTGGTTCCAATATGGATTACTTAGGATGATTATAAGGCCTTTTGAGACATTGATGACACTAAGGGATCCTATAATCTCTCATTAATGGTTATTGACTTGAAATTTTTACTTAGAAAATAGAAATTAGGATGTCTGTCATGAATGTGATGAGAATTGGGGATCCACTTTTGGCGACCTAATGAAATATTGAACTTGGATAGGGCAGTGAAATGATGGATTGTGATGGTATTGGGTGTCCCCATAGAACCCATACTAATGATGTGGGGATCCTATATAATTATTTATTTAGTTCATGTATTTCATAAATCAAAATCATACTTGTGAGATAGGTTTTTAAAGGTGTCCTACCCTTCATAGATACATAATCATGACTTAGACATACTCCATGGATTGGGTAGTCATTCCTGGTACTATGACATAATAGGCTCACCAATTACGAATCAACAGTTATTCAAAAAACATATGTATTCTTTAGACCAACTCCTTTGGATCTATAACTTATACCTGATATTAAGGGTTACCTCGGGTCAACTCTCTAGGAATCAGTTATAGTTTGATGAGACTATTGGATTTCATAAGTACATCCCTTTTAAAATCATTGATAAAGCTTGATGATTGTTTATTTTCATGGTTTATCCCCTTCGAATTTAATATAAGGCCATATAATTATGTAATCACTTAAGAATACCTCATAGGGGTCATCGTTGTCACTAGAATATTATTTTACCACCTAGTATTATATATTATTAGTTGGTCATGATGCCTAATATTAATGATTTCCTAGGATTACCGCATAGGGATTAGCTTAAGGACTAAAAAGTATTGATTTTAGATTATCACTTTATAGGAATTAGTGATGGTTCCTACAATATATTGATTTACTATGAACATATTCTAGGAATCAATAATGATTCATGAGTATATTTATCACCTAGGATTACCTCATACTGATCAAATTTATGTCTACTACTATCGATAAATATTTGGATATTTCCAAGGATATGAAATTTATGCCTTCTACTATATGTTTTTTGGGCCATATATTGGTTGGAATAGTCATGTGATGTTCTCACAGACACTCTATCACTAGCAAAATATGGTACAATCAATTATTATTATCATGTTAGAACCCGAGGATCGACAATGTTTAATTTCTAATGCTTCCACAATACTATTTCTATTAAAAGTATGTCATGTCCACATAAACTAAATTTACAAATTATTTATGGGACAATGTTGGTGGTTCTGTACTCATTTGTATTCACACTATGGTTAGATAACCATGGCACTTGTATACTCAAGAATACTTCACTAATTATAATTCCAGGTAGGGTGGAGACTCAGTGTATCATGATTGAGATGGATAAATCCAATAATATTAGTTAATGGGATGTGGTGAGGCTCAAGGATTATGGTAGAGACTCACAAATTTAAATAAGTTATTTTATATTTATATATGATCATCTAAGTGGGAGATTAGTTGATATATATTGGCTTGATTTTGATTTTCTATGACTCTGATTATGTATATCATTTTGTTGTGTCGTGATTTTTTATTCATTAGATTCTATTTAATCTGATTTATTATTATTATTTTTTATTTTTTCCAATTTCATACTATTATATGAGGAAATAAAATACGCCATGATATCACCCTATACCCTTATTATTAGTCGGTATCCTCTAAAATATGGTAAGGCATATATAAGGTCATGTAGAGAACTAATACAGGGAACTTATGAGTGGCCTATGACATGGGATGTTATAGTCAAGATCAATAGTAGGACAATTTTTTCATGGGACTTTAATTTTATTATTTCATAATAAACAAAATTCACTATTTACATAAGGATACACTCAAGACCTTTCTTTGAGGCATCCCAATATAGGTCAAATCCTTCCTTTTCTGATGGTAAGGTTAAAATTAATGCATTGAAAAATCACATTACCAGTTTCTAAAAAAATCATCTAATAATTTTAAAAATTTATGTATTACTCCATTATGTATTTACATGGTTAATGATTTACAAATTAATATTTTTTTGAATAAATCACTATTAGTAACCTTCTAGACCAATGTAACTATGTGTTTTAGTTATATTTATTATTTTGGGCTATTATTTACTATGTTTTTATTATAATGTTCAACTAATATATAATCCTTATTGAAAATATGTACAATATATAAAACATTTGGGACTCAAAATTACACTTACTCAATATCCCATATGACTTATTATCACTAAGAGACTCAAAAAAATGCCACACATTATATTCATTCTTTGATATATTTAAGAGTATATAAATATTTTATCAATAAATATGACCATAAATCAATAGAGAAATTTCTTGAAATCTCTATTGAGGGTACATCAGTTAATCCAAAGCTAATTACTATAAACTCATAATTTCCATAACTCGTACTAAATTGAATCTATTTTATATCATCCATCATTACTCATAAATTATAATAACTAGAATAATGATCAATCTTCATCAAGTATTAATCATCTTTATGTTGATCAAACAAGTCACTAGTTCATTTTAAAGGCTACCTTTTCATTATATTAATATCATTTATTTATCTATAACCAATGCACCGCCTCATAGAACCATCCTTCTTTTTTAAAAGTAGGGCATTTATTCTCCAATGTGAGATTATATGGCATATGAATCCCTTATTAGGCATCTCTTGTAGTTGTTTCCTCTACTCCAAAAATTCCACTAAGGTTGTTTTATAAAATAATGTACATATTTTATATAAGGGATTAGTTCAATGGAAAATTCCAATTCTTTTTCAATATGATTTCTAAGTAATTCACCTATAAATATATCGATGTATTCTTACACAATGGGTGTACAATCCATTATAAGGATATCCCTCCCATACATATATTGAATTTTCTCTTTATATTTTACCAAAATTTTCTTATGGTGAGATACTACATGTGGATCTAAACAATACTATATTATTAAAGTATCTATTCTAAAATCAATTTATTTTTCAAATATTTTAGAAATGTTAATCTTTATCTATCCTTTTTAAATTCTTACATTATACATTAAAATCCAATCCATTAAAAGACTTATGTTAAAATCTACCATTGATATAACAATAATGTTTTCAACTATTCAATTTCTAAATATATTAATAGAAAATACATAAGATATACTTTTTTCAATAATATTTCTATTAGGGTTTTGATTTATAGCTCTTTATTAGTGTTTCAAGGTGTGA
Source organism: Viscum album (assembly GCA_963277665.1). NCBI lineage: Eukaryota > Viridiplantae > Streptophyta > Magnoliopsida > Santalales > Viscaceae > Viscum > Viscum album. The sequence goes on from OY728128.1 coordinate 1,985,930,486, forward strand.
ATCGGTGTTCTTACAAAACATGTAAGATATATAATTATATATTAATATTGAATAAAATAGGGTAATAGCTAACCCTACGATTTTGAATAAGGTACATACTATATCATTATTCCGAACTTCAACAGCTGATATATTAATCATATAATCCCATTTTTTTTCTCTCATATACACTTTCGAGGTAAATTCCATTGACAGTTAGGGCATTTATTGAAATTGTGGTCAATCTAGTTGAAGTTAAATCATTGGAATCTAGCATCATCTGTCAATCCATTAAATTCATGAGATTGATGGACTTTATCTATATATTTGTATAAAACTCCCTTTTCTATCAAGAATGTTTCAAGGTGTTTCCTTTCTTACTTATTACATATTGAAAATTGAACTCTTACCTTCTTCTCATATTCAATATTTTTCTCTACATGGTGATTGTACATCCTTTTTTCTCTCAACTTCCTTTTAAAATATAATAAATGGAAAATTATTTCACATTCTTGATGGTACTTTAACTATCTTCCCATATGTTGATAATTTCTAAGAAAATAATTCCTTTCAAATACATGTTTTTAGCCCATCAAAAAATCAATCAATATTGATTTTTTGATTACTTACGAAGTCCATATAATTTCGTTATAACCTTTTACATTAATCCTCATACTTAATAACATTTTATTCTTCCCTTTATATTAAATATAGGTATTTAATTTCTATATCATCTTTTATCATAGGGAATATACTTTTAAAAAACATCACCTAAAATGACTTTCATTACTTACTCTTTATATCATCCTTCTTATTAGGTCTTTGAATAGATTATCTACATTGATTAGTATCTACCCTTAGGTTATATACATCCATGATAACATTATACCATTATCTAAATTCCAATGACTTAAATATGTTCTCAAAGGACTTGATACATAGTTCAGTGGCTAACAGATTAGTGGTTCCTTTGAAGGATTAATTTTTCATTCACATTAATCTATTCAACATGTTTAGAAAATGTTATAGAGTAATAGGGTATTACATATGGGGATGATTTTTAATCATAACCTGATTCAAATCCCCTAATATAGTGATAACCTTCTCATCTCAACCTCCATATTCATGGAAATTATTCTGATTAAAATGCTAACATTTATTACATGTGTTAACAAGGATTCCATTCCTTCCATTATCCTCCATTTTTAAAAAATGGAATATAGTTAATTAGTTCATAACAAAAGAAATATTGCATCATCACCTTCAATTCATGTATATGCTAAATATTCATGAATATAATAGAGGTTTATCATAATGTTTTGTTGTATAACTTTGTTCTTATAAATATAGTTCCCAATGATTCCACTAAACATTTTGAAATTCCAACTATAACACATCAACTCCAGTAACATAGATCATGTGGTTATTTTATTCCATTTTAATATAATAAAAGTGAACACATAACATAGGATCCTATAGTTTATAAGTCTTATGATACTATATACATAAATGATCCTTAAATTACATTTGAAAAAATAGCATACATCATAGTAATTAAATAAAAAAAATATTATTCCTTATAGAATTTCATTTTATTAATCATCATAGTCTTCTTCGTTCCATATGGGAAATGAATCAAAATAAAGTATTCTTCTTATATTAATATTATATAGTTACATTTAATCAAATTTATCATTTAATAAATAAGTCATAAATAATATGGAATGAATAAATAATAATCAAATGATTCAATATAGTTGATAACATGAGAATTAATTTTATCCATGTGTATCATAATTAGGGAAATAAATAATAACATTGATACTAAACAAATTTCATGGTGATGTGATGTGAATAACCCTAAGGTTTGATAGAAATATTTGTTTTCAATTAACATGTTAATAGATTCATGGTATTTCATGGGTGATCGAGTGAGAATCCACCCAAAGGAAAATAAGGTATGGCCTATGTGTTTTGGTAAAGGATAATGGAGTGGTCTACTTAGTGAGTATCTACTAACATCAAATGTATATAGAGATAGTCCTCAAGTGAAATACAAGTGATAAAGTGTTATATGGACTATCTTCAATAGTTTAAACAAAATAATTGATAATGATGATATGAATATTATTCTTTGAGTACTATATATCTTGTATAGATATCAATAAAAGCAACTAAAAATGTTCAACATCATGTAATAAGCTTTTCATTGTTTTGGAGAATTAATCTCATCGTTACATAGATTTAAAAATATTGAAATTATTTATACATTACACAAGGATGATGATTTATGAAGCTAATAATGAAGTTATAACATTGAGTAAATGGAGGTATGTTTCAATAATCAAACTCAAGTATACATTAGCTTTAAAGGACATCGAATATGTCTTGGGGTGTTTTTAATTATTTGAATAATTTCTATAATTAACTGGATCTATTCTGGGGTAATTTATATAGGCTGATATGTCTTGGAGTTATTTTAAATAATCTATAAACTAATTTGAATAAGTATGAAATTCCTATATATTAGTTGATAAATGTAAAACAATCATATCTTATTGGATATTTGTATGATATGTGTGTCTCACATGATATGTTGTTCTCAATAAGATAGATTCCATTTCAAAAATAAATCATCCCATGTACGATACTACCTCCATTTCGTTAGATAGGATGATATGTATGAAATAATTCTCATATATGACTACTAGAACATACGAGATATACCCATGCAAGAATGTATTACTTCATACGATTCCATCTAGATCATATAAAATAAGATCACCTAAGATATGTTTAGTATGTGTGAAATAAAAACATATATGATACAACCCCCATATAAGAAACAAATTGAGTATGATATAGGATCCACATAATATGCTAATAATTGTATGATTTCTATATTGAACTGATGATATATTCTCATAATATATATTTTCTCAAAATGATAAAAAAATTAGTAAATTTTCTATATATTTCAATAATCAATTATTTTCTAGTGATGTTAATTTTTGATGAGTCATGAGTTCTTCATTGGTTATTTTAACATAAAAACAACTAAAAATGGTTTTCAATTTGGAACTAATAATTAATAGAATTTTATATTTAAGGTCGTGAAGAAGTATATCAATTATTAATTTGTTTGTTTTTTGAATTTTGATATTTCAAGAATATTATATTCTGATGAAATTAAATGTGTTAATGCATGTGTTGTGGTTAATGATATTAAATGTTACAAATGAATTTTTTATTCTTCCAAAACATGAGTATATGGGTTAACTGAGTTATTACTATAGTTTATAGATTCATGTTAAATTTATATATGTTTTCTAATAGTCTATCATGCTAAAAATTAAATTTTCCATATAAAACTACTACTTCTATATTTCTCATATAACATTGAATAATTTTTTTTTTGTTTACTATGGAATGATTTTGAGAAAAATAAAATACCTTAAGCTTATTATAAAAAATATAAAAGATATTTTAGATATATTTTAAATGATAAAAAATATAGGTCATGCATAATTATTCCATTTTTTAGAGATAATAGTGGTAAAAATAGATATATGGAGATCATTTGGTGCAGCTATGTGTGTGTTTTAATTCATGAATTCCATAAAATATTTTCAATTATGGGAATAAGAAAATTATCCCATGAAAAGTTATGGGCCACTTTTATAGATATGAATGATAGATAAAAATAAAATACATAGAGATTTATGTTTTATTTAAAGTAAATTTTAAGTGAATCGAGAGAGAAGAAGTCCAATCGATGAAGAAAAGGATGGAGTGGTTGACATTAAACAAAAAACACTTATTGTACATCATAAAAAAGTGTGCCTTATTATTCAAGTAAATATATATAGTTTATTAATAAGAAGGAGAGACTAGTACAACTTGTTTAGTTGATGTAGATAAATAAGAATAAGAAGAAGAAGAAAAATCATTAACACTACGAGATTTTTTATGTTGTCAGGAAAACAAGACCCATATGTTTAGTTTTTTTACCACTAGTAATGATTATAAGAACATGATCTATTCATTTAATACAATCCATGTAAGTTTTTAAATTTTTTATTCCTGATGTATGACATGATAGTGGCCAAAAATAATTTTTAAGAGGAAATAATAAGTTATGCATAAAAAAAGAGACTGAGTTAAATATTGTTCATGAAGGGAGTAGAAGGAATCTAAAGACTATATATTTGATAAAGAAGATCATTTTATTGGATATTGTGGAATCCTTATGAAATATTTTTATATAATTCAATAAATATGAATTGAGTGATGTGAACTGGTTGAATTTATGTATAACGAAGTGTAGTGGTATGTCATACATGTTCACTTATGTAATATTGTGAACAATTCACTAGTGTAAAATAGTGAACATATTGACCTATATAATATGGTGAGATGGTATAATATTATCTGTACCTTAACAAACATGAAATTGATGGTAAAAGTTATAGTGTAGAATATGTGATTTAAACATCCTAAGAACACCAAGGAGTATGATTATTGGGAGCGGTCAACCTTTATTAGAAAACATTAACTACTCTTTATTTTATATTTTTCATTTCATATAATATTTTTCTAGGTTAAACATATCCAACTAATTTAACCAAATTAGTGGTTCAATGTAAAAAGTGGATAAAATGTTAAAAGGTGAAATTAATATTTTTGAATATTTTTAGCCCATCTAATTGCCCGTTCTATCATGTGGGTCTACATCGGTCCTCTAGAATTTTAAAGTGTTATCAGAGGAAATAATCCCTCGGATAAGATCAATTTTTTAGTCCTAGTTATTTTTATTTAGTATATATGATGTCTTAATTGAAAATGTAGTAACTTCATATAGAATAATATATTTCTATCCCTATATGTCTTGCTTGAGTGTTTTCAGTCAATGAATTAAAAATAGGATGAATATGACGAAAAAAATCAAAGGAACATATCAAATAAAAATGAGAAATAACCACTAAATAAAGGTTTTTAGGTTGATAATTTTATTGCTTGATTTATTTTCTTGGTTCCCTCTAATGAATATAATATAAAATATGATAGGGATGATCTTGTAAAATCTATTAAGGACCTCTACCTTTATTATTGGGATTACATGAATGAAAAATTCCTTCTGAATTTTTCACATTTGTTTTTGAATTTAAATAGGATATATATAATGATAAATAACAAGTAGTGGATGATGTTGAATCAATGAAAAAAACATTATATATTAATTTTATAAAATTAATATTTCTCATAAAAGATAATAAAGATAAAGATCAATGTTTTTATATCAGTAAAGAAAAATGTTCATTTACTGGAGATACATTTCATTTTAGAATTTTTGGGAAGTATAAACGTCTAAAAACTAGTGATGATATGATTTTTGCATTGGAAGAGAAACATAAAGGTTCCAGAGGTGTCAAGAATTTTCAATTAGAGATTAAATCCAAAAACATGCAGGATTATAATAATACCTTTAATGAAAGATGTATGATTTATATATATCATGATAAAAAAATATGAATAAATCATGGTAATATGGAATGATCTTAGTGGATGCTAATATGAATACCCCAACTTAAATTATCTTGTTCCGGATATCAAATTTAAAATAAGGAAGATGCTAAACCTAGAACTTCTAAAAAAATTGAGAAAATGAATGATTCCAATCAAACAGCCAAGATGATAATTTCTTATAATATGAATTATATATGTGTCCATAAGATTTGGTAATCATCTATAAGACATAACATAACCAAATTATATAAAAAGGTAACCCATTATCATGTTAAATCAAATTGCAATAAATTTTCCATAGGGACTATTATTTGAAGAAACAAAAAATATGTAAAACTTTTATGAATAAAAATAATATAAAACCCAATAATTATAAAGGGTAAATTGGAAAATGTTCATAGGTCATTGTTAGTGTTTTTAGAGGTTTTGACAGATGTATATGGATTTCCATAATAAAATATTAGTATATAAATGCAATAGAATTATTGAATTTATAGAGAGAATATTTTATGGAAGGAAGACACCTGAAAATTTGAATCAGTCATCACAGTGGAAGAAAAAAATTCCTTAAAAATAGGATTGAAAACATAGAGAGATTCTGGGATTTTTTCCACTTTTACTATCAATTCTATGAAGGGTATTGGTATATACCACCACGAGAAAAATCTCATGTAACTGTGAAAATTTGACTCCAATTGAATAAATAACAAAAAAAAATTATGTGAACATCTTCATTGGGAAAAAGAAATATAAAAATATTGAATCAACTACACCCATGAATATTATTCAAAAAGGATTCAAGTCGACAAGAAACAAATTCTTATGTTATAGTAAGAGGTACCATATCATGGACCATATCATGATGTCTATTAAAACATGAATGGAGTATGTAATAATCAAAAATAGAGTCAATCTAATAAACAGATAAGAAGATTATTATTGTTCTTGAAACTCCTGATGAATAGGTTTTTAGGGTTCCCAAGAAGTGAAAAAGAAAAAATACAAAAAAATGTGTAGAAAGTGATATTAGGTAATTTATAGTATCTTCATATGTCTGACATGGTTACCTTGTCAAAAAGATCTTATAAGAGACAAATGGAAATAACCTAGGACTCTCTATATAAAGAATACTAGTACAAATAAAGATGATACATAAATAATAAGAAATATTATATTCCAAAAGAATAGTTGGAAATATGAGTAGATAAATTAGAAAAGTCTAAGAGCACAGATGTAGTAGAAAAGAGTAAAAGTGATTTTTTTCTAAATTACACTAGTCCATTCTATCTAATAAAAATTTTGAGAAGAAAATTAAATCTATACTATCTAAAGGTGACTTTTTTGGAAATAAAATAGTTAACAATTCATCATGAATTCAATACATTATCAAATATTATGTATAAGAGAAACTAGGATTATATAAAATTCTCAACATTGTTCCTCACATTGAATTACTAAATATGACTAACCATATTACCATATTGTGTTACCTATACATCAAGGAAAAGGTAATTCATTGTGAATCATTAAAAAAGAAAAATGAAATATATTTTCATCCTTATATAGAATGAAATAACATTCCATTAGGGTCATTCACAATTGGTATCTTGGAGTTTACTTGAAACACATTACTTATTAAATATCAATTGGTATCATACACCCAAACTAAAATCCAAATGATTTTATGTTATTTCTAAAGAATGAAACAACCATGGTGATGTATAGATAAATTCATTTTAGGGGGATCTACAAAAATGGTTGGAAATGACATAGTTTTAATAATTCTACTTAAATATAAATTTTGATTATCATTGAAGAAAAATAATGTTTATTTATTTTTATCATTTCCCAATTTGGTTCTCGAATTATATTGAATATGTTTATCATGGGGGAGTGACTATCTTATACAATGGGGTATGTAATATATTTTTTCTTGAATTTTTTTGATATATTTTTTTATTTGAGGTTTATGTTTACTAAATTTTAGGTATATATGTATATACATCCCCTAGATAAGGGTATTTAAGAGATGCAGTTAAATTTTAAGTGTTAATGAACAACATTATTTCCAAAATTTACTAATATTTTTTCTACATTAAGCTATCCAATGTTGATGTAGTGTATTTTAGTTGATGTAATATTTCTAAGAAGCTTGAGATGTATCCCTTTTCTCATTGAATGAACTAAGAATAGTAAAAGTGAATAATAATAATGGGATATGAATTTTATAAAATTTATAAGATGTTTCTTTGAAATGATTTTCTCCATTATATTATTGGATATTAATAAATATGAGGATAAAAATGTTAATCTATCACTATATTTTCTATAATAGATAGAATAACCCTCCACCATTTTCATTTAATTTAAATAAGTATGATAGAAAAATTGAAATATAGTTGACCAATTTTTTTTGAAATAATTTAAAGTATTGAAAAAAATTAAAGGGGGTGATTGAAGTGACCTATTATGTATTGGTTGTATATTTCTAATAATCATGTAAATGGATTTATGGGATTTAATGGGTGATGTAATGAAAATCCTTTAAAAGTAAATGACGATCCTAACCATTCATTTTTGTAATGAATAATAGAGATAGCTACATAGCGAGTAGCCCCAAACATTATACGATAGGAGAGATGGACCTCAAGTAAATGAAAAGTGATGAAGTGTGAGAATTATTGTGTATAATAGTATTAATGGATGATAAATAATTATTTCAATACTATTATTTTTGGGCTTCAACACTTGTAATGATGTGGTTAAAATAATTTAAACATGTCAAAAAATCATGGATTAATCTTACATATGTTGTATATAATCCATCCTTATGTTTAATATCATTATGTATACTAAAAACAGTGCGAAATTACACATTGATGATGATTAGAGGAGAGGATAATGTGATTGGAAATTAAATAAATAGAGAAATATTTAAATAATTAAATTTGAGTAATCACATATAGTAAAGGGATTTGGTAATGTGATATAGGGGTTTGGAATTATTTTAGTAATTCTCAAATTTTATTGGGGTTATTATGAAGTCTGTTTAATAGGTTCAGATTGTTGAATGATTTTTTAAGAATCCTTAAACTAATTTGAAGAAATTTTTATTTCTTATGCAGTGTCTAGAAAATAGATAAGTCTCATTTGTATCGTATTTTCTTAAGATATTTGTTTCGTGTATGTTATTTTTTTTAATTATTAGATAGAATATTTTTAAAAAGATAGTTATATCATGTATGATACAACAAACATTCTGAAATAAAGGTTGAAACATAATATATCTGTCAGAATAAAATGGAAATAGGGGGTGAATTTCCTTTTAAAAATTAAAATTAAACAATGTGATACATTTATTAAATTATGAAATAAAATAAAACAAAATAATTAATAATAATGTCAATAAAAATAATTTTTTAAATTTAAACATAAAATCACAGATGAAAGAAAAAATTTATAATGTGAGATATTGATTTTATGAAATTAAGTGACTAATAGTTTAAATGATTGATAAATTAATTTAATTAATGTGGCTAATAAATAGAATATATATAAATTATATAACAGAAGAAAGTTGTTAAGAAAGTTTGTCAATAGCTAAATAAGAGCCCCTACATCTACCACCTCAATGGATTAAAGATTTGTTAATATATATATATATATATGGAATTGGACTTTAATCATAGATAATAAATCCTAATATATAAATAACTTATGGTTTTAGTAGTTACCAAGAACCTGAAAATAGATAGCTTGGTTTTAGTAGTTTTCCATGTACCTGGAGAGAAAGATCCCTTGGTTTATTAGTTTACCAAGAACCAGAGGAGAGTGAGATAAATAAATAAATAAATAAATTAATATATATATATATATATTCATAGGAGAAAATAAATTTAATAAAATATCTTAATTATCTTAAAATATAGATAATATGTAATTAAGATAATGATAGATAACAATATAGAGATAAAATAATTAGAAGAAGGAATTGCAAAGAGCTTCAAGATAAAGTACAAAAGTAATCGACACTTCATGATGTTTTCTTGGGATCAATTTAGTTCAAAATTGTTTCGTGACATTTATTTATAAGACTCTTATGCATTTCATTTATATTATATTTTGTTCCATGGTTCTAAAGGGGTATTAAGAGGTCTAGGGAATCATTTAAGACAACATAAAAAGTGTATTTTTGACTTTTTGGCTCAAAATCACTGGTTACCATCTAAATAAACCAGGTAGTTGGTAGAAATTTTGTTAGTCTCCTCGCTACTTCTGCATACACTAGGTATCTAGTGAGACACATTGAAATATTTTTCTTCTATTTAATTCCATTGACTAGTCGGTGATACTCTACTTGGTAGTTAGCAGAATTCTTGTAGCAATGATGCTTCTGTCACTGCCACATGATAGTTGGTGACACCCCACATGGTAGCTAGGTGTGAAAAACTATGGTAGATCCTCCCTTGGTTATATTCATCCAATTTTAGTCCTTCAATTAGTGATTTAACTTAATAAAACAATTTCAAACATAAAAAAAATGTAATAAACACTTTTGAAAATATTACTACACTAAAATGTATTTATGATCAATAAAAAAATTTAAGAGAGTGAGGTGTGATAATCTAAAGCTTTTTATGATTAAAAACACTTTGAATAAACCAAATATAATAACATTAGTAATTTTAATATTTCATAATGAAATTAAAATTAGATGGAAAAAACATTTTCATTAAGATATTAAAAAATAAAAATAAAAAACTATAATGTACCTTTACCAAAAATTTGTCCAAAAATTTCTCTATGAAATTTATAAGATAGTAAAACAATTAATTTATCATCCATTATTATTATCAAAAGGAATATATATAGGGTTAAATAAAACTAAAAAGAATATATATTATTCATCATTAATGATCCATTTAGGGAAATAAAAACATTATTTCATTAAAAAAATTATTGATATTTTTTAAAATTAAAATATTTAAAATTTTGAAAAATAAAAAATTAAAAAATGACATTAAACTAAATATTTAAATAAAACATATGAGTAAAAAATTTTATAAAATAGTCTCATGATTGAAATGAAAATTCAAGTAGAAAATTTATTTTCAATAAGATCTATTTTTTGAAAAAAAAAATTTATCCTATAGAAACATTCAAATATTAACAAGATAAGATCCCTCCTGATATTATGCATTAAAAAAATATAGGAAACATAAAACAATGATGTATAATGGATAAATAAAAAACTAAACAAATATTTTATGATCAAGATATTGTTTCAAATCTATCATTTTGGTCTGTAATGTTTTTCAAATAATCCCTATAATATTCCCCAAGAGTGTCAGACTAGGTATGCATTAAAGGCCCACGACTCATTCCTAGAATGAAAAGAAGATTAAAAAATATATTATACCTTTTTGAGGGTAATAATTCTTCATGTATGTACACCATAACCACATAAAATTGTTCATAACTAGAAACGAATTTTTTTTCTATGAAGATTATACTCACTATAATTTTCCAAAATTAATGTTTAACAAATATTAAAAATAGTTTTGTTTTTAATTATAATTTTGTAAGATATTAAAACATTTAAATCAATTAAAACAACTCAATATTTCCAAAGTTAATTAATAAGTGTTATAAGGGTGCTATTCCTAACTAACCCTTAATAAAATCCAAATGATAATGTGTGAGGGGATTTTTAGATGTATAGTCTAATTGAATATTGGAGTTATGTAATTAAATCATGATATCACCTTTTTAGATTCGATATCTTAAAAACCAGTGTCTCAAATCAATGTTCTTATTATGAGAGTGTTTAATAAGATTTCCAAAAATACTAAAAGCACAAGTATTATTATAATTTATATAGATGGAATTGTAATTTATATAATATTATAAGAGGGTGTGTTTCATCCAAATAATTTGGGCTTAAAATTCCCAGTGGCTATATTTTTCCTGGACCACGAAAAGTGAAATAGAATTCTACTTATTACTACTCCAATAGATGAGGTATTATCGAATTAATTGACAATTCACACTTTTAAATTTATTATTTATTTATTATATTCAAAAATTATCATAATAAGAACATGTTTGTTAATAATTTGTGGCTATTGGATAAAATAATACTTGATTTTTTGAAACTTTTAAATAACTAAATATTATTTTAAGATCATTTAAATGAGATTCTTTTTGATTTTATTGATAATGAGAACAAAGCCATATAATAAACATCATGTACATATAGGTCATATGAAGTTAAAAAAGGCCCACAAACATGCCTATATTAATTTTTTTCAACCAGGTTACCAGCTTCATCCAATATTAGAATACATGAAGAAATCATAGGTGCACTTATTTGATTTACCAGATCCAGGCCAAAATTCATTAAATGTTCATTTGCTTAATTTTTGTAGCATAGAAAAAATTCCATCATTATTTTGAGAAATTTGAAAACCAATAATAAACATAAGTTACACTGTAAAACTAATTTTATATTTTTTTCTCATTAAACCTGAAAAATCATTAAAATGTGATTGTTTATTAATATGAAAATATCATAATTGACATAAATTAGTGAAATTAATAAATCATTTGACATGGATTTAAAAAAATGAATCAATACATCCCATAATAAAATAATTTTCTAAAAGGATTACATTCAAAAATTTATCCCAATATATAGTGGATGATTTCAAAAAATAAAGGTCCTTGGTTAATATAATAAAATGTTTTTGAAATTTTTATTCCTTAAAACAGGTATTTTTTTATCAAAAATATTTTCAAAAATAAAACCGTTCTAACTAATACCTTTATCATCTATTTGAAAAATATTAAAAGTAAAATGAGTGGTGAATGAAAATATGATTCTAATGGATTTAATCATAGTGTTGGTTAAATAATTATTACCATAATCAAGGAATTATTCTTGATTATATCTTTTGGTTATGAGTCTATCATTGTTATGAGTGATTTCACATGGCACTACTAATTTATTTATAAAATTTCATTTTAGAATATAAATGAGATAATAATCAGTTATTTTAAGGATATTCCAAAGGTTATTCCTCTAGAATTAGTTTAATTCGTCTAGAATTATGCATTCTGAAAATTCATCAATAACAGAATCATCAATATTTATGGGTTTTAAGTGTGAAATAAAAGCATGATGTTCCCAATCATTTAAAACTAACTATCTTGTATTAGTATCAACTTACAAAGCACAAATAACATTTTTTAAGGGATTCATATTTTATTTTTCCCACACCTTGGGTAAAAGTATGGAGATTGGTTCTTCTACAACATTAATTTCTTTGAAACTAGATGAGTTATTTATGGTCAAATATCATAGGACAACCTCAACGCCATTATCATAAGGATGATATTTAGGAAAATTCTCATCATATTTAATATTAGATGATTATTATACAATTATAGTTATATTTTTAAAGAATTTATATGCTTTAATTTTATTATAGTGTCCAAGAAAAATAATTTATTTGTATTTTGGCTCAAACATTACTAGGTTCTCTTTAATGTAAAAAATTTATAACATAAATCCAATCAATTTTAGAGAGGAAAATTTAGCAATTTTTTCCTTCATTCAAATGTGTTTTTTAAAGAATCATCTTTATTGAAAATGGTTAATGTTATAAAAATAAGTATTAACCACTCTCTGAAAAAACAATTCAGGGGGATTAAATTCAATTAAAATTATTCTAGACGATTCATGAAGAGTTTAGTTTAAACTCTCCACAATCTCATTTTGTTGTGGATTCCTAATATCATAATGGGAATAATTATAACCTTGGGAAGTAAAAAATTTGATCAAATTATTTAGTATCACACTCTCATTGATGATCACTCAAAATATATATGATCTTATAGCCATTTTAGTTATTTAATTTTTTTGGAATATTTAATAATCTATTTAAAATATTAAATATTATTATATAAGAAGTAAACTATTATATATATTGTATAATAATTAATAATTACAAAAGTGTAATATTTACATCATATGATTAAAACATAGGTTGGTCTAAAATATTAAAATAAATAAGGTCTATGGACTTAAAGGAGATAACAAATTTTTAAGATTTAAAGTAATTATTTTATTTCATACCCTATTGGAATGGTTCAACTATAATCATATTTTGGAATGAAATTTATGAAAATATTATACAAGAAGGTTTCAGTTGAGTTGTATAAATGTGTGTGTGCTAGAATGTCCAAAAGATTATATTATAAATCCATGAATCACTATATTATACACTCAATCAATAAATATTTTGAGTATAAAACATTTCAAATAAATAATATAATCATTTAGTTAATTATAAGCTGAAAATAAATATTTTCCTTTATAAAACATTAAAAATTAATTTTCAAAAGGGTCTTGAAAAGAATCATTAATTAATTTAATTATAATTAGAAAATTTGGTTTTAAATAGTTATCATATAAAACATTTTTCATAATTTAATATTTTAAAATCCAATGGTACCTATAATGTTGATATTATTTCTTAATTAACACCAAAATTTGTGTGTCCCCCATCACGTTTTTCACGATAATTGAATTCAAAGTAGTCACTACACTTGTGTCCTGGGACCCACTATCCTAGTACCATGTAGCTCATTGGGTTTTTCTCTTAAGGTAGTTTTCCTATATGATATTCAAGATACTAAATATTTTGGTACCCAAAATTTGTGTCCACTTATGTTATCCAAAATATAATTTGTAATCCATAATTGTTTAGAAAATTATTTTCCATAGGAATTTATAAAAAAGTATTATAAGAGGTATGAATTGACTTAGACCTATGATAGAGTTATTATTTTTAAAACACATTAATAAATACAATTATTGGTTTCTCTATAATAATTAAAAAAATATATCTTTCAAGAAACCTTTTACAAAGTTTTTATTATTTTGGAGGTTCATGTTTGTTTCGAAAAAACAAAACCGAAACAAATTTTTAAATGTTGTTGAGAATGAATTATTTTATTTAGTTTTTTTTTTCACATTAAGTTAATTGATAAAAATAATTATTATTATCCTTATGGTGAGATTCAAGTTTTTCAACATTGGTTTGTTGTTTTATATTTCAAAATAAATCATTATTTTTTCCGTAATATGATTCTTTTAAAAAAATTATTATATTTTTATTTTATTTTCTTGAATTTTTTGGTATGTTCAAATAATCCATTTCTTAATTATTAATAATTTATTTACAATAAATTTAAAAATGGTTGTTGAATTAGAATTATAATAATTAGGTTAATTATCTTCAATGCATGCCTTAATTTCAGCCCTAGGCCATTTGGAAATTTCATCACTTGAGTCGAAAGAGGTGATGAAATAATCAATTACACTGTAATTAGAAACATTGAGGGGTTTATTATATTTATTATATTATAATTTTTGAGTATTGTGAAATCTATTTTAATTTTTCCTTTTTTGTTTCAATGATAATAAGTTATCATGGATTCATTCAATTAACTCTACTTTTTAGCACAATGGAATTATCCCTATTTCTTAAAGAATTTGATTAATTTTATTTCTAGAGGTGCCATGTCACATTCAATTCTAGAATATTTTTCAAAGATTTCATTAAAATTAATTGTCCTTTTTTACTTTATTGGTTTTTTTAATTTTTTCATTATGTTCATTTCTTGTGTCATAAGAGAACAAATGAGTTATTCAAAAACTATGTTCTTGATACCTTTTTCTTATTTGATTTTTTACCTTGATGTTCCCAATAACATGTAAATAAATAATGTATTTTCATCACAAGTTTTAATGTAGTTACATTATCAACAAGGATTTTTCGTTCATTTTATATGTTAGTAAAATGATTAAACATTAATATAATATATTCATTTTTATGCATACTAAACATTAAAAATCATTTATATACATATCATGTTTATTATCTGTCACTTTATGAGTACTATAAATAGTAACTTTAAGTAATTTAATGATTTTGAGAGCTATTTTGAAATTATAAATATGATTAAATTAATTTATATCTAAAATAATAAAATTAGATGTTTTGGATTTTCATTTAATTTCAATGGTTTTAATATCATCGAGTGTTAATATTTCATCATATTCATTAGTAGGTGTGTATAACCATGCATAGAAAGTTTCCAAATTCGATATCCAACATGTCTATGAAAATTAGACATGCATTTTTCCTACAATTATAGTCCATTAAATCAAATAATGGGTCTCGACACAATGAATGTCCTTTGATAGAATAATGGGTGTAAGGATCTAATGTCATTTTTAAAAGATCATTTCATGAAAATGATTGTGATTTTTAGAAAAAAAATTAAAATAAGAATGAAATATTTTTTTATAAAAAATCCCAATAATTTTAACTATTGGTTAGATAAAAAGGGAATGAGTGGGTCACTTTTTAATTTAAAAATAAAATTAAATAAAGTTATCAAATTTTGAAATTTTTTGAAAAATTGAAATATAAATAATATACACAAAAAAATTGAAATGTTTTTTTGAAATTCAAATGCAAATGTATAGAAAAAATAAAATAACGATAAATAAATATATTTATTTTATTATATTACATGATTTATTGACTAAATTATTGATTAAATAATTTAATGAAATTTATTAATAAATAACTTTCTTGGAAAGTAAATAATACAAAAAAAAATTCAAGGAAGTTCAATAATAGATCCATAAGATCCCCTAAGTCTCTCACATCAATACCATAAGTATTTGTATATATATATAGTCCTTTACATTAAAAGTATTCCTAAAATCACACAATAACAAAAACACTTGGTTTTATTCGTTACTAGTAAACCCTAAAAGTGTGAACTTTATTTTAGTATTATTCCAAGAACCTAAAGGGAGGGATCCCATGGTTATTGTGGTTTACCGAGAACATGAAGAGAATAGAGATTTTATTTGGCACCAATTCATTAATGAAATTCAATAAATTTTCCTAATATATAAAAATGGTGTAATTGAGTGAATGATATAGGGAAATATGGATATAAAAGAAGTGGATGAAGTATTTACAAAGAGATCTTGGGATGAAGAAAAAAATTTGATGATTCTTGTTGACATTTAATTTAGATTTATAATGTTCACAATTGTTCAGTTACTTCACATTCTAATCCTCATATGAGTTATATTTATAGAATATTTGAGTCCATGATTTGAGCAAGATGTTCAAAGAGGACAAGGGAGTTATTAAATAATTTATTTAATACATATTTTGGATTTCTTAACTAGAATAGTTGGATAAGTTTATAGTAACTAAAGTTTATTCACATAGATTTATAAGGATATATTGGGTCTTGATCCCTAGGAACGTTTTCACAACCTTAGACTACCATTGGACCACCATAGATAAAAAAAGCCTACCTGGAAAATGTACCCTTCCTATGGAGCCATGGATGAGGTGTAATTTTATAAGATAATCAATGCTATCTTCATTAGGGAAGTCCAATACCCAAAATGGTTGGCTAAAACTATTCAATCCATCAAGAAGTATAGTCACATCATAATCTGTATTGATTTCTGAGATCTTAACTACCATTGATTGAATGATGATTTTTATCACCCTGTGATAGAGTTTCTAATGGATTCCACTTTAAGCTTCCAATCATTTTCCTTATAGTATGGGAACTCAATGTGTAATTAAATCTGAATTTCCCCAAGGATAATTAATACACTACCTTCATGGAAAAACATGGAACCTTTTTATACCGAGTAATTCCATTTAGTGTGAAGAATTATGGGCCCATCTACCAGTATTCCATGATCCATGTCTTGAATCTTATCCTTGTGACACTTGTGGATTTTTATGTGGATGATTTTGTGTTCAAATATCAACATCATCAATACCATATCACAGATCTCATGAAAGGATTCGACTTCCTCTTCTCTCATCTCTTGAAAATGATCCCCTAGAAGTGTGCATTCGGGGTCACCTGTAGAATTTTTTCTATTTTTTTTTTCATATATTGAGGAAAAGTGATTAACCCATAAAATATTATATCCATTTCCCATATGCCTCCTTCTCATCAAAATAATAAATTTTGGGGTCCCTATGGTCTTGTAACCTATATTAGGTGATTCATCGGTAACCTGGCTGGAAAATGAAAACCCATCTCTAGGATCATGAACAAAGGGACCACATACCGGTGGGATGAAGTGTTTCAGACCATGTTCGAGGATATAAAACAATACCTACCTAACCTTCTGGATTTGATTCTACCCATCCTTGGGAAGCCTTTTTTACTTTATTTGACTTCCCTTGAATAGTATCTTTGTGCTCTATTGTCCCATTAAAATTACAAGAGAAAATAAAATAACCTCTATTATCTTAGGTGCATATTTCATATCACTGAGATGAAGTATCCCCCCATTGAGAGGTGTTGTTTGGTCCTGGTATTCACGGTTTAAAAATTATATTATTATCTAAAAATCCATGAAATATAGTTGGTAACCTGTATCAATTAGCGTAAGTATATCCTCAATCACCCCATGGTGATAGGGCGATTGGGATGATGGGTCACGGTCCTATAGTAGTTCTATATCTGGTTTATTCCCAATAAGGTTGTCAAAGGACAAGAATTGGCATCTTTTTTGGATTTCCACCCAACTCCTAAGGAATCGCCCCAACATGTAGATTTTTTAGATGAGGTTATCCTCTATATCGATTAGACCACACCATGTTTGCAAATTAATTATGACGACGTATCCCACGACTTGATAGAGATAAGGATTAACAACCCCAAACTCAATAGGGTGGGCCAAGGGCTCATTTTCTCCCACAATCCATATTTTCATACTCGTTCCTATATCCAGAAAGTTGTAACAACAATGAAGCTGAGTACAAGGCCCTTATCATCATCTTCATGTTGGACATGGAGATTGAAGTCCTCTAACTACATATAAAGGGAGACTAAAAAATGGTCAACATGTGTATCAAAAGTGACTACGACAACAGAAAGAAGAAATTCATCCCTATAATCAAATGGACACACTAGCTTATGGATTAATACCGTCCCATCTGAAGGTTACTCACATCCCAAATTTTAGAACAACAAAGTCGATTCCCTGGAAGATCTGGCCACTTCTCTTATGGATCCTAACCAAGATTATTTTTTCATTCATATGGTCCATCATATAGTCATTTCGCACCATCACCTATGATGAAAAAGACAAAAAGGTAATCCATCTGTACACTTAAACTTCTGTAGAATGGCTCTCAATACTTCCAGTAGTCAAAGAATCAACTGATTATATTACTCCCATTGTTGTGTATCACTTATATAAGATCATCTCGTCAAACTAGTCTGAGTGGGAACATATCTTCCAACATGTGATGACTTATACCCTTAGATATGGCCCCATCCTTGATTAGACCCACTATATTCATTGTTTTAATGGAATATTTCTTCATTTCATCCAAGGGTTTGAGATTTTTCAATTCCAAAAATAAGTCCATAATGGGTCATATAGTTCTCATCAAGTGGGATTAAATCTCTCCCAGAATGCCTGATGGCTGGGTACTTATGACCCACCGTGTTCCATGAATTCTCGGAGTTTACCAAGAGGTTTCATGTGTGAAAAAATATATTCCAACTTTGTGTATCATCCCCCTGATCTTTTCCATAAAGTCAAGTACTTATGGACCTTCTCCATATAGGGAATAGATGTTTTGGGACCCTACCTACCTACAACCACAAGACTGTGCAAGTTCATTCTGACCATTATCGACTTATTCTCAAAGTGGTCAGAGGTTATACCCCTCACAATGTTCAACAACCAGTCAGTGATTCAGTTTTTCAAGTCCCACATCATCCACTGATTTGTGATTACTCACACCATTCTCACAGAAAATGACACCAACTTCCATGTTTAATAGATAATGAAGTTGTATGCCAATTACTACATCTAACCCAACCACACATCCTGCTATTAGATTCAAGAAAATGGGTAGACTGAGGCCTTGAAAAAGAAATTCAATAACATTGTGAATTTTCATCTTAATCTATTGTTTATTAATATACCTTTTATTTAATATGTTTTTTGAGAGGTTCTTTCACAGATGAATTTTGGGAACCGCCTGTGCATTTTTAGTTATCCATGTGTCCCAGAATTCTATTTGACAGTTTTAGTTTGGTCACCCTCTATCATCCTAATGTGCCTCTTGCTTGATTCTCCATAGTTTAACATCTTTCTTCTTCCCCTTTTCACGCTAGTGAGAGAGAAGTGTCCCTTCAAGAAATCCTTATTTCTCCAATATTGTTCAGAGAAGGTGAGGGTGGAGGAGTGTAGTGACGCCTCCATCATGAGGGTTTTTTGATTTGAGGATCCACTTACTTCTTTTCTAATTTCCATTCTATAAGAATATCCAGTTCTTGGAATCTTGGTTGGCCGAGAGAAAACTCGACTGCCTTCCTAGATTTCTCTTATGTTCATTGAAGTGGGAGAGTGGCTATGAGCTCGTTTGTTTTCTAAGGGGAAAGGATAAAGAGAAATGGTGTCTTCTAATAACCAATGAGGATATGAATCTTAGTGTTTTCATTATGTGATGTGTGAGGGATATTTGGATCACCACCTAAGAATCATCTTGAAGGAAATCTCATGGAATTTGAACTTGAAGTGTGATGATGGAGGAAGGGGTTCTCATTCTTGAACCTGGAGGTTAATTATCATGATGTTCATAAGAGTGGCGATAATGATCCTTAAGGGAAACTAGCTTGTGGTTGGATATTTTGGATTATGGTGTGTGAACCTAGACAACAATACTGTAACAGGATGTTAGACATGAAGAAGTTGAGGATAACAACTATTTCAGTGGCTTACGAAAAACATCAGCATAGACCAAGGTTGTGTTGAACATTGGTAAGGGGGTTCATCTTTTTTATATAGATTTCATCATCATTTTTTGAATTTTTTGTCATGAAGCAGGTTATTTTTGGTGTGTTTTGTGTGTTCAATTGGTCCTGCATTGTTTTCATTACCCTTGCTACTCCTCATACTCTTTTACCTTGCGTAGTAAAATACTCATGATAACTCTACCCCGTGAACATTTGTCATTAGATGAAACACAGAAATATTGTTATCCTTTTTTTGTTTTTCCTTTCTGCATTTATTTGACCTGTATAATTGATGGACACGTTTTTTCTTATTTTAATTAAAATATGTCAACCTGTTATATCTCTAGAATTGAATTTATTTGTTTGTTTAGAAGTTATTGGGGAATTTTTTCCCAAATAAAATTATTCTTGAAGTCTTTTTTTATTCTAGAAATTGAGTTTCATCTATGTTTAAAACTAAATTTTCAGTTATTCAAATATGAATGTTATTCTAGAATTTTATTTTTCAATTTTTACGATTTTACTAAATCTTTGTTGTACATATTATGTTTTCTATTTTATGAGAAATATTTAAATCTTATGAGTTGATGAAATTTCCACTGCCCATATGCAGTTTATATATACCATGTGCAACTCTTAATCACTATTGTTGATTCATTTGAATATTACTTATAGATTAGAAATTTTCAATGTAAACTTATGTTTTTCCTTTATTAGTTTTCATGTAATAAACTATAAACAAACATTATTTTGGTATTTTGAATTTTGATCAACCAAAATACCCAATTGATCTTGGGCTATTATGTGAGGATCATATCTCATGTAGGTGCATCCTTTCATCAAACATCCAACAAATGATGGCAGACCATAATAATAAGAGTTTCCCAAATAAGATCCGCAACCCCCTTTATGCGTATCAGATAACTCAAAATTCCACCAGGTGACCCCATACTCCCTAGTGTATAGAACGAAGGTTATTATACCTATATAGATGTTGATATCGTCACAATGGGAATCAATTTATGATCATGAAACACTACAAAAGATATTTGAGGTGTATTTTTCCGAGTTAGAATCCCTCAAAGAAAATATGATTAAATTAGTGCATAATCTAGAATGGAAGCAAAACCGGGTGGCAGGGGCCTTCAACAAAAGGATCAACATTGTTTCATCCTTCAGGGTCACATGAATATGCCTCTAAGGACACCAATGATACACATGATGTAATGACTAAAATTTTCCCAGTTTCATTTTTTAAAAATCTCTAGGGAAATTCTGAGATCAAGCACTAAGAGAGCATGCAATTTCATGAACCGGTATGCCCAAAATGCTTCATTGAAAATTGATAAGATTAAAAATAGTGTATGTGGGGAATTTTGTTGAAAAAGTATAATAACTCTTAAATAGGTTCCTGGATTTGAAATCCAAAGGCACCATTGCATTCTAGATGGTGGGTTTACCTAGGGTGTGACATAACTTTAGTCTGCGCATTCCTCTAGTGAGAAAACAAGAAAATGGCTTAATCGTAAAAAAAAATTATTTAATTTTTCAAATCCATATAACTCCCAAATGATGACTGATATTGAAAATCTGATACAACCGTTGATCTCGTGAGGGTGTACTTTCATTAGGAAAAGCCTAACAGTGGACAATGCGGGCCATATGTGGAAAGTTGTTTTGGGGATGTCATTGTAAATAAAATAATTAAATAAAGATTTTTTTTTCAAATCCTATAACTCATAAATGATTTCATGGATTGAAATTCCGAAAGTACTATTGAGATCGTGAGGGTGTGATTTTAATAGGTGAGTTTTAACATGATGTGTGAACCTTAGTGGTCCTACAGACCTCAGTGGCGTGCAGATATCAGTGTCCCAGCAAACCTCAATGAAAAGCGGACCTGAGTGGCCTGGTAGATCTTAGTGACTCATCAGGGATGATTCCCTTAACTGTACAAGATATTCAACATTACGACTGATAGCCTTTCTTTGTATAAATTAGATTATACTAGTGTGAGTTTTCCACTACTACATGTGTAATTTTCATTGTGGTCTTTTCATTGTGATTGGTGGTCCCCACTGAGTATTGGGTTACTCACCCCTGCAGAGGTTTCACCTATACATGTCATGCCTATGCAGGTGACCATCATTTTGATTGATACCTTAGTGGTCCCGGACCAAGTGGTGCCCTGTGATATCAGATATGCGAGGTGTACTCCTATGACTTCAGGCATCTACTCTTCACCTACCCTTCAGGTAGGGTTTTCTATAGACCAGTTTCCAGAGACTTTTGTACCCTCTTTTTTATAGCTTGCCTTGTTTTTGGGCATGTATTATGGCCCCCTTTACTTTTAGCTTGTACAATTTAATCTTAATGTTTGTCTTAGTATCATGCATGTCTTCCTTTTATACACTGTGGGCTAGGGTTGTGAGTGTGTGTGTGTACATGTACTCAAAAAAATTCCTTTCACATGTATGATAATGCATTTGGCGCGAGTCACCAACCCCTTGCCTTTGGGAGGCAGGCATAGGGTAGTCACAGAAGGGACCCCGGGGGATGGGTCATGAAAAATTGGTATCAAATGGGGTCGATTCTACCATAAGAACCTAAAGTCTACGAGTTTTGTTTTGGGTAATAGTGTTAAGTGTTTCACAGAAAAATTTTAGCCTAGGGAGTCCAGTGTAGGTGCAGCCACGGACGTATCGATACACTAAGACCCTGAATTCAATTTTTCGAATCAGTATAAGAAGAAAATAGTTGTATGGAGATAAATTATGATACATGAATCATATAGGAATGAGATGAATTTTCCATTTCCTTCTTGAGTCACCTCCCCAAGTATACTCTATTGATCGTGGTACATCTAGTTTTGTTTCAATATGATTCCAAATTGATAGCCAACCAGAATTCCACTGCATGATCACGATGATGATCTGCGGGGTAATGAGATGGGTAAATGGGTTCGTACAAGAGAAAACACCACTGGGTGGTGTACCATCTAAAACAACACCTATGGAGTAGCAAGTGGTACTCATTGTACATGCGATTGAGATGTGTGGGCTGAGAGCACTTAACATTTTTCAGCGATAGAGACCCCTCATGTTTTGGGGTGATCTTAACTCACATGTGACTAAGGACTAGCTTGAGGTAGTGATTGATTTTTCTACCTAGTCAGGACCCCATTAGTTAGATGGAGGTCCTGGAAGTGAGCCCTCTATGTGGATCAGTAGGGATATGATGGGGATTAGGTTACCAGATCATATAATGGGGGGACTCTCCCATGGATAGAGCTTGAAAACCTTACTCAGAGAAGGGGGATCTCACAAAAAATCGAATGGTTATGCAATCCCAAGAGCTTCTACAACTTCAGCAAGATGACATAACGGTAGCTGAGTATTCATCTAGGCATACCTACCTATCTAGGTACTCGATGAATATGAAACGACCAGTGATTCATGGCTCCGACCTCCGAGAATGGTGTGTTTAGAGGCATCTGAGCAAACACTATTCCTTTGTTCATTCATACATATTCTAGGGTTCTAGAGAGTGGCATTGGGGTTGAAATTAATTTGGATGAGAAAATATAGCCATTAGATGTCAGCAGTGGGAATGTAAGAAGCTAACGTCAATCTTAGAGACTTGGATGTGTGAGATGTTCTGAGAAGAGGTCCCAAGGAAAGGTAGCTACAGCTCTGAGATCATAGTGCGAGTTCAGTCAGCTTTGGAATATGTAATTCGTTTCAAGAGATGTCATCAAACATCTTTCTTGGATTTTCAAGCCCGTTGTGCTGACAGTGAAACTATGGATGGGGCACTTGGGAAAAGACAGTGAAAGGAACAAATGAATCTACATGGTGGTAGATGTGGTAGTGGATCTAGTAGATCATCAAGTTGTGGTATACATTACGACATGTATCAACCACCGCCCTAATGTGTTTTACACTAGGTTTAGGGTGTTGGATGATAGGGAAAGTGGGTAGCTGCATGCGGTCATGGAATATGACTGAAGGAATACATTAATGATTTGAGTTACGATCTATGTCTACTCATAGTTTTCATACTAATAGAAACATGGG
This sequence comes from Viscum album, assembly GCA_963277665.1. Lineage (NCBI taxonomy): Eukaryota > Viridiplantae > Streptophyta > Magnoliopsida > Santalales > Viscaceae > Viscum > Viscum album. The sequence goes on from OY728128.1 coordinate 1,985,954,950, forward strand.
TAATCATTCCTTCTTATCATTAATCTTCTTAAAGAAATAGAATTTCTTATTAAACTGTTAACTTTACCCTTACATCTAGAGATACCTATAGGAGCTAATTCGATAATCACACTTATGTCAATGGTGTGATATGGCCCTTGAAGAGAGTGTTTCAATTAAAACATTTTCGTGGTATCGTTGATGCCTTAAGCAGTTACTTTGGGTATAGACTGGTCATCCCCAGATCATGCTCAGATTGACTATTTTAGGTAAATGGATGCGGTATGTCTTTAGCCTTGGAATGTGGTTTTCCTTGGTCAAGAAAAAATAAAACACATGAAGCACGATATAAACTCATCCATGGGATGGTTCAACTAATTACTCTTCAGTCATCCAACCTCACCCTTGTGATAGTGGATGTTTAGTGTTTTTAGTCCAAGAAGTTGTGGTGGAGTATGAGGAATTATTTACAAGAAGATGTTTCCATGTTTACGACCCCATAGGGATACAGACTTATGAATCATTCTACACCCCAAGATGGAACTGATATCAATATCAGTATATCAGAAAGATTACCCAGATCTTCGTGAGCTGAGGGTGTTGGTGGAAGACTTTAAAATGAAGGGTTTAGTGTGATAGAGTGTTTGAGGTTATGTGTGGATTACCGACATATTAACCAAGAGGTATGAGAGTACGAGTATCCACTACCAAAGTTTCAATGAATACAATGAACATTTCAAAGGGGAGGCCTTTCACGGGGATAGAAATACTTCTACATGCTTTATAGCAGTTATGGAATAGTTTGACGAGGACCCTGATATTGAGTTTTCCAGAGGAGGGAGTCGAGAACGTAGATTTTTTTCAATGCATCAAGGACCAGACATTGTTGTGTCTTAATGAAATGGAAAGCAGTAATTTCCTATGGTTCACATAAATTGAGAAATATTATCATAACTACATGACCTACGATCTTGAGTTAGTAGTGGTAGAATTCACATTGAAGATGTTGTGAAACTATGTTATGGGAAAAGAGTTTACCATATACTCTAACCACAAGAGTTTAAAGTATATATTCTCTTAGAAATATTTTAACTAGAGTCAGAGAAGATGGATGGAGTTTTATTGGGACTATGACTTCGAAGGGAAATTTGGAAGCAGATGATCTCAACAGGATATCCAGTTCGAATATTCTAAATGAGGAAACATAGTAGTTGGGCTCATTTCAATTATCCTTCATGGATAGAGATGATTAATATTACCTCTAATCTAGGGTTGTTACCCCTCCACTCTTAATGTGATTCAGGGAGGCACATCTCTATGATACCGACTATGAGTCTTTATGTGCTCAGTTTCCCACAAGGAATACCCTTGATGCATATTCAAAAGGTGGGGAGAACATCGTTCCTTTAAGATAATCCATAGTAGTAGTAGTGGATGCCAAGAAGGATGAGATGAATCGGGATATTCATGTGGATGTCAAGGAGAACATCATGGATGAGAGAATAGGTTGATGCTTGGCTGACCTATTGATATAAAAGATAAGCGTATGTTTAATCTGTTTCATGGTAGGTCAACACACCATGTTGAGTCCCAGTGCTTGCAAGGGGTTTATCTTTTCTTCCTTAGGGTGACTAGAATAGAGTGAGAAAGGATATTGACGAGCTTTGTGATTGGTTTATCACATACATTCAGGGAACGTGGTACTATCTGGGTGATCTTTGACCAAATCATCGTGTCGGTCAATTTATAGATTTTCGGGAACAAAGTCTTGAAGAGAGCTTGGGATGCCTCTGCCTGAAGGAGAGAGTTCGACTCCACCATGTCCAATAAATTATAGTCTTGGATAGAGGTTCATTATTTGTATTCTGGGTGTGTAAGGAATTCCAGGAGGAATTTGGGACTCAGCTGTTCTTGGGAACCATTTGAGGCCTTGTACTAGAAACCCTAAATGTTGGCAATTCGTTAGAATGACCCCAGAGAGTCAGTGCTCATATGCCTAAAGTTGGTGCGGGAAACTATAGAGATGGTGCAGGTCATCCCAGAGAAGATTAATAATGCACATAGCCATCATAAGTCTTAACTTTTAGGTGATGGAGACCCTTGGAGTTCGGGGAGGGAGACCATTAGTTTTTTGCTGTCTCTCCTCAATATGGGATACATAGATTTGGTTGGGGCGGCATGTTATCTTTGAGGTTCATCGAACTTTTTCTAATATTTTTTAGAGTGGATGAGGTGGCGAACCTATTGTATCTACCTCCGTAGTTGGAGCTGATGCACGACACCTTCCATGTATCCCAACTAAGGAGATACGTACATGACCCATCACACGTTAGTGACTGGGGAAAGCTGGATGTTGATGATTCAAAGACTTTTGTGGATTTTCTATTTGTGATCGAGGATAGATTTGAGAGGACTGTCTGTCGGAAATTGATTCCTCTAGTTCGTGTTCAGTGGTAGCACAAGAATCTCCAGGAGATAATATTGGAACGAGAGGCTCAGGTTCATGCTCATACCCTCATCTATTTGGGAATCCCTTGGTATGGATTTGGGGGTTATAAAGCCTTAAGGTGGGGAGAATATAATAACTTAGATTTTCCTGGTTTTATTTTTAGAAAATTTCTGGGGAAATTCCAAGACCAGGTGTTGAGACAAAATATGATTCTAAGGCTCAATATGAGGAGAATGGTCCGTCATAAATTTTCTAGTTTTTAAATAGTGTGTGTGAGTAGTTTTTCAAAAAACAATTGTGGAATAACACTTAAAAAAGTGACCATATTTGAAATCTTAAGGCACTGTTACATTCTGGATGGAATGTTTACCGTAGGAATGACATAACTTTAGTCACAACATTCCTCTAGTATGAAAAAATGAAAATATAATACCCGTAAATAAAATAAATAAATGAAACTATTTTATTTTTCATGTCATTATATCTCACGAACAGTGACTCTGATTGAAAATAGAATACCACCCTTGAGCTCATGAGGGTGTGCATTCCATAGGTAGATCTTAATATTGGTCAGAGTGGGCCGACTTTGTAATATAGATTTTTGGGAATGACCATAAAAAAAGTAATTAAATAAAGATTATTTTATTTTATATTTTCAAATCTTATAACTCATAAATTTTTACTTGGATTGGAAATCCGAGACTACCATTGATCTTGTGAGGGTGTTCTTTCTTTAGGCGGGGCCTAACCTCAACTGACATAGGTTGAGTGTAAAAATTAATTTTTGGGTGTTTTGAAGAAAAAATAAATTGATCAAAACAAAGTTTATTTTATTCAAAAATGTTTTGCGACAATTCAATATCGATCCATCTATTTCATTTCATAAATGAAACAACGTAACGATGCTATAACTCAAGCATAGAAAAAACGTTGTTTCGTTTAATAATGGAAACAACGTAACCACACGAAGACTCATCATAACAGAAACACAAACATTTTTTCCCCTCCATTGAGTTGATAAAAATAGATATAGAATCAGCATAGAACACTATAGTTCACTCTGATGCCTTAGAGGAAATTCTTTGTTGAACAGCGAGCGACGACAAATGTCGAGCATTGACTGATCGACGAAAAGATTCAGATCTAACTTTGATGGATTGAAGAATGATAAATTTAAGATTCACCCTTCATTAGTGATCGATCCAAACCCAGATAGGTGTTTATTTCAAAGATTTTTCCTCTCCCTTGTTATTACTTTCTATATGAAGAACGCAATTAAATTCCCTAAAAAATTGACCTGTGATTCGATCGCCTATGCAGGAATGGGATTTTTTCATGCTGGAAGTTATGGGAAGTTAGATTCAAATTTTATTTATTCATCGTTAAAATCTTATCAAGGATGAATCACACTTAAAGAACAAATTTCACGGTATTTCATTCTTCTATTCCTTGTGCGTCATTCTACATATCACTATTATTCTGTTCTTCATGACAAGATGGAAACTGTGGTCCATGAAGTACCATAGTGGTGGATCAACCTGGCATGATGCTGGGGTAGATGACGGCACTGGGTGAAAAACCACCGGTATAAGAGTTGGCGGTGGAAGAGGGAGAGTTGCAACCAAGTGGGCCATGGCCGCAACAAAAGGTCGTATCCAGGAGGGTCGTGGAGGTGGTATGGTTCTCCAGCTCGATGGTCGGTGGTGGTGGAACCGGCCATAGCCACCGTGGGTGGTGGGATAGGGCTGCTAATAGGCATTCAGCACCGGTGACTGTGTGCGAGAGGAGACAAGAAACAGAACTGCAGAGGAGTCCCATAGGAGATCTGCGGGCAATGACATATGGTCGCGGTCAAGGCGGGTCATGCTAGGGTGATGGAATGCGGTCAATGGACCTAAATCAAGGAGGCCAACGTGGACTGGGACAATGGGGGAACCAGGCAACTAGTCAACCGGGAGGACAGAAATCATCCCACCAATGTAGGTCAGGCCAGAGGAAGGGGTTCGGGCCGCTGGGCGGCCTGGATGGCTGGACCCTCTACTCATACCTGACCGGGACGAGTCTGGTCGATTCGATGTAGCTGGGCCGAGTCAGACTGAGCTCGGGCTCGACCAACCACATTTCACTAAAAGAGTCATACCTTCGAAAACATGCATCTGATTGAAGATCTATTTGCGGTGTTGGGACCAACATGATGAGACTGTACTTTTGACATACTCCAGGTGAGTTTTCATGGAATACATAGGTAGGTCACTTCTCTGATTAGGGTTTCTATGATAGCAGCCCCTTCCCCATGACGATGACAGTCGATGCACCAGTCCCTCCCCACTCATTGGGAGTGGGACCTCCCTCATCCCATGTGGTCACAACACTCTCCTTCTCCCACATCCTGAACCCGGACTGTCTCCTAGATTTCCCTTAAATCCCATTCATCCCCATAGTCCTATATCTATTCAAGGGTTTTATACAGTATTAGATCTTGACTTTGGAGTTCAACATGGCCTCGACCCCTCAGAATCTCTCCTTTATTGTGAAATTTAAGCATCACTACCCTTCGATTGACTCCTTCAATAGATTTAATTTCTAGTTTTTGGGATTTCCAGGCCGAGAAATGGTATGATTTCTTCATAAGAGACACATCATGATCCAATTTAGTTCAGAGGATGATCTGGTCAGGGCCTAGTCCAGTGCCCCTCCTTACTGCAATGGCTTCTGATTCTACCTCTTCAGGTGGATCTATGACTTTAATTTGGAGTGGTGCATCCCTACGACAATTAATTTGATACATTTTCCCATACTACCTTTACCTTTTCAAGACCCATAGATTATACTCATGCTTGGGAACCAGGTTGGTCGATACATATTCTCTGACAGTAGGACTAGGTTAGTATCACATTCTGCTTCTTCGCTCATCTGCATGGAAGTTTATGTATTGAAGCTACATAAGGATTTCATTTGGGTTACAGTAGAAGAAGAATATTGACACAATCAGGTAGTGTTTTTTGAATAGTTGGTTGACTTTTTATGTATATGTATGAAATTTGGTCAATCTCCGAATGTTTGTTAAAATCAACAGTTGAATAAGTTTTCAGGGGATACAAGAAAAGACTCAAGGTTTAGTGGTGGTGAAGGAATGACGGTGATTCAGTTATCTATATCTATCCCAAACAATGCGACGCCTATTTGTCATAAGTCTCAGGGTGAAATACATTGATTTTTGATATTTTCAGGTGGTTGGAGAGGGAATTAGGCCATATGATTCCCTAAAATGGTATTCTTATAGGTCTTTAAAGCTTGGAGATGGTCCATCTGAATGTTTTCATGGATTCATCTCACAATAATTCCAAAATGGCCGCTTATGGAGGGGTTCTAGGATTTGACACCGGCAAGGTATATGTGGTTGAAGATGGAGATGCAAGGACTCTGAAGGATGTATCTTATGCTGATGTGGTTTGTTCAAATCAAGGATCCTCAGAAATATTTGGGTCCCAAGAACCTGAGAGGCTTAAAAATGATGAAAATGATGTCCGGATGTCATGTATGAGAAGGGAATATCTGGTCCTAAAGCATGAAAACCACTTTGAGAGTCTAGATTCTAACATTCCAGAATAGGAGGGGGAAGCAGCTGGTCCGAAGGATCCGAATGAGGGGCACAGTGACCTCGAAGAGTCATCCAGTGATGACAAATCTTGGTCAATCTTGAAAGATAGTAATTATGATATTCATGGTGAAGGTATCTTTAATAAAAGGAGTAATAAGGTATGGAAAGGAAACATGAATGGTCAAAAAGATTATTCCTATTTACCCCTTCCAATGGAGACTATATCCGCAAAACAGATGAAAGCCAAGGCTAGTGCAGATGATCCCAAGGATTTAGATTCCCTTGACCGGGTGAAGGATGCCGTCATAGAGGTAGTTCCTTTCAAATAAATCATTAATGGTCATCATCAAGAGGATGTTGTGGTCACGACAAATAATATAAAGATGCTAATACATTCTGGTGAAGAAATGTTGGAGGAATTTCTGACAATTAAAGCCCCAGAAGAGGATACTGATCAAATGATGTGAAACACGCATAGAGTAGACACTACTAGAATTTCATGTTCTTAGATTGAAAGGAAAGACCAAATAACAATAATATGATTCAACGAGGGGAAGATCAACAAAGAAGAATACATGAAATCCGGGCATTATCTAGAACATCATTTTGAAGAACTCCTAAATATGATTTGGGTGCTTAGGTAGCTTCTATCCAATGGATATTGTTTAGTGATAATGATTTGAGGCATCTTAAACTTTTATGTGATAATTTTTTTAGTTTCTTTTAGTGAATGATCTGGTTATGCTATGCAAGTTATCACTTTTTCCCCTAAAAGTGTATTATTAATTAATAAAGTTATATTTCAGTCATTCAGTTTTTGTGGAAGCTGAAATACAACCAATGTATTGGGGAGTAGACCCTCCTATAATCAAGCACCCTATGAGTGGGAATTCTATGATTGGTTATAAGGCCCCGACCTTATAACATTACTTAATATTGAATTACATTGAATAATTCACACTGATGATATTTTCAGGTTTAGAGTTTTAGAGAATTAGGTCATAACTATTACATCTCAAAGATTACAAAGTAGACACATGTACACAGCTTCTATCTTTTCCACAAAATAGAAAACTCTTGAACAAAAGAGTCATGTACAGTTCCTTGTTTTAGACATCATGACATTTCCTTGATCCCATCCTTGACCCTATTCAACATTATGTCTTGTGAAAGCATTTCAAAAACATGGGATGAGCATAAAAATCTCAGTAAGGGTTATAACATTATGGATAAAAAACATCAGTACATGTATACATAAGAATCAATGAAATCATACTTTACTCATAAAACATAAACAATTTAACATACCTCATGAAATCATAAGATTTATGCGTAACTAAATAGAAATCATAAGGCATAATGGTAACTTGAGGAATTAATATCATTCTTACATAGGGAGTAACCCTCTTGGTTACGTTTGGAATAACCATCACAGTATGTACCCTAAATCTCTTTGGAGAAACCTTAATGTTTAACTCCTTCACGTTAACCAATGCATTAGAGAGCTATATCGGGCTCAGTCACCCTTTATCACGGAACCACCCATCATCATAAACAATTCCCAAGAACCATAACATAGTCATAACACATAACTTAAGAATAAATTAAATATAACATTCCAACATATACAATTTTAAGATATTGAAATAATTAATCCATTCTAAAAACCATTTCCAAAACCATTTAAAACATTTAATAAAGAGATCTTTGAATCAAAGTGTCCCATACCGCTTTGAAGATTTTAACATTTTAAACCATTAATATCCATATAAATAAATCCTTAAAACCATTTTGAAATAATGGATATTAATGATAAATATTTATAGGAATAAATCATTAAAACATTTATAACGATATTTTAGATAAAGGGTTTTAAAAAAATGAGAGACACTTGAATACAATAATTGAGGAATAAAATTTAATCAGAACATTATAATATCATGAGAATAAAGGAATTAAAGATATAATATTCCAAAGGATAGTATATACACCATATAAGAGTGAATTGGTGCATAACAATAATGAAGACTCAATAGAAATGTAAAATGAGATGAAATCCCCTGTAAAGAAGGTACCCTTAAATTAAGGATAAATCAATCTCATAATTATGTGTGAAAAATAAAAATACACCCAATATAAGTGGATATTAAGTGTAAACCAATAAAAGTTCATTCACACATATTAAACGGATGAAATATTCAATAACTAAATGTTTAACCCAAAGAAATCGAAATTGGATTAAGAAGATCCCTTGGTAAAATTCGACAGCCGAACGACGTCACATTAAAATTCAGAAAATGAGTTGATGAGAGATAAAAAGGGTATCTAATCTCTTGGAAATAAAATTTACATCAATAAGGATATAGAATAAAATATCCCAACATTACAATATGTAAATTAAAAGACCCAACAAAATAAGTCTTTTAAAAAGAGGAGGGTTAAAAGTTCCCTTACCAACTTTGGTAACTTTCGAAACATACACCCCATGAAAGAAGGACAATGGAAAATTTATGTAAATACTCATAAATGAATTTATATTACACATAGAGTAGAATAATGGGCAGTAAATATACCACTCAAAGGAAATGGTGGAAAATGTAGCATAAATCTCATGGGAATAAAAGTGAGATGAAAAATTCCTTACAAAAACTCGACAGCCTAACGGCGCCACTTAAAAATTCCAAAAATGGATTAATGAGATCAAATAGTGTCCCTCATAATATTAAAATAAAATGTAAAGCAAGAGGAATAAAAAATAAGATCCCCCAACATAACAAATAATATCTTTAAATAAGTGACATAAAGGAGAGTACTTAAAAACAAAGAGAGAGGTTGGATCTCTTACGAAAATTCGGCAGCCTAACGGCGCCAATCAAAACATCCAAAATGGATTGATGAGAGAAAATAGGGTCTCTCATTATATGAAAATAAAATGTACAGCAAGTGTAATATAAACTAACATCCAAATCATAAGAAATATGAGCTTAAAAATAATGACATAAAAGAGTGTACTTAAAAAGAAAGAGGGGTAGGTTTCCTTACGAAAATTCGGCACCCTAACGGCGCCACTTAAAAATTCTAAAAATAATAATCAATAAGAGTAAGAGGGGGTATTTCATCATATAAAAATAAAAATTACTGTATTGTTAATATAAAATAACATCCTCCAACATAATAACATGGAGCATAAATGAAATGATATAAAAGAGGGTACATGAAATGAAAGCGAGAGGTCGGATCCCTTACATCAAGTCCAACTTGTCTTGTTCGTTTCTTTATATTCCTGAATAATAAACTTTTGTCAATTTATAATTGATTAAGGGCCTACTTTAAATATTATTATTAATTCCATAACACATATTATAATTTTATAATAATTGGTTAATAATCTGAGTTCATATCAGACATTTTTGTCGATGTTTCGTACATGAGACAAAAATGAACTTGTTTGAAAATGATTGTCCATGTAGTTATAAGTAAATAATCTCCAGAATAGTATTAATGATTTAATTATCTTATATATCCATTAAATATTAATTTTATACTATTCCATAACATTTGGAGATAAAAATAAATGAAATTCACCATTCGTGGAGACCGTAGGCCGTACGTACGCATGAACGCTACTTTCATTTCTTTGACATATTAATGGAATTAAAAATAATTTAGACATATATATATATATTATAATTCTAGTATAATATATATGTTATATAGGTCACATAATTTCATTAATATTATTCTTTATATATTACATGTATTGGATGAATGAGTCACATCACTTGAGGGGCGGTAGTCCACACTTCCTCATATGAAATTATCGCATTTTCACAACATGAAAAGCTTAAAGGAATGTTTTAAATATAAAATTCAGAATCATATAGAAAACATAAATACCATATATATCAGATATAAAATATAGTGACATCATAATGTCCACCATGAAAGGTGTTAAGAGAAGATTGAACAATCATCGTTTCGTGAGGCAGAAATTCGTCATCCAAAGAAAAAGTATGTTCCTTAACTATTAGACGAAGGTGTGTATAAGTGTAGCTCGAATCCATCACATAAAAACATCATAGTATATTTAAGATACTGGTGTTGTTACACAATAAAGGAATGAAAATAGTTTAGAGGGTTGGAGAAGCAAAATAAAACAAAAGAACACAAGGGAATACATTACCTTTAAATAGGGTAACACTTTTTGATTTGAGCTCAATGGCTTCCTTGGAAAGAATTCAAACCAAATGTGAGGCTTCAATGATGAAGAGAGGGATGTGGAGAGATTAAATGGGCAGGATCTGGCCAAGAAAAAGGCTTGAGAGGTGTGGGTAAGGAGGTAGAGGTGGGGGCCTTTTATAAGAGGAGAGGAGGGGCACTCTTGCAAAGTCAAAAACAGTTACATTATTTTCAAATGAGTTTCGGATTTTAAAGGTCCCACATTAATATATTTCTAGGATAAGGTGATAAGGGTTCCAAATACACCCATAAAATAGGTTTTTGACATGTATAGGTCTTAGAGTTTACATTATCTTTTCATTTTATTTAAATCCTTAAATAATGAGGTAATCGTGGCATCATCATTATGTCATAACTAATTTAATTTATTTAATGTCTAAAAGTTATAAATAAAATACAATGATGTACGAAATCTCTTTATCTCTCCAATTACTATTTATCGTAAAAAATATTACTTCTGTAACCCCATGTAAAAATTGTTTTAGTAAAACAATACATGTTTGTGTCATTTTTACTTTTACTTTAAAAAAGGCATTAATGTCATTATCTTACCCAAGTGGCTCCATGGGGTCCCAAAAATCATTCCATGGGTTTTATTGGTCGTCCATGACCCATAAAATAGGGTTAGGACAAGTTTCAAGATATTTTCATTTTATTATAATATCATTTTTAAATTAAATCACATTAATTACCTTTAATCGCAATTAATAAAACATAAAAGTTACTATTCACAAAAAATTATTTTCATCTCATTGAACCAAATTTTAATTCCTAATGAAAACCATGTATGTCAGATTTTTTAAAATCAAATCACAGAAGTGATAAAGTTTCATTTAAATGAAAAATCAGTTTCATTATCTACCACTTAGTTGTTTCACTATTCATAAAAAAATGTAGTTTTTCAGAAAAATACCAAAAATTCATCCTAAGCTATATTTGATACTCCGAATTAAAAAATGATGTATATTTTACAAAATTCAAAACATATAAGTTTCAATAATTAATTTAATAATTAATTCCCGCTGTAAAAACAAATAGCTTGTTTTTAAGAAACAATATCTATTAAAAGTTTAACACTAGTTTAAGTCCAATTTCAATGTGAAATTATTTTCAATGACCACCATTGGATTAAAAGGTAAAAATATAATCTAAATACTCTTTAATATAAATTAAAAAGATAATCTATTCATATAAATAAATCAGATTAAAAGGAGGTTTTGAATTAAAATGCATCATTTTCACTTAAAAATGATCTTTATCGGAAAAATAACAAAAATGTACACAAAGTAAATATTGATGTACAGATTCTAAAGAAGGATTTTATTTTGTCATATACAACATATAAAATTGTCAAAAGAATATTTAAAAAAGGTTCCCCATCAAAAGGAGGTTAATCGACCTTTTAAAGAATATTAGATGATTTATGCTTAAAATTGGATTCATTTTCATTTTACGCCTCTAACATTTATTGGATAAAAGTAAAAATATTTGACAAACATATATAATAATTTTGAATTTAGTTCCATTCTTTCCCTCCATTACAATGGATAGGCGTTAACTACAATTTAAAATAATATTATTTTATTATTAGAGTGCAACGTAAGATTTCAAAGGAACTCGTTGTCACGTATTGGGTATGCCATCGAGGATAGCGTTCCCATTAAAGTAATATTAAAATTTTATTCAGAAATATTGATAAACATTATAATTTAATATTATCTATTTACTAGGGATGTTACATCCTTCCCCCCTTTTGGGAATTGCGTCCTCACAATTTCAAAATTGGGCTTGGAAACTCCATTGACTGTCCCACACCAGAACAAGAGTCAGTAAAACTATCACTTAAAAAGAATTGGAGAGAAGTACAAATGTCACCTGAGTTAACCCATACTAGGATTCCAAGTATGAAAATATGGATATGGAGGAAAAAACAAAGGGTCATGTTCTGATGGAGAGTGATAGTAAACATGTCTTGGAGAAAGATAACCATAAGAAAATCACAAACCTGTGACGGGTTAAACGGTATTGGATTTACCGGTAGGAAAAGTTAATGGAAAACATTTTTTTAAGTGACTTTTCAATTGAGGAATTTAATTTTGAGCTTAACTAAAACATAAGGAAACATACTTATTTGTCATGTTGACTATTAAATTTTTCTATATTTCTTCCACAAACTCATATTTTCTCCAAAAGATGAGTATTTAGGATGACTTGTTTACATTAGGAGGGATATAATCAACTTCTAGAGAATAACCTAATCCACAAAATAGAACTATATACTTCCCATGTCTTTAGAACTTAACCAAAACTAAAACAAAAATGGTTAGTATGAGATCAGATAATATCGGAAATGGAGAATCCTTTATAAAAAAATATGTTCTTAATCTCCAAAATTTGTCAAACAATACCCAAAGTTCAACAAAGACCATTCAATAAACAATTTGTCCATAAAATTATTCAATATAAACCAAATAATGATTGAAACCCAAATATTTGAAGGATTTAATTAGATAGTCTTCGAAGGTAAAAATTAACATTTATCTCCAAATAACATTAGTTTATCCTAAAGTCCCATATTGAAAAGTAATTAACCTAATCACATATCCCCCATTATAGGTTAATCATTTCCATAGATAACCCAAAATAAACTTACTGTTTATTTCTAAAATCATCTAACTAAAAAGTATTAGTCAAACTAACCAGGGACTTCACGTTGTCCAGTGGTAGGCGTTAAATACCAGTCGCACTTTTGTTGTGGGTTCGATTCCCACATCTTTGTCCGACGCGGCGGCTTGTTACACAGTCTGGGTGTTGTCCTTTTCCCAAAACTATATAATTCTTATAACATTCCCCAAAAAACGATAAAATATTCAAAAATAACCATAACATAATTTAACCTCAAGCATATCTCATGTCGTTCAGATTCCATCATAACATATAGTAGCCCATAATTACCCCAAAAGTAAGGATCATATAACCCCTAATGGTTACCTTTATAATTAATACCTGAAATTCCACATCAAGTTGGTCATCTAGTACATGATGCATTATGAGAGCTCACCATGGTTCAAGTGTTTGATCATGACTCCTTGATAGTTGGTTTATAACAACCATGAGATTCCTCATTGAATCCCCCATTTCATCAAGTCTCTTAATCAGAGAACCACCATAGTTTCCTTCAAACCCATTGTCACTTTGGTGCCTGCTAGATCCACCCATTTACTAAAAACATAAATGTTAGTGTGAGTATATCAACAAAAGCATCATGTACCAATGAGGAAGATAAACACTAAGATATACTTACTCATTCAATTCATCTAAAACTAGGACTCTTTCTGAAATTCTAACCATTATGGCAATGCCACTTATGCTTAGAGAATACCCTAACCTCTAAAGTTATCTAAACTGACCTCTGATAACAACTATAAGGTCCCAACCTTATAAAATTACTTAATATTGAATTACATTGAATAATTCACTTTGAGGATCTTTTCAGGTTTAGAGTTTTATAGAATTAGGTCATAACTATTACATCTCAATGATTACAAAGTATACAGATCTACACAGCTTCCATATTTTCCACAAAATAAAAAACTCTTGAACAGAAGAGTCATGTCGAGTTCCTTGTTTTAGAAAGCCTGACATTTCCTTGATCCCATCCTTAACCCTATTCAACATTATGTCCTGTGAAAATGTTTCAAAAACTTGGGATGAGAATAAAAAGCTCAGTAAGGTTTATAACAGTATGGATAGAAAACATTATTCCATGTATACATAAGAATCAATGAAATCATAATTTACTCATAAAAAATAAGAAATTTAACATACCTCATGAAATCATAAGATTTATGCATAACTCAATAGAAATCATAAGGCATAAAGGTAACTTGAGGCATTCTTAACATTTTTATGTAGGGAGTAACCCTCTTGGTTACGTTTGGATTACCCATCACAGTATATTCTGTAAATCTCTTCATAGAAACTGTAACGTTTAACTCCTTCGTGTTACCCAATGCATTGGAGAGCTATATCGGGCTCACCCGCCCTTTATCACGGAACCACCCGTCATCATAAACAATGCCCAAGAACCATGACATAATCAGAGAACATAACATAAGAATAAATTAGATATAACATTCACACATATAACATTTTATGATATTGAAATAATGAATCAATTATAAAAACCATTTCCAAAACCATTTAAAACTTTTTATAAAGAGATCTTTGAATCACAGTGTCCCATTCCACTTTGATGCTTTTAACATTTTAAACTATTAATATAATTATAAATAAATCCTTAAAACTATTTTGAAAACAAGGATATTAACGATAAATATTTATAAGAATAAATAATTAAAACATTTAAAAGGATATTTTAGGTAAAGGGTTTCTAACAAAATTAAAGACACTTGAATACAATAATTAAGGAATAGCATTTAATCATAACATTATAATATCATGAGAATAAAGGCATTCATGATATATTTTTCCAAAGTACAGTATATACACTATATAATAGTGAATTGGTTCATAACAATAATGAAGTCTCAATAGAAATGTAAAATTATATGAAATCCCCTGTAAAGAAGGTACCCTTAAATTAAGGATAAATCAATCTCATAATTATGTGTGAAAAATATAAATACACCCAATATAAGTGGATATTAAGTGTAAAACAATCAAAGGTCATTCGCACATATTCAAAGGATGATATATTAAATAACTACATGTTGAACCCAAAGAAATAAAATTTGGGTTAAGAAGTTCCCTTGGTAAAATTCGACAGCCTAACGACGTCACATTAAAATTTAGAAAATGAGTTGATGAGAGATAAAAAGGGTATCTCATCTCTTGGACATAAAATTTACATCAATAAGGATATATAAGAACATATCCCAATATTAAAATATGTAAATTAAAAGACCCAACAAAATGAGTCTTTTAAAAAGAGGATGGTGAAAACTTCCCTTACCGACTTGGGTATCTTTCGAAACATACACCCCATGAAAGAAGGACAATAAAACATTGATGTAAATACAAATAAATGAATGTATATTTCACAAATAGTAGAATAATGGGCAGTACATATACCACTCAAAGTAAAAGGTGGAAAATGTAGCATAAATCTCATGGGAATAAAAGTGATATGAAAAATCCCTTACGAAAACTCGGCAGCCTAATGATGCCACTTAAAACATTCAAAAATGGATTGATGAGATCAAATATGGTCTCTCATCATATTAAAATAAAATTTACAGAAAGTGTAATATAAAATAACAGCCCCTAACATAACAAATAGGATATTAAAAAAGTGACATAATGGAGTGTACTTAATAAGAAAGAGAGAGGTTGGATCTCTTACGAAAATTCGAGAGCCTAACGGCGCAAATCAAAACTTCCAAAATGGATTGATGAGAGAAAAAAGGGTCTCTCATCATATGAACATAAAAAATTACAGTAATTGTAATATAAACGATCATTCCAATCATAAGATAGATTAGATTAAATGTAATGACATAAAAGAGTGTACTTAAAAAGAAAGAGAGGGGTAGGTTCCCTTACGAAAATTCGGTAGCTTAACGGCGCCACTTAAAAATTAAAAAAAAGAATTGATGAGAATAATAGGGGGTATATCATCATATAAAAATACAAATTAAATTATGGTTAATATTAAATTACATCCCCCAACATTAGAACATGTAGAATAAATGAATTGACATAAAAGAGGGTACTTGAAAAGAAAGCGAGAGGTTGGATCCCTTACCTCAAGTCCAACTTGTCTTGTTCGTATCTTTATATTTCAGAATAATAAACTTGGGACAATTTATAATTGAATAAAGTAGTCTTTAAAGATTATTATTCATTTCATAACACATATTATAATGTTATAATAATTGGTTAATAATGTGAGTTCATATCAGACGTTTTTGTCGATGTTTGGTACATGAGTCAAAAATGAACTTGCTTGAAAATGATTGTCCATGTAGTTATATGTAAATAATCTCCATAATAGTATTAATGATTTAAATATCTTATATATACATTAAATATTCATTTTATTCTATTCCATAACATTTGGAGATAAAAAGAAATGAAATGCACTGTTCATGGAGAAGGTAGGCCGTACGTACGCATGAACACTACTTTCATTTCTTTGACATATAAATAGAATTAAAAATAATTGAGAGAGATATATATATTATAATTAAATTATAATATATATGTTATATAGGTTACATAATTTCATTAATTTCATTCTTTATAAATTCCATGTATTGCATGAACGAGTCACATCACTTGAGGGGGAGGTAGTCCACCCTTCCTTGAATGAAATTATCACATTTTCACAACATGAAAAGCATAAAGACAAGTTTAAATATAAAATTCATAAGAATATAGAAAAACTAAATATGATATATATCATATATTAAATATAGAGACATCATAATGGCCACCATGAATGGTGTTAAGAGAATATTGAACAATCATTATTTTGTGAGGCAGAAATTCGCCATCCATAAAAACAGTATGTTCTTTAACCATTAGACGAAGGTGTGTGTAAGTGTAGCTCGAATAATACACATAAAAAAATCCTAGTATATTTAATATACTGGTTTTGTTACAAAATAAAGGAATAAAAAGAGTTTAGAGGGTTGGAGAAGAAAAACAAAAACAAAAGAACACAAGGGAAGACATTACCTTTAAATCAGGTAACTCTTTTTGATTTGAGCTCAATGGCTTCCTTGGAAAGAATTCAGACCAAATGTGAGGCTTCAATGATGAAGAGAGGGATGTGGAGAGATGAAATGGGCAGGGTGTGGCCGATCCAAAGGCTTGAGATGTGTGGGTAAGGAGGTAGAGGTGGGTGCCTTTTATAAGAGGAGACGAGGGGCACTCTTGGAAAGTCAAAAAAAGTTACATTATTTTCAAATGAGTTTTGGATTTTAAAGGTCTCTCAATGATAAATTTCGAGTATAAGGTGATAAGGGTTTTAAATCCACCCATAAAATAGGGTTGTGACATGTTTAGGGCTTATATTTTACATTATCTCCTCATTTTATTTAAATCGTTAAATAATGTGGTAATCGATGCATCATCATTATGTCATAAATAATTTAATATATTTAATGTCTAAAAATTATAAAAAAATACTATGATTTAGGGAATATTTTTATCTTTCCAATTAATATTTATAGTAAAACATATGACTTATATAACCCCATGTAAAAATTGTTTTAGTAAAACAATACATGTTTGTGTCATTTTTACTTTTACTTTAAATAAAAGGCATTAATGTCATTATCTTACCCAAGTGGCTCCATGGGGTCCCAAAAATCTACCCATGGGTTTTTTTGTCGGCCATGACTCATCCAATAGGGTTAGGACAACTGTAAAGATATTTTCATTTTATTATAATATCATTTTTACCTTAAATTACACTAATTACCGTTAATCGCGATTAATAAAACATAAAAGTTACTATTCACCAAATGTTATTTTAATCTCATTGAACCAAATTTTACATACTAATGAAAACAATGTATGTAGGAGTTTTGAAAATCAAATCAAAAAAGTGGTATAGTTTCATTTAAATGAAAAATCAGTTTCTTTAACTACCACTTAGTGGTTTCACTATTCATCAAAAATTTATGTTTTTCAGAAAAATACAAAAAAATCACCCAAAGCTATATTTGATACTCAAAATTCAAAAATGATTTTTATTTTACAAAATTAAAAACATATATGTTACATTAATTAATTTAAGAATTAATTTCCGCTGTCAAAACAAATATCGTGTTTTTAAGAAACAATATCTATTAAAAGATTAACACTAGTTTAAGCCCAATTTCAAAGTGAAATTAATTCAATGACCACCATTGGATTAAATGGTAAAAATATATTCTAAATACAATTTAATGTCATTTAAAAATATAATCTATCCATATAAATAAATCATATTAAAAGGTGGTTTTGAATTAAAATGCATCAGTTTCACTTAAAAATGATCTTTATCGGAAAAATAACAAAAATTTACATAAAGTAAATTTTGATGTCCTTATTCTAAAGATGGATTTTATTTTGTCAAATACAACATATAAAATTGTCAAAAGTATATTTAAAATGGGTTCTCCATCAAAAGGAGGTTAATCGACCATTTAAAGAATATTAGAAGATTTATGCTTAAAATTGGATTCATTTGCATTTTATACCTCTATCATTTATTGGATAAAAGTAAATATATTTGACAAACATATATAATAATTTTGCAGTTAGTTCCGTTATTTCTTGCCATTATAATGTCTAGGCGTTAACTACCATTTAAAATAATATTATTTTATTATTATAGTGCAACTTAAGATTTCAAAGGAACTCATTGTCGCGTATTGGGTACGCCATTGAGCATAGAATTCTCTTTAATGTAATATTAACATTTTATTCAAAAATATTGATAAATGATAGAATGTAATATTATTTATTTACCTGGGATGTTACATTGGTTATGATGAGAAGGTTGTGATGAAGAAGACCTCAGTGGCTCAGTAGACCTCACTGATGTCAGACCTTAGTGGCCCAACAGAACTCAGTAAGGAGTGGACCTCAGTAGCTCATCAGACCTCAGTGACGTGCAGACCATAGTGGCCTAGTAGACCTCACTGATGAGTAGAGCTCAATGGCCCAGTGTAACTCAATGAATTGTGGGCCTCAATCGCCTAGCAGACCTC
Organism: Viscum album; assembly: GCA_963277665.1. Lineage (NCBI taxonomy): Eukaryota > Viridiplantae > Streptophyta > Magnoliopsida > Santalales > Viscaceae > Viscum > Viscum album. The sequence goes on from OY728128.1 coordinate 1,985,973,944, forward strand.
AGTGACTCATCGGGGATGAGTCTCTCAGTAGTACAAGATGTTCATCATTACGAGTAATAGACTTTCATTATATACTTTAGAATATACCAATGCGAGTTGTCCACTACTTCATATGTACTTTTCCTTGTGATTTTTTATTTGTATTTTGGGGTCCCTGCTAACTATTGTGTTACTCACCCATGTACAAGATTCACATGCATGTGTCATGTCTTGTCCAGACGACCGACATTTTGATAGAGACTTTGGTGGTCCAGGACGAGGCGGTGCTCAGTGAGATCAGATAGGTGAGGCATAATCCTACGGCTTGAGGCTGGAACTCATCACCTAACCCTCAGGTATGATTTTCTCTGGATGGGTGTCTAGAGACTTTTGAACCCTCTATTTTTTCACTTTTCCTTTGTTGGGATTCTATTCTGGCCCCCTTTACATTCATCTTGCATTGTTTACTCTCTATGGTTGTCTGGGTAGAATTCATATTACCTTTTCAGTAGTGTGGGTTAGGGTTTTTATTGTGTGTGTCTACATGTATTCAGAAATTGCCTCCAACATGTAGGATAATGCCTTCAGCACTAGTCCCCAGCCCATGACGTTTGGAAGGTGGGCTTGGGGTAGTCATGGAATGGGCCCCAGGGGATGGTTCATGACATGTGAGTAATCCATCGATACATGAACCCAAGTGTGAAGGACGTGACATTATTCATTATTTATACTTTCACGGTGCCTACTCATTGATCACCATGGATGTGAAGCATATCATACCTCCCACCAATTCTAGGATACAAAAGTGAAACATTTCATGAAATATCCCTTATTAGTCTTAGTTGTATGACTTCAAACTACAAAGATAACATCAAATTAATATGATGTTTAACTATACATAAACATCCTCAGCATGTAAAGTTACATTCTAACCTTACCATGTGTGATAAACATGGGACACCTCAACTGATAAATGTGACATCGCCTATGTTAAAACTACGTGTGGAATGATTTACAACTCCATTGGATACATAGTGACTCCCATCCTTTTCACCAAGCTACAAATTCATTCTACCTTAGTGACAAGCATTGGATGTATCATGAGATAATTATTCAATAATGCTCAGACCTTGTCTTTGTGCCCAACAACAAATTCACTCTCTCGTTTTTTACGAGCATTGGATGAATAATCATATGATTCTGAAATTGTGCCAAACAATCCCTATTGTCCTCATCGTCATGTGAAAAAGGAAATCATAATCCACACTAGTGCCACTGAAGAAATATGACCAAGGAAGTTTGCCTCCCCTTGTGGAACCCATGGTGGTTTCCTGTTGCAATGGAGGAAGCTCACTGCTCGCTGAGGGAGATGGAGTTGGTAGATCAAGATCCTCCATAGTCGTGCATCTTGAGACTGGTCATGTGCGCCAGTGATGGAGATCACCACTGGCATCGTATGAAGATGATGGAACTAGGAAAACCACTGATTTGGCTGCCCCTGTCGTTCCATCGCTGCACCGAAATCTCACTGGAGATATGGAGAAGATGGACTGATCCTTCACTGCTAAGGGAGATGAATGGAGGAGACCAGCTCACGCATGCCACTAATGTCTCCACTGACTGTTGAACCCCTATTCTGTGCCACCATGTGAAGAGGGAACCACCACGAACTAGATCTGCCACAATGAAGATGAGCGAGGGCTCAAAAATCCCTTAAATACTAAAGTAGGCTAATGCACTTTCATCAAAAAAAGAACAAAAAGAAAGAGAATAATAATAAAAATAAAATTAATCAAAAAGATATATATATATATATATATATAGTGATAAAAGTTAAAAAATAAATGGATGAAATAAATTAATTTTTGTATTTGTTGTACCTATTTGTAGTGACATCTAGGCCCACTTACCAAGGCCCAATGTAATCCAAATCAGAACCTAATTTGTTCATTGTAGTCGTTCTATTAAAATAAATTCGATTTGTTTGAATCACATCACCTTCAAAAGTACATGGAGGTTGATTGTGGGAGGATTTCACATCAATGAAAAAATATAATTCTAACTAAATCTTCCTTGATCCATCCCAGCTATACATGTGACATCCGTCAAGCTAAAGAAAGAACTCATCACTACACTGAGGCGGGGAATAATACTTCATTGATTATAATTAATTTTCCCTAAACCTAATTTAGTAGAATTATACATATGCTAATGATAATTCAACACTACTAGAGATTTATTTCTACATTTTTAATTCAATTTAATATGTTTTGTTCCTAATTTACGATGTTACTATATTCTCCCACCTCATTTCATCATGTTTTCTCAAATATTTGTGTCATGTTCATAAAATTATCTCTTAAACTCTGATTCATAGAGAACTACCCAATGGATAATACTTCGAGAGATATCTCACATGAACTTGTAATTTTAATTTTTTTTAATTTTCATCCTTAATGTGAAAGTGATTTGGGAAATAGTAGATTTATGATATTCCCCTAATCATTCAATGAACATCTGCATTCTCCACTCTATCATGTCAATTATATTTCACTCTATTGGTTCATGGTGCATGTTAATAGGGCACTATGGACTGAAGGATGAAAAAAATACGATTTAGTTAGTGTTGTGACTTTGAATGCCTTGATTAAGTGTGTCAATTGCACCTACATTTTAGAGGAGATGGAAATGGGAACACATGGGAAGATTTCAATATTGTATGTTGAGAACCACATATTAGATGGAGGATCAAAATTGATGAATGATATTGACAAGATCGTTGGATGACAATTCATGAGGATAAAAAAGAATTTGTGTGATCGACTATGGATCCAAACCACTTTCACCCAAACTGTGTCTTCTGTTTTAATTATTTTAAATTCAACCAAACAAAAATAAAAAAAAATTATTGTTTTTAAAATTATGTGAACAAAAGAAAAATAAATAATAGATTTACAGTAGAGATATTTCGACCCAAAAACACTCCTTGGGAAATGATCTTGGTCATCCCTATACTGTATTCCTATATTTTCAATAAAATATAATTTTTTTAACCTTAGCCCGCAACAACCATGTGATCAACCAGTCACTATAGGTTGGAATAAGGCTCGAGTTTTCACTATCATTAACACATTTGTAATTAGTATAATTAATATTTTCAATTTCTATTTGATTTTAGTTTTATTCTATATTTTTTCTCTCAAATCTATGATACAAATCACCGTGAGACTATTGTTTAATGGATCCTCACCCATATTACCTGTATACATTGTCACAGGAACCCCTAGAGAACAATAAATGAAAACCCCAATAGTAGCCTTTAGAATACACAAATGGGTGGGTGGATGGAACATACTTTTTTATGGAAGACAACTATCATCAAAAACACATTCACACACACCATAATAATAAAGAAGAACATACACTGGATGAAATTCAGGTCAATTCCCCTATACTGAAGGATTTTCAACTAAAAGGGAACTGGCAATTGGAGGAATATAAAAAATGGTTAAATAGTTGAGTAGAATTTTAGTTGAAAATAACTATTTCCATCCAAGTGCTTGTAGAACAATGGAAGCAATAAAAAGATTAAGATCTTGAGCCCCTGATCTATTCCCAGGGATATATTCAAGTAGAGGAAGAATATTTTTTAGAGTCGGAGGATCTCAAACTATTCACCCATGAACACATCAAACACGAACTCATTTGTCATGAAAATAAACCCAGAGTTAAAACTGTGTAGGGAGATCCATTTTAAAACTCTTCAATATATTATTTTATTGAATCTCAACTCTCTAACAATCACCCTCCTATTATTAATGAAATCATAGAATCAAAAGATTTTTTATTGGACCTTTATAATAAATATGAAATGGATGTTCTCACATTTTATGAAAAAGTGGAATTCCAACTCTTAGATCTATCTGTATAATATAAATTCAAAGTGAAATTTCACATAAAAAGGACCTTAATGCTGAAATTAAGAAGGGAGATACCACTGCACTAGATGAATTTCATTCTATATTTTTTCAAACTGAATTATCTTATAATCTCCCTTGTATAAGTTTACAAACTTATCCCAACTGATGCCTATCATGGATGATGAAGAGGATTAATGTGAAGGATAATAAATTGAGGATAGAATTGAAAACCCAAATCCACAAGCATTGAAAATTAATTTTCAAGGGTGTCGTATAAGCAACAAATGACTCAACATGGGTTATATGGGGGAGTGAATCAATCCTTAAGCTCATTTTTTTTCTCAAAAATAAGTTTTACATCTTAATCTCCCATATTTTTAGATTCCATAACCCACCACTTTTTTATTGACCTCAGATACAGTTGAAAAAGTGTTCCCAATGAAAACATCCCTTGAAGAAAAATTAGTGATGGAAATAGTAGAATAGAAACTAGAGCTTATGGAAATTGAGGAAGTGGTAGACCAAAACAATGAAAAATAGTTGGAAAAGGACTCCATTGGTAAACTACTAATTTTTTAATAATAATACTCTCTAGTGGATAGTAAACTTAAAATACATTGGAATATTGACAAATTTGAAGAACAGTCGAGGAAACTAGTCTGGGACAATAGACACACTACCGCTTAGGAAGTGGCTCCAGATGAAGAAGCTCTCAGACTTGTGGCGATGTCACTATTCCCTTAATTAAACAATGATCATCAATTAGAGGGATGAAAAATAGTAGAATAATAATTCCATGTAGTCCCTCATGTTGAAAAAAATGTAGAATCTGCTACTTATGATGGGGGAAACATTGATCAGAACCTACATTTTTTTTATTCTTATTTATTTGAATTACCCACTAACTCTCCATTATTTGAATATGTCAAAGAAGAATAACTGGAGATTCCATTGGAAGATGAGAAAGCAACAATAGTTGTGATAGAACCTGAGGAGACTCCGTACATCATCATGCCACCCCCACCTTACCTAAGACATTGCAATAATTAGGGGGTAGGAATGAATAACATTTTATAAGGGGACCTCTAGGAAGAAGAATAGTTAAACAGTTTTTGGAGAATGTGCATGTGTAGGTTATTACAACAGAATCTCATCCCACCAAAAATTGGGGATAATAGTGGTGAAAAAATAGAAGTTAATATCAGTTTTTAACTGACGTTTTTAAAAGGGATTTAAAAAATCTAATTTTTGGTGTTAATTTTTTGAAAACTGACTCCGAAAATGATCTTGGTTAAGGGTTTCAACATCAGTTTGGGGAATAACACTATCGAAAATGGAATATTAAAACAAATAGACGTCAGTTTTTAATAAAGCAATGATGAAAGATAAATTATTTTGTTGAAAAATTGAAAATATTACACATTCAAAATTACCAAACCCATGTAATAATGACACAATATACAATAATCAAACAATATTTATTATTATCTAAAAATCTATAATTTACTTTCTTTTATCAAATTAATCAAAAACTTACAACATATTTTTATTATGAAGTAGAATTAAAATACACATTACGGAAATTTACATCATGCTAATTATTGGTTATTGTTGAAGCATTCATTTGATTATTAGTGTGTTCAAACACAGATTATATCAAAATAATATGTTTTTTGAACCCAAATGTAATATTATTCATAAATATTTGAATATAGATACCTCAAATACTTATCGAACATAAGCAATTGTTATCAAAAATAGATTGAATATGGGTACAATCAGATTGAGAATAAGACAAGGAATCCTTGAATGCCTACAACACCATTGAATGATATGTGATATAAAAATAGAATAATATTGTATAAAATATAAAAAATTTAATACTACTAACCTTTTCAAATTTGGTAGTTTCCCCACTTGTGATTATCTCGTACATGAATCGTAGAATATAAAAACCACATTCAACATGTCCTTTTTGATGATTACACTACAGTTATAAAACATAAAACTGATAATAAAAAATTATATATAACAAAAATTCTGAAGAAAATATTATATAAAAACTAATTACATGTACATAATCATTTTTAATTTTATTTTATGTCCATATCAAAATGTATTCCTTGTTAAATTTTTTCCATGAACTGCATTTTCATATACATGAACAAATAATACATGTCTAAACAATGAGAAACATAATGATCTTATTGAAAACAAAAAACAAATCTTACTTGTCTAATAAGGTGGAAAATATTTTATGAATATTCCCTAATAAATAAAAAACCAATATAATGTGTATTAACTTGGGAATAATATTCATAACATCTAATTCCCCATATAATACAAAAATTTCACAATTATTGACATTATAATGATCGTTAGTCCATAATGATGTTTCTGTTCATACTTATCAATAAATGTAAAAAACCTATACTCAATCATCAAATGTTATAATCTATCATATATATATATATATATATTTATATATTCCACTCTATCAGTATTCTTCTCTTGTTATACTTCCATGGAAATGAATTCTAGATCATTAAAATTGTAAATTCCTATACATTAATTTTATAGAAGACACATGTGTAGATGCCTAATTTAAAAAGAAAAATAGTTAGTCAAATTTAATCAATCTTTTATTAAATAAATACAAATTCAAATGTTAATGTACTGACATGGAAAATAACTTCACAACATTCAGGACAGGATCTTTAAAATAAACTAGATGCATGATATCTTCTTTGAGTAATTTCAATGGATATTCTCTTTTGCATATATCAGTTGTCATCTGGAACGCATAGATATAATTCAATGAAGAAGATGTCTGGGATACTATTTGTATCCCATAAGAAATATCTGTATTATCTACAGTCGATTATTCATTTACATTTTGTTTTATTTATGTAGCTTCTTTTTCTTTCAGATAATCCTATATATGTTATATGTCTGAAATATATCAAATAAAACCAGTTTTCCAAAGTAAAAATGAACCAGACTATCCCCAACTATGGCAATCTCTTCAGTAGAAAATGGTAGTAGAGCATTATGATCTATAATATCGAGTACTGATACTCTAACCTAACCCATTTACATAGGTAGGTGATATATTTAATCCCCCAAAAAATACATGATTACTAACTCAATAATATATATATGAGGATCTACAGCAAACAACAAACAATATACGTTTTGGTCTGAGTGAGGTGGTGAAGGATCAAAATACAAAGACGGGGCAGTGTAGTTCTGGGGAGAAGGATAAGATGGAAGAAAAATGCAAAAAATATATTAGTGATTATAATTTATAAAATAGAATAATTGATGATAAATAAATAATATATTGATTAGTTCAAACGAGGAGGTGGTAGATCAAAGTAAGAAAATGGGGCAGGGTAGTCCGGGTAAGCAGGATGGGAAGACAGAAATATGGGGTAGGGTAGGGAGATGGGGTAGGGTAGTTAGATGGGGTAGGGTAGTCCATGTGAGAAGGCTCAAAAGGCTGAAAAATGAAAATGTTATATTTGGGTTTATAATTTATAAAATAAAAAAATTGATGACAAATAAATAATATATCTAGGAAGTCTTCTCATATAGGGAATGGTAAGAAGATAGGGCAGGGTAGTCTAGGTGAGGAGGCTTGGAAGGATGAAAAATGAAAATGTTATATTAGTGATTATAATTTATAAATTTCAAAAATTGATGAAAAATAAATAATATTCCTGGGAAGGATGTACAGACTATGACTGTCTTTCAAAGTATTATAAAAAAGACTTCTACATTATTGATTTAATTGGATCACCCATATATTATTTTATATTTTTCATCTCGGATTTTAATGATTATATTTTTGGGTCTCTGGATTTCTTACTCTTTCCAAAAAAAATTGAATACTAACACCTGCCTAATATCCTCTAACACATCTGGTGTATTCTGCCTTTCCGAAAGTAGTGGATAGGTTATCCATCTTACCCTCTCGAATAAAATTTCCACATGTCTCTTGCTCTGGAAGTCCATCCTAAAATGAAAATGAAAATTTTATATTCATGTTTAAAATTTATAAAATAAAAAAATTGATGACAAATAAATAATATTTACATAAAATTTTATCAACTACTTTATTAGCTTCCTCTATGAAGTACTGTTCATTTTGCCTTCATTCATGTTTCCATTTTTCATGGAAAGCGAGATAATATGGAGGATCATGTTGAACCTCTTCTAAACCACTACTAGATCAAACTCTTAATTACTCGAATTTTTCTTCAATAATTTACTGCTCCAAATACGGTTACCCTCCACATGATCGTGTATGAATGTATAAATATCTCATCAAAATCTCTTGATGGGAACTCCTAGATTTCTATTATATAAATATAAACTACTGGCTAATTAGGAAAATATATAATAAATATTACAATATAAAATAATTATCATAATTGGAGTTTTTCTTCATGAAGAATATCAAAAAAATCACTTCTATGTATTCTCATCTATAAATTTATACTTGATGCATGAGAATTCAACCCTTCTCTTTCCAAAAACAAATTTTTTTTCAATTTTGGTTTAAAATATCTTCATCAAACCACCTATAAAGTGAGATGTCTTTTCTTGATTTTTTTTATTTCCTAAAAATTGAATTTCATAAAAAATTTAATAAATTTAATATTCCATTTAAAATATTTAATATTCATAAAAATGAGATAAAAGAAATAAATTATGATATTTTACTATCATTACCTCCCAATGTTGTTGTTCCTCCATCCTATTCACTGACATCCGATCATTATATGAAAAATTAATCTTGCAACAACTCTGCGTCGATATATAACAAATAAACTAAACTCTATTTGGGTCAGTTGCATTATTTATCTCATAAAAAAGATGTTTTATCTGTTATCATCGTGAGAAATTGATAATATTGGAAGACCTGTAATACCACATTTAACAAAATGTGAACTTTATTTTTTAATAGTAATAGGAGAAGTCTCCTCGGCCAAGGACACATCAATAGTCCTACAAATATTTTTTGGTAAAATAAAAGTTCTTTTAATTAATTAAGTATATTACTGAATATTTAATAATATGAAAAAAGATATACCTGAGTAACTTCTACTCTCTCTCTATATCTGACATTACAACTAGAAAGTGTAATGAAATTTTTTTACCTACTTATCATTAGAAAACTGAAAATTTAGAAACAAAAAATAAAAAAAGAAGTAAGTAAAAAAGAGACATTCATTTTTAATTTTCAAAAAAAGATAAAAAATTCATATTTACAAAAAAAAATTAGGAGACTAATTTATTTTTTCCCACCTTTCTTCATCATGATCATTACGTATTTCTTGAACTATATCTGTTATATACTAATTATAATCATCTGGGAATTGCGTAATAGTTGAATAAGGCTCATGTAAATCAATAACATCACCAACATGAACCTCATAATCTAAATGGTATCTTTTTTACATACAAAATGATGAACCAATAATCATTATATGGATTACTGACATAAAATACTTCTTTTTCATGTTTCACCATGATAAATAGTTCGTCATTGTAATTAAATCTTTTCAAATCATTCAGTTTAAACCCATATTCATCTTTTTTCACACCACACTATCAATAAACCCAATTACACTTAAAAATGATGAATCTAAATTTAATATAATCATTTTTTCATATGTATTAAAGAACTCAAAAATATGGAATTGATGCAGAATTTTAGTTTTTATCTTTGTCACTTGAAGCATGCACTGGTTCAAAAAAAAACCATCACACCACTATTCTAAACGGTACTCTTGTTATCCAAATTTTTTTGTGTAAAATGTGTATCAATTAATATAAAAACTATACCATGTGATCAAATTAAGATAAAATCCCACTGTTAACCACTAAAATTTTTCATCAATACTTAGAAATCATGAAATTTCATAACTATTAATTTAAAATCCTTCAATGACACATATTTATTCACATTTAGTGAAAACCACTTGGTACTTCAATACCATGATGACACTGACTTAAATTTATCTTTTCAATCATGGTTAATGTGAGACAAGACGAAGGTAAATATATTCTTTTTCCTTGCACAGTGTGTTCTAACTCCAAATGTAGTCTCATTATAATCATGACAAATATAGAATGTAATATTTTTTTTCCTTTTATGTCAATCGAAGTTACAATAAAACTATCACATTTTTTCCCATCATGCATAACATCGATGTTAGGTTTTATCTTTAAAAATATCTAATAAGGAAATTCAAAAAAAAATTAGACCACTTCTTTGAGATATTTCTTCGATGACCAGAAAATATTATATTTCCAAATGAAGAATCAATAGTTTTCACCCAATAATAATATTCTTTAGCTGGAAATGGTTGAGGGGGAAGGTTGTATTCTTGTAAACCATTAAATAGTTTTTTAAATCTATGATAATGATGATCTATTCACAATATTTTTTATTGTCCCATGTATACTATTTTTCTTCCATTATGCAATTGATAATATGATGTTTGTTCTTCAAAAATTGAACACGCTTTATGTCACTTAACACTATATCCAGATAAGTTTCCATATGCAGTAAAGTCATTTATAGTGAAAATTATCATAGCACATAATTGAAAATAGTATTTCTTATAGAGGAAAAGTTATTTTGGTCCAGAAATAATCAATCTTATCATTACATATTTTTGCATCATACATAGATGTAGGGAAAATTTATAAACATCTATAAAAATATTCCATGAACTATGTTGGGTATTGAGGCTATGATATGGATTCATTCCATTAGTACACAATCCCATTTTGATTTTTCTAACTTCACTTCTGAAATCATGAAATGTTTTATCAAAACTATTCCATTGTGGTGAATCAGTAGGGTGACATAAGTTACCATCAGAGATGCACCCATCTAAATGTCATTTAACCTTTTTCCATCAATTGAATTTTGAAATATATTCTTCAAATGAGCAATTATTGGAAGGTACCAAATTGGTTTAGCATGATTTTGGATTTTAGTACCTATGAATAAATCACAGTTTAATTTATAGAATTGTAAGAAAAAATATTGGATAATTTCATTAGAAAGTAAGAAATTGATTTTTTATGACGGTAGATGATAGTACCAGAGAATGAATCTAATTTGACTTTCACATCTATATTATAACATGTTGTCCCACATGCATGACATCTTAATAAATATTCATATTCTTTCTTTTATAGTATAGAATCATTGGGGCAAGAAAGTATTTTTTTTATATCCTAATCCCATGGGGAATAATATGTTCTTCACCTCATAATTTGTATATAGAAGACCATTTACTTCTAGAAGTATGTCTTTTTAAAGCTCAAGTAAGCTGGAGAAACTTTTATCACTATACCCAATTTTTTCTTTTAAGTTAAATATTCTCAAAACTGTGGATAACTTTGTATACTTACTACAACCTATGAATAATGTTTTCTCAGATTCTCCACACAATCATTCATCAGTTTCTATTTTTTTTAATTTTTCAACACCTAAATCGTGAATTAATTCATTAATACAATCCTCTTCCTCATTATAAATATTTTCAACAACATGGGATGTTTCATTTCCAGTTCTTACACCATGCCAGGTCTAACCTATATAATTAAGGCTAAAACCATAACAAATGAGAAGATCCTAGAATTCTTTTGAGTTTAACTTTCTCATATTAAAACACTTTACACATGGATAGAAAATCAAATCAATGTTTTGATGACACCGTTTAGAAAATTCCAGGAAATCAACAACTCCTTTTTCATATTCACTAGTGGTTCTTCGTAAATTTATCCAATTACAATCCCTTGAATACTTGATATCACAATATAATTGATGAGTATATTAAAACATATAAGAATATATATATATATATATATATATAGTAACCATAATAACACTTAATAGACTGTTGACAATCAGAAATAAAAAATTAGATATGAAACACCTTTAGAAATAGTAAACTTTTTGTTTTCATATTATATGCATGTGTTATATTGATATTATAATTTAACTATAATATCAATTATCTAAAATTTATTAGTTCATTTTACATATTTTTTGCATTATGTTGACGTTTCATGAGTCAAAAGTATTGAAAATTTCATTAATTTAATTGGAGAAAAATTACTTATTATTAGTAATATGAAATAATAATTAGAGAAAATGTTCATATTATATGAGAAATCAATAATAATACTTAAAAATTTATTAAATGTGAAAATAAATACATGAATAAATTTGTATATCAGAGAGCATTATCATTGTTTTGGTATTGTGAGTTTGAGAGATTTGTTTTTTTTTGTAATATAGAGTCTTCATGATCCTCTCTAGGTCGCGAAAGGCAGTGTTCAGTATATGTTTGTTGGCATAAAGGAGTAGAAACTGTTTTGATAAAACTTTATGTGTTTCTAACCATATTTTATCTTCATGATGAATTGAGTTATGTGAAGCAATTTATAATTTCTATATTCTAATGAAAACTCACTGGTTTATGTGATGATTTCTTTAGATACTGCAAATCAATGAAAATGTTCGCTACGTATTGTGATGAGCATTAAAAATAGAGAACCAAATATTTATTTAGTGGTTTTACCAATGAGAATATTATTCTGTAAAGAATGTTGACTTTTTAAATTTATAGGGAGATTGTTTTAATTATGTGGACATATTGTGAGTCAAAGAGGTAATGTTATATTTTATCAGACAAAGGAAGAACACACATTGACATTGTGTCTTGCATGATAGAATAATGCATTCCATGGTCTGTTTGAAAGAAAAAGTGGATAGTTTCATTCATAAATAAATGAATAATTATTCGAGATTACATTCATAAGCTCATGATAGTAAAATTGTTTGAAATCCTGTGATAAATATACCGAAAAGTATGATGTATAAAATCTTCATTAATATATGTTAATATTAGACGTGAGTGAGAATTTCACAAAATATATTATATGTGATTGGGTTTACATGATAGAAGCATGGATAGTGAGTGTGTTCTTCCAACAGTGTGTGTGATGTTAAGAAACTATTATGTGCTTGCATACATCATAAAACAATAGAGAGATAGTATCATGGGAATTGAGAATCATGTGTATTGAATGAAGAAGAATAGTGTGAATTTAGCCAATTGAGTGAGTACACTATTAATAATTTTGACTGTGTTAAAATACACAAAAGAACAGTTAAGAGATAGCGTGTCATATACATTCATGATGTAAGAACAATGAAAAAAATATGATTTTCATTTATACACATGAAATATAGCATAAAAATATAAAGTCTATGTATTTGATTATACATGCATGAGGAACATAGAATAGAAATTTAATTAAAAGTGTTAATTGAGTATTTGAGAGGTAAGAAAATACATTAAATCAGAAGCCAATTTATATTGCATTGATATATCAAACTATGAATGAGTCACATGAACTTGCATATTAGTAATTTTAGACATAAAAATCTTAATTTTTTGTAGTATTATTCCCAAGAGTTATTGAATGTTGTGAGAAAGAGAATAATAAATATATTGTTTTTTTAACTCCAAGAATATCTCTACAAATTTTTTTCATTGTATACATACTAGGTAATTATTTCTAGGTTGTGTTATTAGATAATTTTAAGAATTTTATTTTACTATAATTGAGGAAGTGGAAGAGAATTTGTTTACTTAAGAAACACCTTTATCTAGATTTTCAATCTACATTAATGAGTGGATGGAATCTAAACAAAAAAAAGATGAATTAAATTTAACCAAATCATACTATCTTGTCCTAAATAGACTCAACCAGATTTGAACCAAATTTAACAAGATTATACAAAAATAAATTAAACAAAAATAAAGTAAATTTATATGGGTTGATCACTTTTAGAGATAACTATTAACCATGTTTAAAAAATTTATAATAAATTATAAACTAATAATTGATGAAAGTAAAAAACATAATTAAATGATACCTAATCTATCTATAAAATAAGAAAAAAATTACCAAATATGGAGTTTAACAAGAAAATAGATCTAAATCAAAAAATTTCTCTATAGAATGCTTTAGAAGATTAAATACGACAAGATCTATACAATAAATTATTGTAAACATGAAAAATAAAGATGAACAAAAAAACTAAAATTGAATTGTAGTTGAATGTTGCCCAAAATAATCTTTGGAGGAAAATATAACCTGTAAATGATGGAAAAAAGGAAGATAATCACGAAATCAGATAGTAATCATGAAAAGCAATGAAAATTTTTAACAAAGGTGGTTTTAGATGATAAATAGTCCTTCGAAGTCATCATGAGTTGAGAGGAGTTGCAACATTTTAGCTTTTGAAGATAAAAAAATTGAGGGATTCCAAATCCAGACTAATTTGAAAGACTTTCAGTGTTAATTTTTACCAAAAATGTCACCAAAGTGTCTGAAAACTACTTATGGCATCTGTTTTTATAAGAACTGATGCCAAAAGATCCCGAGTTTGGGATCAATAGTGTATGTTTTTGAAAAAAGTGATGCAAAAAAAATTATTTTTATTTTTAGCATCTATTTTTTAAAAAAATAATGCCATATATCATAGCTTTCGATGTTTTTGGCATCAGTTCAAATAAAAACTAATGCTAAAAACTACTTTAATAATTTTTTGGCAACTTTTTCAGTAAAAACTACTCCTAAAATTTCTACCACATACTATATGATATGATTTATAAAAAATGGAAGTCATTACTTCAAAATTAAATTCGGTATTTCTACTAGTGTTACATGTAAACTGAACAACTGTGGACAATCTAACTATAAACCCTCTTAGGAGGGAACAACCCAAAACTTATTACCTGTTATTTTACAATTTTCCATTTCCCTTTTAATCAGTATTTGTAATGTCTAATTCAATTATTCTACACCTTTTCTATAAATGGATAGAACATAGGAAGCTAGAACGACTATACACAACAAGAACACTTGGGAGAGATTTTACCTCAAACCTGCTGGATAAGTAAACACCATGTTTTGTCTACCCTTTTTCATTGACCATACTCAGTAATATTGAGGAATATTTACTATAATTTATATGAATGTATCTAAAAATTTTGGGGGAATTACTTCAAACCATTTTAATTGTTTTAATTTTTTTCAATAATGTTTTCAAATCTATAAATAAAAAAATTGTATTCTATTTTTTGTATGTTTTTTTAAAACCTTAAAATAAAAAAATTTCTTGTATTTTTATATAAATTAAATTCTATAAATAAACTTTTGTAATGTTTTTTTTATATTTCAAACCATTCTTGAACATCAATACTAGCCTACCTAATTTTAACTTCATGTAAGAGTTAGGAATTAACATTTTTTAAATTTTGAGAAATATATGATTGTTGAGTTCAAAATAAAAATTAAAAAAATAATAATTTCATAAGTCAAAAATTAATTCCTTTAGGTGAGGTGGATATTGAACAAATGAATGGGGTAATTGACTTATAATCAAATTTATTTGAGTTGTTTCATCAATATTGAAATTTTATCTTTATTTTGAGAAAAATTTGGAGAGAGGGAAAAATTTAAGTTCCTATTGTTAAAATTTTCATACCATTTATATATAATTTAATCCACTCATGAAATATAACTTTTAATTGAAGTGACACAATGACTTGATTCACATATGAGGCATGATATTTCAAACAGTGGAATAATCTTTGTTTTCATCCTTCTCTAGTTTGTTAATTAAATGCTAGGAAGAATGGATTTATTGGTTTTTTCTGTTTGAATAAATTGAATTCATTGATAATATTTATATGGAGTGAAATATTTCAAGTGTGGGAGAGTGATGTGAGATTAGTTTTTCTACATTTTTTGTCTGCTATACTCGGAAATTACCCCATCAATTAGACAAATATTTGAAAAAAGTAGTGACTTTTTGATGCTTTTTGGAATATTTTAATTTATTGAAATCAGATTTAATTAAACTATTTACTGATTTATTCATTTTAGGATAATTTTAAAAACTCATGCATTGAAATTGTGAATAATTTTTTGGAAGTGGATTTTAAATTTTAAATTTTCGTTCTAGAATTGAAATTCATAAAAAAAATTAATTTTGATTTTCTATTACATCAAACATTATAATAAAATCAAATTAAGAAACTGAATTAAAATGTAAACCGTGTATTTTTCAGACGATTATTTAAAATAAATGGGAAATTTATTGTTCTAATATTAGAATTTTGATTTTGATTTTTATTTGAAATTAATTTTTTCTTTAAAAATCCCACATAAATTTTTTTTTTATTAATATATGATCATGAAAAAAATTGGTATAACCCTAAGAAGGTACCACTCCATCTGTACTACCATTGCACTCCATTTCAATCTCCATGCCCTGCAATAGTGTCTTGTTGTTGCAACTCACACACGGTAGCACAATCTACCACCACTTCCTCCCTTTTTATCATTCTTCCAATTCAATAATCTTTTGTTCCTCTGTTTTTCATCTAATCACTCTTTTATCAATCTGCCACATCACCCTACTATTACCGTAGTACAAACACCATTTCTAGAATTCTCAATCAATTGTCCTCTATTTATGATAGAATTTTATACACCAATGTTACTATTGGAAAATATGTATTCAGAAGGAGTTGATATAATGGACCTTGATTGTGAATTGGATTCACTGTCCTAAAGGGTTTGATCCACCCCACATTGATGGTGTAGGGTTC
Source organism: Viscum album (assembly GCA_963277665.1). NCBI lineage: Eukaryota > Viridiplantae > Streptophyta > Magnoliopsida > Santalales > Viscaceae > Viscum > Viscum album. Next base: position 1,985,990,565 of record OY728128.1, read on the forward strand.
TCGATAGATATATCCATCAAGGATTTCACCAAATTTTTGGGGAATATCAGGCATTTATTTTTAATACCCCCACAGAACAGATATATGGATAAGTATGGATAATATCAAGGATTGAAAAAATGTTAACCTATAAGAGATCTCATCATCGCTTATTTATAAATTTTTATTTCGGTCAAAGAACACCTTGGTTCGACCAAAAAAAGGCAACTCTTGGTGAGGGAAACACCTATTTGAGCCCACCGTTTCTGTCAAAGAACTCATTGGTTCAACTAAAATGATACCAATCTTGTTGAGGGACACACCAGTTCAAAATTGAAAAAATAATTTATTTATTTTAATAATTATTTTGATTGAAATATATAAAAATCCTACACTTTTATTCATAAATATTTTTTCTCTTTACCATAAGAGAATCATTTTACATAACAAAGGTATCTTTTGATTTAAACCTTTACATAGTGTCAATATCTTAATGTTTTATCATATTTACATGTTTATGAAACATTAAACTTTTATCCATTAAGATTAACTAGAAATAACATACATATAATGAAACATTCATCCAACATGACATTTTGTAGCACTTTTATGGACATTTGATTATATCTTTTTCATGAACTCTTTAAGGAATAAACCCATTAACACCTGTATGAAGCAACACCACTTCTATGTTCATATAGGAAAAATAATATAATTTTTTTCCCATTATTAGTTTACATAGCGCATTGAGTCATAATATTTTGTTAAGAGTTTATATCTCAACCTCTAGTAATAACAGAAAATATTGAGACCAAAAATTTGGGGCTATAATTATAAATATCAACAATCATCTTCATAACATGATTTTACCCATTAACGACACTGATTAGTATGTATATAATGAAAGTATTGTGTTACCATTACTGAAATTATTGATTCTATTGGCTTTAACCCCAACTCTTTATTAGTTTAAGGAATAATCTCTCCCAATGGAGAATTTTTTAACAGATCCGTAAAGTTTTTACATGATCTCAAATAAACAATTGTTATGGTACCAACTTGAAACAATTGTCTCACATAATCACGTCTCAAAATTATATGTCTAGATATTCCATTATACATGCAACTATATGCCCTCGATAATGTTGGTATAAACTTAAATCTTTGGTCTTTCTTAAGTATCCAAAAACTATCGTTACACATCTCTAATGATCCACGTTAGGATTACTAGTATATCTACTCATTTTACATACTGAAAAAGCAATATCTGGTCAAGAAAAATAGACACGTACATTAAAGATCCAATTACAGTAGCATATTCTAGATGTTCCATAGCTCTACCTGTATTTATAAAAAATATTAATAGTATAATAAAAAGGAGTTTTTGCATCTTTGAAACCAAGAAAATCACATCTATTTAACATTTTTTCTATGTAATTAGGGCCACATAAAGAATAACCCCAAATATGTTTTATATCATTAAAACCTAGAATAGTATCAATTATTCCAAGATCCGTCATTTTAAATAAATATGATATGTAATTCTTTGTCTCAATTGCACCAATCATATTAGTTTTAAATTGACATATCATCCACATATAGACACACAATAATACCATATTCTTTTTTAAACTTTGAATACACACATTTATCAATATTATTATGAGATAATCCATTAGATAAAATAATTGAATCAACTTTCTCATGCCACTACTTCAGAGCTTGTTTAAGACCATAAATAATTTAACTAGTTTATATACTTTTTTTCATCAATGAGAAAAACAAACACCTCTTGTTTTTATATGTAAATATATTCATTTAAATATCCATTTAAAGAAGTTTTTTAATCCATTTTATGAACATACAAATGATTAATTTATGTTAAATTAAATAATATTTTCATTGTAGAAATTAAAGCTAAATTGGAAAAAGTATCAAAACAATCAATCCCTACTTTGTGTTTGAAACCTTTGGCATCTAATATAGCTTTAAAATCATGAATATTACCATTGGAATCATATTTCATTCTAAAATCCATTTACTAAAAAAATTTGTTTTTAACCTCTTGGTAAATCCATAATGACCAAAGTATTATTCTCTATATTGAAATAAATTTCATCATTGACTTCTTCTTTATAGAAAGAAACATCTCTATAAGTCATAGCCTCTATATAAGTCTTTCGGTCATCATATATATTCAAAACCATAGTATACATATTAAGAATATTATTATTTTAATATCCTTTAATAAGGAATATTATAGAATCGGGAGAAATAAAATCAGGATATAGATCTTTTTCCTTACTAATTCTTATACTCCATTTAGTTTCAAATCGAGAATGACCATTATAATCTACTATTGTATTAGATCTAGATGTAGTATATGATATAGGTGTTTGAGGAATTACTTCCTCCACATCCTCATTCTAAAAGTTATTTTAAAAAAATTCTACATCCCTTAATTCAATAATTATATTAGCTCCCAAGTCCAAAATTATATATGATCTTCTTATTTTTTCATATAAAAAAAATACAAAACTCTCCCACACATTGAAATAAGAAATATTAGTTTTTATACCTCTCTAAATTTCATAAGTTGATAAATTAGTTTTTCTAAAGACAATTCTATTATGAATATGATTTTCATCCAATATAACTTCACTATATAGGTTTATAGTAACTTAGATTTATTAATCAGGAAATTTACCATTTATACTATAGTATGTGTTTTCCTTTCAGATAATCCATTTTTAAAAGGTGTGAAAGGAGAATTTCATGGGTGAATTATACCATTTTCATCACAGAACTCATTAACCTCATTAATAAAGTATTCACCAAAACTATCTGAGTGTAATTCATTAATATTTTTGTTTAGTTGCTTTTCAACATCTTCTTTCTACTTCTAACAAACATTAAAGGATTCATACCTTGTTCTAGAAAGATATAAATGTAAATATATACTTCAATAATAAAAAAAAGTAATAAAATATCTTTTTCCACCATGAGTTAATAAGCCATTTAATTTACAAATATCATAATGCACTAAATATAATATATCAATATTTATTTGAACACTATAAAAAGAATTCCTAACTATTTTATATTCTACATATGATTCAAATTTATCAAAATCATATCCAATGTTAATCAAATTTCAATTCTTCATTACTTTTAATGAATTATCATTAACATGTGCTAAAAGATCACGACACAAATTAGATGATTCAATAAAGAAAGTATAAGACTCAATAATATCATTAATTTATAGTTGATTCATGTCATCATTTGAGTACCCTTTTCCCACAATCATGTCTCCCTTTGACAATATAACCATCTCAGGCTTGAATGATACCTGAAATCCCTTCGTACATAGAATATCGATAGAAAGTATGTTTTTTCAAAATTTAGGAACTTATAATACATTAATAAGAGTCGACATCTTCCTTGAAGTAAATTCTATTTCCATGATTTCTTGTCTGGTGACACTGATGCTTGCATTATTTACTAGGTGTACTTACATTGCAATTGTACAATTGTCAAATATTTTTAACATTGAACGACCCTTGAACACATGCATAGTTTCTCCACAATCAAACCAACATCCCATATACATTGAATTCATATTGAATTAGGAGATCATTATGACTAGATTCTCTTCAGTCATTAAATTTTCAGTGGTTTTATCAACTTTCTTTCAAAAGAAATATTCCATTGAAAAATGCCCTATTTTTTCACATGCCAAGAATTCTTTTTTCATCATAGAGGGATGGTATTTCTTATTGAATTGTTGGATTATCTTTTTGGCATGTATGGAAGAGTATGGTTGCACCTTTCTCTCAATGATGTTAACCCTTATATCAAATTGGGAATCCATACCCATGTCTCTTAACATAGATTCTTCCTCTATGGTAAGAATCAATTTCATTTTGAATCAAGGAAATTTCACAACTCTTTTAGTTAGTGATTTACCAAAATCATTCCACAATGGTGGAAATTTAAGAATAATTGCACCAATATTTGGAGAAATAAGATTACTTTCTATAACCTGACGCTCACAATCATGATCCAAAACGAAATTGTTAGAAACCAAATTAGAATTTGGATACATATCAATAAAAAATTATTGGTTCCTTCTTCATCGACAATGTATTTTAACTTGAGAACATCTTAAATCTATTGAGTTGAATTAATTTAGAGTAAATAGTCATAAATGATATTTAATAATGTGTTGAGAATATTTCCTCGACACAAAACTCCATCATCTTCACGTTTCTTCCTCATTGCTGAAATGAGATTGACTTGAATACCATCAACAAGTGTGATATTGGAATTTGAAGTGGGATCCTTGGGAAATAAAGGAAGATTTATTTTTAGAATATAAGAAATCATCATCATTTTAATAAGAAACATGATCTTGTCTTTCCATCGTGAGAAGTTTTTACCATCGAAATGAAAATGTTTGACCATGTCATGGTCCATCACTTTTAGGGATTCAGAATCCATATTCTAGGTGCCACAATAGGGTTCAAACCCATTTTATTGTTAGAATATATGTATGAAGAAGGAGAAGATAGAATGAACATTGATGCGTGAATTGGATTCATTGTCCAAAATGGTTTGATCCAACACCACTTTGATGGTGTAGAGTTCTCAGTTGATGTACCCCTATAGGATTTCACCCAATGTTTAGGGGATACAAGACACCAATTTCAGATACCCCCACTTCACTGATGTTTGGAGAATTATGGAGAATATCATGGATTTAAAAAAATTTAAACCATTAGTGGTCTAATCATCACTTATTTATAATTTGTCATTTCAGTCAATGAACACCTTAGTTTAACTGAAACGAGACAAATCTTGGTGAGGGACACAATGTTTTGATCTCACCATTTGATTCAATGAACACATTTGTTCAACTAAAATTATAGAACTCTTAGTGAGGGACACGCGAGTTCATATTTGAAAAAATAATCTATTTATTTTAATAATTTTTTAGAATAAAATATATAACAGTTACTATCATCACCAACCTACCAACATTATCTCGTCCACCATCAAATAGTGTCAGACATCTCCACTACCACCCTTGTAATTTTATCATTGAAAGAAAATTCTTGCCTCCATCACACCCTCTACCGTCTCAATCCCGAAGCACCGAACATCAACAAAACCATTCTGTTAGAGGATCACTGAGTCACTGTTGTTTTTTTAAGATTATTTTGAAGATCCACACTAGAACTTTTGATGAAATATCACTGAAAATTCATGCCACACTCTATTGAACCCATGATGGTCACTTGTTGATGTCATGGAATCTCGCGACTCGGTGAGGGAGATGAAGTGAGAAGATCAACTCCACCATAGTCGTGCCTTTTGAGAACATCCAAGAGAACCGAATATGGATATTACCACCAATATTAGATTAATATTCTTTATCTAAGAAAATTCCCTATCTAGTGTCCCATATTATTACCTCGCTACACCGAAATATCATCGGATATCTGGAGAAGTTGAACCAATCATTCACTACTGAGGGAGATGATTGGAGGAGACTAGATCATGCACTCCAATGATGAATACACCGATAATAGAACCCATTTTTCATTCCAAACTATGAAGGGGGAACCACCAATAACTAGATATTCTAGAAATAATATGATATGAGGCTGAAAATCCCTTTAATATTGTTGAAGGGCACTACACTTTCATAAGAAAAAGAATATAAAAAGAAAGAAAAAAATAATAATAAGAAAATTAATAAATAAGAAATAAATATATTTATAAGGATAGATTTTAAATAAAATATTAATGAAATCATATATTAATTACTATATTTTGTTCTTTATTTATAGTAACTTCTAGAAACACTTTCCATGTCCCACTAAAATCCAAATCCGTAGCCCAATTGTCCGTCATCTTCTTCAAATGAGAATTATTTCTATTATACTACAATGCAGGTAATCACTTCACCCTTAAAATTACATGGATCTTGATACACACAGTCTCTAGATGTGGCATCTATTGAGAAAAATAAATAACTTACTGGTGTACTAAAGTGAGAAATAATATTTAATTTCTTATATATAATTTTTCCTCACTTGAATATAGGAGAATTCAACATCATCTAATGCTATCTTGACTCTCCAATAGATTTATTTCTATATTTATAATTCAATTTCACTCAATTATGGTTCATATTGAAATGTCGTTTTTTCTCCCCCTGTTTCTTTATATTTTTCTGAAATATTTAGTTTGTGTTCATAATGTGATCTCTTAAACTCTGAAACATGGAAAAAAAACCTAAGATATAGGACCCCGTGGGATATCACACTAGAACCTATTCTTTTTATTTTTATTATGTTCATACATAATGATAAAGTGCTTTAGGATTGATTATATTGATGATATTAATCTACTATTTCTGATGAACAGCATCACTCTACAATATATCAAATCAATTATCCATCCCTCTCTCAGATCACAATGCATTCAAGTGGAGCACTGGGGAATAAGTGATGGACAACATATGATGGAGTTGGGTGTTGAGAATGTGAATGTCTCTATTATGTGTGATAATTACCTCTACACATTGGAGGAAGTTGAACAAGGAGACCATGGCTATATTTCATATGTGTGTGTTCAAAACCACATGTTATATATAATAGGAAAATCAAAAAATGATATGGACATGATAGGTTGATGAGAATTAATGAGGATAAAGAAGAATCGATGTGATTGACTCCAAATCTGACCCCTTTGACAATGACTATGTCTTCTGTTTTAAATGTTATAAATTCAATAAAATATGAAACAAACAATATTTGATGTTCTAGTTTTTTTGAAAAAATATAGAAAAATCCATATGTGATTTAGATTTGTGATAATTAGACCCACACACACTCCTTGGGAAACGATCACGGTCAGCCCTATGCTGCATTCCATGATTTTTAATATAATATAAATTTGTGTTTGACCACAGCCCATGATAACCATGTGATCATTAACAGCCCAATCATATGACACAAATAGTCATGACATCTGGGTCAAATCAATATGACCATAAACTATAGAAATCATGTCCTTACTGTATGACATTAAATTGTGTATCCAACATCCTCGCCACATGATGTTAAAAAACATGGTTCACATCCCCATTGCATGATTTATAATTTCACACTACCTTCAGATATCACATGGGAGAGAACCCTTTCAGGACGTTGGTATCCTACCTCAATGCCTTGAATAACGACATAAATCTTGATACCCATTTCATTTCACAGGTTTTGTAGAGACACGTGGGTCTTGCATCTTGGGCCTAGCCCAGTCACTAACATACCGTAGAACTTCCAACCCAATTATTCAGTTCTACTCTCACTCACTAATGCCCTCGCCCTAGATGTATTCAAACATGTGGGAGCATAAAATGAATGTTTTTTTTCCTCCAATCAAACATTCCTCCAACTCATCTTCATACTTTAATTCTCCATCTATTGGCATCTTTATCATCCTTGACATCCATATAGGCTCCCATAATGAAAATAGTGCCTAAACAATCTCGCTTACCTACCATCCTGAGGTCCACACCTTGAAATATTGACTATGATAAACAATTGATCATATGTTTCAGACCTGGTAAATGGTCAACACTCTCTTTTTTCACTCCACTCGTGACTGGTGGGGTGATGAGACTTGTGTTTCAAACATGTTCAACTGTCTCCCTCACCCATTATTCACTCATTCCATTGATTTGAATCCTAGAAATCCTTGGTTTACCTCAATCACACCTATCATTGTCATAGTGGATGTTTTCCAACCCCAGTGTTACCCATGAGCATCCATATACATTGAATAAGAAATTTATCAGTGTTAACACTCTCAACTTGTTCCCTATATTATGGATCACTCCCATGTGACTATGAAGGATCATTAATATTCTTTATTTCCCACACCAATCATGTATCACATGGACTTAGGAACCTTGGGGGGAATTCCCCCACATGGTTCAAAAATACACATACATTTATCTTAGAAATTTTTTGACAACGCTAGTGTTTCACTCGTGCATCCCCATATGTTGATTAAGCATGTCAGAGTTGCTGAATCTCTCAACTCATTGCCTCTCTTGTGGACCACTTCTATGAAACTAGGAAGTCTTTTACTTTCATTCATTTCCCACAAAAATAATGGCTTACGTGGCCTTAGAAAATATGGTAAGAATTCCCCCACATGGTCTAATATACAACCCTTATGGTATATGCATCATAACAATAAACTATTTTTGAATTGACACAGGTACATTAGTGTGGTGCATGACCCCCATAAACCCCTTTTCACATCAGATTTCCAATCCCTTTTACACCATACAAACAACACCAAATGGTTCACTATATTTTAGGCACTATTATTTTAAACTAAAAGTCTTGGTATTGGATGTAAAACCATAAAAACATACAACTCATTAAAATCATTAGTAAATTATGATAATCGATCTATGAAACCATTGGTTACCTCCCTAGGACCCAATTAGTCGATACTCATGTTCAACATACTGGATTACGTACATTCTATTAATTTGACCAAATTTCATCTATTTTATTGTCCCACAATGGTGTAACCTCAATTTTGGATGATCCCTTCCTAAGAATAATTCCACCCCATAATCACATGTTGTGACCTCTCAATCTATATCGACATCCACTATATGTGCTTAGACGGTCTTGCCCTGTATGATGATGATGCACGGCCAAAAAAGGATAACCACTTTCTCAGGTACATGTCTCTATGGACTCGATCATATAATCTATTAATATACCCCCACAATGGTGATGGAACATGGTCAAAATAAGATCACATCATTCATAAGCACAAACCCTACAAGGGACATATTCGATGAAATGGTTGTGGACCCTATTTTTCGATCATGATCAATATTTATCCTCAACACAACTAACTCAACTCTTTAATTTAGACTATATATACCATGATTTACATATCTCTATTATTCCTCTACACAAATGGAAAATTAATTACCTTTTTATTATTCTTTTGTACACCTTACACACCGATGAAGCATATTACATCCCTAGGATTGAACAACACCAATTTCAAGAATTATGGATCTTAGAGGGGACCTATGAAACATTCCTTCCCTAATCCTCCATTCCCCAATTGGAACTCTCATATAAATGAGTATTCATCCTTTTTAATCGTAATTTCCATGATGTGTGTGTATCATGTGGTCTTAGAGACATATAGTTATTTTTTTTAATATGGTTGATATGCATAAGAAAATCATGGGGAATGTTATGCATTTAATTTTTGGAGTTGGGTGGACAATGGGGAGGATTATCCATTAATTAGAACCTCTCCATTAATATAGAAAAAGGAAACCAAAATACTCAACCCCATTGATCAAATTCACTAAATTGACCAAAATATTTTGTGTTGCCTCTTGAGAATGCTGGTGCTCAGCCAGCCCTTCCACTTCCTCCTAAGTGAATGGAAGAACTTCATTAGCTTAAATCTACACATGACCCTATTCAGTCATGTATTCCACAGCTAGGGATTCTACCTCATTTGACTCATCCATTAACACCTCCAATTATGTATTTGGTTGCCTAATGATCTCTTCATTGGAATTGGTGATGACCACATTTTGTTGTTTCTCCCTTTTTAACTAAGTAATGTTCTATTTTTCTGCTTAGAGTGTTTTGTTACCATTAGATTTTACCTAGTACAAGGAAATATCAGCCTCTTTCCACTCTATGCATTCCCACATGATGAGAAAATCCCAAGCCAGAGCGTGGATGCCACTTGTATCAACCCATCCATTTCCCAGGATTATTAATTAATTATAGAGAGATCCCACCTATTTTGGAAGATTAATCAGTGGAGTGAGGGTAATGATATTCCACACACATTTTCACGCCATACTTCATAAGACATGATTCTCCTCTGATGCATCAAACCTGAAATATTCAAAGTCTTCAAGCGGTTATGATTGTACTCAAGAATAGCCACCAATAGTTTATTGTCAGCATCATATATGGGAATCTACTCGAGTCGGAAAATCATTATTTCTATAGGAAACTCACTCTCACAAGATCGTTCATTAATAGAAGGGGACTCTCCAATCTTTTGTGGCACCCCCAGGGTAGGCTCGCCCACCATATCCTCCTTGATCGTCTCTGTAGGTGGCGTGATTTCATAGACCATTATTGAGGCCATAGATTCTTCCACCACCTCTTATAGTGCCTATAGATTAGTATCGATAGTTTCAACCTCATCAACTACCCTCATCAAGGCCATGGCATCATCCATTACCATTTCGACTGAAGGTCTCACCAGTTTGGGTGTCTTCCCTGGTGGATGATCCCCGAACATGGTTTTCATTTCCATTTAATACACAAGGATAACAAAACATAACTTGTGGGAGGCATGGTAATGTGAAAATAGAAATAATATAAGAATTTTGAAAATTATTCCATCAATCCAATATGTTGGGGGGATCACTGGAAGCCCTGCCATTGATAGTGATATCACAAGAACTAGGACATCGGTTGTCGGGGGATGATCCTCAGCTAGATGTTTTGGAACTATTTGAAAGAAATAGAAAGGGTTCACACAATTTCCTAACACAATGGAGAGGTTTAAATATTACCAAGTGGAACCTTGTGCAATTGATATGTTTCCCATGCCATTGATGGAGGGGTTTCACCAACCCCCTTTGGGTTTGGGTTCTTCTAGTCTTATAAATATCCATTTAAGGATCTCCGACTCTTTTTATCAGTTGATATTTACAATAGAGAAGTAAAAAATTTGAAAAACATGAGAGTATAGATATTTTTATCAATTAGAATGAATCATGAAGTTTACCCAATCATCATTGAAACCCCTTCTCCTAAGAAATTCTAGGTAGGCATCACTCCCTCAGGATTACTTCTCAACTAATCAATCTTGCATCAGTCATGTCTATAACCAATTGATTCACATGAATATCTAGAGGATAATGGATGACTAGGAACACCTTCACTCGGTAGGCCAGGGTCCGCATGACACCATGAGTATTAACCAGGTCATATAAATAAGTAGGATATTTCATCGCCTCATCCTGGGGATCATGAAATCCTTCCCTTACATGTCCTCAATCTATAAATTTTATCCCCTCATTATGAATGTAAATCCACGTCCCATAGATGGAGATAAGTTGTTTCTAGATTCCTCTACATTCCTAGCCATTAGGTAAGATGGTGTCACTAAGAATATCTGAGTGATGAAACCTCTTCCATAGAGCCTCAATTTGTTCGATCATAAATTTGTCTGTAAGGTCTACCTTCATCATGAGGCTTCTTCTTAGCGATCCTTGGGCCCATAATTGCACCCTATTCAAGAGATGGACCCCATGATGGGTTAGGAATAGCTGGAGTAACAGATACTTCCCTCCCCATCATCCTAACTATTCCACTATGACATATACCCATAGGAGTGGTTTTCATAATTCACCATGATGTACACCTTTAGGGTAATCCCTCTCAAGTATTCATAATTTCCTAGAGAACCGATGTGGAGTTTTGTGTTCATGATCACCCTCCAGTCTACCCTCACCGCAAACATAGTGTCTCAGAATACCAAAATTTATGATCGTAGCACCATAATCAATGTTCCATAATCTATGACCACCCCTGTTGGGTAAGAAAATGGGTGTATGTTTAATAAGTCTTCTTGCACAATCCTCACCAGCACGCTGACTGGAACCCACTCAAGAGGCCAACTCTCAGTGATGTTACAAATTAATAGGGATATATTGGTACTGGGCCGAGATATTGGGTTCAGATACTCATACCCCCCATGTGTGTGGGGACCTAGTTATAAAAAAATGGAAGGGTTGGCTCATAGTAAAGGGGGTCTAGTTTTGGATGATGTGGCGCAAGGCCGCATACAATTTTTCTAGAACTTTTATGACCAAATTGATTCAGTATCCCACAGTTAGTGTCTCCACCATAGTTAATGTTCTTGGATGCAACCACATGTCAATATCTGAAGCTGAGTGCATCCACCCATAGATAAGAGATGCAATGAATCCTAATATTCTTCATATAGGGGAATTAAGCTTCAATTTGTACCCCCACATGCACCACTATCTATCCTCTGGGATCCTCCAATATGATTTCTCCTTCTCCCATTGAAATTATATTGGAAATTGTAAATGACTCCCTAGAAACTTGTCTATATGATCTTTGATAACTAAGATAAACCACTACTTGAAAGAAACATCATTCGTCCCCTGCTTGTGATTGTCCTCCCCTTGCACTATACACAACCTAGTTTTTTACCAAAATCTACTCTGTGTCATCGAAAAAAATTTCATCGAGGAGGAACTCATCATACATATCTCCATGGATAGGGATCCCCGAGATATGGTATAGGTCCCATAGCCCGATGTAAACCTCTCCATGGTGTCGATGAAATTTGTTGGTATCTAGTGATTTACTACTCAATTGCATAATAATGATATTTGGGTGGTCATAGACATGTAATTGGGAATTCCATGCTGCTTTATATAACACCTCCCTTTTTAGCTACACCTCAAATTAATTACCGGTCTAACATGCCAAATATACCCAGACCCACTCATCTGTAATGATAGTTCCTTAGCCTATGTCTCATTCATATTCCCATCCATTGAGATTATCTTCCAAACAATCCTTGAGAATAGTATCATTTTGAGGGGGTGTCTCTTCATCAATCACTTCTTAATTGATGGGGTTCATGTGGTTCCACAACTAATGGGTAGTAAGAAATGTGTGGTCCTTCATGGAGTGGCCCCAGCAACTCTTTTCCACTAGTATATCCTAAGTGAACTCTAAAACCAATAAACTAGCTCATCTTTAATTACACTAGGGATGGACACATCATCCCTCAAGTAGAAACCATAAAGTGGTAGCCACTTTCATTAAGGATATTCCTGTTGTGCCTCCATAAAAAATTTGAGATGTGTTTCTTAATCCGATTTTTTTTGAATCTCTCCCTAATCATTAGGTTTCTATCTATATCCCTCAATTTATCATCAATATCTTCAACTCATCCAATATTATTCTTCTAATCCTTTTAAAAAAAATTAGATCATGATTTGTGAAATTTGGGTTCGTAGAAGTATAGTTCATGAATAATCACTATATTGAAAATGAATCTTCATCGATGAATTGTTATATAAAGTAACAATGTTTCACAAGTGGTAAGGATTGAGACCACAATATTATTGACAAGTTATTGAGTTTCACAAAAAGAGGGAAAGGGCCTATCTTTTTAAAAAAGCTTATGGCCTCCATTGTCCCCCCTCCCTATTGGTTTCAGGCATCGTGGAAGTGTGTTTAGGCTGACGCCCATCTTTGAATTATAACATGATCAATGATTATTTTGAGTTCAATAAGATGATTAACAATAGTACCACAGAATATAATCAAAGATTTAGATAAAGAATAATGAGGCACAAAACCCAATGAGAGAATGAAAATATTTTCTTGATAATTTATTTAATTAAATTAGAGAAGTACCTCTAAGGTTTTCATTCTTCATTAATGTTTTTGACAACAGATCATCAGAGATCCTTTCGTAAAATTGTAGAGATTATGAGTAGATCTCCTCTAGCATAAATCCCCATGTTCTCTATGAATATCTTGATTCCACCAATAGAGTATCTGGTTGATTGAAAAGAAAGTTCTTACATTTTCATCATCTATCCTCGATCTCCTTGAGAATTGCTTCCAAAAAATTCTCTGATCATATGAATGATGATCTCTCTCTTTCTTGAGATCATTCTTGGAGAAAAAGGGTTGTTGAGTCTGATGAGTTTTTTCTCAAAATTGTTGTGCACAGTCAAAATTGGATAACTAGCATGTGGGTTACCCCCTTGGCTAATAAGAGAAAAATATGTAACTAGGAATTTAATTCACTAGGAAATAATAACTAATTATCATTAGTGTTTTTACTTATTTTATTATTCCATGTCAAACTCGTATATCAAATAATAAAAAAAATATAAATATTTCAATGACATGTTCTTATCTTTCATGTTACAATTAAATATTATTTTTAATCAAATAATATTTAATATTATTTTCTCACTGGACCCTTAAACTCAGTTTTCCAATCCTCCAAAATATTTATCTAAGCTTAAATAATAACTATTTATTTATTAAATAAATATATAAATCTAACTTCATTATTTACCAATAGATATATAAAATCATATAAGGCATACATGAATAAATATTAAAACACAAACAAGAATAATATATATTTGAAACGTCCTGGATCTAGATGCAACTCAGCATTTTCCCGGTACATGGTTAGCCAAATGAGCTCAAGCGCATTTCCCCGAATACTAGAGGACTCCAACTAGTAGCAAGTTCCTAGGATGTGATAGTGGGGATACTATACCCTCTTTGATAGAGTGTATCATAGTGAAATCAATAATAATACAATAGTGGAAATAATAAACAACATGCAACTGAAATAAATAGTGGAAGACTGATAAGATAAACAACTATGAAACATTCCATACGAACAATGATGTAGCATGTCACATGTTCTAGGAAGGAATACAAAATAGAATATACTAAAGTCTGATAAAAGATACAATTCAAAGGTACATAAATACACAATACCACTCAGAAGCATCACATGCCTTGGCTTATTCCCATGCTCTCCTGCTCCAACGAACAATCAAGTACCTGTAGAAGGGAACTTTCCCATATTAACACCTACAAAAATATATTCTTTTTGGGCCGCAAAACATAACCCAAATAGGGTGTGAGAAATGAATCCTATTAAGAAACAACCCCAGATATATGGAAGTCTGTTAGTGAGTATATGCAACAATAGTGTACAGATGTGAATGTAATATCTAGAAAGTACTCAAAAGTAAACAATCCTTCAAGCACTGTCATTATTTTACTTTCATCTCATGTTCTTTAATTAATTAAATTACATTGAATTCTATATGTCTCATAATCTAGACAAAGCCTATCAATCCCATGTATAATGTAATTAGAACAAATGCCTCAGTAGGCTATCTAACCAAAGATAAGTGGAGACAGAATCCAATATTGTGATTTGGCTTAGAAGACACATCATAATTCATTCCACTTCAATAAGTATTATGGCCAAAACCCAATGTATAATCATTTCATCATATTTTAAATGGGGATGAGCCTGATGTATCATCATTTCAGCAATTTTTTGAGTAAAACCTGGTATATAGGCATTTTAGAATGTTTCAATTATGGAAGAGCCCAGTATATCAGCATTTCATCATTTTTCAGGTCAAAACATGGTATATAATCATTTCATCATGCTTAAATCAGAGACGAGCCTAGTATATTAGCATTTGAGAAAATTAGAAATTCATTTAATTTATACAATTATATGGTTAACAAATTAACCACTCACATGGGAAAAAATTATGTCACAAGCCTATCAAGTAATCTAACCGTTACCAGGATTAAAAATTATAATCTCACATGGGAAATATATATCACAAGCCTAACATGTAATCTAAAAATTATAAGGCTTAAACCAATATACTCACATAGTTAGTCTTTACATAATAAGAATAAATTTGAATTAAACTATCACACGTCTAGAGTAATTTTCATCTCATGTGGGAAACATTCAGTTCACCAATTTCATTTTAAAAAACCCTAAAAATGAAACAAAAGAATAACTGTATGTATCCTAGGCCAAATGAAAAATCAAAGGCCATATCAGGGAAAAGCACCAATGGGGTGGCCCTTAATCAAAACAAACATGATCAAACATTCATAAATTAATTTTATCCATCACCTAATCATCATTAAGAAACAATAAGGGTAAATTTCCAAAAAAGGAACAACCTAGATATGGAAAAATGGCACTATGACGCATATAAACAACACTAAATTGAGTGAAATGAACAAGACCACCTACTTTGTCCTTTTATGACTCTCCTAGTCCAGTGTCAACTTCTAATTCAATTTAGAAAGAAGTAGATCTACTAAACTATGTAAAATTATCAAGGTCTGATAACTTCTTTGACAGAAAAAATCAAGATGAATGAATTAAGAAGAATCAAGAGTTATCTATTAGGTTCAAATGCATCCAATAGTGAAATAATTGGGTTTTAGATGAAAAAAGGTAGCCAAATCCCCTTTTGGCACTACAGTCTCACAAACCCAGTGCCTCCTCTATATAGAATGATAGAAAATAAGGCAATTGCCCTTTTTCGAAAAAATAGGAAATACATGACATGTAAGAGGAACTATACACTATGTGGGTTATTTCATGGTTCATTTCATGGCTGACATCCCTTACACATCATGCACTAACATTCTAACCTGATTACATAGTGTGTAGCTGTGAATACATGGGTTGTAACCAAATAGTCTGGTCGTGTTTGGTTTAGAGCCATTTTTTAACCTCTTTTATTACTTTTCCTAAATTATTGACCAAAATTAATGATCTATAACTCAAAATAAGAATTGGGTTCTTACATTATTAAACTTGATAAAAAATAAATTATTTATATGATATTTCAGATATACTTAATGTGTGACCCTCTAGACCTCTTTCTCAGTGGAATTAGGGAGCCTGCCTAAATTTCATGGTTATTGGCTAGCAGCATGCCAAGGAACCTATAGAGAATGATGTTAATCCTGAAATGACATGTCACCTCATACGAACGATTGCTATATAATACAACCCCTTTATCAAAATATCTCTAATCAAGAATGTCGCATGTCAGTGTCATCAAACTATATTTTTAATAACTCATTATTTCAAATTTCTATTAATATAAAATTCCTTGAGATATTTTATTTTGTTAATTAACAGAAGGGATAAATCGATTCACACATTATTCATTAATGCAATATTACTTGTGATGCACCCAATGATTCCTACATCACCATGAGAATATATCATCATGATTTCTTCCAATACATCAATGTGCACAACTCATAATATTCATTAATAATAATATAAAATTCAAAGGACTATTACACACATCTGTAGATAGGAACATCCAATGACACTTATAATGTGGATTTTCAATTATCGGGTCTCTTTCTCATAATATCCTTCTAGATATTACCAGGGGTGTACACCATGAGAAGGTGAATCAATTTCCTATTAGTCTCTACCCTTGATATCCTATATCATTCACTTCACTTCAAATGATATCATCCGATCATAGAACATTTATTCAAGAATATTGTCATCGTAGTTTCAGGTTCTCATCATAGCGTGAAACTTCTATGACCTTTTAGTGCAAAAGATACTATTGGGACATTCTAAAATGTTATGTTACATAGATGAACAATAGTGATGTGATAATGAATTTATTAATATCCAAAATAATGAAGATAACTTTATCATAAAGTACAATGATTAAGGTTCTAGGGAACCAACTCCGCCATACTCCCACTTACACTAGATCCAACTTCTATCAACAGTTAGTTTGGCCACACTCACATGATATTCATGCTTCTACTGAGATAGGACTTTAGTTGAGGGGTCCACCACATTCTCCTATGTAGAAACTCTACTCACTACAAATTCACCCCTCTGATGAAAAGATGTCAACATGTGATATTACCGGAGTGTGTTCTTTGTCCATTGATGTGACCTTGGATCCATAGAAAGAGACACAACTGTAGAGTTATCACAATAAAATGTGATAGGTTCTATACTACTAAGAACTAAATCAAGATCCTGGAAAAAGTTCTGAATCCAAAAAGCTTCCTTGGATGCATCAGAAACCACAATATATTTCAACCTGTTGTATAATGGGTGACAACTGGCTACTTTGAACTCTTCAATATCACAACTCCATTGAGATAGATAACATATCCCGATTGTATCTTTATATCCTTCTGGTCTATCTAAAATATAACATCAACAAATAGTCTGATGAAAATCTTCTCATCTCCACCACACACTGAGAACATATCCTTTGTTCTTCAGAAATACTTGAGGATAACCATAACAACAGTCCAATGTTTTTCTCTTGGATGTGTTACATATCTTCCCAACATTCTTTGTGCATAGGCAACATCAAGTCTAGTACAAAACATGACATACATGATTTATCCTATAATCAAATCATATGGGATCTTACTCATTCTATCTTTCTCCTATTGTTTCTGGGGACACATTTTTTCAGATACATGTATGTCATGTGCCACTGGAACCAATCCCCTCTTGGGTTGTTCCATACTAAATCTATTTAGTATCTGGTAAATGTATATACTCTGACTTAGCCCAAGTATCCTCATAGATCTATCAAGAATGATCTTTATCCCTAGAATGTATGCTACTTCACCTATGTATTTCATGGAGAAACACTTGTTCAACTAGTCCATAATAGACATTAAGACTAGTATGCCATTTCCAATATGTAATATGTCAACAACATATACTACTAGAATAATGATCACTTTCCCATTAAAACTTTTGTAAATTCATAGATCACATTCATTCTAAATGAAACCAAATTCCTTTATGGCTTTATCAAATTGAATGTTCCGTACCCTAGATTATTTCTTTAAACCAAAAATGGATCTATACAACTTGAAACCACTTTTGGAATCACCTGGTGTCACAAAGCCTTCTAGTTGTGTCATACATCATCAACGTTACCATTTTTTACAAAAAATATATACAAATAAAGATAAATAAATAACTAGGGGATAAATAATGAATGCCAAGAGTATCACTATGAATCAAGTTCACCCCCTCAGGTTTAAAATGAGAATCATGATAAAGATAATTTACCAGGGTACCAGGGGTTTCTCTCGAGTCCATGTAATCCGCTACTATTTTTCCCTCTCTCCACATGATGGTGAATCTAGTGTTACTATCAATGTGGTCTTTGGAATAAAAAATAATGTATACAATAGACCGGGGTATGGAACCTTTCCTATTCAAGGCATCGTGAATAATCATGGAATTTGACATCACTTGTGACATATAAATCTCCATTTGGCTATAGATGGAAATACCTAAATGAACCACCATTCCTCCTCCTACAAAGAATTTCCATTTCTGTAATATGTTGTGAACGCTTAAAACACACTACTTGTGGAGCCCTGGACCATGCCACCACAACGTATTTCACCCATCAAGAGGGAACCATCTGTATTAATTTTGATCCCAACTTTAGGAGGGCTCCATCTAATCAATTTCCCTTGTTTCCTGATACCTAACTATTGGGCCATAACTTTAGTCGCATACATCTTGTGGAGAGAGGGAGTTTTCAAGAACATTCCATAAATGCCACCCAAATAAACCAGGATGCACCTTACCTTGGTGATTATGTATCTGCCCATAGAAGATATCCTCTTAGACATGGCATGGTTCCTTTTTTCTATAAACACCATGAACCCATGTTCAAGATGACGTATCTCTCCATTCTTTATCTCTTAGAGCAGTCTGGCCCCAGGAACCAACACTATATGAAGGAGTTTGAACTCGACATAGAGGATAAGTACCCTGTAAAATCTCCAATGAAATCCCAAACCAAGAATGCCTAGTCACATTGAAGAAGATATGAGTCATACTATCTTCATGTTTGTTCACACAACAACAGAAGAAGGATACCATGCTAATTCTAAGCTTTTTGATGTTATCGTTGGCTGGCAAGGCACGGTTCTGAATCCTCCATGTGAGTAAATTGAATTTAGTAGGGATCCTATTACACCATGCCAGACTGTACTGACCCCATTAATGGTCATGGGGAGAGTGAATCCTATAGAAATTCTTGACATTGAACTTGCCTATGTAGGAGGGAGTGAATATGGACCGGTATAGTTCCATGCTCATGATAACAGAGTCAAACTCCATCTGCTATTTTGAATCTAGGATTGTTCTAAAATTTTTGAGGGAACTAGAACACCTCCCAGAAAGTGATTTAAGTGGCGGGAACACTACATAGGTGAGGACTCTTCTTGAATAGTTGTGATACTAAAATATAATGTTCCCATACTGAATAATCCACTGTGAATTATGTAGGATTTTTGTAATGATACTGCAAACTGATGACCATAGCGGAGCATTACTCCCCAGTGAAGATTCAGTATTGACCCCATATCTGCGGGACATCAGCTTCCCCCACAAAGTTCATTCTCCAATGACCTCCCATGCCAACTTCATATGCATGTAATAAATAGTACTCTATATGATTTTAACATTGATCCCACCCTCTAAAATGGGTCAATACATCTTCCCTCAAGAGACCAATTGTCTCTTCCCTTATGAAGAAGCATCCCAAATGAAATGGGCCAAAAGTCTATTAATGAATCTAATAACACCCTTCAACACATTGGTAGAAGAAAGAGCATGCACCATTATAGCTGAGAGGACACTATTCACAAGAGTGATATGACCACCAGAGGAAAAAAATGGTTCTTACAATTGATAATACACCCCATTATCTTGCACACCAAGTGGTCAAGGTCGTTGATACGCAATCTTCCAAGAGACACATGGGTACCAAGATATTCCATGGTAAATGAACCATGCCTCGTACCCAAGCTATTACCCATATCTGCCACCCTGATTGAGGTACATGCTTAAAACACATAGAATCTACTCTTATCCCAATTAATTCTTTGACCAATCTAGTGACATTACTCATCAAGGATCTTGATAATCCCTTGCACAAACCGCCTTCCCACATTCATGAAGATAAGAGTATTGTCCTAAAACATTAAATGGGATATGGGTTGGATGCTCAACCTCCATTATTAAGGTAGAACATCCCCATTAGAGATACCTATTTTAATCAGTGTGTGTAAGGTTTCCAGTATAAGAATGAAGATACTCAGGGATACAGGGACACCCTGACAAGTTCCTCAAACTATATTGATGAAACTGTGAGTTCACCCCATAAATGTCACAACCCACTTGGCCAAACTAAAAAACATAAATATTATATCCCAAGTCCATCTGGAGAAACCCATATTATTCAAGACCCTATTAATAAACCCCCACTCAATATGATCATATGCCTTATGCATGTCGAGATTTATGGCCGTATTTGAATTACAAGCCTTGATGTTAATATCTCTCAGCATCTTCTGCACCAATTCTACAACTACCTAGATAGAGATATATTTCATAAAACCTTGTTGTTCCTTAGATATAAACTGAGGTAGTGTCCCAGACAACATCCTGTTAATGATACTTGTCATTATTTTATATGTAATGTTACACAAACTCATTGTCTGTTAGTGAAGAAGGGATGATGGGTCCTTGATATTTGGTAATTGGACAAGTGTCATGGATGGAGCTATCTACAGGATGTTACCCCTATAAAGAAATCCTGGATGATATTGATGATATCCCCCTTTACCTCCTCCTAGGATCTACTGAAGAAAGAACCAAGGAATCCATCGGGACCTACATCACTCTAATGATTGAGGTTCACCATATCTGAATGAATCTCCACCTCATTTGTAAAACCATTCATCATCTCATTAATATGGGGAGAACCAAGATATGTAATCCCCTCCCAACACTCATCACCCTCGAAGGATACCCTTGGAGAATATTCATATTTTTTCATGTAGGAAGGTCCTTGAAATGTGTAAATGCCAAGCCCCCAACCAGTTCCCTATCATCAGTGTAGGATCCATATTCTAAATCCAGGTTCGGTTTGACAACATGCCTCTTCTCCCTTATACATGCATGAAAAAACAGATTTTCTTATTTCTCTCCATAATCCATTTTATTCTTGAGCATTACATTTCACTAATTTCTTGTGATATGACCATAACTGCAAGGGAGTTATTTTTCTCTAATATCTCACCAAATACATAATCGTTATAGATCTCCTCAATAATTTCCTCAAGCCATTCGATATCCTGTTTGAGAACATCCAACTCATGATCAATGGGAGGAATACTCTTAACCCATGATTGGAGGGCCTGATTCAGTTTCCTCAACATGCAATGAAAATATAACCAAGAGTGAACCTATATCAGTTCCTCCCAGCTAATCCTCACCGTCTGGTGATATCCCAAAATACACGACTACTGGCTCATATACATGAAACCCAACAATGGATCCTACCTCATATTCAAGGTTAACAAAAGTGTAGAATGATTAGATATGTTGTAGGTCAAGTGATAAACCTTAACTTATAGAAATGTAGAAACCACATGAACATCGGCTATGCACCGGTCGAGCCTCCTATAACAACAACAGCCTCTCTTCAGATTGTTGCACCATGTTTATATATCCCCTAAATAACCCAAATTCATCAACCAATTTCCAACCGTAACTCACCGAAGGCCCAACTATCCCCCTAGGAATCTCCCACATTCTTTTCTTCTCCTTAGTATCTGCTACAATATTAAAATTTCCCCCCCACTACCTAAGGTTGATCCCCTAGGTCGAATGCATTTAGTTCTCTCTATAACACCTCCCTACTCTAAGCATCGCAGCTGCCATAAATGAAGGAAACCAATAGATCATGACCACCACAGGACACCCTCGTCGTTACATGCTGGTCCCCTGATTGGATCATCTTCATAGAAACATACTTTGGCAAAAAAATTATAGATAAACCTATTGGTTGTCTCTGCATGCATAGATTCATCAGCTTCACTTTATTAGTAAAATCATTGATCTTTGCAAATATTTTCCTGTCCTAAAGGATCGTAACCACCATAACATTGAGCTTTATAGATTCCAAGGCAATAAAACCAATTTTTACTCCTGACCAGACTCCTCGAGAGTTCTAGATTAATATGGGAGTCATGGGAATTATACTATCCTGGATTTGGCACTAAGAAACATGTTCTATTTCAATTGGAAATCAATGTACATTCTATCCGGAAACTTCTTCAAAGATGAACTCATGAACACTCAAAAAACAGTACCACCAGAAACTAATGATGAAGATGAAATCATCAATGATCACTTTGAGTCTTTCCCATTCATCTCCAGAAGAGGAGAATAAGCCATATAATCAGGATTTGAGAGGTTATGAACATTAGATGGATGAGGACCATCAGTACTGACCATCACACTATATTCTGAAGGAGGCCATGTTACCTGAGGTTCTACTTCCACATGACAAATGATTTTGTCCAAAAACTTGGGCCCTATAATAAGATCCAATCTATGAAGACTGGCCACCTGGAATGCAACCTCATTGGATAGATTCTCATCACAAGAACATTAATTTGGTAGCACTGCGGGGTACCCCCGAGAATAAAAAACCAGAAAACTCGGAGAAAACATCATCAAAGTATCCAATAAAACACCATTCTAGAGCATCTCAGGATGAAAGGAAGGCTATGATGAAGGTGATAGGGAAACCATTGAAATTACTCACAGTTTTTAGGGTACCAAAGCCATACTTGGAGGATACTCTAGACATGATAAAGAAGGGACTAGCTCCTTGTAAGAAGGAACGACAATGACAGTGACACTGGGACCAGGAGATACAAAATCTTAATTGGATACCAGCTAAACCAGATCCGAGATTGACTCTTCACAAATAGGTATAGGTGGGCCACCTATCTTGGGACCTTTGACTAGTTGAGGCCACTCTCCAATTCACTATTTCCAATAATCCTACATCGAATGCCCCTATAGAAGGAATGATGGACAATACCTGGGAAAACAAGGATAAACTACATCCTATAACTAGAACATAGATTCCTACACCATTAGGGCCAATTTCTCCAGGATGGGAAACGAGATGCGCAAATCAAAATAAAATCCAAGAGTCCATCATCTCCTCTCCTCTACAAGTGCATGTTTCCACACAATGAAAACCCCCTAGTGAGTCGTTTATGGCCCTATGAAATGTACCATTCTGAAATAGAAGCAAAAGGCAAGGAAGACATACCCAAACATTAGACTGAGGGTTTTCCTTCCCCCTATTATCCTCCATGACCATTGAGATAGGTTGAAGCACCAATGGATGAAGAGAAAAGGAGAATTACACCAAGCCTGGATGAAATCCTCCTCCGATGTAAGCACTAATGAGAACAAGAACTTGTGATGTACATAGATGTGGGACTCCTACTACAACCACAAAGATTCCATGAAGCATTTGAAAACAAGTAGTCATTATTTCTCTAACACTCCTACACAATAACTGGGATTCATGAACTACTTATTACATGGGAAACTATTTAACTTGTTCTTCTACTAACTCTTGTGTATCTTGAGCACCAACTTCCTCGAAGTTAATATTTCTCCCATGATTCTTATTTAGGATGTTCTCCATCTCAAGAAAGATATAATATCAAGAAATAATCACTTTCTTTTCTGAGTGTTGGTATTGGTAGTATCCCTTTGATTCCTTGGGATACCCTATAAAGATACACCTCATGCCCCAGGTGCTATTTTGTATCCTAAGAAAGCCATAATAAATGTCTCGCATCCCCATACACAAGTATGCAACAAAATGGGTTTATTTCTACTCCGTAACTTGAAGGGGATTCTATTTTCTACCTTAGTTGGTAGTCTATTTAATGTGTATATAGCGGTTTGAAATGCATATCCCCAAAGGATAAAAGAAGATCTACATGATTCATCAATGACCTTACTATTTCCAACAAGGTTCAGTTCCTCCCATTACAAAAACTATGACACTATGGTGTATAAGGTGGTTTGAGTTGATTTAGACTCTCAAACTCCCATAAAAGGTAGATAAACTCTTGGTAAAGATATTCTCTACCTTTATCTGATTTGAACTTCTTTATCTTATTACCATAATGATTCTCTACATCATTATTGTATTCCTTGAATTTCTCAATGTTATCAGACTTATACATCATCATGAAAATATATCCATATCTACTCATGTTATCAGTAAAAGTTAGGAAGTAAGAATATCCACTTCTATATTTTACTAGAAACGGTCCACACGCATCAGTGTGTAACCATCCTTGAGGAACTGTGGACCTTTCACCCTATCCACCAAATGATGGTTTGGTCATTTTACCTTATAAACAAGCATGACATCTAATAATTGGTTTTAGCTCTGAAGAGTATAAATAATGATCTTGACAAAGATTTACTAGACTTTTCTTGTTTACATGACCAAGTTGGTGATGTCCCAACAAGATGTTGAAGGATTCATGTGAACTTGATTCATTATCGACTGCCAGCACTTTGATTTCATAATTTAATACACACATATAGTTATTTAAATCCTCCATATCATAACATATGTTTCCCTAGTAAAAGAAACAAATTTTATTTCTAAATTTGAAAATAAACCCATCTGTATCTAATATTGATACACAAATTTTGTTCTTGGAAGCACTTGGTACAAAATAATAGTCTTGTAAAACAAAAATAATCTTATTTGTTAACAAAAGGTGGTAGTAACCAATGGAATGAGTAGCTGGAATTAAACGATTGGAAGCTCATGGATCAACCTATCCTCTAGAAATTTACCAAAATCTACTTGGATCCTGTATTTGAATACAGATGTGAGCACCAAAAACTATATTTAATACCCAATGTGTATAAATTGAAAGATAAATCTCAATAACGAATGCAACAATGTCTTCCCCTTACCTCTACAAGAAATTCCTCTTTTAGTAGTCTGACTTTCCATATGGAAAACATTCTTCCTCCTTTTCCTCTCCATGACATTGGATGTTCTCTTCTTTATTAGATGTTTATTTGGAGCTTTAGACTGTATATAAATCTTCATATTTTTTTCTTTTTCCTTCCTCTTCTTATTCACCATAAGGGCTAAGGGTTTATCATGCCCCATGTCCTTATCCACTTGTAAAATCGGGGTTATAAATTATGATAAGATCTTCCCATTATTACTAATATTATAATTCACAATAAAACTATATAAGTCCTTTGGAAGTGATGATAGTATGATAGTTGTACACAACTCATCTGGGAATTTAATACTTAAGATGTCTAGACACTCATTATAACTGGTATGCTTGACTATACAAGGCCCAGTTGGTGCAGAGTCTCCAAGAATAGTGGTGAACTAAGCATTGGAGATATCAAAACTCTCTATTCTCACCTTTTATGGATAAAGATCCCAAAGGCGAGACATCAGGAAATAAGCATCCATTTTCTCATACTTATTCAAGAGATCATTAGTCATGGATGATAGCATGAGGCATTTAACACCCATAGAATCATTTATATGTTTCTCATACACAGAGAGCTCCTCACCATGTGCTTGATTCCCAGGAACAACTGGTAAAGGTTCTTCCAGCACATATTGTTTCTTTTCTTGGCGAAGGATGACCCGAAGGCACCTTTGACAATCTTGAAAAATAGTTCCACTAAGAAGGTTTTTCTTCTCATATATGGATTGCTACAATATGTTTGATTTCATTTTTAATTCCATTTAAAAATATAGTATGAATAGAGTTTTAGTAATTTATTAGATAAAATTATGAAAAATAAATGTATAAATATTCATTAGTCTCCCACTATTTTATCTAAAACCAATATCCCTCACCATTGTCTTCAAAATATCATGTTGCCTGTATATTCTAGTGGAAAGTATCCATATTCCATTCCCATCATCCCAACATTGGATTTTCAAGAAACATTAATGGTTTTATGTAGGAATTTTAAATTCCCACTACATTAACTCATAGCTCTTGGATCCGTTGAGTGGACTCCCCAATCTAGAAATCATTATTTTAGATTTCCTCAACCATTGCCTCTCAGTTACACCAATTATTACTTTAGTAGTTCACCCTTGGTGTAAATCAAGTTATGTCAACCCAAATCCTTAATATGGAATTCCCTGATTATTTAATGGACCCCAACATTGGCTGGTTAGGAACTTTGAACTATTGGATTGATTCTAACAGATGTAATCGAAGGCTATATCGACTTAATATTTTACTGAGGGATTTTATTCATTATGTATGAAATGTTACTTATTATCTTTTCACGTTCTTTTTAATTTTATGTCAGATATACATAAGTGATCAAACATGTCTTGATAATATTTATGCACAATCAATTTTATTTTAGTTCCATCATGAATTCTTGTCAATTCATTAATTATGTGATCGTGACAATACATCACTAATAAATAACCATGAAACTAAATAAAATAAAATAAAGGGTGTGATCATGATATTTTTAATGGTTAGTTTATCCGTCAATTGATAAACTAACCATGACATTAGGGGGAAACACCATGAACCTTTTAGGGTTTGTGTTTACATATTTCCACCTATCCACCTTTGTATCTCCCTGGATTGGTTTGGCCTCAACTCCTAACATGAACTGCCTCCACTAGCTTGAGATCTCCATCCATTATATATTCTTTTAAATCACATATAGGTGTGGGGGGTTGGGTAAAAGGTATTTTACATAAATGAAATCATGGGAATGAAATACCTACAAATTTATGAGGATAAGGAACGTAGGCAAACAATCATAATTGAAACAATTCATTAAAAGGAAACCAATCACAAGCAAATGTATAGTCTAGCCCGTGACCATCCACAAACATTCAATTAATTATGCATTTAATAAAACTAGTATTCAATTATTTAATCATTCTTATTAAGATATATCACAATTGAATCGGTTAATTATTATCTTTAATTAATCATTCCTTTTATCTTAATAATTTCTCTAAAATTTCTTGGGATTCCCATCCTTTATAATTTTCAATAAATTAATAAATTCATTGAAAATTAACTGTTTACATAGCTTATACATTAGAGGCACCCTGGTGAATACCCATCCTAAACAACCCAACAACTATTATAATTTTATACACATTTTATTTGTGACATGTATCTTGCAGGAAGAATTATAATTTTAATAAAACTCATTCATGATGTGAAGATCTATGAACAATATACAGATGTTTATTAAATATTTATATTTATATATATATCAAACACTGATCAAATTTTGTGTCCCAAAATTATTTCCACATGGAAGTTTATGTCTCACGGGTAACAGAATATTATAATAAATTTTTAAATATGCCTAATCTGGAAAATGTACATGGCGTGTAGATCCAACTACTTGTCGGGTACCCCCCTCACCATCCTTCTGATGTGCATGTCTTGGGAAACAACATATGAGGTGTAATTTGTAAATATTATGATTACAAAACATGTCCGTTGGGCCACACTCAATGTAGACTTTTTGTTACATGGTAACTAGCTCAAAATGCTATGTATGGGATACATGACTTGACATTGACATGAAGGGACAACAAGCCATGTCTAGTGGGACACATAGCATGTAGTTCGACAAATTGTGTGCAATTTTTTCTTTGTTAACATGTGGTGTGAGAACTAACTTCACCACATTTAATTAAGGAACACTGATTGAGTAATTCAAAAATTACTCTCAACACGTTGAACAAAACTACCCGGTGTGTAATACAGATGACACGATGTCTGTAGTATATTAAATGGCATGTAATTCTGAATAAACATCATGTAAAGTCGTGTTAACTGTATAGAATTGTCAGCGCCTCATAATGATATCATCGATGTAATTTTAATCATAAAATTATTTATTTCTGTTAGATATGTTGTAAAAGAGAGGAATAATAGATCTTAAAATTCCTATTACAAGAATGATTATAACGTGAATTAACAAACTAAGTTATTAATGATTAAATCAACAATTAATTATTTAAATAATTAAAAATTAATATATGACCCCTCTTATACCACTTGGAGGTTTCTGGCACTGCAGAAGCATGGTTAGGCTAACACCCATATTTTAAATTTACCGTGATAAATGATTATTCTATAATCAATACGAAGATGAATGTCGATATTGTCACGCCTAGCCCCATACCGCCCTTGAGCCGGTGTAGTTTCAATAAAACGTGGTGTGTAATTTGTTTTATAAATAACAAATGATGATAAATTACACATCATTTTCCACTAAAGAGGATCTTTTCGGTTTAAATTATGGAAAAATAGATACAAATATTACAATCCTTCACAACTAAAAGAGAAATTAATCTCCACAAATCTGCCACCAATCAGTATAACTCAAATCTACAAAACCTTTAAATTTAAATTAAAATATTGGGTGATCATATGAATGCCCAGTAAGGGTGTTTTAAAATAAAATAATATTTCAATTTTATCCTTTTAAAAACATTCCTTGAAAATTATTCATAATACACATTCTTAAAGAATGCTCAATAAATGATGCAGAACATGACATCTTCTCCAAAAACTACAAGTGAACATTTCAAGGAATATTAGTAGGGTTACTATTAAACATGATCCAATAATAAACATGCTTATACATAATATATGGTTTGAAGAATACAAACCCAGAGTTATTTTAACTATACTAAGTGTGACGTGAGAAAGTGCAAGTAAGTAATTTAAAATGGAAAGTAATACAAGATCAGAGTTGTGCATAAAATGATAACTATAATTTCGTTCGTTGATAACTTTAAATCATAAAATGGCATAAAAAGATATGATTTCTGAATAAATATCATTCAAGGGGAATTTAATTCTTCTTATACTCATAAGTATAGGATCTTAAACAACTATATTCTATTAGTCAAATATTCACTTGGTTAATTAGATATCATAAACATAATGAGGAAAGTTCATATACCA
Organism: Viscum album; assembly: GCA_963277665.1. NCBI lineage: Eukaryota > Viridiplantae > Streptophyta > Magnoliopsida > Santalales > Viscaceae > Viscum > Viscum album. The sequence goes on from OY728128.1 coordinate 1,986,020,165, forward strand.
GACATTATAAAACATTCTGTCAAGGCCTCAACCAAGATGTCTAAAATGATTAAGGCCTCTGCCAAAATCATAATTTAAAATTTGGGAAAGGCCTCTGAAAATTCAACATCTATTTTTCTCATGATACCTACTGATGCATCGAGGGGATATAGTGGGCCCCACCCATCACATACTAAGTCAAATGAATTCCTCATTTGTCTAAATCTATTTAAATCAAAGTGTCCCATACCACATTGATTAATTATGTTTTATCTTCTATTCAAAGTGTCATATACAACATTCAATAATTAAATTTCACACTTCTTATTATTCAAAGTGTCCCATACCACATTATTCTTTAATCCATAAAATCTTAAGTGTTTAATTAGTTTCATTAGCATTTACATATATATAGTGAATCATGCATTAAGTGTCAGCACTAACAACTGCATAGCTATAAAAAATTAACCCATGATATGTAGACATACTATAGCATATGTAATGAGAACCAATACATATGAAATAAATGTTTATTCAGGTTTTGTCATATAAAACGTTGACTCTGAAATTCCAGAATCCTTATTATGAAAGTAAAAATTTTATATTACAAAATTAATAATGGAAATACATCATGGATTGAGTACATAATTAATTTAATGGTAAAAAAATATTTCATCTAAGGTATCAAGTGCATAATTCTCTAAACACCCATTATTCACATGTTTATGTATAAAATTACCAAAAGGGTACTCTCAATTAGTTACACACAATGTTATCAATTGGAATGCCTAAAAATCAAGAACAAAACTTACTAACATAACTAATACCATTTAGACTTATGAAAATAAGTGTGAAATCCATATACACATAACGTGATAATAATGGGTTGTATTACTAAAAAAAATTCCAAATTTATTATTGAAAAATTATTACACTTCAAAATACATTTTATAAATTTTTATCAATATTTTGTGAACCCATATTAATATCATTATAAAATCATACACACACACACACACACACACACACACAGATATATATATATATATATATATCATTGTATGTACTTAAGGGTTCTTCGTCAAAACATAAGAACCCAATATATAACTTATATATAGTAAAAACATAACTTAACCCAAAGTTGATCATCTGCTACCATAATGTAATTCGGAGGGTATTGTTTCATAAATAAATAAATATGTATATATATATGTAAGAATACATATATATTTATAATTTCATCCTCATAGAAAACTTATAAACCTATCATGGTTCTCTTTCATTATGAATTCCATTAGAGTAGAAGTTAATCTTCTTTTAAATAAGGAAACTGATATGGTTTTATTAAGAAAAAATCTATACATATGAGAATATATGTAGGTAAACCAATTTTAGGTGCAAACATAACACCCTATAGGGATTTTCATGATAATAACATTTTTTAAAAACAAAGAATTCATTTTTGTATACCCATCCAAGAAGAATCCATAGGATTAAAGACCCGAATGCATACATACATACATATATATATATATATACATATAAAAACTGTGAAAGGGATCAAATCAAGACAAAACAAAGTCCCTTACATGGAATAAGATTAAGGTGGAGTCGGGAAGAAGTTGAAGAAGCATTAGAGGGTTAGAAAACTCGTAGGTTTAGAATGAAAAAGGAGTTATATATTCCAACCATATATATTATATATTTAAGAAAACATGAAAGGAAGATCATGGAACCTCAGTTTAAAATAAGACAGAGTGTGTCAGTCGTGTGGAAAATGAAACAAAGAAGGGGGCCAATGGGTGTCATATGTGTGGAAAAATAGAAGGAAGGAAAAGTTGCAATAGCTACTACTGCGGTGCGAGGATGGAGGAAGAAGAAGGTGAAATGGATGGGTACAAAAAAAGAGGATGACTTTGGTTATCTGAGATGTGGTCAGATGGTTGTTGTGAAACATGATAATTTTTTTTAAAAAAATATGTGGCTTAGATAGAAACTCGGTTTGATTGGATGTCTTAGAGTGACACGGTGATTTATAATGGAAATAATGGCCATGATTCGATTATAATTAGATCAGGAAGTCCATAAAAAACATGGAGTAATGTCACGGTTGTGGAGATTTGACGGCTGAACTGATTAGAAGGATGAGATCTCGTGCGGTGAGATATGATAGTAGATACATGGTTTTTTCTTAAAATGTCAACCCCACATCGAAACTGGACGTGTTTTGTGGCTTCTATATAAGCCTAGATCTCCCAGATAGAGCTCACAAGTCCCCCTCTCCCCTCCCTAGTACTTCCATGTACCTGGTCACTGCGGGATCACTTCTATGCCCACCCATATCGTCGTGTCTCCCTATACAGTGGAACACTATGGTTCACCTTGAACAAGCCAATATGCGCTTAGGGCTGGACAATACAAACATGAATGCATGGCTTATTACGCACCATACGTGCATAGAACTGGTCCATTGGACTAGGGGATATGTGAGATTCCCACAATGTCAATGACTGGCTTGTCCTTCAAGGTCTCCCTTGGTTTGGTGGTGGACTCACCTAATAATTTTAGAAAACTTAAAAATAAATTTTCAATATACAACAGAATATAAAATTATTATGTTTATATTTAGAGAATATAAATTCTATATAATGGTTAAAAAAAATCTTGAAACCAATCTTTTCATTATTTTATAAACATTTGAGTTTCAAAATATCAATGTTCAAAATCTGAAATCAACTTTTATTATGTCCTAAGGGAAATACCATACAAATTTTATATTTAAAATCAAAAAAAATTTACTAATTAAGACCCTGTTTTTATTCATAATAGGATGAAAACATTTAAAGGTAACTTTTATAAAAAAATTAAAATACCTAAATACATAATCCACCAATTATGGACTGAATGCTAATGACAACAATAGTCATTAAATCCATTTTCACAAAATATGATTTCAAACTAAAAAAATTTTTTCTTCGTACGAAAACCAAGTAGTATCAAATGTGTGATTCTCTTGGTATTTCATTAAACACAAAGGCTATGATTTCAAATCTATTTTAAGCATTAAATAATTATCCTTAAATTTTTTATTTCAATCATGTATAAAGTTATAACTTCAATTCATACTTTAAACACTTGGATGTCTCATCATAATTGAACACATAAAAATAAAATACCCTAAATACCCAATAGCTATAATGGTCTTATAACTGTTATATAATAAATGATCACTTAATGGAGGAAACAATGTAATTTACTTTAAGGACTTATAGAAGCATGATCATGGTGTTCCAACATCAAGTCAACTTGGAGAAAATATTGCTTATCATTCCTTCAATGCATAGCGTAGTTGCTATTGTTATAGCAATACTGATGTTCATCGTTACAGATTCAAGGGAGATCAACTATTTTCTTGGGAATCTTGTTGTATTTGGTGGACTCCCTATTATTTCATTAGGTATTTTAGTATGTATCTTAGGGTAATAAGGTTCTTTTGGCCTTGATACAATGTAATCGATTTATGTTTTTCGTGGTATAAAATGTCTTCTGTTTATTTTGAAAGTTTGGGTTTGGATAGAATTAAAGTTAAACAAAATAAAACCCATAATATTATTATTACATATGAAACAGGTTCGAGGAGTCAAATTATCCCCCCTTAAATGAATAGTTCCTTTGAAATTATGAAACTCTCATACATGTCTTCCTGCAAAACTAGACACACATCACTTCCAACAACCCTTAACTATGTCAGCAAATGTGGAAAATATATTGATCATACTCAGATGGATCACCATATTTGTTTCTACATCATAGACTTCTTTGGTCCATATACACCGAGAGCAATTAGGATTACCCATATGAGTAAAGCATTTGGGTTTCCATAGGGAGGCTTGTGCAGTGTGGAGATTAGATATTTGAGAGTTGACGTGTTTCCTATAAATCCCTTGAACTACACCATTCTTTAAAAAGTAAATGTCATAAAGAATCTGATACATAGTAAAATAAAAAACATGAAAAATATAGACCACTCGAACGTCACCCACCAATGCAGCTTCCCGAAACATTATGGAAGCTTTATAGTTTTCTGACAAGGTGAATCAAAGGATGATACCTTCATGGTACTTCACCCTCTTCCTATACAATAAAATTTGATAATTTGTGATATTGATATAGATATAGCTCTTTACATTGTAGGAAAATAAGATATTTGAGCTGAGTGACACTTTATAAAGGCGTTTGTAGTTTAAGAGCATGTTTAAAAATGGCTGGTATGTCTCAAAACATGACTCGACAATTATGTGTTCTAGTAATTTGGTAGCGAGTGATATGAGTTTGGTTGGTGAACTCACATCCTCCTTCCGAAAATTTCTGGATACATGTTTTACTAAGTTAGGTATAACCATATTAAAATAGAGAAATTATTTCATAAAATCATATTAAAATACCAACTCATAAAATATAACATTATCCATTTATACAGGGTTTATAAAACCCAAGGTGTTACATAACCATTGGATCCCTCTAAAAAATTACTGGTATGGATATCCTAGCATCCTATGAGATGTCTCTTCACAGGTAACACCAATGTTGATTGTTTACCCAGTTCCAAGTCAAATAGATCCCTAAAGCAGTCCCAAATTCTTCGATTTCATGGGCCCAGATGTAGCACGAGCAACTAAGATCAACCACCTGTAGACATTTAATGTTTCATGTGAGGAAAGATTGACATGTGTCTAGATGAGTGAAATCAGTATGAATGTGATGTCGATAATGTTAATCAGTAGACTCATCCTTAATAACTTCAACGTCCAAAACATGATAAGAAAGACCGTAGGTCAAAACTTGACAAAGGTACGCTGCTCGGAGGTCACCCCCTTGTACAGCCTCCTTGAAGTCCTCAAGGAATGAAACATTCCCATCTAGAGTAAATCACATAAACAACCCCTTAGTGTACTTTCCTTTATGTGAATAGAATGCAAATTGTGCGATCATCATAAGGAAATATTCTAATCGAGATCTTCAGTGTAGTTGAAGTACATGAGGAAAATTGGATACATGGAAGAGGGGTTTAAAAGACAACCAAAGGTTTTCAAAAGTCTTGCACCCTTTTAAACATGACAAGGAAACTATAGTATCCAGTATTTTTGTCCGGGGAGATAGTAGGATTGTTTTGTCTGCCATCTAAAAAATTTAATAAAACATATACTTAGTATGATATAATTAGGTTTTTAATATTGTTCTAAATTTCTAGGGTTGTCTAAACCAATCCCCGGATCCCAACTGTTACGCCCCACCCCCATACAACCTCGTAGCTGGTGCGGTTTCAATAAAACATGGTGTGTAGTTTTTCTTATAAAAAGTATTACTGGTAAATTAAACATCATGTTCCTCAAAAAAAGATCTTTTTGGTTTATATTCTGGAATACAAGATATAAATACTATAATCATTCACAATGGAAATAGAAGAAAATATCCACAAAGCTGCCACCAATCAGTGTAACTCAAATATACTAAACCTAAAAAATTTAAATTAAAATGTATTTTGAGAATACGAATTCCCAGTAACGAGGTATTAAAATAAAATAATATTTTATTTATAAGATTTTAAAAAAAATACTTCAAAATTATTCATAAAACATTTTCTTATGGAATTCTAAAATACATGAATCATAACATAACATTTTGTCCAAAAATTAAAAGTGCACATTTCAAGGAATATTAACACGGTTATAGTGAAACATCTTCCTATAATAAGCATGCTTATAAAAAATAAATGTTGTGAAACATAAAGACCAAGAGTTATTATAACTATACTAACTGTAACATGAGAATATGAGGGTACATAATTTACAAATGAAAGTAATACATGATTAGAGTTATGCATTAAATAACAACATTAATTTGTTTCCTTGTTAACTTTAAATCATATACTGGTAGATAAATCTCTGAGTTATTAAGAAACTTGACATGTGAATTTACTTCTTTTATTGCTCGTAAGTATAGGCTCTTAACCACGTATAATCTACTAGATGAATATTCACATGGATAATTAAATATCATAAACATAATGAGGGATGTTCTTATTCTGGAAATTCTAAAACATTTTTTCAAGGACTCAGCCAAGACATCTAAAATGATTAAGGCCTCAACCAAAACCATAAATTAAAATATGGGAAAGGACTTGGTCAATTCTACATCTAATTATCTCATGAAACCTATCGATGGATCGGGGGGGTATAGTGGGCCCGACACATCACATACTAAGTTCGATTCATTCCACATTTGTCCAAATTTATTTAAATCAATGATTCCTATTCCAATTTGATTTATTAAGTTCCATATTATATTCAAAGTGTCCCATAACACTTTGAATAGTTAAATTTCCCACTTCTTATTATTCAAATTGTCTCATAACACTTTGAATAATTTAATTATTTAATCCATAAATGTTCATAAGAGATTAATTACATTCTTTAGCCTTTACATATATATTGTGAATCAAGAATTATGTTCCAAAACTATCAACATCGTAGCTATAAAACATTAACCAATGACATACAAACATACTATAGCACATGTGATGATAACCAATGCGTATAAAATAAATTTTTATTTAAGTTTAGTCACATAAAATGATGATTCTGAAATTCCAAAATCCTTATTATGAATTTAAACATAAAATATTCTAAAATTAATTGGAAATTCATCATGGATTGAATAAAAATGTAATTTAAACGTAAAATAAATATTTCATGTGAGTTATTAAATGCATAGTTGTCTAAAAACTCATTACATGCATGTTTATGTATAAATATACCACAAGTGTACTCCCAATTATTTACACTCAATGTTATAAATTGAAAAGCATGAAAATAAACCACACTAATTACATACATAACCAATACCATTTAGACTTATGAGAATATGTGTGAAATCCATATACACATAATGTGATAATAAAGGGTTGTATTAATAAAACAAATTCCAAATAGATTATTGAAATTTTCAACACTTACAAACACTTGATATAAACTTTTATCAATATTTTGTGAACCCATATTGCGAACCCATAGTAATATCATGACGATATTATATATATTTATAACCGTATGTACTTAAGGGTTCTTCGTCAAAACATATGAACCCAATACATAATTTATGTGTTATAAAAACATTATTTAACTCAAAGTTCAACATTTTAAAAATTAATTTAAAACTAAGGGTATTGTTTCATATATAAATACAAATATGTTTGTGTGTATATATATGTATGAAAACTTATATGTTTTTAATTTCATCAACATATTACACCTATAAACTAGTAATTGTTCTCTTTTATTATAAATTCCATTAGAGTGGATGTTCTTCTTCAATTAAATAATTAAATAGATATAGTTTTATTATGAACACATGTATACATATGTGTATATATGCAGTGAAACCAATTTTATGAACAAAAATAAAACCATATCATGATTTTCATGGTAAGAAATTTTTTTAAAAACCATGAGTTTGTTTTTATAAACCCATACAAGAATAATTAATAGGATTAATGAATCGAATACACACATACACACACACACACACACAGATATATATATATATAAACCACGAAAGGGATCAATGAAACACAAAACTAGGTCCCTTACCAAGCTTATGATCAAGGTGGAGTCATAAAGTAGTTTGAGAAGAGTTGGAGAGGAAGAAATCCCATAGGGTTCATGTGTATAATGAGTTATATAAATAAACAATATATAATATTTATTTAAGTCAACATGAAAGGAAGACCATGGATCCTCAGAATAAAATAAAACCAAGTGCGTTGGTCTAGAAGAAAATGAAACAGAGAAAGGGTCCACTCGGTGTCACAGGTGTGGAAGAACCAAAGGGAAAGGAAAGTATCGACAAAAACTAGTGCGGCGCGAGGCTAGAGGAATAAGAAGGCGACACAGATTGGTGAAAAAAAGGAAGGATGGCTCTGATCAGCTGAGACATGATCAGACTGTTGTTGTGAAATGCAGGATTTTTAAAAAAATGTGTGACTGAGATAAAAACATGATTTGATCAGGCAATTTCGAGCGATGAAGTGATTTAAAATGGAATGAACGGTCATGATTAAATCATAATTAGATTGTATATCCTATCAAAAATGTGTAGGAAAGAAGTGGATATAGAGATTGGAAGGCTGAACCGATCGAATGGCTTAGATATCTCACGATGAGATCGGACGGCTAAGACACAGTTTCCGCTTAAAATGTCTATCCCACATCAAAAAATGACAATTTTTTCGAATTCTATATAATCGTGGAACTCCCAAACAGAGCTCATAATTCCTTCTCCCCCTCCCCGGTACTAACCAGAACTAGGTTTCTACGGGCGCGCTTCTACAACCACCCTTTCCATCATGCCGCCCACATGGTGGCACGCTCTGGCACCCCTTGCACATGCTGATGCATCCTTTGGTACTCACTAAAAAAGCATTCATGTCAGACTTAGCACACACCATGGGTGCATAGCACTAGGCCATTGGCCTAGATAATTTATGAGAAGCCCACCAAGGCCTTGAGTAGCATGGCCTTCTATGTCTCCCTCGGTTAGGAGGGGGACTCACTAATTTTTTTTAGAAAAGTTAAAAATACATTTCTATTATACAAAAGAATATAAATTTGTTATGTTTATATTTGGGGAATATAAATTTTTGGTTATGGTGAAACCAAATCCTAAAACAAATCTTTTTAACAGTTTATAGACATGTTTGTTTCAAAACATCAACGTTCAAAATTTAAAATCAATTTTTAATATGTCCTAATTGAAATCCCATAATAGTTTTATATTTATAATACAAAAGAAATTTTTAATTAAGACCATGTTTTTATTCGTCCAAGGTTGAAAACATTTAAAGGTAACTTTTTAAACTATTTAAAATTACTAAATACCTAATTCACCAAGAATGGATAGAATACTAAATACAACAATAGTCTTTAAATTCATTTTCCCAAAGTACGATTCAAACTCAAAAACATATTTATTGGTACAAAAACCAAGTAGTATAAAATGTGTTCTTCTCTTGGTATTTATTAAATCAAATGCATCTGATTTCAAATCTTTTTTTAACATTAAATCATTATCCTTAAAAAAGTTTATTACAAACATGTTTAATGTAATAAATTCAATGCATACCTTAATCACTTGGAAATCTCATTATACTTAAACACATAAAAATAAAATACCCAAAATACAAAAACTATTATAATGGTATTATAATGTAATGACCAATAATTAACATGGAAATCATTTTTTTAATATATGAGAATTTTATGAGTCCACAAAAATTGATGACACGTGATTCTGAGGCCTGGAGTGCTAGGAATAAATTTCTGAACATTTTTTGGGTACGTTCAGTAATCGTGCAAGTGGGATTTTCAATCATTTGAATAGGTGATTAGAATTAAAATCTCAGGGAACTGTTGAAATTGCAGTGCTGATATTCACATAAGGAGACCTTCACCTCGACTGCAGTAGGTTGAAGGTGGATGGTAGCTTTTCACATATTCATGAAAGAATAAAATAAAAATAAAATTGTGTAGCTTTTATTTTTATTTTTATTTTAAACTCCTTGTGGATGTTTCATAGGTGGGTACCACCTGAACTAACCTCCCATGAGTGGTTATTGTGGTGGGGACCACCCATTAATTAAACCTCTTTAACTCCCCACTTAAGTGTGAGAAACCACATGATCTCCCCCACATAATTGTGCCAACCCTATCCTAAATTAATTATGCCAACCCAACTCAATTAATTAATTATTCAAATTTGAAATTATGCCAACATATTTTATTATATTGGACACCTTTTATTTTTGGAGAGTTGGGGGGAATTTAATCATTGGAAAAGGTGGGATCATGGGAGGATAAGGAGGAACACATCCTCCAATGAAGAATTCCAATGAAGAATGCTTCTCCTTCGACGAAATCTTCTCCAAACTCTGTAGAATGATCGCCAATGATGAACATATCTACCAAAAATCTAAGAAAAAATGACGTCACTGACTTCTGTCTGTCCCCAATGACGTCGTATCCTTCCTTGCGACCTCTGTCGAAAAATCAAACAAGGAAGGGAGGGTGTATAAATTATTTTCCTTTACCCATTCATGATATTCCAGTTCTTGTTGAGCCGCATGAAACTGCTCTAACATAGACGTTACAGGCAAAAAAAACGTGGCCCAACACCTTTTTCATTCTTTATAAATTGTCTATCTATCAAGATGAAAGGAGACTTTGGTGACAGTGATTAGTGCCAGTGATTGGCACTAGTGGAACTCGAGAACCACCGATGAAGGCACGGTGCCTCGCCGCCCCGCAGCCTTTGTGCCCAGTGGTGATCCGCTGTCTGCGACCATAACCTCCCTACTTCCTCTGCCCTCCCAGCCGAGCTGCTCTCGCATAGCCGCCCCACGGCCTCACACCCCCGTGACACCCATGCGTAGAGCTTCCCCACACCCTCACGGTACCCCCCGCGGCCGAGCCACCCCACGAACACACGACACCCCCACGAACGAGCCGCCTTGCACCCTCGCGACACCCCCATGGCCGGGCCGCCACGTGCCCTCGCGGAACCCCCATTGTCGAGCCGCCATACACCCCTGTGGCACCCCCTCGGCCACACGACCCACATGGCCTACTGGACCGGTCCGGAACTCAAGAGTCTGGCCGGGACGGCCTGACCATGTTAGACCGAAACCAGACTAGATACGACCCTATACAATACATGGGCCATAACATTGGCACCAAATGTCTTTTTGATGAAACATTAGTGTCCCCAGAAACCTTGGATCGAGAAGGTCTGTTCGGTATACCTCACTAGAGATTCAGATAATGTTGGGGAACAATCTGGATGTATTGAGCACGAATCCAAGGGGGACCTTGGGATAAAAAGGCTAATAACTCACAGATCGGGTGTCCGAATGATTCACGATCTGTTGAAATGAGCCCCTATGATTTGGGGGTCCTTTAAGATACTTCATCGGGGGAATTTTTGGCTATTGGAGTATCATGAAGTAGCTTTTGGAGCGGATCCTCTCAGAGATGAGCGAGCATAGTGAAGGAACCCAGTAGATGGCTATGACGTGAAGAATATAGAGTGATCCTGTGTGGGTCAACACGTAAAACGATCCTGTGTGGGTCATCACTAAGTGATCCTTTGTAGGTATACACTTAGAGAGATCATATGTGGGTCAGCACTTAGTGTGATCCTGTGTGGGTCAACACCTAGCAGTCCTATGTGGGTCAGCACCTTGTGATCCTGTGTCGGTCAGCACTTAGCGATCATATGTGGGTCAACTCCTTGCGATCATGTGTGGGTCAGAACATAGAGATCGTTTGTGGGTCAGCACTGAGCGATCTTGTGTGGGTCACCACCAGGATATACTTTGTGGGGCTTCCTCGTAACAGAGTTATATAATTCAGTAGTCAGATCTAATCATCTCTACTACTATACTTAATATATAATTGGAATGAGTTGAGTTCGTACCTTTGTGGTACATTCCATAATGGTAATACTTTGTGGGTATTCTACTGTGCGGCATACCTATGTGGTATTTTACATTGTGGGTTTCCTTCCTTTGTGGAATAGTTGAGCTATGGGCATTTGGGTTGGACATTGTGTTTCCTCATGATTGAGATGAGTATACATGATAACTTATGTATATATATGGTTATATACCTATGTTGGGTTGACATTTGACTTCATAATTTGATATTTATCCTTTTTGAATTTTGTGAGAACTTGAGGGTATCAGGGTCCCTACTCGGTATCGTTACACTCACCCATTCACGGGCTATGCCTGCACCTTGTTGGGTTTGGTGCATACGATGGGCAATGCTAACTGAGGACGAGGTTACCAAGACTAGAGGTAACTCGGAAGAGGACATTAGATGAGGCGTACCATAGAGACGACATGATCGAGAGTTGTACCTACCCTTTAGGTAGGATCCTTTGTGGCTGTCCACATGAGCTGTTTTCGATTATTCTTGTACTTTTTAGTCTTCCTATAATTCACTGTTGGGCTCGTATTCTGGCCCCTTTTCCTTTCAACACACACTCTTTTGTTATATAGTTTACTAGTTATTCGTATCATGATTTTTGATAGGTTGGGAGTGTTTATAGGTTATGAAGGCATTGCCTTCCCAGTTTTAGGGAATACACATTTCAGTACTAGTTGTCATCCCCTGGCCTATAGAAGGCGGGCTAGGGGTAGTCACAAAATGGGCCCTGGGGGATAGGTCGTGAAAAATTGGTATCAGAGGAGTCAGTTCTACAATAGAACATATGGCTATAATCTTTATTTTAATTGGAAATAGTGTTATGTATAATGAGTATGGTTATCAGTTTAGGAAATCCAGTATTGGTGCGGTGGTGGATGTATCTATACACCATGACCCTGACTTCTGAATTCCAACACAATGCATGAAAAATTGATTGAATGTGTGTTTAGAAGAGTTTTCTTTGTGATATATTTGAGTCAGATCACCAGGTATAAATTTTTGACCATGGAGAACCTGTTTCATTTCAGGATGCCCCCATGAAGACAGTCAGCTAGGGTTTCAAGAGTTGTACGCACTGATAGCCCACCAGGCGACGAGGCGTCGGTGCAGGGACCTCTTCTAGTAGAGACACCAGTAGAGGCACTAGTGGTACCATTACCCATTGTGCCACTAATTCCACCACCCTAGTAGTAGAGTGTGCATGCCTCTTGAGTGTGTAGCATGAGTTCCAGTGCCAGAGGCCACCCAGGTTCAGGGGAGAGACGGACCCATGGGCTGCTGAGGTTTGGTTGGAGGCTGTAGTGAGAGTCTTCTGACTGGTATGGAAACCAACAGATGTCATGGTGATCCTTGACACTAGATTTCTACAGGAATTAGTAGGAAGATATTAGAGCATGATTCTCCAAGTTCACAACAAGGTGACACTTCTCTGGGAAGACATCGAGAGCCTGTTTCGGGTAGAGTTTTTCCCAGCGACTCTTCGCACAGTGTGAATTCAGGAGATACTTCATCTGCAGCAGGGAATCATGACTATGGATTAGTACTCATCGAGATTTAATGACCTCTTACGCTAATCCAAAGATATGGTGTGGACCCATTCCTTAGGGCCTCGACCTTTGAGTAGTTAGTGGAGAAAGAGATACATACTTTGATGATCTCTCTCAGGATCCCAATATAGGTGGGGGTGTTAGAGAGAGCCCTTTAGTGGAGATTTTACTATATAAGTTGTCTCTAGAGACCCAACACCAGTCATCATGTAGCAGAGTCTTCTACCACTAGCAGTAGACAGATGTTGTAGAGGTCCAATTAGACCTGACCTAAAGGTGGGCGACCACCTTAATCAGAGTTGGTCGTGTGGGGATCCCGAGGAAGAGCCAGTCATGATAAGAGTGGATTTTGTTACGCATGCGGTGGGTAGGGTCACATGGATCATGACTATCGAACCCGCCACACGGATGATCAGCAGACAGTCGAAGGACCGCCCATGAAGAGTCAGAGATTCGACCGCGGAGGCCGGCATGGAGCATGCAGACGTGGAAGAGGAGCTGGCCATGCATCTGGCGGTGGGGGATGATTTGAGATGTTAACACCACCACCACCAGGTGGTTCGCACCGACCATATAGATGATTACTCAAAAACATAGGTTCCAATCATTCTTGTATTTCCACTTCCCTCGTTTGGATCTCCGAGATTTTGATGGAGTCGTTGGCTCAATCCTTATGCCTAGAGACTCATACGAGAGAGGATTCGACGATTACGCACTGGTTTCGATAGTGTTAGCATACTATAGGAGGTGAGAGCTTCAGCTAGGATCTCCTATTAGCGGCTTTGACACCTTACTATGTCATCCTGTGTATGGACTGATTATCTACAATACACACTTAGATTGACTGTATTAGGTGCAATGTGTGGTGTGTTCACACAGATGGGACTAGGTTTACCTTCATTGGCAATAAGGGATCCTTTGCAGCATAGGATGGACTTACCCAGAGGAGAGTGCAGACGATCACTCATTAGTTGGCTAGGCGTAACCTTATACCACTTAATGTAGAGAGTCCATGTTATCCCGTAGTGGTGGACCAGTACGCAGATGTCTTCCTTGATTATGTTCCGGGTCAACCTCCTCATAGATAGGTGGACTTTTACATAGACTTTTACCCTAGGACGGAGCCGATATCTGCACTAGACATTCAAATGACTCCCATGGAGCTTCGTGATTGGTAGGTAGTTCTGGCGGACCTACAAGGGGAAGGGTTAATTCTGCCCAGTGTTTCTCCATGGGCAGCCGTGATTTTGTTCACCAAGAAGGAAGATGGGAGCTTGCAGCATTGTGTTGACTATTGATGCCTAAACAAGGTGACCATGAAGAACAAGTACCCACTTCTGAGCATTTAAGACCTCATTGATTAGCTGAATGGAACACAGTGGTTCTCGAAGATGGAACATTGATCACGGTATTACCAGCTCAGTGTACGAGATGAGGATGTGAAGAAGACGATGCTCAAATGTTGGTACGACCATTAAGAGTTCTTTTTTATGCCATTTGGAGTAACCAATGCTCCAACAGTGTTAATGGGACTCATGAACAATATATTTCAACAACATCAGGATCACCCTCCCTACGAGTCCTCACCCATATGGACATCCGATTGATCGGCTCACCACGTTGGTGTAACTATAATAAATGGGTTCACCATGTTATACTACAAAATTTTTAATATATGAATGAATTGTGAATTTTAATCTTACATCATGTCTGAGCTATGACACATGTTGAGTGCCAAGTCTAGAAGGTGTGCCCTACATCACCCGATTATGTGAATGACGAGCAGACTCAGTCTACATTAAACATATTTAATTAATTGACATTTGAATAATTACTCATTTATAGATTAAAAGTAATAAATCTTACCATCGCCGCCTCACTCGACCAAAATGCAACCAAATCCTACCACTACTCCGGACGAATCTCCAGAGGGACTCACTGTAGAATGTCTGGAAGACCCGCAAATGGTGTCCAATGATCTCTCTTCACCCTTGACTTGTAATCCTTCCATAATTTTCGGCATTTGGACATACATACAGCTTGAAACTCATCTAGACAGGATGTCAAATAATCTTGTTAAAAAAATTGTAAGTAGATGAGACAATAATAATAACAATACCATGAAAAATTAAACAATGAATTTACCTGAACCTCCCTCCATAACATGTACATCGTATCCTGGGGGAATGAAAACCATTCACGAGTCATCTGAGGAAATCTGTGTGAGTCTCATATCATATGTCCAAACAGACGACTCAACACAGTACCACCTTCTCCAAATGGATGTAATGTGTCATCAAATAACACATCCAATCGGGCTCCAGACTTCCTGGATCAAACCCCTCTACCAGGACCCCTGTGTCTGCTAGAAGACGCACTAGATCCTAATAAAAATAAATTCATAATTCAATTATAATATAAATTAATGATTAGAAATAGTTAGGTAAATATTCACAGAACATTACAATCAATTAATTTAAAAAATTGAAAACATACATACCGATAACATCAGGTGAACCACTGTGAACACCCCGTGACACGCCTACATTAAAAGAAATTATTGTTAAATCAAGTAATATTTATACTTATACAACTTATAAATATTTTTACAAACAATAACTGGGGATATAATTACAATTTTCACTAATCATGAAAGTCTATCGTATCTCCTTCAACTGTCTCTCTAGACCATGATATATCATCATCTCATATAGATACTATTGTTTGGTCAAGTGTTTGATCAGGAAATGCGACAATGTCAGGATCTTCTTGGTCAATCAGAAAAACCCCTCTTCTAGACATTTTCAGCACAACTTTCCAATCAGAATCAATGGCGACAAAGTAAACTTGTTCTGCCTACAATGTCAGTATGAAGGGCTCACTGCTTACTCGGTCATCTTTATATAGAATATTGTTAAATTTTACTTATGTAAATTGTAAGTTGTCAACTTTCATTCCATGAACCAGATCGAACCAATCACACCTTAACAATATGTGTTTTAAACCACGACCATAAAGAACCTGAATAATATCTCTCAAAAATCCATAATAATAACCCATATCAACAAAATAACAACCAAAACCCCTATTTTGTGTGGCTCGGTTCATGTCAACATCGCTAATATGAAATCGTAATCCGTTAGCATCCAAATACTTATAGCGTCGAGCTGTAATAAATGGACCATCAACTAGTTGGTTGAGTTCTTTGCTCATAGGATGGGTTAAATCACATAACTTTTGAATCTATAAATTTCACATATATAGTTTAATGGATAAAGGATTGTGAAAATACAACAATGTTCCACTATAAAAATATTAAATCAATTATATGTACATGAGTCTTGAACTGCTCATGAAATGTGTTGAAATGATGTTTCTAGATTTGATAGTCACTTACACGGGGCCTTTCACATTTAAAATCAGTGATATGCATCCTACATCACAACACAATATAAGTTAAGTAATAAAATAAATATAGAAACAAAATACACATCTACTATGAAACTTACTGTATCAATGGAAAAACTGATGGAGTGTTGAACAACACATATCGATGACCTTGAACCCACTCATCATTCAGCATATCAAATGTTATTCATTCTCCAATTGGACCCTTGTCATTCTTGGAGGATTTATCTATATTTGTTTCAACATAATAAATATATGTAGCACAAAAATTTGTACACTCATCCATTAAATATCCCTTGGAAATTAAGGCTTCCAGATGAGCTTTGTTGCTGACATATCTTTTAAATGTATTTAAGTATCACTCTATTGGATACATCCACCTAAATTGTACGAGACCTCCAACAGTGACTTCACCAGTTAAATGAATGGTCAAGTGAACCATGACATCAAAAAAAGACAGTGGAAATAGTTTTTGTATGTGACATAGTGAAATTACAATCTTATCCTGCATATTTTCCAAATCACTCATGCGATGATTCCTTGAATAGAGCCGTCTGAAAAAAATTAGAAACTTCAATTAATGGCTCAACAACCTGGGTAGGTAAGAAATCACGAATATCTATAGGAAATATCTGGTGAACCAGAATATGATTATCGTGTCTTTCAACCCCTGTAATGCCATGATCATTATATTCACATGCTTGGAAATATTAGAGCAATAACCATCTAGCACCTTAAAAGTCTTCCAAATTGATAGAAATGTTTGTTTCCCTTTTTTACTCATTGTGTACTGTGTATCATGCATGTATGCACTATTTCCTTCACCCGGTTGTAAATGTAAATGTTTTCTCAGTCCCATTTCTTGATAATCACATCTAGCACTAGCACTATCCTTTGATTTTACCTTGATTCCTAAAATGGTGCATAATATATTATCACATACATTTTTTTCAATGTGCATCACATCAAAATTATGTCTTAAAATATTATATTTCCAATAAGGCAATTAAAAAAAACTCTGTTTCTTCCGATTATGACTGCGCTATCTATTTTCAGTAGGAATCGAAGGAAATGCAGGAGCCAATAAATCATGAAAATCATATATTATACCGATGTTTTTTTGATCAATTTATGCACAAATTTGAACCCCAGACAATATTTGTGGTGATGGTTCATACTCTCTATTCCCATCAAACGATACACGGTCTTTTCGGAACCTGTAAAATGGAGGAAAAAGCGCATGTGACCAATATATGTCCACTTTCTACAGTTCTTAAGCCATATAGATTTCTTACTCTTATTACAAAAAGGGAACGAAAATTCTTTTTTTTACTCGAACCTGATAAGTTAGCATACCATGGGAAATCATTAATTGTCCATAACAAAGCGGCCCGAAGTCTAAACATTTAATTAGCTGCTGAGTCATAATTCATTATCCCATCGGCCCAAAATTCGTGCAGCTCACCAATCAATAGTTGCATGTAAACATCAATTTTATTGTCAGGACCTCTCATTCCATCAATTAGAATTGGCAGTAACAAAAAAAGGTTGCTTCATACAAACCCGTGGGAGAATGTTTTATGGAACCAATACCACCGGCCACGTACTATGTGTCGCACCAACAATGGACCTAAATGGGTTAAAACCATCTACTTCCAAACCCAGTAGAATATTACGATCATCTCGGGAAAAGTCTGGGTTTCTTTGATCAAACTATTTCCATGCCAAAGAATCTGCCGGGTGAGTTAATTTATCAACCTCTTTCTTTCTCTCTGAATTCGAAGTCATCAATTTAGCAATTTTAGTTGACATGAATAATCTCTTCAGTCTCGGTTTGAGTGGGAAATTACACATCTATTTAGTAACAACTTATTTCCTTTGATTCAAGACTCTCCTAGGAAGAATCTAACTACCTTGATTAATATCCTTGGTCTTCCACCTAGATGCATAGAAAACTGTACAATTATATAATTGTACATTCTCTTTTCTGAACAACATACAATTATTGCGACACACATCAATTGTATCATATGTAAATCCAAGATCACCGGTCAACTTCTGAGCTTGATAGATTGGCTCTGGAATCATCGCTCCACCATGGAGTACTTTCTTAAACAATACCAAAAAGACGTCGAATGAGGTGTCTGGTCACTAGTTCAAATCCTTCAGGTGTAATAATTCAATGATGAACAATAGTTTACTAAATTTAGTGCATCCGGGATATAATTCAGTACACGCATCATCATGAATTTCAAAGAATTTCAATGATTCTCCAACTGTAGAAGAACGGGGATTACTCAATCCAACGTCATCATTTACAACATTACTGTATTCAGGTTGAAACTGGTGCATCATATAATTGAGCATTATGTTCATCAGATCAACTATTATCGAATCAATATTCATATGAATACTTTTCGAGTGATGACATGAAATAGAATCTTCTCCATGATGTGTCCATGTCTTATAGTTTTTCAAAAAACAATTCAAAAAAAATGTTCTCTAATACTATCTCGTTTGAAGAGATATTTATTTGCAAATTTTCTGCATGGACAACTAATCATATCACTTGGAAATCTGTTGGTGAAATCCATAAATTGCTTAATCTCCTCATAATATTCAGCCGAAAACCTATCTTGCATATCAATCCAACTCTTATCCATATCTGTATTTAATAAAAAACAAAATTGAAATATCTTATTTAAATTCTAAATAATCCCATATCATTAAATTTAAAAACCACTGACTTTAAAGATAAATTTTAAGGATAAAAAACATTACCTGCAGAGGACTCGACCGCGGGTAACAGGGTGAGACTCGATTGCAGATTGATGACGGCGCAACGACTTGACGACAGAGGTTTGACGTATGGAATCGAAAGTGGTGGAACTACTGGACGAAGCATGGGAGGGTTCTACATGGTGGGGCATGACGAACTGGAAGGGTCCGATGGAGGCAGGACGTGAGGACTCACTGGAGGGATGCAGTGGGGCTGAGAGGGGACGACGGGGGAAGGACTGTCCGAAGGTGCTGCGTATACTGTAGGGGTCACGGGTGGCATAGCACGGGGTTGGGGAAGGACTGTCCGAAGGTGCAGCATAGGCTATCGAGGTCGCGGGTGGCGCAGTGTGGGGTTGAGGGCGGCGCAACACGGGGTTGCGGGTGGCGCAGGGGGCGCTGGGGATGCGGGTGGCATAGTGCGGGGTCGGGGTCGTTGGGGGTCACTGAGGGTTGGGGTCGCCAGGGGTAGCCAGGGGTCACCGGGGATTGCAGGGGATCACCGGGAGTCGGGGTCGCAAGGGTCACCGGGGGTCAGGGTGGCCGGGGGTGGGGTCGCCGGGGGTGGGGACGGTCACCAGGGTCGGGGTCGCGGGGTCATAGAGGGGTCGTCGGGGGCGGGGTCGCCGAGGTCGGGGTTGCGGGGTCGGGGGGGGGGGGGGGGGGGGGGGCGGGGTCGGGGAGGCTAATTGATGGGGGGGTCGATAGGGGAAAAGGGGGTAATATTAGGTATTTTGTGCAACGACCACCATTTGGCGGTCACTGTGGATAGCATTAGCGGCCGACAAATAGCAGCCACTATAGGTCTCCTGCGGTGAAAAGTAAAAATTCTAGTAGTGTTTATTTTACTTCTCCAACCCCCTAAAAACTTTTAATTCCTTTCTTTTATAACAACACCAGTAAACTAAATATTCTAGTATGTTTTTATGAGAAGGATTCAAACTACACTTACACACACCTCCATTTAATGGGTGAGGAACATATTGTTTCTGTGGATGGAAAACTAACGCCTCACGAAAAAATGATTGTTCGATTATCTCCTATAGCCTATCATGGTGGCTATTAAGATGGAACTATATTTATATATGATATATATATATTATGTTTATGTATTCTTTATTCTTTTTATTTAACATTTATATCATTATTTTATGGTTTCCATTATGGGTAAAACACGATAATTTCATTTGAGAAAGTGCATCCTAGCGCCCCTTTCAAAATTATATGACTCGTTAATGCCATATGTGGGAAATATAAAGGATAAAAATAATGATATTATATGCGATATTATACTAGAATTATAATATACACATTTATCATTATGTTTTAATTCCATTAAAATACAAAATAGAAATGAATGTAGTGTTCATGCGTACGTACGTCTTATCGTCTCCATGAACGGTATATTTCATTTCTTATCTCAAAATGGTATGCACTATTAGAAATATATATATCCTTGATATATAATATTTATATGATATCTAAATCATGTATATCATTAGGGAGGTAATGGAATTTTTACCACAGGGAATAATTGTAATTATAACAAGTTCATTTTGAATCAAGTTCCGAACAATGATAAAATATCATATATGAACTCAAATAATTTACTAGTTATTATAGAAAAGTAATAAGTTAAATAAAATGAATAATAAACTTGAAAATTTTTCATAATCAATTATAAATTAACTTATGTTTATTATTTAGGAAGAACAAGGAACATACAAGTCAAGTCGGACTTGATGTAAGGGGTTTCTTATCTCAGTTTTAATTCCGTGAGATTTCCATTGTTCACCACATATTAATTGCATGTGGTGTATTGTATACTACCATTGGAAATATATTATCATGAATATTTTTATATTCATGGTATTTTGTGACCCATTCTGTGGTTATTAACTTTTTTTCATACGACTAGATTGTTTACAATGAAGTAAGGGTTTTTCATCTCACATTTATTCCCGTGAAATTCATGCTTTATTGGCCACTATTTCAATATGTGTAGAGTAAATACCGGACCTGATTATAATATTTTTGTAATATAATTTAATGTATGGGTATTTAAGTCTTCATTGTATGATACTTATTTCAGGGGGTGTATGTGTCATAAGTTACCAAATCGGTAAGGGAATTTCAAATTTCAATTTCCACTCATTGGGATTTACGCATATTTCATTGATTATTTTACTCCCTGATTATATGTGAAATCACTATTTATTATTTCTTAGTAATTTCCACTCCCCTTTATATGGATATACTTTTGATAAACATAATCACTCCATTTATAAATTCTCAAGTCATCGATATGAACTTGATAAGTGCAATTTTAACTCAATCTCCATTTATTGAGTTAAACATCCAATTCATTGGTGTTGTTTTTATTAGAATATGTTTGAATGTACTTTGATTGATTTACATTGATCACCCAATCATGTAGAATGTATTTATATTTGTCACACATAAATATGTCATTAATTTATCCTTAACCTAAGGATACAGTCTTTATAAGATATTTAATCTCAATTTAAATTCCATTGAGACTTATTTGTTATTATACACCAATTCACTTTTATATTGTGTATGTAATGTATTTTACATAGTATATCATGAATCCCTTTATTATCATCATATTATAATGGTTTTATTACCTCAATTATTTGTATTCAACTGTCTCTCTTTTGGTTAGGAAATATAACTAAAATATCATTTTAAATGTTTTAAAGATTTAATATTCAAAATCATTCTCTTTAATGTCATTGTTTTAAAAATGGTTTTAATGATTTATTTATATGGACATAAAATATATAAAATTGAAATTACTTTTAAAAATTTCAAAGTGGTATGGACACTTTGATTCAATAATATAGTTTAAATGGCTTCTTTACAAACATTGTGACATTTAAATGCTTTCAAGAAAAAGAGGGATAAATCTCTCAAATAGTTTTGATGATTTTTCTCATCCATGTCAATATACTTAATTTCTCTCAATTGAGGATAATCTGTTATAGTAAAATCTCTCATATTGTGTTGAATGAGTTATTTTTGACTATGGAAGTGCTGACAATTATATTTTTTATTTTCAAGATAGCCGCTTTAAGGGAAAGAGGCAACCACATACATCGTGTGGGAATCCAAATAGATGATTCTTAAATGAAATTACAAATTCAAGACCAATGTCAAACCCGAGGAGGCTTTGATCCAAGAGTAACTGCATCTACTGGAGTCACATAACGTTCATCTGCCATCATCAACATGGTACATCATTGTCAAAACGAAATCCACAAACTGCCGCAGCTGAAGATCAGAGTAAAGAAAACCAACCAGAAATCATCGCAACCAGAACACTAGCATTTGCATACAAACCATAAAAAACCATCACAGATGGATTAGATGAAGAAACACCTAGAATATAACTCTTCATCGTCTCCCCTAACACCACTTCAGGAAGAAAACCAGAAAATCAAGAAAACCGTAAATAAGAACAACTTCATTCATGTTGTTAATGAAAACATCAAACATCACCATCTTCGAAGAGTTCGCATACCAGAACCATCACGACTCTGTTCACGCTGAGAATCCCGATGATCGCCAACCCACACATCCCAAAACTTCTTAGTAACACTACCCCATCACCAACTGGGAAAGGCGCAGAGGAACATGATGACAAGGAAGGGGAAGGAGCGACCAACCATCAGCGTTGGAGTCTTTATTGATCCGAAGCTCAGAACCCACGATTCATCACACAGAACAAGCATCAATTGAGGACCACTGCATCTTGGAAGAAATCTAGCTTAGGCATGCCTCCTGGAACACTTACTACCAAATAACTCACACATCCCAAAGCCTCCATGAAGCTACCATATCATTCCAATTGGGAGAGTGACGAATGAACTGGAATCCATTGATGCAATTGAATCAAGCAGGGTGATTCGAGATAAGCTCACCTCAGCTGGGCCATCCAAACCCTAGCGTCGAGGCCATTGCCTAGAGAGATAAAACACTAGGGAAAGAATAAACCAGGGGGAAAAGGAAGAATGGAGGAAAACGGGGAGATGAGCCTAAAGATGCGTCGACCTCCCCTCCCCCCCGCTAAGGAATCTCCTAGAAACCGTAGTGGTATGCTACGAGTGAGAGAGGATGCTCCGAGGATCCTCAACCCCCTCTCCACTATGGATGCAATTCATATTAATTCAAAGGAGGCGTTAATTAATTAACGATGAAATTAATTATATGGGTAGGTACATTTAATGGGCGGGAGGTGGAGAGGCTCCACCTTAGTAAGGAGTTGTCAAAAAAAATAGTAGGGAATTAATGGGGAGTTGAGGGGAGGAGGAAGGCTCGAGTTTGTGTGGGTCCCACCACCAAAAATACTATCAGGGGATGTCATGTGAGGTGTGGGCCCACCCTTAACATCCTCTTGTAGCTTATAACTACCAAAATAAATAAATAAAATTGTGTGCAACAATTTTTTTTTAATTTATTCTAAATCCCCAAAAATTATCCTTGAACCCGCATAAAACACAACTGTGGTGAAGGTCCCCTTAGGTGAAAACCGGCACTGCGAGTTCATCGGTGTCCTCGGATATCAATTCCAAGCACTATTTCAAAAGATAGAATAACCCGCTCGTATGTTTACTGAAAGAACCTGAAAAAAACTTCAAAAATTGATTCCGGACACACCGGGCCTCGAAATCTAGTTTTGCAAGAAACCACAGACTCATAAAATTCCGAAGCATTAAAAAAACAATTTCCATCAAATTTATGGTTCTTTACATAACGACTCTATTTATGCTACGGGAAACCATTCTAAAGACATAAATATCTTAGGGGAAGTAAAACGGAAATATTTAAATGTTATATCATTTCAATTTTACCATAAATTATTATATGGATATTAATTTAACAATATGCTAACTCCAAATATTGTATAAACAGACCTTTGATACCAATTATAACACCCCATCCATAAACACTACATAATCATTAATTATGTAAACAATTCACTATGAATTTATTTTTAGGTTTAGGGTTTTAGATAATTAGGCCATAACTATTACGTTACCACTCAAATATTACAAAGTATACACTTCTATTCATTATCCAAGTTTTTCATAAAATTAAAACTCTTAAAAGAAAATAACAATTGTTTTCTTGAAATAAATCATCTCGAATTTTTCATTTATTTTACCCTGCCTTATACCCTATGATATTTTTAAAAAAAACAAGGGATGTGAATAAAAATCTCAGTAAGGGTGATTATGTAAAGAAAGAAACCAATACCCATAAATACTTACAAAAAATAAGATCTTTAATATACCTCATGAAATAATATGATTTATGAATAAAAAATCGAAATTTTAAATCAAAATGGTAACATGGGGAATCCATATCATACTTAAATTTTATATTTCATAGCTACATAGGGAGTTATGTTTGGAATACCTATCAGAGTATATTACCAAAATCTCTTAGGAGAAACATTAACATTTTCCTCTTTAATTTTACCTAATGCATTGGAGAGCTATCTCAGGTTCATGTGCCCTAGGTTTTTCACAAAAACAACTCATATACATTAACAATGACCAAGATCCATAACATAATCGTCCAAAAAAACACATGGGTAAATGAAAGATAAAATTTCAATATTATAATCAAAATATATCATTTGAATATGTCGACTTTATAAATATATTTTAAAACCCATTTTCAATAAAAAAATGTAAAAAAGAGTATATCGTATTTATTATCCTTTTAAAAATATCTCAACATGATAAAAAAATCAATTATCATATAATGCTCATGGAGGTGGAAAGGTCATTATCACCGTGTATGTTGAAAAAGAAACATTAGATTTTTTTTTTATTAAAAGCTACATAGAAAAAATTTTCTCCTTTATTGAAGTGAAAAATTCAAATGTGTTTTGATATAATATAATGAAATTTCAAAAATAAACCATAGTACGCCTCAATGAATGGTGATTGAGATGAAGTCCCTTACCTAGTGTTTGACTTGACCGATTTGTAAATTAACCTCCTAAATAATAAACTAATGTAAATTTATACTTTTTAAGAGCCTTTTTAAACATTATAATTTATTTTACACAACTTATAACCATGTTATAAACATTACATAATAATTTATGTTAACAACGGTCATTTTTTAGATATTATTTACTTGATCCAAAAATGAATTTCTTATAATTACAAGTTGTCCATGAGGTAAAAATTCCATTATATCCAAAATTATATTCATGATTTAGATATCATATATAAAATATTAATCCATTAGATATCTGTATTTATAATTTTACATAATATTTAGAGATAAGAAATGAAATACACTGTTCATTAAGATGGTAAGTCGTACGTACACATGAATACTAATTTTATTTCTATTCCAAATTTAATGGAATGAACACATAATGATATATAGGTATACTTAAATTATAGTTTAATATCATATATAATTTCATTAAATCCATCCTTTATATGTTCCACGTATTGCATGCCTGAGTCATATCTATTTGAGTGGACGGTATTCAACACTTCCTCAAATAATATTATCATATTTACCCATTTTGGAAACCATAAAGGTATTATATAAATGAAAAATACCAAAGAATGGGGAAAATATAAATACAATATATATCATATATAAATACATTTCAATTATAATGGCCACTATGAGAGGTGGTAGGAGATAATTGAACATTCATCGTTTTTTGAGGCGATAGTTCGTCGTATACATATTTAGTATATTTGATGATACTGGAATTGTTATAAAATATTTTAATAAATAGATTTTAGGGGGTTGGAGAAGAAAAATAAAAGAAATAAATTTGAGATAATATGTTACCTTTAAATTAGGTAATTGCCTTTGGTTTGAACCAAAAGACTTTATTGAACTTAATTATTCCTAGGGGAAGGCTTCTAGGAGGAACAGTGGGATCTTGGGAGCTTCATGGAGCATTTTTGGATGGTCCAAGAGGCTTTAGAGGTTTGATTAATGAGTTAGAGTTGGTGGCCTTTTATAAGTGGGATAAGGGTCTCTTTAAGAATGTTTTAAAGTATTATTTTATTATAAATTGAATTTTGGATTCAAAAGAACAAAAACATATTTATTTAAATTATAAAGTGTATATAAGTCAAAATAAAATTATCCAATATGAATTGGATATGTTGTGGATATTTTTTTAATCCTTATATTTTTAACCCTTTGTTAACATATTTAACTTTTACAACAATCATACTGTATGGTTAATATATTTCTTATAAAACTCCAAGACACCCAAAATGGATCATTAATGAAATTTTTACAATCATTTATATATTTTTGACGTATCTTATAATTTTGTAATTATTTTAACATTTAATAAAATATTAATCATTTAAAAAAAATCATTTATGTCAATTTATAAACTATTCATATCATGACATTTAAAAATTCAAAAACAAATTGATTCATTTTAAAAAACATCATTAATTAAAATATAACAATTCATTATTATCTATATAAATCATGGATGGCATAAAAAGTTTAAAAATAATTTTATTTTTTATTTTATAATATCATTTACATGAATCCTTTATTAATGAATCAATTACTACATCCCCATTGTGTCATATTTAAATTTATTTTTTTACTATCATAAAATGATACATAAAATACCATGAAATAAGAAATAATTTAATATTTCTAATTAATATTTATATTCTAAAATAAAAATAATATAAAAAAATATAGAAATTTTATTATTATGAGATATATGTTTATGTTCTATTTTCTGTAACTTTAAATAATTTTTTATAAAGTGTCATTTTAACATGAAAGTGGCATCATGAGGTCCCAAAATCGACCCAAGGATGCACATGGTTGGACATGTATCTGATAATAGGATTAGGACATGTTTTTTGGATATTTAATATCTTTATAATATTATTTTTTATCTTTATTTACCTAATATGATTTTAAACCATGGTAAATAAAATATTTTCTGATGTTACAATTCATAATATAAAAAAATGAATTTTACATATTTAATACATTTGGACCTCCTGATTCCCAATAGGGAATCCATTTTTCCAAATTGAAAACACCTATGTTTTAGAAATTAATTTAAAATAAATTTTAGTTGACAAAACAAAAGGCGTGTTCTTAAAAATAATAACTATCAAAAAATTGACACTTGTTTTTGTCGAATTTTCAAGTGAAATTACATCCAATATCCATAATTAGTCTAAATTGTAATAATAAAATCCAATTATCCATTTTAATCAATTAAAATATTAATGTATCCATATAAATAAATTAGATATAATGGCTTTTTTGAATTAAAATGTAGTATATTCTACTATTCATTGAAAATTGTACATTTTCAGAAAAATACCAAAATTTTACTGAATTTAATTTTTTATGTCGTGATTCTTTAGAGGAATTTTATTTTTTTCCAATAGAACATTTAAATGTGAAAAAATTAGATTTAAAAGGGGTTCACATTCTCAAGGTGGAAAATCGACAATTTAAAAAATGTTAGAGTATTTATGCTTAAAATTGGATTCATTCACATTTATTCCTCTATAATTTATTGGATAAATGTAAAAACATTAAACAAACATGTATAATAATATTATAGTTAGTTCAATTAAAAATGACAAATATAATGGCATGAAATTAACTAATATTTAATATAATATAATATTATTATTTTTCAATATGACTCAGCCTTATGTTAAACATGAGATTTTCGGAGAAACCCATTGTAGAATGCAAGGTACACCATCAAACATATCATACCCTTTATAGTAAAATTAATATTTTATTAATAAATATTAATAAATATAAAATTGATATATTCATTATTTACCTAAAATTTTATTTCCTTCCCCCCTTTTAGAAATTGTGTACTCACAATTTCATTCACCTATCAAATAAATGAGGGTATTTTTCCCTCATAGAATATTTGGATTCCCACTTTTCCTCTTCAACCATATGAGTTTTCCATGAAAACTTTACCTGATTAATTTATTTATTTTGCACTACATCCTCCCTTTGGTCAAGAATTTTTACTGGTTGTTCCTCATAAGAATGATTCCCTACCAACTGAACTACCTCTTAACTTAAAACATGAGATGTATCTGGCATATACTTTCTCCACATTGAAATAAGAAAAACACTAAGTACCATGGATAGACATCTCGGTAAATCCACATTGTATGAAATTGATTCAACTTTATCCAGGAATTCATATGGTCCAATTAACATCAGAATCAACGTTCCCTTTCTTCCAAAATGCATCACACATTTCCATAGAGAAACTTTTAGAAAGACATGATCACTTACCTTGAAGGAATGATCCTTCCTCTGATTATCTGCATAACTTTTATACCTGTTCTATGTTGTTCTCATGTACATACAAATGAACCAAACATTTTTTCCCATAACTTCTACCATTTATGGTCACATCAGTTTTCTATCACAGACAACATCTTAAAAGATAGAGTTCAACACCAATTCCATATAATGCCTAAAATGAGGCCACATATATAGTGGAATGAAAACTATTATTAAAAAAAATCAAGGAATGAATGATTTTGGTCCCAACGTCCCTGGTAATCCATTGGGAAATCACATATCATACCCTCTAATGTCATAATTGTCCATTCAGACTTCCCATCTACTTCAAGATGAAAAGCTATATAAAAATTTAATCTAGTACCTAACAACTTCTAAATGACTTTCCAAAAGTTGAACTAATCCTGGGATCATGATCACATTCAATAGAGAGGGGAACACCATAAAAATTCACTATCTCACTAACATACCACCGAAAAAGATAATATAGAGACAACATATAACTAAGAGGATGGAAATTAACAGATTTAGTCAATTAATCAACAATAACCCATATTGCATTAATAACTCAATATGTATTTTGTAATCCCTCAAAAATTCCCATGGATATATTTTCCCATTTCTAATCTAGCAACGATGATGTTTGAATCATCCTTTTCAGTAACTACCACTCTACTTTAAGAATTTGATATGTCAAACACATCATAGTAAAGTCAGAAATATCTCTTTTCATTCCATTCCACCAGAAATACTTCTAAATATCCCTCTACATCTTATTACTGCGAGGATTAATTGAAAACGAAGAACGATCAGTATCACATAACAAATCAATATTCAACTGAGAATCACAAGTCACACATAATCTCTCCTGAAATATCAAAATACCATCATTATCAATGCTATAATATTGCATCTAACCCTTCTGAACCAACTCTTCCTTTTTCTAAAACATATTATCTTCCATCTATTCTTTCTTAATTTTATTTGGTTGTGATGATTTCATTGACACCTAAAACAAAAAATTGGAATGTCCTTCAACAACAACTTCTATGCCAATGTTCATCAAATCATTAATCAAAGGATCTTGTACGGAACATAACATGATTAATGTAGCATTGATTTTCACACTCAAATAATGTTCCAGATTATTTTTATTTCATAGATAGTAATGAATTGTGTAATCTTAATACTTGATTAATTCTGGACATCTCCTCTTTCTCATATTTAATTCATTATTAGTGAATATATACCTTAAACAATTAAGATCGTTATATATTTCAGACTTTACACCATACAAATGATTCCTTGTTATTTATAAAGAAAAAACAACAGGATCTCATTTGAAATAATGTGTACGGAAACTTAACTCGTGGGGGTTAAACTAGAATGAAGCATATGAAATTATATGATCATTTTGAATTAGGACACAACCAAGTCATTTCAATGAAACATCACTCTAGATAAAAAAAATCACAATTTCTGGAAGGTAGTGCCAAATATATATTATTCATCAATCTTCATTTCAATTCATGAAAACAATCATCACATTGTTTTTTTAAATGATCTTAACACCTTTTAGAGTTAATTTAGTCACTAGGCTATATAAACATGAAATATTTCAACAAGCCCCTTATAATAACCATCCAAAGAAATAATACTATAGATCTTAGTTATATTTGTGTATCTTGGACATTCTTCAACAACTTCTGTTTTAGCATGATCAATTGTTTTTCCATTTTTAAAACAATGTGACAAGGGATTGGAATTTGTTGTAACCAAAAATCCCACTTTCTGAATTTCCAATTAATTTTATTTTATTCTAATTTTTACAAGAGAAACCTTAAATGGTGTTAATGTTTCTCTTTAATTTTGGAATAAACTAAAATATCATCAGTGAACACAACCAAAAACTTATATAAGAACTGACAGAAAATTATATTCATATGATCCATGAATATATCATGTATATTGGATAACACAAAAGGCATAGACACAAATTCATAATAGCCATATAAAGTAAAAAATTCAGTCTTTAAAATGATTTCTTCTATTATATGCAGCTGATGGTACCCCAACCTCAAGTCATTCTTAGTAAAATACCGAGCTCCCTGGAGTTGAAAAAACAAATCATCTATATGAGGAAAAAGATACTTTTTATTAAATATGATGTTATTCAATACTCTATAATCAATGAAAATTCTGCTAGAACCATCATTATTTTTAACAAACATGATAGCATCACCCCATAGTGATGTGATAGGTTTAATGGGTCCTTTATCTAAAAAATCCTATAATTGATTCTTTATCTATAAAAGTTCAATTTTATCCATTCGATAAGGAGGTTTTAAAATTGTCCTAGCATGGGGAAATAAGTCAAAATTAAATTCATCTTCCCAATCATGTATTATTCCAAGATACTCATCAAGAAAAATGTCATGAGACTCATTTACCACTAGCACATCATTAATATGAGTAGTTTATGTGTTTTCAACAATAAGTTCAATGTAATATTCATTTACATCTTTTACAATTTTCAGAACATCGTGTTATGTTATCAAATGTGAGGGTTCATTCTTGTACACAAAATGAAATTCTTTATAAAAATAAACCTCTTTTTATCTGGATTCAATCATAGAATAGTAAAAAAGAATCCAATCCATACACAAAAATGACATCAAACTCTATTAGAGGTAGAACAATATGTTTTGCAGGTATATTTTTTCTGGACACAAGAATATGTAGGTTCATATAATTTTTTTTCTCAACATTTCCTCCCAGTGTTTTCACCATATGTTCCAGATTTATATCTTGTGATTGAATTCACAATTTAATAGAAATCTTCTCAGAAATGATATAATATATATAAACTAAATAAAAAAACATTGGAATAATCTTAATAAACCAAAAGTGTTCCCAATACTACATCATTCTATAGAACTACATCTAGTGAAGTAGTGGGAAAATATTTCACCAACACTTTCTACTTTTCATCTTACTGCTTTCCCATATTTTAGCTCTCTATTTGACACTCATTTTCCTAAAGACCCATTTCATTAGAGATAAAACATTTTATTGATTGTAAATCATATTTTCTCGTACCATCACCCAAATCATCTTCAGTGAAATTATATACAATATCTCCCATTTTACCACATCAGTAGTACATAAAATAATTTAAAAGGAATTTCCTAGAATTATTTTTACCAAAAAATTTCACAAAATTTAAACTATAGTTTCTTAACATCAGAAATTATTTAAGAGTTCTTACCTTTCATCTACCACCTCAAACTCTTATTCTGTTGTTTTTGAAGAACACCAGATCAGCGGTAAAATCTACTTCCCCCTTATCTACACATTGAACATGTTTTTCATAACTGTTGAACTAACTAGAATAAAATTCCCTTCAATATTAAGAATATATTCCTAGGAAACAATGATTGAATTTACAATCAAGATCTCGTTTGAAATTTTGAGTATACCTTCCTAGTCGAGTGAATTTTTCTTCATAAGATTCCACCAAGTCATCATCATTCCTCAATTCCATGAATTGTTTTTTCATCCTATAACAAACCACCTTATGAAAATATTTCTCAATAAACCTTCAGTTGAATTCATACCAATTAATATCCTCAATCTCCTCACTATACCTGAAATTTTTAACCATCGAACACTACTGATCAACATCGCTTTCAAAATGGTAAACATAGTGACTAACCATTTGATGTTCCAAACAAACCTTGAAATTGATAATATTTTCCAATACTTCAATCCACCCTTCATCTAGCCTAGGGATAGATGATCCCTTGAATGATAGGGGATGCTTCCTCATGAAATGCTCCACTACTAACATGTTACTATGTGGTTTATCTAGATGATCTTGTGAGTGGATACCACCACCATTTATAGACTAATTAAAATATGCCAACACTATAACAAACTATTCAGTTCTGATTCTGACCATCTTAGGTTGCTGATTTGGAAGGTTGTATTCCTCCTAATGTCGGCCCATCCTTGCAACCTTGTTTCCACTATAGAAACCATTCTGAACACAGAAATATCTTAGGAAATGTAACATGGTAATCTTTGAATGTTATATCTTTTCAATAATACCATAAATCAATTTATAGATTTTGATTTAACAATATCCTAACTCATAATGCTGTCTAAAATGACCTCTCATACCATCTATAAGTCCCCATCCATAAACATTACATAATCTTTAATTAAGTTAATTGTTCACATTAAGGATATTTTCAAGTTTAGAGATTTAGATAATCAGGCCATAACTACTATATTATCACTCAAATATTACAATGTATACACTTCAACATAGTTTCTATTTTTTCATAAAATAAAAACACATAAAAGAAAACAACCGTTGTTTCTATGATATAAATCTTCATGAATTATTCATTTCTCGTACCCTTCCGTATACCATTTGAAAAACATAACCAAAACATAGGATGAGCATATAACAATTAGTAAGGGTGATAATATAAAGAATGAAATAATTATCCCATAAATTCATACAAAACATAATAACATTAACATATCTCACAAAATCATAATTTTTTGACAACACATAGAAATCATAAATCATAATGGTAACTTGTTGAACCTATATCATAGTTAAATTTTCTCTTTCACAACTATATAGGGAGTTACATTTGGAATACCAATGATACTATTTTTCATAAATATCATAAAAGAAACATTAACATATACCTACATCACTTTACCCAATGCATTGGAGAGCTATCTTAGGATTATCTTCCCAGGTTTTATCAATGAACCTCTCATATACATAAACAATTCTGTATATCCATAACATAAACATAACACAAAACAAAAGTATAATGTAAGGATAAAATTTCCACATTGTAATCTCAAATATATCATTTCAAAATATTGAAATAATCATTCCATTTTAAAAACCATTTTTTCTCAAAAAAATATGTAAAAAAAGTATATGATATTTATTTTCCTTTTAAAAACATCACAACTTTTTAAGAAAGACAATAATCAAATAATTCTCTTCGTAGCGGAATGGTCGTTGTCCCTGTGTATATTTAAAAAGAAACATTCCTTTTTTTAGTAAAACTATACATAGAAAAAATATTCCCTTTGAATGAAGTGAAAAATTCAAACGGGATTATACACCGTATAATGTAATGTCTTGTAAAAAATCAAAGTATGCCTCAATAAAAGGAGATTGTGTTGAACTCCCTTACCTTGTGTCCGACTTGACTTGTTAGTTCATTAATCACTCGAATATTAATCTAATGTTAATTTGTACATTCTTAAGAACCTTTGTAATGTCTATTATATATTTTACATCACTTATCACCCCATTATAAATATTACATAATTATTTATGTTAATAATGGTCGTTTTTTTTTATTTTGTACTTGAGTCAAAAATGAACATCTTTTAACTACAAGTTGTACATGTGGTCAAACATTCCCTTATAATTATAATTATATTAATGATTCAAATATCATAAATATCATATTTATCTACTATATTTATGTTTTTATAATAGTTCAAATATTTGGAGATAAGAAATGAAATGCACCGTTCGTGGATACGGTATGCCATACATATGCATGAACACCACTTTCATTTATATTTTTTATTTCATGGAATGAAAAAATAATAGCACATAGGTACATTAGAATTAAGTTACAATACCATATATATTTTCATTAACGCACTCCTTTATAAATTCCACATATGGCATGAATGAGATATATCTCTTTGTGGGGGTGGTAGCCCGCACTTTTTCAAGTGAAATTATTGTATTTATCCATTTTGGAAACAATAAAGTTATTCTATAAATGAAAAATAAATAATCACATAGACAATATAAATATTATATATATCACATATAAATATAGTGAAATCATAATGGCCACCATGGGTGGTGGTAGGAGATTATTGAACAATCATCATTTTTTGAGGTAGTAGTTTGTGGTCCACAAAAACAGTATGTTCATATCAATTAAATAGAGGTGTGAGGATGTGTAGGTAGATTCCACCTCATTACAACATCCTAATATATATATGATACTAGATTTGTTATAAAAAAAGTTGAATAAATAAATTTTAGGGGGTTTGAGAAAGTAAATAAATGAAAAGAATTTGAGAGAAGATGATACCTTTAAATTGGGTAACTCTCACTAGTTTGAATGAAAAGATTTTGGTGAATTGTCATCTTCCTAGGGAAAGGCTTATTTCAGTAAAAGAGTTATGTTAGGATTTTATTGGAGAATATTTTGGTCAATACATGAGGCTTGAGAGGTGTGAGTAATGTGTTAGAGGTGGTAGACTTTTTTAAGAGGGAGGAGGGGATCATTAGGAATGTTTGAAAGTATTATTTTATTATAAAAAGAATTTAGGATTCAAAAATAAAAAAACCTATTTAATTTAACGATAAGGGGAATATAATTCAAAATATAATTATCCAAAAATAAATGGATTTGTTTTGGATATATTTGTCATCCTGATATTTTTTATTGAACATTTTGTTAACTTATTTAGCTTTTACCATATTCATACTATATGGTTAATATATTTCCTATAAAATTCCAAGAGACCCAAAATGGATCACTAATAAAATTTTAAATATCATATATGTTATTTGGATGAATCGTAGAATTTTTAGATCATTTTAACTTTTAATAAAATATTAATTTTTCAAAAAACTCATTTATGTCAATTTATAATCTATTCATATCAATACTTTATAAAAATCTATAAAAAATTGATTCTTCTAAAAAAGAAAAAATATTACAAATATAAAAAAATAATAAATATCCCTAAAAATATTATATGGCATAAAATGTTTAAAAATTTATTTTAATGATTATATTATCATTTATTTGAATCCTTTATTAATGAAGCAATTAATGCATCCCGATTGTTTGATAATTAAATTTATTTATTTAATGTCAAAAAATTATATATAATAACCTTGATATAGGAATTATTTTTATATTTTAATGAATATTTATAGTCTAAAATATAACTTATATAACCCATTATAATTTTTTTACTATAATATATATGTTTATTTACAATTTTCCATAACTTAAATTTAACTTTTTAAAAATTGTCATTGTCACATGCAAGTGGCTCTACAGGGTCTCAAAATCGACCCAAGGATTCCCATGGTAAGACATGTATCATCCAATAGGGTTAGAACACGTGATTGGGTTACTCATCTTCATAGTAATATTATTTTTTACCCTTATTTACCAGATTTAACTATTAACCATGGTAAATATAATATCTACTCATGTTATTATTCATAATGTATATAAATAAAATTTTCCTATTTGCAAAATTTTTCACACCCAGAATCTAAATATGGAATCCTTTCTTCCAAATTCAAAACACATAGGTGCATAAATTAATTTAAAATTATTTCCCATTGTCAAAACAAAAAGTGTGTTTTTGAAAATAATAACTATAAAAATATTGACACTTATTTGTGTCAAATTTCAAAATGAAATTATATCCAATGAACCACAATAGAATATATTGTAATAATATAATATAATTACACTTAAAAATAAATTAAACGGTTAATTTACCTATATAAATAAATTTTATGAAAAAGGAATTTTTGAATTAAAATGCAGTATTTTTACTATTCATTGAAAATCAACTTTATCAGAAAAATACCAAAATTTTACACAATGAAAATTTTTTATATCTAGATTCTAATGAGTAATTTTATTTTTTCAAATAGAACATATATATGTGACAAAAATTATATATAAAAATGGTTCTCCATCAAAATGTGGTAGGTCGACATTTTAAATAATTTTAGAGAATTTATAATTAAAATTGGATTCATTCATATTTTAAGCTTATAACTTTTATTGGATAAATGTAACAACATTTAATAAACAATATAATAATATTTTAGTTCATTCTATTTCTTCCTATAAATACAATGAATATGCGTTAACTACCATTTTAAATAATATTATATTATTATTTTTCAGTATGACTCATCATTATGCGCACCATAATATTTTCGGAGAAACCCATTGTTGTGTGACGAGTACACCATCGAATATAGAGTCCCCTTTAAAGTAAAATTATAATTTAATTCAAAAATTTTAATAAATCTGAATATTTCATATTCTTTATTTACCTCGGATGTTACATCCTTCTCCCTTTTAGAAATTTCATATTCACAATTTTATTCACTTATCAAATAAATGGGGGTAATTTTCCCACATAGAATTTTAAGATTCCCATGTATCATCTTCAGACATATAGTTTTTTATGAAAACATTTACCTAATAAATTACTTTATTTCTCAAAATGTTTTATCTTAGGTCAAGAATAATGACTTTTTGTTCCTCATAACAATGATTCCCTGCCAACTAAACTACCTCTGGACTTAAAACATGAGATGCATTTGGCATATACTTTCTCAACATTGAAACATGAAAAAATTGTGTGCGTATGATAAATAGGGTGGAAAATCCACACTGCATAAAAATGATCCAACTTTCTCCACGATTTCATGAGGTCCATCGAACCTCAGACTCAACTTTCCCTTCTTACCAAAATGTATCTCACTTTTCCATTGAGAAACTTTTAGAATGACATGATCACCTACCTAGAAAAAAATATCATTCTTATGGTTATCTGTATATAATTTGTCCCGAATCTAAGCTGTTCTCATGTTCTTATAAATCAACCAATATTTTTTTCCATATCTTTTACCAATTCTCATCCCAATAGTATTCTTTCACCTATATCATCCCAAGATGCTGGACATCGACACCGCTTTCCATATAATGCCTCAAATGGAGCCATATTTATACTAGAATGGAAACTATTATTATAAGAAAATTCAACCAAAGAATAATGTTGGTCTCAACTTCCCTGCTAATCCATTGAGCAAGCACGTGTCATATCCTCTAATGTTTGAATTGTTTGTTCCGACTGGCCATCTGATTGAGGTTGAATATAGTACATAAAATTAATTCAATACCCAAATACTTATGAATGCCTTTCCAAAAGGTATAAGTAAACATGGGATCACCATAAGATACAATATGGAGGGGAACACCATATATCCTGACCATCTCTTTGAAACTAAATAGAGAAAGTTGATCTACAGAAAATGTATCTCAAATTTTAAGGAAATGAGATGATTTAAACAATTGATCAACAATAACATATATGACATTAGTACCTTAATATGTATTTGGTAATCCCACAAAAAATACTTGGATATATTTTTTCATTTCCACATTGGCACTGGTAAAGGGTGAGTCATTCGTTTTGGTAAAAAACACTTGACTTTAACCTATTGAATAGTCAAACACTTCACAGTAAAGTTAGTAATATTTTGTTTCATTTCATTCCACTAGTAATACTCTTGATGATCTCCATACATATTAGTACTATCGGGATTAACTGAAAATGGATAACAATGAGCATTACATAATTACTCATTCTTCTACTGTTAATCATAATGCACACACAATCTCTTCCCTAATATCAAAATATAATCATTATCAATTTTAAAATCATAAAACAAACCCTTAGGAAACAACTCTACCTTTTTTTCAACTCAATGTCTTCCTTTCGTGCTTTCTTAACTCTATCTAATAGAGATGATTTCATTGACACCCGAAACAAAATAGAGGAATTTCCTTCACCAATAACTTTTATTCTAATGTTCATTAAATCGTTAATCAAAAAATCTTATTCTAAATATAACCTGATGAATTTAGAATTATTTTTTGACTCTAAGAATGTGAAAATTTATTTTCTCTTCCAAGATGGAAATGAATCATGCAATCAAAATCCTTGAATAATTTTATCCATATCCTCTTCCTCATGTCTAATTATTTGTATGTGAATATATACATCAATATTTTGTGATTAGTATATATCGCACACATTAATCCATACAAATTATGGGTAGAAATTTATAAATAAAAAACAAAAGGAAATAATTCCAAATCATGTGTAAGGTTATCTAACTCATGAGGGTTTTACTGAAGTGAATCATAACCACTTACATGATTATTCTGTATTAGGAAAAACCAAGTCATATCTACAAGCATCACTGTAGATAACAAACTCACCATTTATGGATGGTAGTGCCAATACTGGAGCATTCACCAATCAACTTTTCAATTCCTGAAAAAAATCATATCATTCTTTTTTAGAGATGATCTCAACACCTTTTCGAGTTAATTTAGTCATTGGTAAAGATAAATGTGAAACAATTCAACAAAACACCGGCAATAACCAGCCAATCCAAGAAAACGGTTGATCTCATTTATATTTGGGGGTCTTGGCCATTCATTGAAAACTTTTGTTTTAGGATGATCAACATTTATTCCATTTTTTAAATAATGTGATAAAGGAATGAAATTTGTTATAAATAAAAATCACAACTGTAGAATTTCCCATACAGTTTCTTTTATTTTAATGTTTTCATGAAAACCCTTAAATGAATTTCATGTTCCTATTTTCTTTTGGAATATTCCAAAACAACATCACTGAACACAACCACAAACATATCAAAGAACTCATATAATATTTTATTAATAAGATACATGAATATATCAAGTGTATTGGTTAACCCAAATGGGATAACCATAAATTATTAATAGCCATATATATTATGAAACATGGTCTTAAAATGTGTTCTTAAATTACATTCAGTTGATTGTACCCCAACATCATGTCCGTCTTCCAAAAATACTAAGCACCCTGGAGCTGATCAAACAAATCATCGATATGAGGATAATGATACTTATCTTAACAGTTATTTCTTCAATGCTCTATAATCAATTCAAAGTCTAATTGAACCATGTTTCATTTAATAATACAAGATAGGATCACCCCATGTTTATGTTCTAGGTCTAATGAATCCTTTATCTAATAACAACTGTAATTGTTTATATAACTCTAGAAGTTCAATTTAAGCCATTTGATAAGGGGGTATTGAAATTGTCTAATCATGAGGAACTAATTCAATAATAAATTCAACTTCCTGATCAGGTATTATACCAAGAAACTCATTAGGTCATACCTCAAGATACTCATTTACAACTGGTACATCATTAATATGAACTGTTCCTTTGTGTTCAAAAATATGTGAAAAAAACATTTAGTTACATATTTTTCTATTTTCACAGCTTCCTGATAAGTTATAAAATGTACGAGTTCATTCTTGTACACAAACTGAAATTAATTCTGAAAACAAACCACTTTTTCTCTACAGTCAATCTTAGCATGATAAAAGAAAATCCAATCCATACAAAAAATATCATCACACACTACTAGAGGCAAAACAATAAGTTTTGCAGGTAGATTATTTATGCACACCGTATATGGAGGTTCATATAATTTATTTTTGCCTAAACAATTTCCTCCCAATGTGTTCACCATATGTTTAGGATTCATATGATGAGATGCAATTCATAGTTTACTAGAAAAATTATCTAAAATGATTGAATATTTAGACCCTGAATCAAACATCACATTGGAATAATCGGAATAAATAAAAAATATAACTAACTCTACATTCGATGGCCCAACATATGAAGAAGTAGTTTTAAAGAATTTACCAAATTATGCTTGTTGTCATAATACTATACCTATGTTGAGTTCTTTGTCAGACACACATTTTCATAATGACCCATTTTATTGCATATAAAACTTTTTTATGATTATAAATCATATTTTTTATTAACATTACCCATATCTTTTTCAGTCCCATTATATGCCTTATGTCCTATTTGACATCATTAGTATCACTAACCATAATTCAGAAGAAATTACAGTGTTCTTTTTTACAATAATTTTCACAAAATGTAAACATAAGTTTCTTAACATCATACTTTTTTGATGATTTTTTTCCTTTCATCATCCACATATAACTTTTATTATTTTATTTTTCAAAGAACACCGGATCATCGGTGAACTCCATTTCCTCATTCCTTGCACATTGGAACGGTTTTTCATAACTGTTGAAATCTTGAGAAGCCAAATCACTTCGATACATTGTCCTTAATCTTGAGTAAAAATGAAAATTTGTACTATCAATATCTCATATGAAATTTTGATCATAACATTCTAGTCTAGTGAATTTTTATTCATAAGGTGAAACCGAGTCGTCCTCCTACCTCAATTACAATAATTGTTTTTTCATCCTAAGACAGATCACCTCCGGAAAATATTTCTCAAGAAACATACCTTTTAATTCAACCTAATGAAAAGCATAAATATCTTCACTATCCCAGATATTTTTAACCATTGACCACCAATGATTGGATTAAACATGAAAATGGAAAATAACGATACTAACCTTTTGATGATCTAAACACCCCATGAAATAGAATGTATTTTCTAGTGCTTTTATCCACCCTTCAGCTAGCACAGGGTATGATGATCCTCTGAATGATGGGGGATTTTTTCACATGAAATGATCCACTACTAATATGTAACTCTATGGTAGATCTGGCTGACCATGTGCATGTATACCACCACAATTAATAGCTCGAGTCAAATGATCCATCACTTTAACAAACTATTTAGCTCTGATTACGACCATCTCAGGTTAATGATTTGGAAGGTTGTCTTTCTCCTAATATCATACCTTCATTAAAACCTTGTTTCCTCTACATCAAACCATTCCGAACACAAAAATGTCTTAGGTGAAGCAACATGGTAATCTGTAAAGGTTTTATCATTTCAATCATACCATAAATTAATTTTTGGATATAAATTTAACAATATCCTAACTCCAATTTTTTTCTAAACTGACCTCTGATACAAATTTATGTCCCCAACCATAAAAATTACATAATCATGAATTAGGTTAATAATTCACATCAAATATCTTTTTAGGTTTAGAGTTTTAAATAATTAGTACATAACTATTACATTACAACTCAAATACTACAACTAGACACTTCTACTCAGTATACATTTCCACGTTAAATAAAAACTCATAAAATAAAATAACAATTATTTTCTTGTTATAAATCTTCTTGAATTCTTAATTTATCTTACTATTCCTTATACCCTGTGAAAAACATTTCAAAATAATGTGATGTGCGTAAAATACTTAGTAAGGGTGATAATATAAAGAAATAAATCCTTATCCCATCAATACATAAAAAACATAAGATATTTAACAAAACTCATGAAATAGTAATATTTACGAATAACACATAAAAATCATAAATCATAAAGGTATCTTGTGACATAAATATCAAACTTACATTGTATATTTCACACCTACATAGAGAGTTACATTTGGAATACTCATCAAAGTATATTCCATAAATATATTTGGAGATATATTAATGTTTACCTATGTCATGTTACCCAATTAATTGGAGATCTCTCTCGATCCAACCTTCTCTAGGTATATCATATATCCACTCGTATATGTAAACAATTACCAAGAACTGTAACATAATCATACCAAAAAACACAAGAATAAATGAAAGATAACATTTCCACATTATAATCACAATATATCATTTCAATATATTGACATAATCAATGCATATTAAAAAACATTTTTAATAACAAAAATATGTAAAAAATAGTATATGGTATTTATTTTCTTTTTAAAAACACAACAGCTTGTTAAGGAATCCAATTATCATATAATGCTTGCGGCGGTAGAAAGGTTGTTGTCACCACGTATGTTAAAAATGATACATTCCCTTTTTCATTTAGTAAAACACTACATAGAATAAATATTATCATTGAATGAATGGAAAATTTCAATGGGGGTTTATACACCATAAAAAGTAATGTCATGTATAATTCAAAGTATGCCTCAATGAAAGGATATAGGGACGAAGTACCTTACCTTGTGTCTGACTTGACTCATTCATTCATTAATCTACTAAATAATAAACTACTATTAATTTATACTTTCAAAAGAACCCTTTTAATTCTTATTATATCTTTTATATCACTTATCACCTCATTAGAAACATTAAATAATCAATTAAGTAAATAACATTTTTTTTTGATATTTGGTACTTGAGTCAAAAATGAACTTATTATAATTATAAGTTGTCCATGTGGCCAGAAGACCATTATCTCCAGAATGATATTCATGATTTATATATCATATATATCGTAGTTATCTAGTATATATATATATT
Organism: Viscum album; assembly: GCA_963277665.1. Taxonomy (NCBI): domain Eukaryota; kingdom Viridiplantae; phylum Streptophyta; class Magnoliopsida; order Santalales; family Viscaceae; genus Viscum; species Viscum album. The sequence continues at coordinate 1,986,062,948 of OY728128.1, forward strand.
TATAATAGTAAATAACCTTTATAGATATGAAATGATATTCACTATTTATGGATACGGTAATTCGTACGTACTCATTAACACAACTTTGATTTATATTTCATATTAAATGGAATCAAAACATAAAGATACAAAGGTATATGAAAATTTAAGTATAATATAATATATAATTTCATTAACTATATCCTTTATACATTCCACATATGCTATGAATGAGTCATATCTCTTTGAGGGGGCGTTAGTCCACGCTTCCTGAAATGAAATTATTGTATTTACCCATTTTGGAAACCATAAAGTTGTGATATAAATTTAAAATAAATAAGTATAGAGAAAAATTAAATATAATATATATCTCATATAAATATAATTCTCTCATAATTTCAACCCTGAGAGGTGGTTGGATATAACTGAAAAATAATCATTTTGTGAGGCTGTAGTTCACCATCCCCATAAACGTTATGTCCATATCTATTAGAAGGAGGTGTGTGGAATTGTTGTTATAATCCTTATCATAAAAATATAATAGTATATTGAATATACTGGTTTTGTTATATAATAATTTAATAAAATTATCTTAGGGGGTTAGAGAAGGAAAATAAAGGAAATTAATTTGAGAGAAGACGTTACTTTTATATTGGGTATCTCCCTTAGGTTAGAACCAGAAGGAATTATTGAATTCTGTTCGTACTAGGGAAATGCCTTTATATGGAATATAGGGATGTTTAAAGATTCTTGGTGTAGAGTTTTGACATGGTAAGAGGCGTGAAAGGTGTGAGTAATAGATAATAAGTGGTGGCATTTTATAAGAGTGAGGATCAGCTCTTTATAAAAGTTTAAATGTATTGTTTTATTATAAAATTAATTTCAGATTCAAAAGATCATAAACATATTAAATGAAAATATATGGTTTATATAATCCAAGATAAAATTATCCAAGAATAATTATATAGGTTTTGAATATTTTTTTAATTCTAATCTTTTTTATTTACCCTTTTATTAACTTAATTAGATTTGACCATATTCATACTATATGGTTAATATATTTCCCATAATATTCCTAGAGATCCAAAATGGATCATTAATTACATTTTAATCATCATATTTGTTTGTTGGACTAATCCTTTATTTTTAGGATTATTTTAAATTTTTATAAAATATTATTTGTTTTAAAAACTCATTTAGGTCATTTTTTAAACTATTCATATCAATACTTTTAAAAAATGAATTAAAAATTTATTATTTCAAAAAAACATAATTAATTAAAATATAATGAATTATTATTATCTCTAAAAACCATGTATTTCATTAAGAGTTTCAGAATAAATTTATTTTAATAATTATAATATCATTTATTTGAATCCTTTTTTAATGAAGCAATTAATGGATCCACATTGTGTCATAATTCAATTTATTTATTTAATCTCTAAAAATTATAAATAAAATACCATAACATATAAAATATATTTATATTTCTAATGAAAATTTATAATCGAAACTATAATTTATATTACCCAATATAAAAATTGGTTTACTACGAGATATCCATTTGTGTTACATTTTCCTTAACTCTAAATTAATTTTTATAAATTGTCATTTTCGCATGCAAGTGACTCCATGGGGTCCCAAAATCAACCCAAGGATACCAAAGTTCGAAAATGTATCAGAAAATTTGATGAGAGCATGTTTTAGAGAAATTTAGTATCACTGTGGTATTCCTTTTACATTATTTACCATTTTTACCCTTTATCCATTATAAATAAAATATTTACGGATGTTATTATTCAAAATGAATAAAAAGTATATTTACAAATTTCCACAATTTGGACCTCATTATTACAAATATGTAATCCAATTTTCCAAATTCAATACACAGAAGTGGCATAAATAAATATAAAATTATTTCCCATTGCCAAAACAATTGTGTTTTTAAAAATAATGATTATCAAATGATTGACACTTATTTATGTCCAATTTCAAAGTGAAATTACATCCAATGTCCATAATTAGATTAAATGGAAAACCTAAAATCCAATTAAAATTTAAAAATGATTAAAAGGTTTACATAACCATATAAATCTATTATATTAAAAGGATTTTTTGATTTAGAATACAATATTTTGCACTATTCATTAAAAATCAACTTTATTAGAAAAATAATTTTTTACCCAAAGTATATTTTGATGTCCTTATTATAAACAAGAAATTTATTTTTTCAAATAAAACATATAAAATTAAAAAAACTAGATTTAAAAATGGTTCACCATCAAAAGGTGGTAACTCCATCTTTTAATGAATGTTAGAGTATTTATGATTAAAATGGGATTCATTCACATTTTAAGGATATAAATATTATTAGATAAATATAAATACATTTAAAAACATATATATTCATATTTCAGTTTTTTCTATTCATTCCTAATAATACAATGGCTAGGATTTAACTACACTTTATAATAATATTATGTTATTATTTTTCAGTATGACTCAGCCTTATTTGCAACATGAGATTTTCGGAGAAAACCATTACTGCGTGTCAGGTACACCATGCAACATAGCTACCCATTTAAAGTAAAATTAATATTTAATTCACAAATATTCATAAATATTAAAATTTCATATTCTTTATTTACCTCAGATGTTACAAATTTTTATTATGGACTTGTTTAGAACTGACACACCATGATATTGGTGGTTTTATTGTAAGGAAAATATTCAATATGTGAAATCATGGCATTAGGTTTCTATGTAAAGAAATTATTTTGGACAATAATTAGTATCATTTGATGTGACTAATTAGTTCTTAAATATCACTGTTTACTGTCGTCTAATATTTTGGTAATTTTATATAATGAATGATATCATAAAATCAATGTTAATGGATAGATATCCCTATTTAAATGGTGATGATTATGTGTGCTCTTAGTTACAAATTAACGGCTATTTGATGAACATTTTTGTAAAGTTTTATATAAAATACATGATTAATTTTAAAATAATACACACAAAAAAACATGTTATGTAGAAAATGAAGTGAACAATGACATGAATTCAAGGGACATGGACACTACATTCTGTGGATTGATTTAGGATGATTTTAACCATGTTTCACAATGTCATACAACCCAAAAAATGTTGACATCAGTAATGGTTTTTTAAAAGTTATATATTTATATGGGAACTAAGATAGGATAATTCCAAATATATGATTTAAATCATTTAATTTTATAAATGATATATCATTAATTATTTAAATGGACGAGTTAATGAGATTTGAATAGTGTTTCTATTCATGGAGAACATATTGCAATTATAGAGAAAGTGGTGAGTGTTCAATATGTATTAAAACTTAGTTGGAGTCAAATCACATGTACCATCATGAAATATGAAATCTTTAGTAATTATCAAGTTTTAATTATATGATGTATTAGAGAAAAGTGGAAAATGATGACGTAGATAAAAATATTATTAATAAAAAAATATTTTTTTATATTATCGGCATCAAATGATGAAATGAAGAATAGAGAGAAACAATTTTATAATTCATTTGTGGAAGACACATTAATAATATCTACATCAATTAATTAGTTTTTTTGGTTTAAAATTAAATTAGGATAGTTATATAAAAATAAAGAGGTTTTAGATTAACGTTAAATATTTACAAGAATCTTGATTGAAACACTATAAAATTGAGATGAAATGAATTTGAAAAAATATATATCACATTTTACAAGAATTACAAAAATTGGAAAGAAATAATTTCTAATATGAATATTTAAAATAGGGTTAGGTTTGATTCGAAATACAATAATTCTCGTAATGCAAAGTAGAGTTCCCCAAAGGCTCTAGAAAACTACATTTTTAGAATCATAAGATACAGTTTCAAATTAAAATAAAAAAATATTTTTTATTGTAAATTCAGATGACAAAAAATTTTATTATTACTATGAGTATGAGTCCACGTTAAAAAATGAAAACTAGTCATATTTATAGTTAATTAAATAATATACTGTATTTGAAATTATGTTTGAAATACTAAAAAAGAAATAATATTCCCTATAAAACATACAGATTAAATTCTCCATTTATGAGGAATGATTAAATAAACCAATTTAATATTATAACACCCTATTTGAGAAAATGAAATGTATCATATATTTCGCATAACATAAAAACGTTTTTTTTTAAATATTTGTTCAATATATTAAATATAGTAAAAGTGTTTTTACAAAATGGGATAATTTCATAAATAAAATCATTTTTAAACCCTACCCAAAAGTGGATATTATGGTATATGTGAAAAGTATGAAAAATAAATTATTTACAAATAATATATTATAACTTGTTATAAAAAAATAATACATATTGTTATTTATTTTCTCTATGGAATGAATGAATATGTTTCAATAGACATATATCTATAAATTTCTAAATGGGTAAAATAAATAATTCTGTTACATCTTAAAAAATCATATTCCAATATTAATTTTGGTAAAAAATTATTTATTTTTCCAAATATATTTTAGCTTACAAATCTAGACCAATATTTCTATAAGTACAAATGAATGTTATCTTTTTATTTTTATTTCTAATGAAATGGAAAAATTAAAAAATTAAATAATGTTTATGTAATGTGGCTATTAATGGATCATTTTTTAATATGCTTCCAATATTCATTTATTATCTTATAATGGTGGATATCTTGTAACATTTGTGTCCATGAATAATTGATTATTGTATATATTCAATCTATTGGATATCCGCATTCAATTTTTATATATAATGTACATACATTAAGAGATTAAATAAAAAATATTATGAATTTCCAAACATTGTGATGATAGATACATGGGTTTTTTATAATAATTCATACTAGCTATTTATATTAAAATATTTTATATTTAGATCCCCAATAACAAATAATGATTGTAAAATTGATCATACTTTTTTGTGCAAAAAAAATCAAATTTTATTAATTCTATTATAAATGAATCTTGTATTTTTCAATTTTTTTGGATATTTTAACATTCAATCCTTGAGAATGTTATACATAATAATTTTTATTTCTGATTTTTCAAACCATAAATTGTTTAAAGTGAATCAATGAGATGCATTTCTAATGATAAATAAAAAATTATTATTTTATAATAGTTAATGAGGATTCCACATATAGACCCCTATAACATATATTTATTGATATATATGCTCTTGAAATAATACAATGTTTTTCATGAAAATATTTTAATAATGTTTTATTTGATGATATTTCATGATATACATAGGTTTTCATATTCATAATTAAATTAAATCTGGTTATAATTTTATTATTTAATGTAAACATTTGAAAATGAAAATGATTCTAAGTTTTTATCAAAATGTTGTTACCTTAGAGGATTGTTTTTGAAAGATAAATTTAATCCAATATTATAAAAAAAATATTATGGACACCTTTTCCTCTCCTAGGAAACCATTACATAATGGTTTTCTTATAAGGAATCATATGACACATGAAATTTTAGAAAAATGTTACGTAAATTTATCATGCCTATTATAATGTCATGGATCCAGGTGCCGCTGAAAGGTGACCCGTAATCTATTGGTCACATGCCCTCAAGTGAATTTCCCCAAACTCCAGACACTTAGAATTAGCACTAAGGTCCTTGGGTGTGATAGTGATAAAAATATGCCCCCATTGTCAGAGTAACCCAATATAATAACAATAATATACAATAGTGGAATCAGTAATACAATAAAAGAAGAAAACAGTGGAAGAATAGAAGTAATAAAAAACTAACTCATATATATATTTTTATAATTATGAATGATTCAATTATCTAGGAAAGAAACAAAACATGTCCCAATGTTGGAATACAATACTAAATCCAAGTACATAGGAAAATAAGTAAACAACTCTAACAGAATTGCATGCCTCATCATGGTCACATTCTCTCCAGCTCCAAAGCAATCAAGAAACTGTACTAAAAGGGTGCTTTCCCTTATATATACCTGCAACAATATAATCTGTTTGGGACTAAAATCATGACCCAAACATGGTGTGAGATGAATCCTAGTAGGCAACCACCCATAATTTTTTACATAAATGTCAGTGATTATATAGAACAGGAAAAAATGAAACATGAATTATTAAATAAGGAACCACTCAATAGTATATAGTCATACTGTTTCAACTAGATTCATTTAAATTTATTAAATATTCAACCAATCATTCACAAGTAACCCTCTAGGAATGTTCTCACAACGTAACTCCTTTGGTTCAAATTTTCATTTAACAATAATTATATAATGACCCCATGGTATATTTCATGAAATCTAACCCATATTGTCTCATGCAAACATATACTCTCTGAGGAAGCAGTCACCTTCAATTCCCCCTATAGTCTTTTAATAATAAACTACAGACTCTTTGTGGAAGCATTCAATGTAAATTTCCCATGCAGTTTCGTAACAATGACTATAGACACTCTAAGGGAGCACTCAATGTCAATCCCCCTATGGTCTCATAGAGTGAAATGTAAAACTAACACTAAGAGGAAGGCATCAATTCCAATTCCATATATGGTCTCACGATATAAGGTTCCCACAACTTTGTGTTAATAAATCATGTAAAAACCATATTTAACAGCCAATGTAAATCACATATACTACTAGTATAGGGAAATACAATTCATATCACAAGCATGTCATATAATATTGACTCCTTCTTAACAATACTAGTCATGAAAATCCTAAAATCCTAACAGGAAATTGTAGACCTGTAATTCCCCAACCCCAGTTACCCAGAGTCGGTGCATTATTACATAACATTGGCATGATCACAAAATATCAAGTCCCGAAAGACCGATTAGTTTAGTAACCTTAGAAACACTAGATACTTTCATAAAGTTTACATTAAATCATAAAGTGAAAAACTACAACAACATATTTTCCTCATATCCCTCATACTATCCTAGTAGGTAATTTATAATAAACTTCTTCATATCCAAGGAAAAATAAAACATTGAAAGGGGTGAGCTCAGATGCTCAGTAAGGATAAAAATATAGTGAAAACATTCAAAAATAAACAAAAACATTTAAGGCAATGTATAAATAAAACAAAATCCATTCAAACTTGATATTCAGCATAATATGGAAAAGATAAAATGAAATAATTCCATTTACTTATTCACATGGATATTCTACAAGTCTAATAATCACATGCAATATCAATAACCACTTTCATAATGATTGAATGCATAATTATAGGCTAACATAACCACATAGCCAAGGCCTCATGCCAAGAATACAAATAATATTTTTCCAAGGCCACGTTCCAAGAAACTAGTTTGTCTCATGAGACCTACCAATGCATCGAGGAGCTATAGCGGGCTCCACCAGTCACTTATTAAGTCCAATTCATTCCACATATGAACAGGTTTAAAAATAACATAAACATTCATTTTAAAACTAGCATAAAATGTCAATACTTTATCTATAAACCATGAATGGTATAAAAATAACACATCCACAGTCAAACATATCACAAAATCTTCAATAAAATATGGAAGATTTGTATCCTAATAAATCAACTTCAAATAATCTTAAAATCCATCAAAGGATGTTGACATATATGAGTTCAGAACTATTTGAGAGAAATATCTCCTTTTGAAATCATTTAAAATTCACATAATTATAAAATAAAACATTTACCTTGAAAATATCCCTATAATCTTGTAAGGGAAGCTTTGAAGATATTATAACGGCGGAAAATATCTACACCTACCATATAAGTTAAAAAAATACATTCTTACCTTAATTCTATCGAAAAGGTTAAAAAGGACCTTGTTTAGAAAACGACGGAAAGATTCCTTTATAAACATCATATAAAAATTTAAAAAATGGTATAAATGACTTTAACCCATATTCTATAAAATAGTAATAATGTTTTAAAATACATTCTTAAGAAACATGGATGTGGATGATAAAGAGGTCCCAGTAGATAATTACGTAAAAAGAACCTCAGATAATGAAGAGATTGTGAAATAAACCCTTAACATGTACTTTTCCTTGATTCAGGGTTGGTTAACCTCCTGTATAATGGTGAAATAATTTTTATTAAGTTATACAAGAATCATATACATTAATATGATATCATATATTATCTTTTAGCACTGCATTGTTAATAGTATCTTTGTATTACTGTCGATTTGGGTGTTAACTTACTCGTTTTCTCTTATATGTTTTGTTACATAAGCCATGATTGTTATGGGTAGGTTGTATATTATTCATATCTAGAATTATATGAGGTCCTTAAACATTATTTTTTATAATCAAATGTGAATGAGACATTAATGGATACGATTGGGAATGAATCTCATCGTGTTCATGGAGACGGTAGTCCATTCGTATGCACGAGCGACAATATAATTATTTTGATATTAAAATAATAAATAATTGGATGGTATATCATATATACAGAATCATTATCATATTATATTTATTATTTAAATAAATTATACATCATTACTATACCCATATAAATAATAATATATTGAATAACAATTACACCATGATGTTGAGACGGTCGGCCGTACGTACGCACGTATGGTGACATGTCATTAAAGGGATAGATATAATAATGAATTTTGTTATCCCATATTTATAATAACATAAATTTATATATTATATACTGTATTTATTATTTTATAATGGAAATAACAAGAAAATAATAAGTTGTAGAAGAAAGGAACTTGAAAGAGGGTGGTGAAATCATTACCTCTTCTTCGGGTTATTGCTTTTGATTTAATGAAAAAGGATCCATAGGGTGTATTTCTGATAAATCTAAGTCCTCTAGGTTGTAGTGAGGATATTTTGGAGGAACTTTGGTCAGATATTGGCCGTGAAAAAAGGCTTTAAAGGTTTGAAATTGAGAGAATGGGGAGTGCCCTTTTATAAGAGGGGTGAGGGGAACCTTTGGAAAAGCTAGAAATATTATTTTATAAAATAATCAAATTCGGTTTCTAATGACTTAAAAGTAGATTATTTAAAGGTTAAGGTGGGTATGGGCCGAAAACCACTCATCCAATAGGTTTTAGACAGTTTTGGATTACTATAATAACCTTATCATTTTGTATTAACTCTTAGTTAATTAGTTTGACATTTACCATGTCACTTTGTATTTTTATATTATGTAGTTATTAAACATACTATATAAATAAAATAGACCTACAAGTGGTCCATTAATTATACACCTATCATTATATATGTCTCTTTCTAGAACCGTAGATTTTTAGTAATTGAATATCAATTAATAATGTAATATTTGGTTTAAAAACTCTTTTAGGTCAATTTTTACACTATTTGGAATTGGATTTTTTTGTAACTCATAACAGCATTATTACTTCATTAAAATTTAATTAATTAAATTATAACATGTAATATTACCCTATAAAATCATTTTAATTATTAAAAAGTCTCAAATTACATTTATTTGGATATTTATAATATCAATTAGTTTAATATTTCATTAATTTGGTAATTGCTGCATCACCATTGTGTCATAAATAAATTAAAATATTTAATGTCTAAAAATTATAAATAAAATACCATTATGTAGGAAATATTTTTATCTTATTAATGAATATTTACAATCGAGTTTATCTTAATGTATAACCCTATATTAAAAATGTTTTAGTAATTAAACTTCGATTTTAAATCTTTTAACTCTTCCTTGAATTAAATAATAATAAATGTTCTAATCAAATCCTAGAGGACCTAAATGATAATATTTTTTTTCCTAAGGTTGTTTTGGTCTAGATACACTTCTCCAATAGATTTAAGACATGTGTTAGGGTTATATGAATATCATTTTTACTCTTAATTACCCTGTTTACTTTTAATCGTGGTAAAGAAAAGTAAAATGTTACTATTCTCCAAAAATTATTTTTATATTATTGAGCCAAATTTTACACATTGATATAAACAATGTCTCTCGGATTTTTGAAATTCCCCTCACAGAAGCAGTAAAATTATGTTTTATATGAATTTGTAAATTTTCAAAGGAGGTGGGTAAAATATGGTGAAAGGTTCAATAAAATTTTTATATATCTAAAATTATTCTAAACTAACTCCAACGAATTTCACTGAAATTATATTGGTATTATGTATCCATTTTGAAAAAGATTAAAATAAAATAAAATAAATAATTATTTTAATAAAAATTTGGTTTTAAACTATAACTTAGTGTTTTCACTATTCATCAAAAATTGAAAGCTTTCAGAAAAATAAAAAAAATTCACCTTAGGCTAATTTCAATATTATGAATCCAGATATGAAGTCCATTTTGAAAGATAAAATTTATAAAATTTCAAAAAGTAGTTATTACTATTCAAAATGGATAGTTTTATTGGTTATGGTGTTTGTTATAACTCGAATTTGCATACAACGCACGCTACTGTATTATTCAAGTAGAAGCGTACCGTGGAGGCATAGGCTGTTACATTCCACCCTCCTTCAAATAATATTTTCCTCAAAAGTTCATGAATATTACTGCCTAAAAAGACTCAGGTGCTTCTTCATCATAAGTTCATCGGGTTCCCATGTTGACTCTTCTATCTTATGGTTTCTCCATAGAACTTTTTATAGACGAATCGGTCGGTTTCTCAATACATGTTCTCTTGTATCAAGAATCTTGATAGGCTCTTCACAATAAGAAATATTGGGTTCTAGTTTTAATTCCTCATAGGTGAGTACATGCGTTGGGTCAGGCATTTAATTTCTCAAAAATGATACATAGAACACATCGTGAACTTTGGAGAGACTTGGCGGCATTGCCAAATGGTAAGCTACATCCCCAATTCATTCTATAATTTCAAACAGTCTGATGTACTTGGGACTCAATTTACCCTTCTTTCCAAAAATTATAACTCCCTTCCAGGGAGATACCTTTAAGAAAACATGATCTCCTACCTAAAATTCCAAATTCTTCTCTCGGTTATCGACAAAGCTCTTCTGCCTAATTTGATCTTTTTTATGTGGTTTTGGATTACCTTTACCGTTTTCATCGTTTCCTCCACCAGTTCTAGGCCTAAAAGATTTCTTTCACCAACGTCATCCCAACAGGTTGTTTTGCGGCATCTCTTTCTGTATAATGATACATATGGTGCCATCCGAATAGTTGAATGGAAGCTATTGTAATAAGAAAATTCTACCAGAGGTAAATATTGATCCCACACACCCTAAAATTCATGTGAGAAGGATCTCAACATGTCTTCTAAGGTTTTAATAGTCCATTATGATTGACCATATGTTTGAGGGTGGTAGGTAGTGATCAAATGATGTTCATTATCTAGGGCTTTCTGAAGACTATTCCAGAATCATGAAGTAAAATGGGGATAGCGATTATAACCACTCGACAAGGGTACTCCATGAAGTTTCACAACTTCATTAATATATACTCTTTCTAGGCGTTTGAGTGGTAAATCATACCTTATAGAAAGAAAATGTGTTGACTTTTTAGGAAGATCAACAATGACCCATATTGCATCATTTTTTCTAGGAGTCTTTGGTAGTCCCAAGACAAAGTCCATCATGATATTATCCCATTTCCACTCAGGTATGTGATGAGGTTGCATGACTCCTCCAGGCTATTGCCTTCCATCATTCACTTGTTGAAAAACCATACATCATGACACAAAATCAGAAATCTATCTCTCCATGTTATCCCACCAAAAATGTTCCTTCAAATCTATATACATTTTGGTGCTGTCAGGGTGTATAGAGAAATTGAAACTATGAGCATCATCAAACAATTCCCTTTTTAGATCAGGTATATCGAGAACACAAAGTCTCTTCCCAAATTTCAAAATTCCATCTTCATACACAAATTCTCTCAATCCCATCATTCACAGCTTTAATCATCTTTTGAAACTCTTCATCATCAGTTTGAGAACACTCTATCCTTTCTGGTAAATATGGTTTGTCAAACATTTGAAAAACTATTGATGTTTCACATTCCTTGGTGATTCCCATATCTATCTTCACTAGATCCATGAAAATAAGATCGCTTTCAATTATCATCATATTCAAAACTCCATGATCCTTTCTACTCAAAGAATCTTCCACCTTATTTTCCTTCCCCGAGTGGTAGTGTATCGTTCAATCATAATCCTTGAGTAGTTCAAGCCATCTCCATTACCTCATGGTGATTTCCTTTTGTGAGAAATTATACTTCAAACTGTTGTGACCAGGCTAAGTCTCACATTTTCCACCATAGAAATAATGTCTTCATATCTTCAAAGAAAATATTACAGCAGGTAACTCATGATCTAGAGTAGGATAGTTTTTCTCATGAATTTTTAGCTATCTTGATGCATATGCAATAACCCTATCATTCTGTATAAGGAAAAAACCAAGTCCTTTCTTCGATGCATCACTATAAATAACAAACCCATCATACACTGAGGGTAGAGTCAATATAAGATCATTGACTAATATTCTCTTTAGTTCTTCAAAACATTCTTCACAATCTTTTTTCCAAACAAATTTAACCCCTTTACGCGTGAGCTTTGTTAATGTGTTAGATAATCGAGAAACATTCTGGAAGAAATATTGATAATAACCTTCCAACCCAATAAAACTACATACCTCAGTTATACTCGTCAGTGCTGGCCATTCTTGGATTCCTCATGTCTTGGAAAGATCAACAGAGATTCCATAATTGGAGACAATATGGCTAAGAAAAGAAGTCTCCTGAAGCCAGAATTCACACTTTCTAAACATCCCATATAATTTGTGTCTTCTAAGAGTCTTCAAGATAACGCGCATATGATTTTCATGATCTTCATAGCTTTTGGAGTATACTAAGATATCATCAATAAATACCCCCACAAAATCATCGAGATATTCCATGAAAACACTATTCATTAGATCCATGAATACAGAGGGTGCATTAGTCAATCCAAAAGGTATTATTGTAAACTTGTAATTCTCTTACGTTGTTCTAAATGATGTCTTTGGAATGTCTTCCTTCTTCTTACACAACTGATGGTATCCAGATCGAAGGTAAATCTTTGAAAATTATTGAGCTCCATGAAGTTGGTCGAATAAATCATCAATCCGATGTAGGGGATACATGTTCTTTATTGTTATAGCATTGGTCTCCTTGTAATCGGTGCATAACCCCATACATCCATCTTTCTTCATAACGAAAAGGACAGGGGCTCCCCATGGAGAAACACTAGGGAGAATAAATCCCTTACTACTCAATTCCTCTAGTAGTTTCTTTAGTTCAACTAATTCCACAGTGGCCATTCTATAAGGGGTCTTTGATATAGGCTTTGAACCATGAATTAAATCAATGGAAAACTCAACTTCTTGTTTTGGAGGATGTCCAGGTAAAACTTCCAGAAACACATCAAAATATTCTCCCACATTAGGTACATATTCTATTTGAACATTCCTTTCATCACCCACAGTCATTTCATTCTCATCCTCCCCAATAATAGAATTTAGTTGAGCTATAGGGTGTGGATATAGATAAGAATTTAGTGGTGATGATTCTTCTCTAAAGATAAGGTGTTCCTTATCATAATCATAAAAAATCATAACCTTCTTCTTCTTAAAATAAATCTTCGCATCATGGTCCAAAATCCAATCTATACCGAGGATTATATCAAACTAAATCATAGGTATAACGATGAGATCAGCGAATAAAAAACATTGATGTGCTCTAATGGGGACTGATTCACAAAACATTGTTGCAATGAGACTTACCTTATGAGTTTTAACTGACAACTCCCTTGTAAAATCAAATTGGAAATATCTAATATTCTTATAAAACAAAGAAGATATGAAACAATGTGATGATCCAGAATCAAATTATGAATTTTCTAAACATGAGGAAACCATTAAATTACCTTCCACCACGTCTTTCACAGCTTCTACCGCAGCAGTAGTGATAGCATATGCTTGGCCTTGATCCCTTGGACTTTTCTGAGGTATATTCCCCTAATGCTTAGAACATTCATTTTCATAATGTCCCATCTCTCTGAAATTGTAGCGTTGGACATAAGTAGCTTCCTTCTTCCCCTTGCAATCACGAGCTTGGTGGCCTTTTCCACCACACTTGTAACAGATTCCCATTCCTTTTATGAAAGTACCTGGTTGATTCTTCCCACATTTACTACAGGATGGATATTAATCTTTTCCCTTATTCCCCTTATTTCTATTCCTAGAGTAATCAGGAGATCTCTTCTTCTCCTGATTTACTTTAATGTCATAAGACTTAGAGAATTCCTTTTCTGTCATGATATCACATGAGACAATATCTTCGTAGGACGAGAAAGTTTGTGAGACTAATGATCGATGGAGAGATGGTGTTAACACATCAATGAAACAATCAATCTTAGTTCCTGGGTTATTTATATAATCTCCATCATACCTTTTCTTACCTTGTAAAGTTAGCCTCATACATTGTGATATTCTCATTGTCCTTTTGTATCAGACTCAGAAATTGCCTTTCCATATCTGCTCGATGGTCATGAGGAAAGTATTTTACTAAGAAAAGTTCTTTGAACTCCGTCCATTCCATATTTGATACATGCTCATCATACTTTGTGTTTTGAATCAAGGACCACCATTGATCAACATCTCCAATGAGGCGATAAACTTCCATGATAACGTTTTACCTTTCAATACTTCCCAAAGCCTGAAATATTTTCTCTAGGGAATTTATCCATTTCTCAGCTACAAATGGATTTGTACTCCCATTGAACATTGGTGGTTGTTTCCTCATGACGCTATCTAACATTTAACCTCCACGCAGCGGATCAGGGTGCTCTATACTGGTAAGGTTATTACTCATAACCTGAGTGAGTTGTCCCAGTATGGTGATTAGCTGGCGAGAACAGGTTGCATCACCATCTCCACTATAATTATCTTCAGCATGGGGGAAATCCCTACCTGGTGTGCGTGCTTTGATACAGTTTCAATTTCTTCCAGTAGGCACCATTTATTAACAATTTCACAAACTATATCAGTTTATGAATCAAAATACATAATTCCATTCTTGTAAAACACTTAACATAAATTGAACAGTTTATGGATATAATCCATAATCATAAAAATGTTTTCTTTGAGGATGTATATACTAGTAAACCCTTTATAATGGTTTTTAATGAAAATGAGAATTATCCTAAGAATATCCCCCGGGAGTGTCGTAACCAAGAGTGCAACACTGCACGTTGTCGTGCACTAGTTCCCATTTAAGTCTATCTCAAAGTGGTGTTTTTGGGTTTTCCCCTAGGTACATCTGTGCCATAGCCGCCTCTACCTGCACATATCCATACATGGATGTATTTCTCGGAAAACTCACAAAATATCTATAATACCAAAATTCTAGGATGTTCTTTTACACTAATCCTAAATGTTCATCTTAGGTCTACGTGCTCTAATCATTATTTATCTAAATATTGCTTCCATGGTTTTTACTAAACTTCCTCTGATACCAACTGTAATGCCCCGACCCCAGTAACCCAGAGTCGGTGAATTATAACATAACATTGGCATGATCACAAAATAACAAGTCCCGAAAGACTGATTAGTATAGTAACCTTATAAACACTAGATACATTTATAAAG
Organism: Viscum album; assembly: GCA_963277665.1. NCBI lineage: Eukaryota > Viridiplantae > Streptophyta > Magnoliopsida > Santalales > Viscaceae > Viscum > Viscum album. Next base: position 1,986,078,578 of record OY728128.1, read on the forward strand.
TTTACATTACATAATAATGTAAAAACCTTAAACAACATATTGTCTTCATATCACCTCATATTATCCCATTAGGTCATTCATAAAACAATTTTTCACATCCTGGGAAAAATAAATCATTGAAAGGGGAAGCTCAGATGCTCAGTAAGGATAAAAATATAGAGGAAACTTTCCTAAATAAACATAATCATTTAAGGCAATATATAACTAATACAAAATCCTTTTAAACTTGAACATCAGCATAATATGGCAATGATAAAATGAAATAATTTCATTTACTTATTCACATGGATATTCTACTAGTCAAATAATCACATGCAATTTCAATAACCACTTTCATAATGATCGACTGCATAATGTTAGACTATCATAATCACATAGCCAAGGCCTCATGCCAAGACTAAAAATAATATTTTGTCAAGGCCTCATGAAAAGACACTAGTTTGTCTCACGAGACCTACTAATGCATCGAGGAGCTATAGCAGGCTCCACCCGTCACTTATTAAGTTCAATGCATTCCTCTTATGAGCAGGTTTTAACATAACATAATCATTCGTATTAAAAATATCATACAAAATTTCAATAATCTATCCATAAACCATGAATGGTATAAAAATAACACATCCACAGTCAAACATATCACAAAATCTTCAATACTATATATATGTTTTGTATCACAATAAATCAACATCAAATAAACTTAAAATCCCTCAAAGGATGTTGACATAGATGAAATCAAAACTATTTGTGAGAAATATCTCTTTTTTGAAATCATATAAAAGTAACATAATTATAAAATAAAAAATTTACCTTGAAAATATCATTATAATATTTTAATGGAAGCTCTAATGATTTTATAATGGTGGAAAATATTCGCACCTGCCGTATAAGTTAAAAAAAGACATTCTTACCTTAATTCTATCAAAAAGGTTAAAAAGGAACCTTGTTTGTAAAATAACTGAAAGATTCCTTTATAAAAATCTTAGAAAAAGTCAAAAAAGGGTATAAATGATATTAAACCATATTCAATAAAATAGTAATAATGTTTTAAAATACATTTTTAAGAAGCATGGATGTGGATGATAAAGAGGCCCCAGTAGATAATTTTGTATAAACAACCTCAGATAATGAAGGGATTGTGAAATAAACATTTACCATGTAATTTTCCCTGGTTGAGGGTTGGTTAAACACTTGTATAATGGTGAAATAATTTCTATTAAGTTATACAAGAATCATATACATTAATATGATATCATATATGATCTTTTAACACTTCTTTGTTAATAATATATTTGTATTATCGTTGTTTCGGCTGATAGCTTACTCGTTTTATTTTATATGTTTTGTTACATAATCCATGTTTGTTATGGATAGGTTGTATATTATTCACATCCACAATTATATGAAGTCCTTAAATATTATTTTTAATCATTTAATGATAATTAGACTTGAATGGATACGATGGGGAATGAATCTCCTCGCGTTCATGGAGACGGTAGTCCGTACGTTCGCACGAGCGACAATATCATTCTTTTGATATTAAAATAATATATAGTTGTATGGTATAAAAAATATACAGAACCATTATCATGGTTAATTTATTATTTACATGAATTATACATCATTATTATACCCATCTAAATAATAATATTTTGAATAACAATTACACCACGATGTGGAGACGGTAGGCCGTACGTACAGACGTATGGTGACATGTCATTCAAGGGATGGATAGAATAATGAATTTTATTGTTTCATATTTATAATAAGATAATAGTATATATAATATACTAGGGTTATTATTTTAGACCTGTAATAACAATTAAAGAAGATGTTCAAGATGAAAGGAACTTGAAAGAGGGTGGTGAAATCATTACCTCTTCTTCGGGTTCTTCATTTTTATTTGATCAAAATGGATCCTCAGGTTGTCTTTCTGATCAAACTAAGACCTATAGGTTGTAGAGAGATAAGTTGGGAGGAAATATGTGTAGGTTTTGGCGGAGCAAAAATGCTTTGAAGGTGTGAAATTAAGAGAAGGGGGAGTTCCCTTTTATAAAAGGGGTGAGGGGTACCTTTGGAAAAGAAAGTAATATTATTTTATAATAAATTCATATTCGTTTTATAATGGCTCAAAAGTGGATTATTTAAATTATATGGTGGGTATGAGTCTATAAACACTCAACCTATAGGTTTTAGACAGGTTTGGGTCACTATATTAACCTTATCATTCAGTTTTAACTCTTAGTTAATTAGTTTGACATTAACCATGTCACTTTGTATATTTATATTATATAGTTAATAAACATACTATATAAATCCATGAGACCACAATGTGGTCCATTAATGATACACCTATCATTATATATGTCTCTTGGCTGAGCCTTATATTTTTAGGAATTGAATATCAATTAATAATATAACATTTGTTTCAAAACCACTTTTTTGTCAATTTTTACACTATTTGGAATTGGATTATTTTGAATCTTATAATAGCATGAGTACTTCGAAAAAAGTAAATTAAATCCATACTAACATGTCATATTATCCTATAAAATTAGTTCAATTCATAAAAAGTCCCAAATTACATTTATTTGAATATTTAAAATATCAATTATTTTAATATTTCATTAATTCTGTAATTACTAAATCACTAATTTGTCATAAATAAATTAAAATATTTAATGTCCAAATATTATAAATAAAATACCATTATGTAGGAAATAGTTTTATCTTTCTAATGAATATTTACAATCGAATTTTTCTTATGTATAACCCAATATTAAAAATGTTTTAGTAATTAAACATCGATTTTAACTCTTTTAACTCTTCATTGAATTAAATAATAATAAATGTCCTAATCTAATCCACATGGACCTACATGATAATATTTTATTCCTAAGGTTGTTTTTGGTCGAGATATACTTGTACAATAGATTTAGTACATGTGTTAGGGGAATATTAATATAATTTTTACCCTTAATTACCCTATTTACTTTTAATCATGGTAAATAAAAGTAAAAAGTTATTATTCACCAAAAATTATTTTTATCTTATTGAACCAAATTTTACTACTTAATAATAACCGTGTCTCTAAGATTTTCAAAATTCAACTCATAGATGTGGTAAAATTATGTTTTATGTGAATTTACAAATTCTCCTAGGAGGTGGGTAAAAGACGGTGAAAGGTTCAATAAACTTTTTATATATCTATAATTATTCTAAACTAACTCCAATGAATTACATTGAACATATATTGGTATTATGTATCAATTTTGACATTAATTAAATTGAAATAAAATAAATAAATATTTAAATAAAAAATCATTTTGAAATTCCCTAAACACGCAAAACCCTAAACTTGTGTATTGGGAAATTTTTTAACATATAATTGGAATACAAACTATATAATGTCACAAACCACATACATAGATGTTTTACAATTGATATATTTGAACCTCAGATTTTTAATCTACATATAACTTCATTGATCTACAAGAACGTCCAAAATGTTCAACCAAGTTTATCTCATGAAAGATATAAAATCAAGAGATGAAACTCAAGAAGAAGGAAGAACTCATTGTGGAAATTCCAACATAATTGATGGCGGTGGATTCAAAGTAGGGATGGGGTGTCAGGTCCTTGGAGAAGAATCATAGATATTTGTTGCTCCTTGACTAGATAGAGCTTGATGAAAGAGGCTCTCTAAATTAGACATTACCCCGTTTTGATAGAACAAATAAAAATTAAATTAAATTTCATGTTCTGGAGGATACACGGTGTGTATAAGATTTCTCCAGGCCTTGATTTAGGTGGTCTTACACATCACCTCACATGGCCATGTCTCAACCATTACACTCCCAAGACGTGGACATATGCGGTAATAGGGTAATGGGCGTGTACTCCTATGTACACGATGTGTACTCCTAAAATTAAAAAAACTCTATTTTTCCTCAAAAATGCGAAAAAACAAGATCCATATATGATTAAAAGATCAGGTTTCTTACAAACACCCCCCTTAACGGAATCCATCCATGAATTTCCTTAATAAGGGGTCAAAGTAGAAACTTCGCATAGCTCTAGCCACTGTGATCGAAAATCTATATCCCTCTCCCATGTCTCATCAGGTACTTGCCCGTGTTGCTATAACACCCTTACCAGATGAACAAACCGTACACGGAGAACCATCATGTTGTGATCAAAAATCCAGATTGGATTCTCTGCGAATGAGTCATCCACCTCAAACACAACCACATCAGGTTGAAAAACATTAAACTGGTCTGAGAAGTTTCTTCAGAGGTGAGAAAAGTGGAAGACATCTTGTAGAGACCAGTACCTCTTAGGTAACTTCAATTGATTGGAAACTGGCACAAATCTCTCAAAAACCACAAATGTCTTGATTTATCATAGTAAAAGCATTCCTTGGATCCTAATCCTCATGTGTCCCATCATGTGTGTGACACATAGAAAAATATAATCTCCGACATCAAACTCTAGAGGTCTTCTCTGTCGACCAGAATATGACTTCGGCCATGACTGTGTAGTATCCATCCTTTTCTGAATCAACTCTATATCCTCTATGGTCTCCCAGAAATTATGAGGTCCTAGTATATCTTCATATCCTCCTTCATTCAATATAGGTGAGATTGGCATGGGTTACCGTACGAAGCCTCATAAGGTTCCATCGGAATTTTTTCTAGAAAAATATTATTGTAGGAAAAATCCACCATAGGTACTCAATTCTCCCAACAACATCCAAAATATAAGACACATGCTCTAAGTATGTCCTCTAGTACCTGAATAATATGCTCATACTGGATATCTATCTTGGGATGGTATGATGTACTTAGAAGTACATGTGTTCCAAATTCCCTCTATAGTCCCTTCCAAACCAGATAAGTAAAACATGAATCCTAGTCTCAAATGATGGAGTCTGCAACCCCATTTATACATAAAATCTCTTGGATGTAAAAACATTATAGATCATCAACACAAAAAGTATCCTTGATCTATAAGAAGTGGTAATCCTTTATGAGAATTTCAATGACATCCCAAACTATATTGTTCGCTTGAGGAACCTCGGTAAGCCTGTCATGAAATCCATCGAAACCTCATTCCACATCCACTTGAGAATGGGTAACTACTGTAAAATACCTATTGGTCACTGATGCTCTCCCATTACCTGGTAATAGGTGTAACATATCATGAAAAAACATGCAACATCTCTTTTCATACTTGGCCACAAATATTTACAGTTTAGATCTAGATAAATCTTCAATACATTAGGAAAATATTCTCAAACTGAGGAATGAGAATCTAGAATCATCTCCTCACGTATGTCTACTAACACGCATATGCATCCCTGAAAATGAAAGATCTCATCCTCTCCTATGGTCCTTCTATAAATAGAGTATTATCTTGACACAATCTTCCATAGAACTAAGCCTTCAAATTCTGATTGTAATCTCATTCACACAGCATTAAGAAGAGTATAGGTAACAAATACAAAATAAAAAACTTCTTCCTTTGTATGTTTTGAACTTTCAAATGTATCTCAAGGAATAGTTCCATATGTTTTCATTCACTGTTAGCCTGCTGATGTTCTTGTATTTGAGTCCACTTACTCAACACATCAGCCACTATGTTGCATTTCCTAGGTCTATAGGCATGCTCAAAGTAAAAGGACTAAAATTACTAAAACCACAATCACTGTCTAAAATTCAGATCACACTATGTGAAGATGTAGTTGAATATTGTGTGGTCAAGTAAAACCACAATATTATCTCCCAATAGATAATTTCTAAAACAACTTCATGCATGAATAACTAAACCTAAATCAATATTGTGGGTCTAGTAATTCCTCTCATGTGGCCACAGCTGTCGAGACTCATATGCAACGGCTCTATCACCCTACAAATGCACTTCTCACATCCTGATACATGATGCATCCCAATAATCTATATAACCCTTAACCGACCCTAGAAAAACTAGAATCGGTCTTAAAGATAAACTCCATTTCAGCTCTTGGATGGATGATTAAAAGGAACCTATCATCATGTATGAACAGGTCAGAGGTCATCATGGCCCACAAAAATACGATTATTAACCTACACTAGCATAGTGGTGTATAGTCAAACTACAGAGAAAGTATATAAGAGTTATAGGTTTTATTCAAAAGTAACTCCCCTATTATTAGAATTGAAGCGAGTGTGCATTTTTTTAGTTGTTTTTACTTTATAAATTTTTTGTACTTTTCTTTATGCAATAGACTAAATCTATTACAAATATATTGATGAACAAAGAACTACAGTAAAACTAACATAAAATAACAAAATACTAAAATACAACAGCAAGGTCGAATGAGCAGATCAAAAGTAATACTCAAGAATTCCAAACTACTAGTTTAATGGATATCTTCGCCACTACACTTTATCAAATCACACCTCAATAAAGAAAGATGAAAAGTCTCCCTTTCCATGAAACTCAACACATAGAATACTGACTTTAAGAGTTTTCCACTCCAAAATCAGTCAAACTGGTTGACAGTTAGAAACGTATAATAGTGGAAAATAAACATTCTGTAAATTTCCACAGTTTAAGACATTAACGCTTCGATAAATGTATTCAAAAATTACCTCACTAGTAGTTCATGAATTGATGAATTTTTCAACATTTAAGGTGTGAAACAAAAAACAGAGAATCATTATTCAATCTCACCGATTGAAAATGCTTCTGAAAAATGTAGATTCAATGAAGAAGACTAAAAGATTAACTAAGAGAATTTAATTCGCGATCTAGACCATTCATAATTTGATCATCTTTATTAAAGGAATGAAAATCATCCAAGAACAGAGTACAAAATTTAAGGATGAATGGAAAATGTACTCCCCAAATACTGCTCTACTCTCAGGCTCTTCGGTCCCTTGCTCATCTCCTGTGCTACTTATGGGAGTCTTCTCTCTCGTCTGATGTGTCGTTGAATGGCCAATGAGAGAGTCTCCCTCAAATTATTCTAATGATCAGTTTTAATATCCACCTTCATCTATGCATTTCACTTCTCTCATTCACTGACTTGGAATGTCCCTCAGTCGTGCACCGCACACATGCATTTATTCACAACTGGCATGTCGCACTAGAGATTCCATTGTAACTAAATCCTAGTGAGTTATCTAGATGATTATGGATGTGTTTTAGTCCCTTTAATGAACATGAAATGTTAAAAAAGAAAATAAATAAATGAATATGAAAAGAAAGTAAAGCATTTAATTTGTAGTTTAATGTTAGACTACTTGTTAAAAAGTTAACTAACGTAAATTAATATATAATTAAATTGATAATTATTATCTACTTTTATATTATTTATAAATTTATCCACTTAATATTATTATGGTAAAAAAAAATTAATTAATATGTTTTTAATTTAATTAAGTTAATAAAAACTTAAATTTTTAGTTTAACAATTTTAACTAATTTATTAAAAATTGACAACACAAATAAATACGTAATTAAGCTAATATTTTTGATTGTATTAATAATTTTGTTATTACTAATTATGAAATTAATTTTCTAGATTAATTAATTAATTAGTTTATTTTAATAAATATACTTTAATACTTTAATTTTAATTTTTTAAATTATTATGTATATTTAATAGTTTATATATTTTTGTTATTAATTATATATTTATACTATTAATAGTATATTAATTTATTATTAACACTTATTGTTAATTTATTTTTATATTTTAATTCATGATTTATTAATTATTAATATTATAATTATTTTAAATTATAACTTTAACAAATTCTAGTCTATTAATTTAATTAATTAAAGTTAACTTTAACTTTTATCTTAACTTTTAACTTTTTTACTTTACTTTTATATTAATTTTACAATTTTATTTTTTATCTAATTTAATTCTTCATCCTCCCCAAATTTCCACACTGCACAATAGGTAGGGGGGATTTTGGCCTTCGAAGCAAGCGGTGCAGCAGCTCCTCTCCAGTGGCACTGGCGGACCCTTCCTCTCCAGTGCTGCTCCACAGCCTCCACCAGCACCGGTGAATGACCTCCCTTGCTCTAGAGGACCTCCCTGCTTCAGCAAAGTGGCGCAACATTCCTGGTGTGGTGCAGACTCACTCCACTGCAGCGACCTTCTTCAAATATTCCCAACTCCATCAGCGGCGGGAATGAGGTCCAGCTTCGGATCTCAGTAGTTCATCTATACAGCAGCGAATTTAGTTTGGATTTATTCTTCAACACAATTTATGGTAATGCTTTAGCTCGATTCAGCTTCAGTTTTTCCTTAGAGTAGTAGCACAATCCCTCAAGTTTCTCTTGACAAAAGCACGACTCTAAGATGTGAGGATCAAGTATGAAAAGAAAGAAAAGCATATAAAAGTATAGAAAATCTGGTATTATTTTGGTTTTAATTGATTTTTTTGAGAAATAGGTAGGTCATAATTTGAGCAAGTGGTGGCAGGTAATGAAGAATATGGTCGCAAGGGTTTTTAGTGAGAGACAGAGAAAAACGTTGCACAGGTTTACGGTGGAACCGTGATGGTGTGAAGAGGGTTTACGGTGAGACTGTTTGGAAACATGGAAATGGTGAGACAGTGCATAAAGAAACTGTGAAAAGAAAAATAGTGCGTGTTGTAAGGGGTTTCATGGCGAGTCCTTGAGCAACCCGTGGCAGAGACACGGTGAGACCGGGATTAAACTGGTGCGTCCAAGACGAGTTTCACGGTGTGACGATAACATACACGGTGCATCCGTGAAAGGGGTAACCTGCATATTAAATAGAAAAAATAAAATAAAACAAATTGAAACTTATATAATATTGAATGTAATAACTAATAATAACTAAAAGATAATTAAAACCAAAGAAAATAATATTACTCAAAAACATAAATAAACTTTTAAAACCAAATTAACTTATGTTAAGTTATTAATAACTTCAATTAGTAAAAATTATTTTTCTTCTAAATTAAAACTAAAATTAAAAGGAATCTTACTAATTAATGATTAAAGTAATATTAAACATTTAAATAACAAAGTAAAATTATTTAAATTATTTTCTCTAAAAAATTTAATTTATTTAAAGTAGACCGATAATTAGTATTTTATGAAACCATTATTGAAATTTTAAATAAGTCTTAATAATTGAGGTAGGTATATGATCTTTTAATAATGGATTATTAATAGACATATATTAATTAGGTTATATTAAAATAATTTTTACTACATGCATTTTCAGATTAAGATTAAATAAATAAATTGAAAAAGTAAATTAATTAATTGAATAATAAATGTTAAGTCATTAGATATGAAGACAGAGATACCACAATAAAAAAAGTAATAAAGCTATTAAATTAAAGTAACGAATAAATTAAATATTTTAAATCTTATAATACTTGATTATTTACAAAAATTGAATAATTGTTAAAAATAATAATAAAAATACAAATGAATAATTATTTATTAAAACGTGTTAAAATAAGTAAATAAATTGATAAAAATCAATTAAAAAGGTGTGAAAAAACATGTGTTTCTAAGGCCACATCAAATTCCCCCACACTTAAGAATTGTTTGACCTCAAACAATATCATGTTTTGTGATCTTTGAAAATAAAAAAAATTGTTTATAATTTAGATCAAAATATAACATGTCCATAAATTTAAACAGAGGACTTATAAAACATGTCAATAGGCTTTTAGAAACTAAATTTCTCATATGAACCTTGCCTAGAAATAATTCTCACTGGTAGTCTTGAAAACTATGAATCATAAAGTATTAATGATGTCATGCCTCATTTGTGATACAACATAGTGACTAACATCTATTAAGGCTCAAGTCCAAAGTCTAAGGGTGACAAAAGGTAAAAATTATGTCGAATTAAGAACATTACAGTAAGAACATTGTTCATTGAATTTTTCACATAGGTTCCAAAAATATATATTTTTTTTGTGAATCACCTCAACGATACTACCTAAATAATTCCCATATAAACCATTTGACCCCTTCTTCATTTGACCTTCATCATTCCCCTCACCTAAATGATCTCATTTTTGACCTTAGAAACTTTATTTAATTTCTCCCAAGCCTTATATCATTGTGCTAAGCACTGTCCAAATGCACTTATTCAATGTGTACAGAGGGCTTATAGTTAACAGAAATGCACCCAGTATCTAGAGTCTTAGAGACTCACGGTGGGATCCCAGATGCCCAAATTACTCCAGTTTCAAATTATTTATATAAAAAACCATTTACATTGGCTCATTATGTTAATTACTTTAATATGATAAAGAAAAATGACTCACCTATGATCAAAATCAAAATTCCAGTTCCAAGAGTTATGATCATAATTCCATTAAAAGGGTACCCATGTCACTCTCAGAAGTAATTCCTAAACCACAATTTCCAATAGACCACTAAGCAAGTACACTCAGAAATCATCCAACCTCATCAATTTCAGACATTAAGAAGTTCTTAACTACCGGTAAGGAACTTGTCCTAAGGCATGACCCAATTGAGTAAAGTGGTAATGTAACGTCCCGACCCTGATGCCACAAACTAGGGCTCCGAGCCAGTTTTCCACAATGACTCAAGCACATTTTCCCAAACGCCAGAGGCTACCGACTAGCAGTGATGGACTTGGGTGTGATAGTGGGAAAACTATGCCATCATTGGCAGAGAACACAACTGAAGAAAAATAAACATGCAATAGCAGAAGTAGTAATAACCAACAATATAAACAGCGGAAGACTTAATCAAAAAACTGGAGCACATATGTATATATGAAATGATGCATGATACATATCTAGGAAAGCATCCAAGAAAGTCATAATACTGGAAAACACCACAGTACCAAAACAAGTACAAAATAATATAAAACAGCTCCTCAGTATCGCAAGCCAAAGCTTGGTCCCGTGCCCTCATACTCCAAGAAATCAAGTACCGGAAGTCGAAGGGTGGTTTCTCTTGTCTATATCTACAACAACGTAGTCTATTTGGGCCCAAAACCATGACCCATAACGGGTGTGTGACTAAATCTCAGTAGGCATTCACCTGAAGATATGTGCCTAACAGTCTGTGAGTATATGGAAGGTAAAAGTACAATAAGCAGTAAACAACAACAACAAAGCAAAAGGTAGTAAATAGTAATCAGTGAAGTAGGATTATACACAACAGTAATCAATACACAACCAAAAATAGTAGTGAAGAAAAAAGTTAAGAAGTAGAAAAACCCTCTGGGAAGTACTCACAACCATCCCCTCTAGTTCTATCCATGAAGTACCACAACCCTCTCGACAGTGTACTCAGCCTAACCCCTCTGGTTTGGTCATAAAAATTTATGAGACTCCCTGGGGAAGCACACTCATTCAATTCCCCTTATAGTCTAGGGTAGTCAGGAAATCTCTGAGGAAGATCACACGGTGTAACCCTTTTAGCCCCAAGCTCTAGAGACTCTCTGAGGATGCTATCTCGGTCAATTACTCCTATATCATTAGGTATACCACAAACTCTTTGAGGAAGCTCACTCAGTCCATTCCTTCTCTATCCTGGGAAGCTTCTTAAAAAGATTCAAACAAAGTAAGACTCTCTGAGGAAGCTCACTTGGTCTACCCTCCTGTAGTCTATAATATCTGAAGGCACTCTGGAAAGCTCACTCGGTCTATCCCCTATGGCCTATAATAATCTAAGACACACTGAGGAAGCTCACTCGGTCTACCCTCCTGTAGTCTATAATGTCAAAGACTATCAGGGAAGTTCACTCGGTCTATCCCTTATAGTCTATAGCACCAGGTTCTCTTAGCCTCACACTAGTCAGTGAATAATAATGATATAAGGACAAAGTAAACCTATAGAGCTACTTCGATAAACACTATTTAAGGAAATAAGCAAGTAATTAAAAAAACTCTATCCTATAGACACAAGGCATGGCAACAGTCATAACGGAAAAAGCCTAACAAGACCCAAAGGTCATAAATAGAGCTATGCATGGTCAAAACATCCAAGAACAACAAATTATCCTCCAACATGATCAATTTACCCCTATGATAGCATTATATCAAGGAAGGAAAACAAAAGGGGTAAAACAGTAAACACTCAATACCCCATTCACGGTTATTGGTGAAATTTTAAAATAAAACTCAAGGACATTGAATAGTAGGGCACAAACCACCTACCTCGATCCTAGGAGATCAATAAACTTGAAACATGCTGACTGATTCTCCCTTGAACGTCATAGATCACTACGATTCCAACGCAATCAATGGAGATCGATTTGGAGAACAGACGGAGGAACAAAAGCACATTGAAGATCCATAGATTCCCAGTGCTCTCGGACGAAGAAGTTGGAGAAGAAGATTTTTTTGTCGATTAGGTGTGACCCCAGTCTGTTTAATGAAAAAATAATGTACACGATGTTTACTTTTAGAGTACACGACATGTACTAGGTCTTTCCATACTCTGCCAAAATCAGCCTCCACATCACCCCTGCACACCGTGTGTGTGGCCCGGACACGGCCAGTACACAGCTTCGAGAGGGAAAAGAGTACATAGTGTGTACTCAGAAAGTACACAATGTGTACTTCAAAAATTTCTAGAAACGTTACTTTTCTCAAAAACTTCAGAAAAAGGAAGGACATACCTAAAATGAAGATCCGTGTTCTTACAGTTATGCCTTAAATTATTAATGAATTTCGAAAACTTTTATGCATTTTTTAGAAAAATATTGAAATTATAGTGGGAATTGATGAGCTTTCAATTATGAACAGTTTAGCACAGTCAATAATTGACCCCCTCCCCCACACGTAAAACCCAAATTTTTCCCCAACGTTGAATTCTAAAATGGAGAAGAAAAATTTAGAAATTATGGTTCAAAATAGATTTTCAATTATGTAGATTAATGACATGTTTTAAGGGTCATGATGAAGTTCAAAACTTTTATGCCCCACCGAATAAATAACCATCAGGTTCATAAGAAAATAAACACATAAATGCTTAAATCCAATGTCACAAAGTTTCTATTAAATTACAAACCATGTATGTAACATGTGAGTCCAGAGAGAAATGGGTTTAAGCATTTTAAAAGATTAAATTTAATAATATGTTCCATGGAGAATAAAATTGAATGCTATAACACCCCAAACTAAAAAAGATTTAATACAAAAAATCAGCCTGCATGTACCCCCCACACATAAGGTCATGTAGTAAATGGGTTTTAATCAATGAATTTAGTTCACTAAAAAAGGCACAAGAAGATTTTTAATTCAATTTAGTGACATGAAGAAAATGTTTTTTTTAATATGCAATTTTTTCAGCAGATATTCAGAAAAAATATAGCAGAATTGTTTTCTAAAACAAGCAGAATTTTTTGTAATCACAATTTTATTTTGCAAAAACAGAAGTAGAATTTCTTAATGATAGCATAAAGGAGAAGATAGATGAAACATAATTCAACAGTAAGGTACTTTAGTGAATATATTTGTCAATTTCCCTCCAGTATGGGAATTACATTACTCAATGAAAACCAACAGCAGCATCCTAAAAGTACAATGCATGAAAACCAAGGACAATTTACCAGCAAAGACAGTGCATACTGAAGGTAGGTCAACATTAAATTATTAAAAGTAAAACAAGAACAGAAATTAAAGTAAACACAAAATAAATAATATTGGTTGACTCCCACGAAGCACTAACTTTAAAGTCTTCTTTTAGAATTTATTAAATCACAATTTTTTATTTATTAACACAACAAAAACAATGGGTTACCTCCCATGCAGTGCTAGATTTATAGACCCCAGCCGAACTCACCTAGAAACTAACCATAGTCACAAGGTGGATGTGGTTTTCTTAATAGTAACCACAACATATGTCTGGACCATTTGTATTCAACAAAAAGTTGAATTATGTGGACATCAAAACATAAGCAGACTAAAACCAATTTCTCATTAGCTGCATAAATCCCTAAACAATACCCATTAGAAGTTATGTACATGGTTCTCTCAACAACCATAATTGTTTTAGATTTGACAATATTAACACTTTTAGGTAGTGGAAGCATTTTATTAGGTGCATCAAAGGGTATGAAAATGTCCTCAGAGTTATCTTCTTCAACTTCAACACTAACAGGTTCACCTTCAAGGGTGAAAATGGTTAAATCCTAATTAGTTGGTTCAAAAGGGGATTAATTAAATTGATGAAAAAAATCCAGAACATTTGAACTCACATGTGATTCCCCCTATATACCGTTATCAGTAACACAAGAAGGTTCAACACCCTTCATAGTTGAGGATGATAGTGACAGGAAAGGAAGAGAATTTATTTGAACAACAACAGATTCTGGTTTAACAATGTTGTAAATCTCTTCCAAATGTTCCTCATCAGTGAATAAATGTTCAACAAATATTTTATCAATCAAATCAGTTCTACCTAACTCAAGTGTGTGATCAACCTCTTTTTCATGTAAAAGTTCAAAAGGCTCACTTTCTAAAACCATGTAATTTGAGTGTTGTAATACAATTTCAAGAGAAGAATTGTACAATTCAGTTTCAATAAATTCAGTTTCCAGAATGTTAAAATTAAAACAGTTCTCTTCAAGTTGGCCAACAATGATTTCCATTTCATTGCACACAGTTTTAGAAAAGTCATTACTATGAGAATAGGGAAACAAAGACTCATTAGTTAGTCTTTCATAAAAAATCAGTCCCTCTTCTACATTATCAAACAACAATTCAGAAATTATTGGATTCAGAGTTTCAAAGCATGGAAGAGAAGTTTTCAGTTCAGGTTCAAAAAATTTAGATTCTTTGTCATCCAGTTTAATGATCTCATCCAGACTATACCCAAAATCATGTTCATGATCAATGTTCAGAATTTATGAAATTTTGGGTGACGAGTTTTTATCATTCAAATTTTCAGTTTCAAGTTTGACTTCAACCCGAGTGACTTAATTCTCAAAGCATCAAAAATAGTGATTTTTTTCAAATGTAGGAATTATGATGAGAACTGGACATTAATTTTCAATCTATTTTAATTCATCTTCATAATTTTCAAACTCAAAACCATTAACTCCCTTTTTGGGATTTTCAATGTTATTGTCTTTATTTTTTGAGTCAGTTATTTCCAAATTAAGTCCAACATAATATGATTATTCAAAGAGAATGTTTTTTTCTCAAAATTCACAATCATTATCCTCTTAAATTTTATTTTCAAATCTATTATAAACATTTTATTTTTCATTTTCTTGAAATTATTCTTGTTCTTTAACCCTTTGTTGTAAATCCAAGATTAGGTTTTCCAATCTTTTAATTCATTGATCTCACTCTTGAGAATCTCTAAGTTATATTTCATCGGTTTGAGTTAACCAATTATTAATTAGTTCCACCATAGAATCCAATTTAGAATCAATTAATTCAATTTTATCAAGGGTGAGAGGACTAAATTCAATGTTTTGTTCATTCTTTTCAAAGTGATGTTAATTTTGTGACTGTTTATAAACACACTACCATACAGTATGTCCATAATCAACACAACAAATGAAGTAAGGTCCAGTACAGTAGTTTGAGCCTTCAAAACATTCCATTTTTTAAATATTCAGATTAAACACATTGATTTTCACAGTTAGTTGATGTAGAAATTTAATGGACATCTAAAGAAGTAGGTTATAGTTCACAGTTTTTTTTGTAATTTTATTTATTTTTTATATGATTTTTTTGTCTCCTTTTTTTTAATTAAAACCTTAGATTCTCAGTGTGTGCCTTCCCCCAAAAAATGATGCCAAATGTTGAACAGGTCGGAGGTCATCACAGCCCTCAAAATTAAATTTATTAACCTACACTAGCATAGTGGTGCATGGTCGAACCACAGAGAAGGAAGATGAGAGTTCTAGGTTTTATTCAAATTTAATTCCACTGTTGTCCGTTGTGATGCGAGTGTGCCTTTTTTTAGTTGTTTTTTACTTTAGAATTTTTTTTCACTTTTCTTTATGAAATAGACTAAATCTATTACAAATATAATGATGAACTAATAAGTATTTTAAAAGTAACATAAAAGATCAAAATACTAAAATACAGTGTAATGGTCGAATGAGATTATCAAAAGTAAAATTCGAGAATTCCAAAGTACTGGTTTAATGGATATCTTCTCCACTACACCTTATTGAATCACACCTCAAGAAATAAAGATGAATAGTCTCCTATGCTAAGAAACTCATCACACAGAAGGCTAACATTAGGAGTTAACCACTCCAAAATCAATCAAACTATTTGAAAGTTAGAAAAGGATAACAGTGGAAAATAAACTCACCGTAAATTTCCACAGTTTAAGACATTAATGCTTCAATAAATGTATTCAAAAGTTACCTCACTAGTAGTTCTTGAATTTATGAATTTTAGAAAATTTATGGTGTGAAAAAACAAAACATAGAATCATTATTCAATCTCACCGATTGAATATTCTTCTGAAAAATGTAGAGTGAATGAAGAAGACTAAATGATTAACTAATAAAATTTAATTCTCATGCTATCCAATTGATCCTTTTATCAAATTTATTAAAGAAATGAAAAACATTCAAGAACAGAGTACAGAATTTAATGATGGAGGGAAAAAGTACTCCCCAAATACTGCTCTGCTCTCGGGCTCCTTGGTCCCATGCTCATCTCCAGTGCTACTTTCAGGAGTCTTTTCTCTCATCTGATGTGTTCTGGAATGACTAATGAGATAGTCTCGTGCAAATTATGCTAATTATCTACTTTAATATCCACCATTATCTGCACATGTCACTACTCTCATCCACCAACTTGGAAAGTCCCTCAGCCATGCACCGCACACATGCATTTCTTCGCGACCGGCACGTCACACTAGAGATTCCCTCGTAACTAACTCCCAGTGAGTTAGTTAGATGAATATGGATGTGTTTTATTCCCTTGAATGAACCTGCAAAGTTAAAACATAAAATACTGAAATGAATACGCTAATAAAGTAAAGAAATTAATTTTTAGTTTAATATTATACTACTTGTTAAAAAGTTAACTAACGTAAATTAATATATAATTAAATTGATAATTATTATTTACTTTTATATTTTTTATTAAATTATCCACTTAATATTACTATGTTAAAATACAAAATAATTAATAAGTTGTTAATTTTGTTAAGTAAATAAAAACTAAAATTTTTAGCTTACCATTTTTAACAAATTTATTAAAAATTGATGACATAAATAAATACGTAATTATGATTATATTTTAGATTAAATTAATAATATTATTATTACTATTTATGATATTAGTTTTATAGATTAAATAATTAATTATTTTATTTTAATAATTAGACTTTAATAATTTAATTTTTATTTTTTAAATTATTTAGTATATTTCATAGTTTATTTACATTTATTATTAATTATATATTTATACTATTAACGGTATATTAATTAATTATTAACACTTATTATTAACTTATTTTTATATTTCAATTCATGATTTATTAATTTAGTAATATTATAATTATTTTAAATTATAATTTTAACAAATCCAAGTCTATTCATTTAATTAATTAATGTTAATAATAAATTTTAACTTTACTTTTACTTTTTTACTTTAATATTATAATAATTTTATTATTATATTTTTTATCTAATTCAATTCTTCTTCCTCCCCCAATTTCCACACTGCACAGTAGGAAGGGGGAGTATTTCGACCTTCCAAGTAGGCGTCGCATCAGCTCCTCTCCAGTGGCTCTGGCTGACCCTTCCTATCTAGCACTGCTCTGCGGCCTCCACCAGCATCGGCGAACCACTTACCTTGTTCAGGAGGACCTCCCTACTTTTGCAAATCAGTGAAGCATTCCTGGTGCGGTGCATACTCACTCTACAGCGGCAACCTTCTTCAAATATTCACAACTCCATCAACGACGGGCATCCGGTCTGACTTCGGATCTCAGTAGTTCATTTATGCTACAATAGATGTAGTTCTGTTTTAGCCTGAAACTCTATTTCTGGGAATGATTTAGGTCGATTCAGCCTCAGTTTTTCCTCAGAGCAGCTACGCAAGCCCCCAAGTTTCTCATGACGAAAGCACGACTCTATGAGGTGAGTATCAAGTATGAAAAGAAAGATAAGCATATGCAAGTATAACAAATCTGGTATTATTTTGGCTTTAATTGTTTTAGTTTTGAGAAATAGGTAGGTCGTAATTTGAGAAAGTGGTGGCCGGTAAAGAAGAATATGGTCGCAAGGGTTTGTAGTGCTAGACAAAGACAAACGGTGGCTAGGTTAATGGTGGAACCGTGAAGGTGTGAAGATGGATTATGGTGAGACAATTTGGAAACTTGAAAATGGTGAGACAGTGTAGAAAGAAACTGTGAAAATAAAAACAATGTGTGGTGTAAGGGGTCTCACGGTGAGTCTATGAGAAACCCACGATAGAGACACGGTGAGACCGTGATTAAACTGGTGCGTCCGTGAGGAGTTTAACGATTTGACAGGAACATACACGGTGCGTCTGTGAAAGGGGTAACCTGCATATTAAACAGGCAATATAAAATAAAATAAATTGAAACATAAAAAAAATTAATGTAATAACTAATAAAAAATAAAAGATAATTAAAACCAAAGCAAATAAAGTTACTCATAATCTTAAATTATCTTTTAAAACCAAATTAACTTAAGTTAAATTATTAATAACTTCAATTACTAAAATTTAATTTTCTACTAAATTAAAACTAAAATTAAAAGGCATATAACTATTTAAATATTAAAGTAAAATTAATCATTTATATAAAAAAGTAAAATTATTTAAATTAGTTACTTTAGAAAATTATATTAATTTAATGTAGACAGATAATTATTATATTATTAAACGATTATTGAAATTTTAAATAAAATAATTAATAATTGAGGTAGGTATATAATCGTTAAATAATGAATTATTAATAGACAACTATTAATTTGGTTATATTAAATTAATTTTTAATACATGAATTGTCAGATTAAGACTAAATAATTAAAGTGAAAAAGCAAACTAATTAATTGAATAATAAATTTTAAATCATTAGATATGCAGAAAAACATACCATACTAAATTAAAAGTAATTATGCCATTAAATTATAGTAAGGAATAAATTATCTATTTTAAATCTTATAATACTTGAATAATTAAAAAAATTGATTAATTATTAAAATTATTAATTCAAATTCAAATGAATCATTATTTATTAAAAAGTGTTAAAATAAGTAATTAAATTGATAAAAATCAATTAAAAAGATGTGAAAAAAGTTGTGTTTTTAAGGCCACATCAATGTACTTCTCACCCTTCTTAGTTAGGCCCATCAGTGGTGATGCTAACTACAAAAGGTCTTGTATGAAATGTCTGTAGTATCTAACCAGCCCTAGAAATACAATAATTCAATGACGATCTTCGGATTCTCCTAGGAAACTACTTCTCTCACTTTATCTAGGTCTACTGATACTCATGCCTCTTAGATAACATGACCCAAGAAGTGAAAACAGTCCATCCAAAAGTTTAATTTTGAGAGAATAAAAAATAATTGATTCCCTCTTAGTGTTCTAAAAATGATATCAAGATGGGTGTCATGGACTTTTCATGTTTGAGAGTACACGAAGTTATCGTCCATGAAAAGAATCACAATGGAATCCATGTATGGATGGAATACCAAGTTCAACAGTTCCATAAAAACTATAGGTGCATTCATGAGACCGAATGGAAGAACCACATACTCTTATAGACCATACTCGCACTGAAAGGATATAAGAGGTATAGATGATGGTCTAACGCAAAACTGATTATAACTTGATATCGAGTCATTCTTCGACAAAACCCGGGCTTGTCGAAGATGATCAAAGAGATCATCAATCCTCAGAAAGGGATTTCAGTTCTTGGCCGTCAACAGGTTCAACATCCGGTCATCCACACAATGTCATAGGGTTTCGTCCACCTTCTTCAAAAACAAGACAATAAAATCCCAATGTGATATACACGATCAAATAAACCCTTTTACTATTACTCCTCAAACTTCTTCTTGATATCATGTTACTCTGGTGTAGCAATTGTATATTGAGTAATGGAAAAAAGTTCTTTCCATGGCACAAGCTCAATAGAGAAGTCTACCTTCCACTCCGGAGGCACACCAACAAATTCCCTTGAAATACATCCCTAAAATGATAAAAAGTCGAATGAAAGCCCATTTGTAATGTTCCCTGGTCATCTATAAATAGACTAGAAATCTAGGCTATAACTCCTCCCAAACCATGTTTCTTGGATCTCGCTCTGCTCGCATGAACATCACACTCTCCCTTATGTATAATTAAACTACCCTCTTGTGATTTGAAACTCACCCTATGATGAGAGAGGTAAACAAATGCCTTCTAGGAGGACAACCAGTCAATTCCAAGGTTTACATCATAGCTTATCATCTCTATGACACTGAGGTCCTATAATAAGTGACACATGCCGACCTCAAAAGGGAACTACTTGCACTGATGTACACATGCCATTCTAGTCCCCAATGGTGTGTCCATTGTCATGATATCATCAATAGTAAATATACAGATCCCAAGGCTCTCTACAATATCAATAGATATGAAACTATGGGAAGCCCCTATATTAAAAAGTGGAGAATCTAAAACTGATGAAACATTAATCATGCCTCTAACTATAGAAGGTCTAATATCATGCTTCTAATCGGTGTATTCTACTACAAAAGTCTGATGTGTAATACGACCCTATGACCCTATCAGACAAACCTGATCTAATCCGCCCATTTTTCATAGAAATCCTTGATAATGGTTACCATACACACAAACTCCAACTCATCTTGAGTGACCAAAAGAACTCTAGTTTCCAGACTAATGAAAATTGGCGGTCCTTCTCCTAAATAAGGAGTCATAGAATTACCTTAATCACCTAATTCTAGTGAGAATAATGGATAGAAACACTGATGATGACCAATCTTACCACAAGAGTTGTACTCAACTGGGTCTCTCCTGCAATGTGGCCTCGTATTCCTGTCCATCACACACTGGTAGAATACCAACTAGAAACCAGATGTAATATCCAATCTACTTGGATCTCCATGTGTATACTCCCTATAGTGATTCATACTATTAGTCGAAGAAGCACCATATTGGGATGCTAAACCTCCCAAAACCATAGCTCAAGAATCCCTTAGGTTGTGCTCAGTGATAATTTAAAGCATGACTAAGGGAGATATGGTCATCAACATGGTGATTTTCACCTAGGATCAGAATTCATGCCTAAGACCATACTCAAACATCTTCATTAAGAAATTCTCATCACCCCCAATAATGGGTGTGAAGCGGTGTAGCACTATGAAGTGAGATGAATATTCCATGACTGAGAGAGTACCCTTCATCAAATTAATGAACTCTTGGGATCGATCAGCCCTCAATGTATCCAAGTAGAAATAGTCATAGAAGGTACACTTGAACTCATCCCAAGACAAAACCTACTAACATCACGCCTATGAGATCACATCCCTCTATATCTTAGAAGAGCCCCGAAGCATATATGTAGTCATCTTCACCATCCTCTCTGGAGGAATCTCCAGATACTTGATGATAGATAATATGGCTGCCAACTATGACTCTGCAACCTATGGTCCCCCATCCCCTAAGAATGTAGGATGATGTTTCTGGTGGAAGAGACACATAAACTCTTACCTAGACGGGTCAGGATGCAATGCTCTATAGAAGGTCTTAATAAACCCCATGAATCCTTATCGGAACTATGAATCAACACCTGGGTCTAGAATGATAGCTGGTTCCAAAATAAGCACATCAAGAAGATCAATTTGTATTCCCTGACCAGCCTCGTCTGTTGTCTGATCACTTCCCCTGTATCAGGAAAACAAACAGAAGATGTCTCAGTGGAATGAAATTGTATGGTCAAGCACTCACCTCAGTTAAACATTATCCAGAACAAAAACATAGTTGTGAAATAATGAAAATGGAGATGAAAACAATCATGTTTCAAAAAACATGGATAATCAACATGTATGACCCCTACACAACATGTTTTCTTAAGCCTTTATATGGGTGTGTACATCAGCAAAAATAGGTCTTGTAACACCCCAACACACGACATGTTCCTCCAAAGGACACAACATGTAATTGAATAGATTCCTGCTTCTTGAATACCTCTATATGGATAAGCCTTGTAGTTAACCTAGAAAAAAAACTACATGGTGTGTTCCAATAATAAATATTATGCACTTGAAGAATTTCATTGACCCTTTTCATTTGTCACATGGACTGTTACATGGTCAACTCAACACAACTTGTTCAAGATGGACTCTACGTGTACTACCTATGTATCATCCATCCGTGCTGTTACTTACATTGATGGATACATGTTCAATACAACATGATGTGTACATCCAGTACACAGTGTGGGCCCCCAATGATTGTCCCAACCCTGCGTCTCTTCTCTCACATCAATTCACACAGTTTAGGATTAAATGTCCTGTACATAATGTGTACTTATGAAAAGTTGTTCCCTACAAAAAAAGGTTACATGGTGTGTAATCATCAATACAACCTAGGTATTCTAGGGTTTTTTCTGGACAGTATGTCTTAGAAACAACTGCAGAACCCCAAAAAAACTGAAACATGTATAAAAATTCAAAATTTTGATCCTTGGGGGCACATACTCTCTGCAAATCAATGCTTGACATCTTATTCATGTACACAATAAGGGATAATAGTGAATACAATCATATGTTCCACTATATTCTTATCCATGAGGTCCCATAACAACTCAGGAACCAAGGTTTGGAATTCGTTAAAATTAACATAAAACATTATCAATACCCTATATGTATAGCATGAATTATATCAAGGCATTTATCATAACAAAATGTATATGTAGAAAATTTTTTATCACAATTGCATAAAATCAGTAATTCTCCCTAAATGAAATGAAAATAATGCTTGACATGTGATATCTAGCAAGTGCCTATATGATGCATGATATTGAATACCCATATCTCACCAGGTTTAAATAGAAATATAACCTCAATAATATCAACAATAATGGCACAATACATGTTAATCACCCCAAGATGAAATCAAATAAACGGTAATAATTTCTAAACCAGAAAAATTCAAACATACTAGTTAAATTAGATATTCCCAAGACATGAGTTAGATACTCACTGGAAAAACTTGTTAAAAACTACCTATTACTTCATGTAACTATCTATAGGCTCTGAACTGTGAGGCAAGATGAAAATAATTCCTCTGATGCCACTTTATAACTCCTCAGTTCTGGGTCATGCACAATGGTTCCCCGTACCCAGTTGGTCACATGGAAAAAAATGGATTTCCCTAAATGCAAGAGGATTCTGACTAGTGGCGAGTGTCTTGGGTGTGATAGTGGGGAAACAATTCCCTCATTGGCAGAGTAACACAGGTGAATTACAATAATATAGCACAATGGTAGCAGTAATACCTTACAACAAGAAATCAATGGAAGACCATAGGAAATAAACAATTGAAGAATATATATATAAAATATAATTCATGTATTATGTATCTTAGAAATTATCCAAACAAGTAACAATTATAGAATAAAATACTAAATCTAAGTACAATTGAAAACAAGAAAACAAATCTAGTAGCATCGAAAGCCTCAACATGGACCCATTCTCTCCATCTCCATAGAAATCAAGTACCTAAAATAGAATAGTGCTTGACCTTATATATATCGACAACAATATAACATGTTTTTCCCAAAAAGCATGACTCAAACTGTGTGTGAGAAGAATTCAAGTAGGAAACCACCAAATGGTCTATGAAAAACTGTCAGTGAATATAGATAACATGAAAAAAAATGAAAAATGATGTAACAATTACTCAAATGTAAATAGTTTTATAGTTTCAACTACATTCATTAACATTTATTAAATATTCAACGAATCGTTCCCAAGTAACCCTTTGGGAAATTTATAACAGCCTATCCCATCTAGTTCAACTTATCATCTAATAAAAATGAAACAATGATCTCATGGGATATATCACATAGTATAACCCCTTTGGTCTCATCCAAATAAAGTCTTTGTGAGGAATCACTCACTATTAATTCCCCCTATATACTTTTAACGATAAAGTACACACTCTCTCAGGAAGAACACAATGTCAATTCCCCATGTGTTCTCGTAACAATAAATATAGAAACATTGAGGAAGCACTAAATTTCATCCCCCCTATGGTGTCGTAGCTTGAATATTACAACATACAATATGGGGAAGCCATCAATGTCAATTCCTCTTATGGTCTCACTACACCAGGTTCCCACAGCACGATGTAATGTAATCGTGTACAAACTATATTCAGCAGTAAAAGTAAATCCCAAATACTACTTGGATATGAGACTACAATGTATATCACAAGGATTTCATATAATGTCAACTCCATCCTAACAGTACAAGGCATGGAAATAATAACATCCTAACAAGAAATTATTGACCCAACAGCTAATATCAAATCAAACATGGCAAAACACTTCTATAGTAATGTAAACAACATTATTTATAGTCAGAAACCCATACTCAAGAAAAAAAGTTATGGCTTGCATTAACAGGGTTAAATTCTCTGAACACATAATAAACTAAACTAGGGTATTGGGTACATTTTGAACATATAATTAAAATGTATTATACAAAAAGGCACAAACCACCTACCTCATCGTTGTACAATTGACATAGTTTAACCTCATACATTGAATCGGCCTATAACATCATAGATCTATAAAAAACATCATAAAAATTAATACAAGTATACCTCATGAAATAGAAGAAATAAATAGATGAGACATTAGAAGAAGGAAGAATACACAATTTTGATTCCAATGTAATTTACTATGACTGATTTAGAGTAGGAACGACGGGTCGGGGTCTTGGAGAAGAATCCACCATATCTGTTTCTCCTAGTCGAGACAAAGCTAGAAGAAGGAGGTTCTTTCAATTAGATGAAACCCTGGTCCAATATAATAATTAAGAATTAAAATACACATTGTGTTCTTCAAGGATACATGACATGTATATACCTTTACCGAGCCCTGCTTTAGGCAGTCTACCACATCACATCACATGACCATGTCTCAACCGTTACACACCCATGAAATGGTCGTATGCAGTAATAGGTTACATGACATATACTCCTCAGTACAATATGCCTACTCCTAAAATTTTCAAAAACTCACATTTTCCTCAAAACAATAGGTAACATGATCTATACCTGAAATGAATATCTGGGTTCTTACACCTATTAATTTATGAGATGAAGTTATTAACACAAGATGTTATGTATTTAATTGGGTTAAAATAAGGCATATTTTTAATATAAAACCATATGAGTCATTAAGTATTATAAAACAAACTTTTTCCTATGAGAATGTGTTTCTTCATACGGTTTATATATTCAACCTCATGGACATTCATTTTAAATTAGATCCATAATATGATAAAGTAATATTAAGAGGATATTATTCCAATTCTAATGATTAAATATTTTTTAAAGAGACTTCAGGGATATTTTAAGAATCAATTGATGAGAAATTTGATTAAAGTAATTAATTTGATCCCAAAATTAGTTAATATGATGAGGAATGTTATCTAATTAAATACATAAGAACTCAAAATTTATAATGAGGATGATTTTTTTGAACTATAATTTGGTGAAACAAATCCTTAATGGGTTGATACCAATGAAGTAAAGACTGTCATAAATAGAAAACCATGATCCAATATGTGAAATTTACTGTAATCTGTTATAGAATGATTAGATAGAATTTTTAAGGATTGAATAAATCTACAAAATAAGGCCGAATTCTATTATTTGTTTTCTCACATATATGCTATAACTACAGAATAACCGTCAATTAATAATAAAATATTTTTCTAAATGAAATAATATTTTAACCTGTACTTGATGAAAAAGGAATGATAATTATAATATAGAACCTATGAATAATCTTTTATTGGAAAGAAAGTTGTATTTAGTAAAAAATTGAATTTTCATGGTGGGATAATACTATATAAATAAATATTAGTTAAAAAATATTATAATCAATAAGATGGAATTGAATATGCAAATTTAGTTTCCCCGTAGCTTGGTTAGTAGAATTTATAGTCATTATCGGATTTGTGTCTCATTTGAATGATAAATTTTATAAAACAGCTTATTAATATAAATTTATCAATTTCATTTTAATAGTGGATGTTTATTTTATAAAAATGATTCAGTTTTGGTTTCACCATTATAAATAAGCTGGTTTGAAAAAAATCATAATCCATTATTGGATATAATTAGAATCCTAGAGCATTATATTGAAAATTTAGTAATATTATATTATCAAATGGTATATATGAATGATTAGAAACCCCACTATATTTATGAAAAATGGAACATATGGTATTTTTCAGGTGAATTATTTTATGATGATAATTTTTTATACAAACACAAAAAACTATGTATTGAATTCTGAAAACTCATGGAAAATGAATTTGAAAATATCCTATTGGAGGAGTTAATCTTTTTCAATATATTTAAAATAAAAAATGATTCTAAAAATGATTTATGTGAGTGAAATTGCATATAAATTTACATAAAATGTATGGACACTAAAACGGTAATACATATTTAACTATTCTCTATTCAAATATTAGAATTTAATTAGATATCGACAGAAAAAAAAATTACAACATGTTTTAGACAATTCATTAGATGATTACATAATTTTAATGATAATATGAAAATTATATGTCTCCATTTTGTATTTGTTCCATATTTTAATCCAATAAAAAATAATGTTAATTAAATACTTGAAAACTAATTAAAAATTTTTAAAAAGAAATTATTTATATATTTTTTTTCCAAAACACATTTATTTTAAAATTAATTTATAATCATATTTCTATTTTCATTGGAGTATATTAGTTATGAAAATACATTTGGAAAATGTCATCATTGGGATTCAACAATATTTTAATGGTCATGCAGTAATCTACAGTCTGTAGCATTTTCAATTTGTGAATGTAAATTTATTCCATGATTATGTTATTATGAATAGGATTTATGGATAAAACAAACTCTAATATATTTTGGATTTTATTTCAATAAGGATCCATTGAAATGTGATAACACATAATCTACTAAAATTTCAGAGAATACAATACAACATTCTATATCAATTAACATTGATCAACGATATTTGTTTTTATGATAATATGGAAGAAAAGAAAAATAACATTATATATTGTTAGCATAGAAATTTAATTCTTTTAAATTTTTACAAATCCTTTTCCTTCTAATAGATTTGATTTCATCAAAAATGAATTAAGAATGTTTACTTTTACTTAATAGGATTTTAAAAATTTAATAGTCTAGTGATCTGTAATTTATATTTTTAAATTTAAATTTTTTTTATTTAATTATTTTTTAGTGTCTTAACACTAATGATTAGTCACATCCTAATATGAAAAATATGCTACATTTCTCAATATTACACTACAAATCACTATATGAAGCCCTTCAATTTTTAAAAAAAATTTGAAATAAAATTAGTGATACATATAAACCATTTATCATCCTCCAATCCATCATTTTCAAATCACTTAGACCTCCAATAAAAAATCTATATATCCTTAATACTAACTCTAACACAGGTTAATCTAATATGAAATACTGTTGTACTATTGATTCTATCTATAAGGATTGAACAACATTGTTTCTCAAAAAATTTATCAATAAAAAATGATTAGAGTATGTGTTTGATTAGAATATAAAATATTCTTATTTAATAATGAAGATAGAGAGTTATACGAAACACCGTTATTTCATATTTATGATTTTTGAAGATATTTGAAAACTTACTGTATAAAAAATGATATGCTTATATCTTCTATTACAATGGTTTATGTATTTTTGATTCCCTCATGGAGATCATTTTAATTTCGAAAACAATATAGTGACAATGAATAATGTAATAAGCCTTGAGATAACTATTTATCATTATGAAATTCTTATTATATATAAGAAATCCATAAATCACATATAACCATATTAATTTTTTTATTGAATTATATACCATCATAAATTTCTCAGCACAATGGTGAGTTTAACAAAATCTTATTTCAAGATGTTATGATTTTTTTATTTTTTTGATAGAAAATCTTATATACATGGAATGACACATAAAGTAGTACATGTTCCATATTAATAATAAATTTAAAATTTTATCCATAGGGAAGGTTTTTAACAAAAATTTTTGGTAAAGCCCATACTCATTTTCATGAAACTATATCAACTCATAATGTTGTTCTAGAAAATATTTGTTATTGTGTATTAATGATAAGTTGTACATACTTGAGTTTTTTCAGGGGTTTTTATTCTGTTAATGTAGAAGATGATGTTGAACATGAACTAGAAATATATTATGGGGATTTTTATCATGTGTTGGAAACTATAATGATTTTACTAATGTTACATCCCCTTTACCTACACCATTTGATGAAAATGATGATAATTTTGATGTAATATGCCATTAGTGAAATGAATCATTAGAAGAGGAAAGGAGAAATGTTTGGTTTTGTGTTTTAGAAATAGTTCAAACCAATGAAGAGTCTATTTTAGAAATTCTTTTAGGAATCCATCAGGTGATTGGCACACCTATCCATGCAACATTTGACCAATATTTTCCATAAATTATATATTAAGGGGAAATTTGGACTTGGAAAATATGATTTTTTATTTGATTTTTGGTTGCGAAAATACCATATCCAATATGTTGGGTACAATCCCTCTTATTTTAATATATCTATATGGGGATACTAGTTTATATGATAGAATATATTCATTTATAATTATATGTCATAGTGCTATTGGAAATCAAGTATCATAATAAGATGAGTAATATTATTTTGATGGTGATGATGAAGCTTACATACATATTTTGAATAAAAATTAGGAATAGAATTGGGTGATCCTTATTTTTTTGAGCAAGTACTTCATGTTTATCAAGATGAATAGGATAAAAAAATTGTTTTTAGATAACAAACATTGTGAAGAAGGTCAGGAAGATTTTATTTCTTTAATTTTATCACATCATACCAGTTATGAGATTCCTGTAGATAATTTATTTTTGGGTGATTAAAAACATCATGTGATTTATTATGAGATGATGATGGATTAAAATGTGTTAAAAAAATTAGTTGATTTATTCTAGGGTATTGGTTAGAACCATTCATTAGAATGTAACCTGTAAATATGAATTTGGTGAATTAAATGTATTGAATAAAAATGATATGTAGAAATATTCAACTGTAGAATCATTATGATAGAGATAACTTTTAGTTAGAAAAAGAATAAATAATTTATGGTTTGTGTCATTTGGTAAACATATTGATTTTTGGTTTTTCATCCCTGTAAAGTGAAATCCCTCGAAGGGATTTAAATCGAGATCATTTACAGAGATGTATTTATGAGATATATATATATATATATATAATTCCAAATAAAACAATTTTGATCAATATCATATGGATATCAAATTTTTTCATAATAATGGTGTGATCATAATTACTGATTTTGGGGTTCAAGAACCTAATGATTTCTGTTTTATTATTATCAAATTAAGAAAATTTGTTTGATGATTTTCTTATGTTTCACATATGTTGGAAGAATTGATTGTAAATACTAAATAGTTGGTCATGGAAAATATTAATTCAGAAGGAGATATATATTATTTTGATAATTCATTATAATGACAAATTCATTATAAATGTTATGAGATTTAATTGGTTTTTTTAATTTATAATCATGTTGTAATTTTAGTTGGCATGTATGATAATTAATTTAAAATGTTAAAAATCTGGATTATAATATGTGATATGAAAGGTTACTTGTAAAAAATCGTGTGTACCATATGTCAAAGGATGTGGAATATATTTATACTCTCATATATTATTTCTAAAATGATTTGGTTAGGTGGGTTGACATGTGTGAAAATCCACGAGAATGTTTTTGGGGAATCCTTTCCCATGGACATGGAATTTTCGAACTTCATACCACTAAATTTCAATGGTTTATGTTAACCTTCAATCCCAACAAATATATCATAGAGATAATATCTATATCTTATAAAAAGATTCATTAACACTTCCTTCCACTTCCAATAATTAACAATTATTGATTCAAATCACATTGATTCGACCTTGGATGAGAAATCCTCTCTCAATATCCAATACAGTTTTATTAGGATTACTCCATAAAGTATATCTAGGAATGGTAGATAATTTCATATCATCCATTTTTTTTGAGAAATTTAGTACTCTCCTCAACATACTTCATCAATTACATTTGTCCAACCCCTAACCATTAAGATACAACCTCCAAAATATCACTTGAACTGCATGACTATCATATCTTCTTAGTTGAGATGGCTAATATATAATTATTTCCCCAAAATATTTGAATTATTTGTTATTTAACAATTTCAATGCTTAAAATTATCATTTATTAATCTATTATCTCTAATTGTTATATAATTTTGAACTATTCTTATTATTATTTGTATATTTTAATTAATAAAATTTAATTGGTTACACAAATTATTGAGATAATATTTTTCTAAAAAAAATCCACTCCAAATTATATTAATATTAATTATATATTGTTCGTAAAATATAAAATGGTTCATATGAGACATTTACTATAATATTTTCCCATTTCATAATTCTTTTTGATATCACAAAAAGAGGGAGAAGAAAAATTAGGACCCAAAAATTAATATGTTTTTAAAAAGTTATATTCAAATACATTTTTTACAGTCAATTAGTTTTTTGGTCATAAATTGGTAGATTATTGTAAAAAGATATCCTATTTTAATATTTCTCATTGATTAATGTGTTTTCATGAATCAAAAAATATCTATTTATATTATAATAATTTTAATTTATATGTTTCGTATTTATCTATAATTCTTCTTATATGTAGGATATTATTTTTTGAAATATTTGAATATTATTTATCATAAATGATTGATATTAAATTAATTATTATATTATTTAGAAGTTTATTAACTGAATTTATCTTATGAAACATTTTTACCGTACACATATGATATTTATCATAGAAAATAAACTCTGTAGAGACACTATAATTTTATTCTACACCATTGAAAATTATCATAAAAAATCATAGTTTGGTATTTTATCATACTATATAAAGAGGTATCATATAGACAATTTTTTTTGTCATCAAAAAATTCAATGTAAGAAAGAATAGTAATTCGTAAATTTTCTGAATTCATATATGTTATTTGAAATAAAACTATAAAAATATTATATTTGGAAATTCAGAAAAATATATGATATCTGATTTGTTATATATAAGTATGATAATTATAATATGAATTATAATTAACCAATAGAAAAACCTATTTTTTTCCATGGGATGATACTGTCTAAATTATCTATGCTATGTACTGATGTCATATGGTTATCATATAAACAATTACACATCATTGAGATCATTATAGTTATAAATATAACATTGTAATAATTAATTGATATATTAATTCAAGATTTTATGTATGTTAGATAAGTTTATATATAAATAAGTAATGATCAATTTATTAATGGTTACTTTTTCCAAAAATGAAAATGAACTGGTTTAGATGATTTCAAAAATTGCTACATGATAATGTTTTTCAATATTTATAAGGGAATGACACATTGCATTAAATTTTTTATTATAATATATCTCAAATTATCATTTACTGGACCTTTGTTATTATTGATTGTAATTAATCTCAAATTGAAATTCTAATATCTCAATTTAGGTGTTTTACATTATATAAAAATAATAATTATATGAATATAAAAACACTCCTCGTGGAATCTATGTAAATAATGAATATATGATATGATAAATGAATCAATTATCCCAAGAATAAGACACATGAATCCATTATTTTGTTTCTATACTTTCATGATGATCATTTTCAATAAAACCCTATATATGATTATATTTTATGAATATTAACTTATGTGGATGTATCCTCAACCACTATCATTTTTCATATACAACTATGTTTTGCGTCATTATTCTTAACCTAGTATATTCTGTTAATTATCTATAATATTATTGATCGAGTGATTCTATATTGTGAATAATTCTCATAATGGGAGATCCTGGTTGAAATATCTTTCTCCCTCAAAATTTTTAAAACCATATTTCAATCAGTTATGATCCCCAAAAAATAGGGATACTAAAGTGGAAATGAGTAAACCCCTGGCATATGGTATTTGTGGAGTATGGTATGTAATTTTTCCCTATAACACTATAAATATCTTGTGTTTAATCTTTTCCCTCCATCATATGATATTCCAAAGCATGTTTTTAATGAAATATATTTTATTCACATACCCTGAATTGGGTGGATTTAATGAAATTCAAATTTTTAAGAACTCAGTTAAGTTACTATTCAATAAAATTATCACCAAA
The DNA here is from genome assembly GCA_963277665.1 of Viscum album. NCBI lineage: Eukaryota > Viridiplantae > Streptophyta > Magnoliopsida > Santalales > Viscaceae > Viscum > Viscum album. The sequence goes on from OY728128.1 coordinate 1,986,111,124, forward strand.
ATATTGTAAAACATCATAATGTTATAATATTATTTAGTTTGATTAATAGGAAAATAAAAAACTATAAACCACTAAACATTGAGAAACCCCATTAGAGAACCCATGTGAAGATTTATTATTATTATTTTTTCATTAGATAGAGTAAAAACAAATGTTTTTTAAATAAATAGTGGAATCCAAATTATTTAATTATAAATAAACACCTATCCTTTATTTGAACTTCACTAAATCACAATTTAGAATAATAATCCTCACCCAACCCATCTTTATATCCGTTCAAAGTTTTTCTCTTGATATATGGAAACTTCTCAAACTATATTACAAGAAAACACTCAAGGAATGTGATTTTATCCCTGCCCCCACCTTATTAAATATAATTCATTCGATTAATACATTATGTTTACAATTTATTATTTTTTATTATACATTTATACACACCTTTACTATCCTTACCATTTCCATGTAATGAGATACCATATTTAACTATCATTAATAACTCCCATGATTCGTTATGTACATTTACTATATTTCAAAATATATCATGTGAATTTTCTTTACCATATATTATATTAGTAATACCCATCAGAATTTCCACATAAGGGTCTTGAACTAGATTTATATATCATTAATGTTGGAACCACTTTGTGTATAGGTTTGTATTTGTTGTCAATAGTTGTCAATGGAATATCAAAATGAAAGAGATCAAGAAGTACTCCAATAAAATGGAGGAATGGAAGCTCGCAATGAGGGAGATCATGAAGTACTCCAATGAAGTAGAGGAGTAGTGATTCAGACGATAGTTGTGTTGATCGTAAGTTCAAAGAACATGTGTCAAAGGTGATACATTGTTTACAACAATGAAGAATGTGAGGAGTAATCCATCCAAGGATGATTAAAGCAGGATGATTTTTTTTGATGAAGACCATGTAATTACTCATGATTGCATGAGAACCATACTAGAGACTTCTTGAGGAATTGAATCACATGGTTTGCATGAAGTTGATCATGACGGTTGATAAAGGAGGCAATGTGCCAATGAGTTGACTTATGCAATGGCCATGCACATCACATTGTCATAGAAGATGATGGTACTAAAGCTGTTCTTTCAAAGAATACATTCCACAATAGTGGAGTTTGTGATAAAAGCAAAAGAGTTGATGAAGGATACAGATCACCAAGAAGAAGTGTTGTTGAGGTGATTGTGCTTGTTGACAAAGCAAACAGACGCCATTCCAATTTGTTGACAAAGAAGATTCCATGGCGGCACGTCGAGTTCGAGGACTGTGGATATTGATCCATGTTTTATTCCTGGAACATCAGAATAGATGATCTGGAGGCAGACTAAAAGAGCATATACAAAGTGGCGTCGTTTCCCAGTGTTTGCCAAATTTTTGGGGTCCAAAATCTGGAAGTTGGTGAGCATCGCGAAGAGTGGATTTCCAAGAAGATCATATTTTTATATGGAAAAGGCACGAGTTTCGCGAAGATGGGATGCATGGATTGGATTTCGCGAAGACCAGAAGAATAGAGGCGGTGACTCTACACGATTACGTCAAGCTTCGCGAACGGCAAAGGCTGAAGCGCATCGCGGGGGAGAAGGGATTTGCGAGGGAGCTTCGCGGTGAAGGTGCGCACCGCGAAGGAATGTTGACGGTGTTTCTCCGCGATTACGATTAGCTCCACGAACAAAGGCACTCGCCGCAAAGGAATGTTGACGGTGTTTCTCCGCGATTAGGACGAGCTCCGTGAACGAAGGTATGCGCCGCGAAGGAATGTTGATGGTGTTTCTCCGCGATTACGATGAGCTTCGAGAACAAAAAAATTTCCGTGGTGCTTCGCGATTTGGACAGAATTCCGGCTGAAACATTGGAGCTTCGCGATTTGAAATGACGTGGCATTGACTTCGCGTGGAAAGGTCGATGGTCGGTGGAATTGCCTATAAATAGAGGCTGCCCCCCTCGAGAGAAGTAGAGAGAATTTCAGAGAAAGTCCTTTGCTCTCGGTTCACAAAGGTCACTCGCGAAGGTAGTTTTCTTCACAAAAGTTAAGCTTCACGGCGGCTTTCCTAGCTCTGCGAAAATTCGTGTGCACCGCGTTGGCTCAGTGAGCTTTGTGAAGAGGCAGGAGCTCCGCGATATCCAAGCATTGCGAAGTCTGGAGCATCGCGAGAGTGCTTCGCGATTGAGATTCGCGAAAAGGCAGGGGCTCTGCAAAGAATTTCTTGAGCTTTCCAAAATTGGGAGTCGTGCAAAGTAGGGTACTTTGTGAAGACCCTTTCAGAGGTTGTTAGCCGAGTGGACAGGGGAAAAAGGAGTATTCATCAGTGGATGAAATCTGGACTTTGATAGAGCATCATTTATTGAGCAAACACACAAGTGATTGTTATTCAGGAAAACGAAGACAAGGGGATCTAGTGCATTCAGTATTTACACTAAAGTAAAAGGTTGAAAACAAAAGAGCATCAACTCAGGACTCTGATGCAAGAAAATTCTCATGCTAAACAGGAGACAAAGACTTCAATGAAAATCTATTTAAGAGACTTTCACGTCTATAAACTGAGTGTGACTTCACCAAAGGTAGTGAGCCATAGGAAGTCAACGGGAGTAACCTGAGGGAAGAAGTGAACTATCCCTAAACCATTGTAAAGGTAGTGAGCCTGGGACAAAGTGACTGTGCCCGAACAATTGTAATCTACAGCTAGTGAAGCATAGTGGATTCAGGTACGACTGACAACCTGTCGGCGTATGCTTCTTGGACGTAGCCATTAGTGGTGAACCAAGTACAAATCGTTGTGTCATCTCTCTTCATGTGAATGTATCATTGCTGATCATATCCTTCATACAGGTTTAAGTAGTTCCTACCAACATGGGAACAAGATATACAACTTTAAGAAGAAAAAGTTGACGCCATGATTCACCCCTCCCCTCTCAGGATGTCCCGGGGTCCTACATGTGGTATCAGAGGGAGGTTAACATATGTTGGATATTATCCAGTAATTCTATAGAGAAGAGGATTTGAGTTTCTTTCCTAAAGTCAAAAATGAAGATCAATCTTGATTATGATGCAGTCATTTATGAGAAGAAGTCTACATCTAGAAAGACCATGACGAACAGGAAAAAGAAAGAGAAGAAGAAGTTGAAGAAGTCCCTCATATCCAAAGAAGATACAGTGTTTTGTTATCCATGCCATTCCAATAATGATGAAACAGCAGGCTTGGAAAGTATTGAGCAGGTGGCTTAGGATTCTTCCAGAGGAAAGGATGATACCCCCTATTCAAGATTTCAGGAAAAACTCAAAACATATCTGTATGATATTCCTGAAGAAAGGGTTGCGATTATTTGTAGCCCATTCCAATCTATGCAGGTTGAGATCACTCGATTAGAAAGGGAAGCTGACAATATGGAATATGGGTTGGAAAGAAATGTTATGGAATGTATGAAGCTCACCAAACAGGTGAAAGTCTTTGAAGAAAACGAGGCAGTTAATAAGACTCTAAAAGATAGGATCCATGCACTTGAAGTTGAGCTGAAGAAGAGCAATGAAGTCAAGAATTTTTTTTTGGAATAAACATCCATTAAATTCAGGGAACATGACTCTTTGTTACAAAACAAAGTTAATATGCATGAAGATGAGGTTGAAAGGTTGATGAAGACTTGTGAAGAGAAGATGATCACGGTTGAAGATCAGAAGATCATCCTCAATATTGTGGGTCAAAAATTGGAAGCTCAGTTGACCAAGATTGAGAACACACATATTGAGACTTCACGAAAGAATGAAATGAGTGATTCTTGCACTCAATGTTCGTTGGAGGAGTCTAAAGATGAAATTCCTCCAACATGTGATAAGAAGATTATGACAAATCTTGATTATCCAAATCAAGAATCAGTTGCTGCTGGAAATCAATGCTCACTGGAGGATTCTATTGTCAAAAGACCTCCAACATGTGATAAGAAGATAATGAATTCACAAGCAACTGATAAAGTGAAGGTACCATCCAAACCATCTTGTACTCATATTTCTAAATACACTCCTACACTCAGTACAGGTGGGAGGAAAAGTTCTAAACAAGTTTTGATGAGGAAATGTGAGAAGAAGAAACTTTCCACCGTGACAAGGGTGGATGAGAAGAAAAAGGAGGATGTTGGATCATCAAATAGAGCACAAAAGATTAAGCAGATGGCCCAACAACTTAACACAGAAGACACAAAGAAGAAAATATTTGTTGGTCAATGTTGGTGCTGCAACAGATTTGGGCACTGTGCACTGGATTTTCTTTATAATCCCTTACATGGAAAATCACAGAGAATGCCTATATCAAAGAGAAGGAAGCCAGAGAAAAAGAAGCAACATCAGCAGGTCCAGAAGCATTTGTTTACTGCAAACAGATTTGGAATTCTTGATAACATATGTGATGTATGCAACGACAGTGGTCACAATGCAGGCACATGTTCACATCAACATGCTTTCACTGACGAAAAGAAAAGAAGACCTCTAATGTCGTCAAAGAATGAAGCAACTACCTTGGGGAGAAATCAGAAGAATGTTGTGAAAACACACTTCCCCAAGATGATCTCAAGTAGGGAAGCTGAGAAGACCCAAGATTTTAGATCCATGAAATTGAAGGGTCATTCATCCAAAAGAAACACTATGTGGGATGAATCCTGGATGAACCCATGTGGAAGACCTAAACTAGCTTTAAAAGTTCCAAATGACATATTGGTCATCTGGCTAGAAGATTTGGAAAGAATAAGGAAACTTGAAGATGAGAAGGCCAAGGATGGCGACAAAGGAAAAAGAAAACTTTCACATGATGAAGACACAATGCAGGAGAGATTGCAAACAAAGAGAAACACACGTGTCAATGATGTTCTGTGTGAGAGATGCAAGAAGTCCTGTCACATTGCAAAAGGTTTCCTAACCTTAATACTATAGCAAGAAGCAGTCCTTAAGAGGAGTAAGAATGTATCATTCATGATGGATGCTAATCAGAACAATTCTCCACACAAAGAAGAAGAGAATGTGAACAGAGCCATGTCACACCGACAGATGTCAGAACATATGTTCAAATGTGCAGGCATGAAGACTAGAGTGAACAGAGGAACATGGTTGAGAAAAGAACCTCAACCAATCAATTCCTCTTGATGAAGCAAGAAGGATCCACCTTATTCCCGTAATCATTTGTGTATTGTATTTGTGCTAATAATGCAGGGAATTAAAGATGAAGCATGCTCTCAAGGGGAGAACCTGAGAAGTAGTGCATGCTGTCAACTCTTTATAGCCAAGCTGAAGAAGTTTCCACCCTTAGTAGATTCATAAATTTATATTCAAATATTATGATGATAAAGGATCACCATTGATGAAGATGATGAGGAGTGTTTCCCTTGAGGGGGAGAAGAATGAAGAAGCTTCCATAATCACTGTTTCAATCAATATCAACTCCAGCTGGACTTAAAAGCAGTTACTCTGTGAATTTCTTGAAGAACACTCCAATGGAGAAGGTATGTCATTTCTCAATCACTATCCCTTGGTTACTCAGATCAAAGATTATTTTACAAAGGGGGAGTAACTGAATTGATCAGTGACATAAAGATAATGGAAGTGCCCCAAGGTCACTTATCCTGCCGATTTCACTTGAATGTTTTTGATCTATTAGCTGATGTGAGTGAAGGGGTTTCAGGTTGATTATTCCCTATCACAGTTGATCTTCTTCTACCTAGAATTAAAGTGGTAAACCCTTAAAGACAAGATACATGAGTTATCATCTCATGATTGGCATCATGATCTGTGGATAATGGACATCCTTGTTGACTTAATCAAATCCTCTTGTTTTCTACATCGAGCATTGATCAAGTAGACTTAGAGTGAAATGATTAATGAAACATTGCGTAAGTATGGATTGATACCCTCCCTACCATGTGCTTTGTATTTCTTGTCAATACGGGTGAGAGAAAGTGAAATGAATGTTTGAGGTGAAAGTTGATTGAAGAGATGATTCTCATTTTGACGTTGAAAAATTCATTTCAGAAGATTCATAAGGTATTGACAACAAAATAGAAAGGGGGAGATTGTTGGAACCACCTTCTGTATAGGTTTGTATTTGTTGTCAATAGTTGTCAATGGAATATCAAAATGAAAGAGATCAAGAAGTACTCCAATAAGATGGAGAAATGGAAGCTCGCAATGAGGGAGATCATGAATTACTCCGATGAAGTAGAGGAGTAGTGATTCAGACGATTGTTGTGCTGATCGTAAGTTCAAAGAACATGTGTCAAATGGGATACATTGTTTACAACAATGAAGAATGTGAGGAGTAATCCATCCAAGAATGATTAAAGCAGGATGCTGTTTTTTGATGAAGACCATGTAATTACTCATGATTGCGTGAGAACCATGCTAGAGACTTCTTGACGGATTGAATCACATGGTTTTCATGAAGTTGATCATGACGGTTGATGAAGGAGGCAATGTGCCAATGAGTTGACTTATGAAATGGCCATGCACATCACATTGTCATAGAAGATGATGGTACTAAATCTGTTCCTTCAAAGAATACATACCACAATAGTGGAGTTTGTGATAAATGAAAAAGAGTTGATGAAGGATACAGATCACCAAGAAGAAGTGTTGTTGAGGTGATCGTGCTTGTTGAAAAAGCAAACAGACGACATTCCAATTTGTTGAAAAAGAAGATTTCATGGCAGCACATCGAGTTCGAGGACTGTGGATATTGATCCATGTATTATTCCTGGAACATCAGAATAGATGATCTGGAGGCGGACTAAAAGAGCAGATACAAAGTGGAGCCGTTTCCCAGTGTTTTCCAAATTTTCGGGGTCCAAAATCTGGAAGTTACTGAGCATCGCGAAGAGTGGATTTCCAGGAAGATCATATTTTTATATGGCAAAGGCATGAGTTTCGCGAAGATGGGATGCATGGATTGGATTTCAAGAAGACCAGAAGAATAGAGGTAGTGACTCTTCGCGATTACGTCAAGCTTCGCGAACGGTAGAGGCTGAAGCGCATCGCAGCGGAGAAGGGATTTGCGAGGGAGCTTCCCGGCGAAGGCGCACACCGCGAAGGAATGTTGATGGTGTTTCTCCGCGATTACGACGAGCTCCGCGAACGAAGGCATGCACCGAGAAGGAATTTTGATGGTGTTTCTCCGCGATTAGGATGAGCTCCGCGAACGAAGGCATGCGCCACGAAGGAATGTTGACGGTGTTTCTCTATGATTACGACGAGCTTCGCAAATGGAAAAATTGCCGCGGTGCTTCGCAATTTGGACAGAATTCTGGCCGAAACTTTGGAGCTTCGAGATTTGAAATGACGTGGAGTTGACTTCGCGTGGATAGGTCGAGGGTTGCTGGAATTGCCTATAAATAGAGGCTGACCCCCTCAGGAGAAGTAGAGAGAATTTTAGAGAAAGTCCTTCACTCTCGGTTCGCAAAGGTCACTCGCGAAGGTAGTTTTCTTCGAAAAAGATGAGATTCGCGGCGGCTTTCCTAGCTCCGTGAAAAGTCATGTTCCCCGCGTTGGCTCAGTGAGCTTCGCGAAGAGGAAGGAGCTCCACTATATCCAGGCATTGCGAAGGCTGGAGCATCGCGAGATTGCTTCACGATTGAGCTTCAAGAAAAGGCAGGGGCTCTGCTAAGAATTTCTTGAGCATTCCAAAATTGGGAGCCGTGCAAAGTAGGGTACATTGTGAAGACCCTTTCAGAGGTTGTTATCCCAGTGGATAGGGAAAAAAGGAGTATTCATCAGTGGATGAAATCTGGACTTTGATAGAGCATCATTTATTGAGAAATCACACAAGTGATTGTTATTCAGGAAAACGAAGACAAGGGGATCTAGTGCATTCAGTCATTGCACTAAAGTAAAAGGTTGAAAACAAAAGAGCATCAGTTCAGGACTCTGATGCAAGAAAAGTCTCCTTCTAAACAGGAGACAAAGACTTCAATGCAAATATTTTGAAGAGACCTTCACGTCTATAAACTGAGTGTGACTTTACCAACAGTAGTGAGCCAGGGGGAGTCAACGGGAGTGACCCGAGGGAAGCAGTGAGCTATCCACAAACCATTGTAAAGCCAGTGAGCCTGGGACAGTGTGACTGTGCCCGAACAATTGTAATCTATAGCTAGTGAAGCATAGTGGATTCAGGTATGACTGAAAACCTGTCGGCGTATGCTCCTTGGACGTAGCCCTTAGTGGTGAACCATGTAAAAATCGTTGTTTCATCTCTCTCCATGCGAATGTATCATTACTGATCATATCCTTCATACAGGTTTAAGTAGTTCCTACCAACATGGGAACAAGATCTACAACTTTAAGAAGAAAAAGTTGACACCCTGATTGACCCCTCCCCACTCAGGGTGTCCTGGGGTCCTACAATTAATTCATTTTGAACTAACATTTATGTAACCCACATTCTATAATCGTGGAATTAAATTTGATGAATTTCATATAATTTAATATGGAAAAATTGTTTCATGTTTTGAATTAAAAAATCATATATTATATAACAAGACCAACTTAATTTTCATAAATAATAAATAGTATTAATTGAAAATATTATTTATTGAGTTTATTGTTAAAAATGGTTTACTCATGGATAATAAAATTGATAATTGTTATAATGATATAAATTTTGTTCCAAATTATATTTTATGTTCATATATCAACATTATCACATATTATTTTCTATAATTATTAATTTTTATCAGATTTTAATTTTAAAAAATTTAAATAACATATTATTTTGAAAAAATATAAATTTTTCTTATCCCCCACCTAAAAAATGTGTCACACTATACTCTCCTCTAAACACATCAATATAATTTTCAAATAGCCAAATAATTTATGAATTTTTTTCTTATTTCGATAACCATATTCGGAGTCAAATTATTTATTATGAAACCCTATTTAAAATTACTTTAGTCCTAGCAAAATGTAGTTGTCCAGAGAAGAGGTTTCACATTTATCCTGCAACATTTATTTTATTTCTTTATCTAAATGATTAAAAGGGTCATAAAAATTAATAATATAATAAAATTAGTATGTTGTATATACTATGATATTATTATGTAAATGGAATAACCTATAAAAATCTAACATTTAATCAAATGGGAAATGAAATTATTGATTATTTATACAGAGGACTACTCCCTCACAAATTGGTGTAGTTTGTATTCCATTACCGCGTCCCATGAATATATGAAATGATGTATTTAATGTTTATATATGATATTTAATAAATTTAAAAACTCATTTAATTATAGTCTAACTGACAAAATATTTCATTTCAATCCAATTGGAAAATATTAAATAGCTTATGTGTACGTATGGACAACCGCCTCCACGAAGAAAGGTGAAAAATTATAAACTTTGTTTTGGAATTGATGATAATAAGGGTATACTAATTGAATATATATAATATATATTATAAAAGATGAGTATTATTTGTTGAATTTAAATTTTCTTAAATTTATTCCATTTTTCAAGAAAATGAAAACATTATTCATGGGTACGTATGGCCCTCTTTATCCAGGAAGAGTACAATTCATTTTCTATCTCTATCAATATTTTATTACTATAAATACATAAATAACGAATATATATGTTATTTATATCACGTACAATTTTTTTTATTGGATGAATCCATGTTCTACATAAAAGAACATAAAATACCAACGAAATCATACTTGAAAAAGGATGTAGTTATTTCTTGAAATGAAGTTATAATAATGAATTATTAATAAACATATAAAAAATTAATATATAAATATGTTATAATATGATATATATAATTATGGTAATTTAATTGATTTCTAATAATAAAATATTTATTAGATATGATATTTAAAATTTATTTAATAAATCATGTCATGATGTAAGGGATTTTTCCTCTCTTATATTTCTGTGGGACACATTCCATATTCATCACAAGTTCTTTTGTGTGGTTTATATACATCCCATGAATATATATTATGTTTATTCTCTATAATATTATTTTATATAGATAAACATTAATTTTTAATTTATTCATTGGATTAGTATTCAAATATTTCCATAATGGAAAATATTATATGACACAATCTCAATGTTTATCGGGATTTTGTTATAAATATGAATTTTTACAATGAAATAATATGACACATTCCAAAATTTTCTCATCAATATTATTCTAGTCATGTTAATTCTATAAAATTATATATTTATTGTTATTAATGAATGTTTATCTTTTAAATATAAATAATATGTTTCTAATACTAATCTACATTATTTTTAAAATTACTAAAAAATATAAGTATTTCGAATAAAATGTTATATAAAGATAATATATTGAATTTTTATTCCCCAAATATCCTTTCATAAAATTTTTTCATATGGTTGAATTTTTATAATATGGTTTACAAATATTCATCTTGTAATTTAATGAACAAGTATCATATGATTTTTTACCTAAAATTTAAAATTAATATTTTATTTAATGTGTATGTCATGAAAATTATTTTTATCAATCATGACCCCTAATGGATTCAATGTGTTGTCTACAAGGTTATATTATTAATTTTAAAAAATATTTTTTATGTGAGAAATTCTAAAGACTTTATGAAATAGTATTCATTGTTTTAATGTAATTTTTCTCAATAAATTTTACTTGCGAATTTTCATAACCAATTTTCCATATAAGTTGATATCCTATGATGTTATATATATTTTTCTGGTATATGATCCAATGAAACTATCCTTTTACATTGAATATAGGGTTAATTAATATTATTAAAAAAATATGCAACATAGTTATTATCTATGGGTTCTATTAATGGAAGTTATTTCTTATTAACATGTTGTGATATGGTTAAATTATGTAATATTAATGAAATTTATTTCTTTTACTAGGGTTTATTCTGGTTGATTATAAAAAAAACATCTAACATCTCTGGGTAATGATATGGTGAATGTTTTATGATCATATAGAACCAATTTTATTTTTTAATTTTGTGATTGGTGGGACATATATCTCTGTAATGCTAAGATTTATTAGAAAAGAATAATTTGTTTGATTGTTTACACAAAATGTAACAAAAAACAGAAAAAACAATGGGTTTATAGTTATTATTAGTGCAGCATAACCATTATGAAGTTGGGATAAAAACAGATTAAATAATATGTGAAATATATATAAATAAATTTTTAATATTAAATATTTTAAGAAAAGGGTAATATTTATAACATGATTTTATTTATTTAATGTTCTTGTTTAAAATTTTGATTTCATCAAAATTAATTTTTTATGATATTAGAAAATATTATAATTAATTTATATTTTATTCATAAATATTTTTTTTTAAAATGAAAAATATTTTAAATAATCATTTAATTAATAACATAGATTGAAATTGTGTATTTTTTTGTAAAATTTGGATTTTATAGTAAATATTTCAAAAAAAACTTTATATAAAATTATCAGTTTGCTTATTAAAAATATGTAATTAAATATCTTGTTATTCACTAATTATTATTTCAATATTACTAAATTATTAATTAGTTTTATAGAAATCAATTAATTATAATAGAATCATCTTTAAAAAATTTACCTAAATAACATTAATTATATGCTTATGAACACATTATCAAGAAAAATGTTTTTGAAATGCATTATATTTCTATATTATAATTTACTAAAATTAAAAATAATGTTGAATTCTTTAAATTAATATCATTTATAATAAAATTTTATTATTAATAACATAATTTACTCCAATTGATATCATTATTTATAGTGTAAGAGTAAACTCATAATTTCCTAGAAATAACAATCTTATCAGAAAACCACTTTTCACAGTGATTTTGTGATTTATATTATATTAATTTCTTGAACCTATTTTAATTAAATTTATTGAAATGTATTTCATATTAAAAATCATCATAATGAATATTAGATAATAATTTCAACTTAATTTTATGAAAATATAATTAGTAACTATATTACATATTTAATACGAAAAAAGATAAAATTGTCTTAAAATAGGGTAAATAATAATAATGATAATTTTAAAAGTAAAAAAGGGTAAGCCAAATTTTAAATATACATATATTTTATTTTAAAATAATTAATTTTTTATATTTATTCCTTATTATTTTTACATTGTAAATGATTAATTAATGAGTTTGATAACAATTAGATTGTAATGCGACAAATGTTTTTCGTAATATATTATTTCAATTAAGATATTACATTTTTTGAAATATATAATTAAACAAATACAAAATATTTTAATAAAATAAAACTATTAAATATTTTTTTAATATTTGATTGAGAATATATATTTCTAATGTCTAATATGATTGATATGATGGTTTAAAAACTATAATTGTAGAAAAGCCTAAAATATCTCATTAAATATCAATTCTTGTTTTAATGTTGAAAATTTAAATATATGAGAACAACATATACGAAAAATAAAAATTATATTTGGAGTCTGAACATAAAAATTATCTAATAGATAATTTCATATAATTTATATGTTAGTGAATATTTTGAGTAAAATAGAAATACATTATAAATAGACAGTATGTATTATTGCATTAGAATGTCCCAAAAGAGATTTAATAAATATAAAAAGGGTATAAATGACTAAATATAGATTTACCCTATAAAAATTGTCACCTTTATTTAATTTGATTAATTTAAGAAATTCCTTATGAATCCTCCAAACCATATACTATATTTTAATAATTTAAAATCGTTTCTTTTGGAATATTACACACATTTATATTACCAAAAGAAATAAAATATTGGGTTCAGGAATATTCCTAAAAATTAATTAAAAATGATCATATGTTGTAAAAACCATGTGAAATCCCATGAAATATTTTTGGTATGGATTATTTTATTGAATAGAGTCCAAAACATATGTTTGGGAAATAATAAATAACTCCCCACTATTATCCAATATACAACCACCCAAAGTACCTTTAATTTCACTAAAATACCTTGGATAACATCCTTTATCGGACATCACCTAAAATGAGTCCTCCTGTGGCTTCTCATAGCTTCCAAGAAGCTCCTTCCATGCGTTTGGAATCACCCACTCTATGTATGGGATTTCCCTCTATTTTTTTCCAAAAATATATTTTATGTAATTCCTCTTAATTTTCATTTTTCACGTTTGGCAATATTATAATAAAACCTTATTATTCCAATATTTACATACATGTTACTAGGGACCCATTTAAATCTCATTTATCCATCCCATGAACCAATATGTACACATGATATGTATATGAAATATTCCTATCATTTTCCGAACTAATGATTAGGGGTTGTTACCTCTTCCTTCCAATTCAATGAAAAACCATTAATTTATCCAATTGAATCAATTTTTTTTTAATTTTCCCTAAACATTTAAATACGAATATTCATTTCTATTTAAATCATAAAAATTATAGATCATTTATCTTCTACCATTGTATCATTTAACTTATTCATTACTATAGGAAAATTGTATCCTTCTTTATTTTACTCGATTATCTTCTTCATTTTATTAACATTTAATTCCAATTAATAATTTTGGAATATGATTATCTAAATAAAAATTAAATAAAATTTCATTCTCAAATTAATATAGACCCATACATATACCCCTTATCTATTATCATTCCATTTAAATACTATCGTTATACTGCTAAAATTTCACTACGATATTTCCATTCCGAAACTCTTTGTTGTGAATAACCTCTCTATTTTCACTAAAGGGTATTAAACTACAGATAACTGGATAATTTTATTTCATACATTGATTTAAATAACCTGAAATCATAAATATTGGTATTAAATATGATTAAATGTTTTATTATATTTTATGATATATCTGGTACATATATACATGTATATGATATTTTTATAATGGCTGTTCCAAGATAGTTCCCTAATTCATTAGGTTATTTTTTAGTATAATGAGGATCCATGGATAGTGTGCTTGAGGATATCCATAAATAATATTTTATGTTTTCCTGGTGGTCAAACTAAACTTCTAATGATGATGTCTTGTGTAATGGTGTTTCCTCTTTCCCATGTTCTCCTCCTATTATCATGTAATATCTTGTATCAAGGTTCAAGTTATAGTTACCACTCATTTTGTGACCAATTTAAATGAAAATTTTAAAAAATGTAATACTTTATTGATGTTATTGTATCTTTGTTCCCTTAAAATGGATTTATATATGACCCATTCTGAGAGTATGTTATCATGTTATCCAATGCTGTTTTAATAATGATTCAATGTTATGATCATTATTACAATGATTTCAAAAGTGCTGATGTACCCATTATTTTATGATATGAAATATGCCTTATTAAAATAGACACTAGATTTATTATTATGTTGTGATGTAATATGGTTATATATATAATTTATCATGAAATTATGAGTATTAAAATCAATATTTATGAATTTTGGTATCAAATGACTATTTTTTAATTTTTTGATTCAGATTGTAAACCTCCATAAAAATACACAGGGATAAAACATAATATTGTAAAATTACATGTGTTTTTTAAATTATAAAAAATTTGGTTTATAAGAAATTACATACATTTTTAGATACTATATGTATATGTTTATTTGGATCATATATAACATTTCAAATCAACCCTAAAATCTAATATTGACCTATACTCGATAAGGAACTAGTGAAGAACAACATGCCATACTTCACACCTAGTTTGATAGTCCTAGGGGATATCTATTGGTAAATTTAAAATCACAATATGAACAATTTTTATGTAAATAAAAATTAATATTATATTTTATGCTAGGAAACAGATCCGGGATATCATAATATGAATCCTTTAATTTCATAGGCTAAACAAATACATAACACTTTATGTTATCCATTATTTTTAATATTCTTTCTGTTTATGTGTTTCATTATTTAAAATTAAAGATCCCTAATTTTAACATTATTATAATACAATTAAGGAAACTAATATTACTAATTCAAAAACTAATGTCATGGGAATTTAGAAGACATCCCAAGTAAGATGTGTAACCTGGATGGTGATCCTGTAAAACATATTTTTTTTATTCAAAATAATCCTTCAAGATTCACATATAATAAATGGATTATTTTTCAATGATTAAATACATCAAATAGTTGGAGGAAAATGTATTGTGTATTTTTATATGATAAAGGTGATAATGGTAATATTATTTAACTTCTTGTGTGTTGAAATTTTATAGAGTGACATGAAATGGAATTAAATAATGGATCTGGAATATGTATTATGTGTGAAAATATTGGGGATAATGTAAATAATATAAGTAATTGTAATGAAAACTATGATGGAAGGGAATAAATTAAATCTATTGGGATGTTTTTTCTTGATTTAATGAATTATTTGTGGAGAATGTTGGAATTTTGAGAGATAACTATATAATCAATTGGATAAACAAACGACTATTGAATGTATTATTCTATATAAGTAAATATAGTGTGAAGATTTAATTTTTATGTATTTTTATAAAATGATTATGTTTTATAATAATAAAATTAGTTAAATTATGTATATATGAATAATAAAACATATAAGGATTGTTCAAAAATATTTATTTATAAGCATTTGAAAAATAAGTTGATCATTACAGATAACATGTAAATGTGATTTCGTGACAATGTGCTATTTTATTTAACAAATGATTGACCGATTGATATCTAATAATATGTGCTTGAATTTGGATAATTTAAAATATTCATTAAATGATATTCATATATATATTTTTTGTTTAAAATCATTTATACATATTTTAGAAAATTAATTTATGGATTTTAAACATCATTATGTATTTTTTTGGAAATATATAGCAAGATCAATTCTCTTTGAGTTTGAGGTGGTTAATTATATTTCTAATGATGTTCTATTTGGTAATGGGATATATACCCATTATGTTTAATATAAAACCTTATTTTATAATACTTCTAATATATATTTTTTGTTTAAGTTTATAGGTATTATAAAACATTGGATGTTAAAATAGTTTTTAATGTTGAGGTTATAATTGTTATATAGGATATGGGGGTCTAAATCTATGTAATGATTTGTGTTAAACCTTTTTTATTTTTATTGATTTTTGGAAAATAATGTATTGAGTTTTAATAATTTTTATTATTATCCAACTTTATTTCAATAATTTTGAATTTAGTTATGAATTATGGAACATATTTGTTCTTCAGTGGATTATATGTTCTGTTATATGACTATTTTTTATAATAAGGAATAAAAAAATTATCACAAATACCCATCGTTTCAAAAAACAAATTGGTTGTACGAATAATTAAACAGAAGGATGAACATATACCTTTTTTAAAAATAATATTACCTTATTTTCCTATTATATATGGTAAATGAACACCTTTACTCAAAGAAAACATTCTCAAAAAAGAATATTTCTTTATTATGATCATTTTCAAAGAATTTATGGGTTTCTCACCCTTATAGGGATTTATGGACCTGTTTCCATTAATATCATACATACAATGTTAACTATTCCACACTTTTATTCAATTTTAATCAGTTTGTTTTCTTCAATATATATTTTTTCACTTAGGACTGATGTTATATAACATTGAAAACTAGTTTTGTGATGACTATATTACTTCCTATTCTCTCATTTCAGGTAGATTTTTTATCAAATGTTTTTACAAATGGTCTTTATAAAATGATATTTTCAACAGTAAAATAATTTATTACCAATATCATGTAAAAATTTGGAAGATTAAATTTATAAGAGGGCGGATATTATAAATCCTCATGTTTTTAAAATAAAATATTTTGTTCTATATCTTATGATACACAGAACACTGAACCCAAAAAACCATGATCATTTAAATATAACTGGTAAAACCTAGAAATTATTTTGGCATGGATTGATATTAATAATTAATTTATCATGAATGTATATATTTCCAATGAAACCTAAATGTGTTGGTAAAATAATACAAAACAATCACTCAATTTATAGTAATGTCATTTGATTCATTAAAAATTATTTTTTATCAAAAAAATATTCTTGTGGGATAATATTATAATTTTTTAATAAAATTCATAAACTAAATATTATATAATTTAATCCCTTTTTTAGATAATCATAGAAAAAATATATTACGGCGATATTTTTAAAAAAATTTAAAAAATATTGGTCTTTTAACATTGAAAAATAAACATATTATATAATAGTTTCATTTCATTTAAAAGATTATTTATTTTATAATTGAAATTTTCTATTAATTTTATTTCAATGTATCATAGGTGTTGTATAAATATATTAAATTGAATTTTTAACATTTAAATCATATTTATGATGAATGATTTTTTATGTTTATTTTATCATTATAAAAATATATTTTTCACCTAAATGGTATGAAAATGCATAATATTTACCTATTATATTTATAAAATACCCTAAGATAAAAAAGAATTAAATTTTTATTTTTTATTAAATATCTATCATTGAGGTTTTAAATTTAAATTAGTAATAATATTAGATATATAGTTAACATTAAATCAGCATATCCTTGAATGAACGAATTTATCATAAACCTATTTTCCATTTATTTTGTTTATTTTATATAGTTGATTCCATATTTATAGTCATTATAATTAATTTTATATAAAAATTCCAACTAATTTTTGGAAAATATGAATAGTAATGGAAGGAAATATTTTAATAGTAGTAAAATTAAAATTAGATAACTAATGATAAATAACAATTATAATAATTTAAAAAGGACCAAAAATGGTAACCCACATATTATCTATATGTTTATTGACATATCAATTAAATCGTTAGTATATTTATTCATTATTTTGTGTAGTTAAAAATAATAATTTTGGATACTTATAACAATAGTATTTTAATGAAAAAATAAATAAATTTTTTTATCTAATGTAAAATTTCTAGTAATATATATTTTTTGATGTATTAATGAAATTATAAAATAAATATTATTTTTATAAAATAAGTTAGTTATATATTTTTTATTAAATAGAAATAAAAATATAAATTTTCTGAATTCAAATGAGATTTTATAGGGGTTTTGTTAACTTCCATAGAAAAAGTACTATCATTTCTCAGTAAGTACTAATTCATTTTTTGAAATAGAAAATTAATATATCTATAAAATTATTAATATAAAATAAAATACATTTTTTGAATCCCAACATTAAAACAATCAATTTTTTATTTTTTAATAATTTTTATAGATAGTCACATTTCCATGTACAAAGTATATAATGTTTAAATATAAATTTTGTATTATGACATCGTAATGGTCGATAAGTGATTTAAAAAAATTACATAAGTTTTATATATGGAATAATATATTTTTAAACATTAAAACAATTTTATTACGTTTTTAATTTATTAAATTTACAATTTTTTTATGAATCTTAAATATAAATATTATATATTAAGATTATAAATTTGTTTCATGAACATTGTCAAAAAATTCCATACCACTAACTATAAAATTAATTATTATCCTAGACATTGAATAATAAAATAAATAAAATAACTTATATTTTGTTGAAACCATGTGAAACCCTATTATAAGATATTTTGTTTTGATTAATTTATTGAATATATTCTAAAACCTATGTATTGGAAATAATAATGGATTCCCCTTTATTTTCATATATAAACCCGCACAATATACCATTCCACATTACTCAAAAATATTTGATCACATAATTACCCTTACCTTCTTCTATATATTCATCCTAAGGTTCCATTTATCCCTTAATAATATCTTATAATGCTTTTCAAATCACCCTATAATGGTAAGGAATCTACCTCTCTTCAATTTATTCATGATCCTCATAAATGATATGCCTCATAATTTAGATGTTTTACTTGTTTTTTATTTTTAATACACCATTCAGGCATCCATTCTTATTTACATGTGATTAGTGACAAATATATAATTCATTAATTTCTCCCATGAACCAATATGTACACCCATAATGATGCTGAAATTCTATAATGATTTTATTGGGAAAATGGGAAGGACATCTCACCCTTCTTTTAAAAATAAGAACCATCATTATAATTTTCCAAATTAATCATAATGTTTTATTGTCATTGACCTTATAAGTATCCATATACTACATATTTGATGTCCTAATAATGATATATCTCTTATCAAATATCATTATAGGTTTTACTAATGATGTTAATATGCTAAAATCCCATCATTCTATACTTTATTCAACAATATTATTCATTTTATTTCCTTTTATTTAAAAATAATAATATTTGGATAAGATTATAAACATACCTCTTACAAAAAATTTTCTTATTGAAGGATGAGATACCCCTTTCACTCTCATTAAACCATTATGTACTGTCTTTATATTGTCAAAAGTTTACGATATTTTTAAAACCAAAAATATTTTGTTTTGATTACCATCACTATTGAAAATCAAAGGTATTCACCTAAGAATAAATACATATAATATATTTGGAAACTCAACGTATATAACCCAAATCCTTTAATATTTAATTAAAAATGATGAAAATATTTCTTATGTTTAAGATATATGTGGAATAATTATGCATGTACATTATTTGATTTTTACATGTGCATCCAAATATCTATCCAATTCACTGAGTAATGTTTTGGACTCCTTTAATTCCATGCATATAGTATGATAAGTTATTATAAGAATATTCTCTTATGTTCTTAGGTAAATTATCATTATCTTATTCTTATAATGTTAGGTATAATGTTATTTACACTATCCAATGTATCCTTTATGTTATCACTGTATATCATGGCTCATTATTCATATTTTCTTTTACACGATTTCTTGTCCAATTATATTACCTATTTCCTAACATATAATACTTTATTTATGTACTAAACTATCTATTTAGTTACTAGGATTAATATATCACCCATTTTGAATGTGTGTCGCTAGGTTATCCTATTCAGTTTTAAGAATAATTTAATATTATGACCATGTAATAGATGTTAACAATATTTAAAATTTTCCAATTTTTTCATTTTTGTTTGTAATATGCCTCATTAAAATGACATACAAGAGTTTTTAATTTTCTAAGTTGTATTTTTTGTATTAATTTTTACTAAATCATGAATTAATTCATAATAAAAATAATTTGTTTCATAATCAATCTCTAATGTCCAGGGTAAATATTGATATCTCATTAGATGAATAGTAATGGAATGTGGAGTGAAAATATTTCAATGATGATATTTTTCCACTATGATATTATTGGGAGTGAACCATGAATATTAAAATGGTTTTGGTTGTGAACCCATTCCACTATGATAGTTTTTGAAATAATCAACTACATCTATGGATATTATTCTATATGCTATTGTTTATTACATAGGTTAACATATTCTGAAATTTTTTAGATCACATGGAATATGTTTTTTCATTAAATTATTACTCAAATCTTCTTGAGAAAAATGTTTCATTGTACAACATATATTTATGATCTTTGATATATAAGGTATATTTTTTCTAATGTTTTTATCATGTTCTCAAACTCTGATGCTCATTATATATTTATATCTCCCTTATTACACTAATTAAATATTTGATCCCCCCATTTATAGGAGTCATTTAACCATGTTTTGTTAAATTGTATTATGTCTAATATGTACATTAAGGCTTCAAGTTAGAGGGAAATTAGTGGGATTTTACATAACACACTTTTTGAATAGTTTTTTATGTTTCTAAATATGCTATGGAATTTGATATAAATGATTATTTAATTGATCATGTTTTTATGTAAATAATATTCATCTCTTCAAATATTGAATGGATATTTTAAAATGGGGGACACTAATTTTATATTAGTATATGGTTTAGTTAAAATTTGGTAATGTGGATGATGAATTATTTGTGAGAACTAATTTTATAAGACCATGTATAAGAAAGTATCGTGAAATATTTTTAAAGAAAATAGTGAATATATTTTAATAAATTACATCCCTAAATGGATACTGAAAGTGTGCATTTCCATATAAGTGATTTTCCTAGGTGTAGTCCATAAGAATGCTTAACATTTGGATTTGACTTGATCATCAGATAATGATTTCCAATGATCCATGCTACCCACCTTTATTGACAAACTTTGGGGATATGTATTTGAAATTTACAATATCTTTCTAATAAATTATAAATTATTCGAATAGAATATGTCCCTGAATTAATTAGGATAAACATAATTTTTTAAATATTGAAAACAATTTGTCCTAATATAGATATACAATAATTTTATATTCATTTTTAGTGGTTTCCCACAATTAATTTAGTTACTCACACTATGATTTTTTGTTTTATTTTTTGATTTTAAACTAATGAAAATATATTAAGTGACAGAAAATAAAATAAATTTCATTATAACTAAAACAAAATAATATGTTATATTGAATTATTTTTTTCCCTATGTTTCGTCAACATTCTCATTGATTGAATTATATTAAATATCTAAACCCAAAAATTATGGAACAATGATTTATGAACTCCTTCATGTGTAAATTTAAACTTTATATTAATGGTTACACAAATAATCTAGTTTACATAAGGGATAAAATATCAATTGAATTTAAAATTTTAATTATCAAATGTTCATAGTGAAATAAATTAAATCTTTATATATATAATTTTATTGGAGATGTGAATCAATAGTTGCGTATTATCAATAATACAAGTGAAAAACATGATAATGAATAATGGAATGGAGTGATATTTAAAGCAAATTTTACAAAAATTAATTTCCTCATATTATTCACACAAATATAAGGAATGAATTCCTTGATTTAATGTATATGGAGAATGAATCAATTGTTACTTATAAGGATATTTATTCAAGACTAGTTAAGAGATATTATATTATAATTATACAATATTAATGTAAGGATGATTAAATATTTAATATCATTAATCTACCTCTATAATGATAATAATATAAAATAGACATCATTAACATTGTTGAAATAATATCTTTTGTTTTCATGGTGTAAATGAAGATTCGAGTAATCCATAAATAAAATGTTTTTTATAAAAAATGATTGATGGATGTCAATGGAAACTATAACAACCAAGGAGATTAAAAGATGATATTTAGTTTATGATTGAACTGTGGAAGTAAACATTGTGGAAATTTTATTTATAAGAATATTAAATACCAAAATTGTAGAATGTATGGTCATCAGGTGATCGATTTACAACATTCATGGATTATGTTAAAAATAGAGTTAAATATAGTGAAATATCAATAGAAATCACCTCAGAGAATATACAGTGTCTAATAAAAGGATTATGGTTCCTATTATGAACATATCTGAAATAAAAATTTAAATGATGATGATTGATATCATTGGTATATTAATGCTCTTGTAAAATGGAAATGTAAGGGATTAAATTTTTTTATAAGGGGTGCGATAACAATTTTGTGAATATTAAACATACCCTATACTCTATAACTAATGATTTATTATTAAAATATTAATCTAACCACTACTATATGTTAGAATAATTTTATAATGGTATAATAATTTAGCCCAAATTATTATATGTTGAAAAAGTTCTGAAACAACCTAATGGACAGATGATCACATCTCATGTCAATGAATTTTCCCTATAACGTAAATTTGTGAGAATATTCTTTATATAATTATCATTAATCATCCACTTGTTAATTTTTATGTTATATTTTTCCTAGATTGGATTTCTCTAAAAAAGTATCAAATCAATATCTAAGGATTTCATTTCATAGTTGATATTAAAATAAAAAATCGAATCGTATATCGTTGTGATGAAATAAGAATGGAGATCATATGCTGGGTGTGGGTATTAATTTACATTTAGAAGTGGTGTTGAAAGTAATTTTATTCTGAACACATCATCAATAATATTCCTATGGTTTTGGTAGTTTTTGATGCATTTCTGTAATTTTTATTTATTTTTCCACTGAAACATTATGTTGAGTATATAATAGAATTGATTACTAGTGCCATTGCAATTTGAAATAATACATATAGAATGAATAAAATTTAGTTTCAATAAATATTTAATATACTATAATAAATTCTTAACATGGGATTTATTCTTCCTTTTGTTCCATTGTTGGGGAAATATCATTTTTTTATGATGAATGAAGGATAAATTTCACTCTATATTAATTATCTTGATTTGAAAAAGATCAAATTCATCTACAAGTTTCCAATAACCCGTAATGAATAATTTTTGGATGAGATTCAAGGAGATTAATGTTATTCCATGATTGAACATTGTTCATGATATCATTAATTTAAGGTTAATAAGGAGGATATAACTAATACAGTATTACGTTTGAAGTATAAAAGAAATTAACATGTTGTGTTTATATTTCAACATTCTATTTATATAAGTCTTATATTATAACTCGTGGATACTAAGTATATTATAATGAATATTTAATATATTATAAAGGCACATTCATGAGGTCCTCGATCATTTAGTTCTAGAGGAATAATTTAAAATAGTCCTTTCATTTGCTGAATAATCATCATTAAAACCGATACGAATCTCCTCCTTTATTCAACTTTAAAAACACACCGTACATAAAACCATTTTTCATAGCATATGGAAAGGACACATGAAAAATTGTGATACCATATGCACAGTAAGTGTAGAAATGTAATATATGTAAGCATAAAATGATCATAATGATATGAGAAAATGAGCATAACATAATAACAATTTAACATTCATATCATAGATACTCATACTGAGTAATGAAATAATGATTTCTAGTTCAGAAGTCACAAATCATAATTAAATCAAACAACAATATCAATGATAGAATAACATTTCTATAAATACATATGTATTTGATACACAATATCTTAAATCATATATAAAAATAATAAATATAAATAGATAAACTTATTATAAGAATAAAAATAAACCATTCCCTTTCATAAAAATAAATACATGTATCAACTTACACTCAAAATGTTATTGAGATCAATTATGGGTAAATTCATAATATTATGAATATAAAATACATTCTCAAGAATAGTATTTCGAAAATATAATTACATTCATGCATAATATTTTGAAAATGTATTTTGGTTCATGAATAAAATAATTAAGGTCAAATTAAATTCGTTTATAACATTTGGAACTTGTAATTATGTTCAGGCATAACATATTTAGCCATGATTTATCCATATTTACCAAATTCTAGGTGGGAGTTATAGGTCCCACCCATCTTAAAATTAAATCAATATTTATCTGTGACATAATATCATAAAAATGAAATTAAATATGTTTCTTAAACATTTATTTACAGCATAACCATTAGAAAAGAGATAGTATGCATAATGATTACATTACTTAATCATTTTATAACCTATCAATAGATGTGAGTTTCATGATATTTATATCATGGAATAACCATATGAATTAAAGAGGGTTTGAAAAAAAAACTTTTAATGATTAATAAATTATAAAATAATAATAATGATATCCATAGTTTATTTCCCCAAAAATAGTATATTTTATCCAAGGATATCATCTTATATGGAAAATGATTTTTATTTTTCATTTAAGATATTTCTTTGTGAAAATACACTTTCATAATAGCATTTTTTAAAACATAAATCAATTTGATTATGTTATCCATATAAAATAACATAGAAAACATAATCAGTTACCATCAATTAAATTAATAATCACTATTATTGGAAATTTCATTCACATCATACATGTTAAATCATTAATTTCTCTTATTTGATTTGTAAAAGCTAAACAATTATTATTGTTAAATAATGAACACTCGATTCAATTTTTTTTGTAACATGTAAAATATGGGTAAAAATTTTCTTTAATATTTTATTTTTTAAGAATGTTATAAAAATATTATAAACATTTTAGGAAACATGTTTTGGGAAGAAACAATATTTTGAATCAAAATATAACTTTTCGTGAATTAAATAATTCATTTAATATTGATTATATTTAGAATTAAAATTATGGAAATACATTTATTTTAATGAAAAAAACATAGTAGAATATAATTAATGGTTTTATTGAGTCAAAATAATAACAATTAATTATTAAATTCACATTCCTAAACAATATTGATAAAAGATGATATTATAACATAAAACTCTTAAAACATTGGTTGCACTGAGATTTTATACTCATGTTGAAAGATTTTTAAATCAATCTTGTAATATTATGAGGAGAAATAAATTCATGTAATTATTTTTCAATGGGGATATATATATAAACCTCCTTAAATAATAACTGTTCATTAGAGATGATATGACTCATAGATGATATATTGAGACAAAAATCCCATAATGCTTTGTTATATTTAGAACATTAAATAAAAAAATGATATATCTTAAATGAATATTAAAATCATAATTTTCTTATTATAATAATAATAAATTTTATTCATGTAAATTATATACACAATAAAATATAATTAAGTAGTTAATATGTTATTTTTCATAAAAAAGTAAAAAGGGAGAAGCAAATCCCTTCCCTATTTAGTAATATTTTGATTCATAATCACCAATAAATATTAACATAAATGAAAAAAGTAATATCATGTAGATAATGAGATTAATTATATAAATGTTTAAATGTGATGTATATACACAACAAAAATGAAATTTCATTTGAATTTTTATATGGATCCCTGAAATAAAATATTCTTGAAATCCCTTTCTATAAGTGTAGAAATCATTATAAACAAAAAAATCATGTATATTGAATATATATTTATTATATATATATATATATATTACTAAACCACATTCAAATATATAGAAAAAAATATTATTTACTTATGATTTTTTATTACAAATTTATTATCAATTTCATGTTAAAGTCTAGTCTCAGTTAATAACAACATTGTTTTTAATAATCATTTTGATTCTTGATGTTTGTTCCTATTAAAAAAATACTGGTTTCATAATATCAAATTTCCTAACCATTATATTAATAATATATATATATATATCTATATATATTATAGTGACTCATTCTAATTAGATATAAAGAAAATAAAATGAAACTTGTTTGAAGATGACAGGTCATATGTATACATGAACGCTATAACTATTATCTTGAATAATAGAATGACATAAATGTTAATAATATGTTCTCTTCTAGGATCATTTATAATTAATATATCTCTCTTATTTTTATAAAATCCACCAATTTTACCATTATTGTATGGAATGAAGGAATCACATCACATCATGAGGTGGTAGTTTATAGTGAAAACAGGGGACTCACGCATCCATAAAATAGACATTACATATTTTTATATTAATATTAATTATAATTAATAAACACCTAGGAACCATATTTGTTCATTTACATTGGAAACATAGAACATATTCACCTAATTTTATCAAATAATTTCAACATCTCTAATAATGTTCTACCCCATTAGTACTCTTGACAAACATAACCAACATAAAATCATTCTTTCAATGCCTTGAAATGGAAAACATAATAACAGGGGTTATGAGATTCTATCAAGGGGTAATAATGGGATATATGTGAACCTGGGAAAGGCAAATTATATGAGAAAATTAGATTAACATATTTCAATCAACCCCTACTTATCAAATATTGTAATATTTTTTCATGGAAGAAATTATGAAATTAATATAAAAATAAAACTAATGAATTCAGAAAACATAACCCATAAAATAATTTTTTTAATAATACATATATTTTATGAAAGAACATTAGCTTAAAACATTATGAACATGAATATATAGAGACATGTTTACACATTTTGTTGATGACATTAAATCATTCCCTTGTATAAAATTTTAGACACACAACCTAGCCCCCACCAAATGTTAAGGACATAATAAAATTTACATTGTGGGCATCCCATTGTTTTAATCATGTTTAATGATCACAAATTGTCACTCCTATTTAATCTATCTCGTATCATGGGTAGATATTATTGATTTCTATCTTGTTTATATAAATTTTATCAATAATTTGATTTCTATAAATCATGAATAATTATTGTACACTATATTTATCCTTGGTCTATAATGATTTCATTTATTAATGATTATGTCTTATTCCATTGGTGAATATTACTCCTCAAGTCTCTGTACAGATATTTGGCGATGTTTGAAAAAATGTGAGTCTACCACCCATTCTGGTTTCTAAAAAAGACCTAGACACCGTGACACATACATCGTGGCCTAGACAATGTGACCCATACACCATGACCCTGACACAGTGACCCTAACTCTGTGACCCAGACTCATGAGCCAGACACCATGAATTAAACACCATGTCCAGACACCGTGAACATGCAACGTGACTAGACACCATAGCTAGTTTCAAATCCCATGAATTATCTGACATCAGTTTCCTGCTAACACATTATTAAATGTATGGAAATGGACCAGACACCATGATCCTTACACATCATCTGTGATTTTGGTTCATGATCTCAATACATTTCTTCCACCATGATAGTCTCACCACTGAATGGTAAAGAAGAAGACACAATTTCATGGGGACACCATTTCCAAGTTGCACTATTTCTAGATAGATTGTGACACCATTATTTAATCTATTTTGTCATTTTCAATTTAATTTATAACTATAATATTTTAGTATTTTAAATGAACTTAATTAATTAATATTTTTTTTTAGACATGTCACCGAATAGTACAAGGTAGGAGGTGCTTGATACATGCATCTTGTAGGCTCCAACACTTGCAATCCAAGAATAAAAAGAAAAGTGTGTCCTTGAAACAAGTGATAATGAGTAGAAGTGTATAGCAGAAGCATGAGCGTTCATAAAAAGAGGACCAATACATGCACCAAGATACATCATAAGAATGCAGGAAGCATTCTCATATCAAGAAGTTGGGAAAAAAACATATCATATCCAAAAACAACTTCTCAATACCATCTACCCAAAGGACACGAGCTAAATCTAATTGGAAACCATAGAACTATAATTTTTCCACTCTTTTTCTCTCAATAGGACTCATTACTTGAATATTCATCATCCTAGAAGTACATAGCTGCATATAATATCACTCAGATAACTTATAACCTTTCCACATCATCTTTTTTCTATTGTGTACTGTTTTTATCATTTGGGCAGTGTGTGTATCTATATTAAAATCACACATTTTATCCTTTACTAAACTGAAGGATATAATATATCCTTCCCCTCATATCATTTTAAACTTGTTTACTCCCACAGATAAGGGTGGATGAGTTCCTCTTGTGACCTG
The DNA here is from genome assembly GCA_963277665.1 of Viscum album. Classification (NCBI taxonomy): domain Eukaryota; kingdom Viridiplantae; phylum Streptophyta; class Magnoliopsida; order Santalales; family Viscaceae; genus Viscum; species Viscum album. The sequence continues at coordinate 1,986,139,450 of OY728128.1, forward strand.
ATTGTTTTTACACATGAAGAACTAGGGAAGAGGACATGTGACTTGGAGTGTCATGTGCACTGTTGTTTACCCAGATTCAGGTTTTGGTTCAAGTTGATTAATATAAACTGCATGTTGGTATGTGATCACTAATTCAAGTGGATTATGTCTCACCATGAGATAGAACCACTTTTTTTACCCACTATGTTGTTTTATTTTGTCCTCTTTGTTTTAATGTAAAATTCATAAATCACATTATTTACATTGATGGTTAATATTGGATAGAAGTTATAATTGTTTGTCATTATTATGTTAGCTTTAATAGTTATATCAATAACTCATATTTAGATTATTAAGAATTAATCAATCATTTGTGAGGTCATTTTAATAGAAATACCGTTATAACTGTATTACCTGGATTGAATAGTCTGTATTTATTTTTATTGGGGATCCAATTTGAGAAAACATTTTAATATAAATTTGTCTAGATACTAAATTCACCGACCTTATCAGTACTCCATTGCGACCAACATTAGGTATCAATGGATTTTTTATTCCTATTAATACCCTTTCTTGGAAAATATTAAACTGTAATTTTAGTTTTACTATAATGATCTATAAATTTTAATATATTCTAAATTTCTAACACTTTAAAAGAATTTATTTATTATGGATAATATATTGGATGGTGCTGCAATAAAAAGACTACCATTCTTTAATGGAAAATATTCTTCTCAGTGGATGATTAAAATGAAAATACATTTAGAAAGCATGGTATTTGAAATTTTGTCCTCAATTATAGATGAATATAATATTCTTTCTATTTATAGAATTACTTGGGATGACCCAACCAAGACATCTTGCAATAACAATTTCAAATCAATGAATGGTTTATATTTATCTCTTGGAGATGAAGAATTTAAATGAATTTTTTCATGTAAAACTTCCCATGAAATTTGGGATACTTTGTCTGTTTCACATAAAGTCACTTATAGTTTGAATGAAATGATAATTAATACATATACTGTTAAATATGATAACATTAAAATGAATTCATATGAGAATATTTTTGACATGTATCTTAGGTAGAATTAAATTTTCTACATAATGATTTCTCTTGGAAGAGAAGTTACTACAAAAGGGAAAACCATGGGGATTATCAAATGCCTACCTGATATATGGAGAGGAACTTATGTCTCTATTTGAGAGTTTCGTGACATCCGCAAGTTACCTGTAAAAGAACTCATTTAGAATCCAATGATGTATTAAGAGGAGTATAAATTCAACATGAAAGACGAGGTTGAACCAAAAATAATATATATTTCATTTAAGACCACAAACTCTAAACACAAATAAAATGATAAATAGAAAGTTTCATTAGAAATTTCCAGCAATGAACAGTCATCATCTAATAGTGATGAGGATATGGATCAATTTTCCAGAATGTTTATGAAAATTTTCAAGAATAAGAAATTTTTCAGAAAGCCTAACATCAAAGGAAGATATAATCAAAAGGGATGCTAGAAGAAAGATTGGAAAAGAAGTGACATGTCTGATGAGATAGTATGAAATGAATGTAAGATAAAGTGTCATGTTAAGTATGGTTGTCCCGGGATAAAGTATAAAAAAAATAAAAGGACATGGATTGAAAGTATAAAAGGTAAATGGAACCAAATTGGAGTACTTCTGAGGACAGTTCAAGTGACTCAGAATCTGGACATGATGAACCACCTAACATAGCCAATATGAGTTTCCTAAAAAACACATCTGAGGTAACCCTGAAATCCACTAAACAGAATTACTATTATTCTAACGAAGAATGTGATTCTGAGAATATTTTTATCAAATAAATGATTGAGTATTTTAATTTTCTTATAGAGACATGTAATGAACTAATAGATAAATACATTTCATTAAAGTAACATCATGCTCTTACCTCAACTGTTAAATCTGCACATACTATATAAAGAGCGAAAAAATTTCAATTACTCAATGAACAAAAATTATATAAATCTATGTAATTAGAAATTGAAAAATAACCATTAATGGTTTAATAATGGTAAATATACTTTTTTAAAACATCTAGGTAAACAAATTACTCTATAATTTTCTACTAGAATTGGATATCAACCTGGTAAAAGAAATATTGGGAAATCCAATTTTGTTTCTTATTCAAGGACATATAGTATTACTCTTTGTTTAGGAAAACATTTTTTATGTTCAAATTAGGATACAATATCAACTGTTTCAAGATTTTCCTGACCAAACAGAGTATATTTTTCAAGTACATTACATAATGATTATAGGATACCTATGAATAAGATTTGGGTTCTTAAAGCACTAGTCACTAATATTGCTAGATGCAACAAATATTGGTACCAAAGTCTATTTTTATATGACTATTTTTTACGATGTTTTTTAATGAACTTTTATAAAATCAATTGTTACTTGGACAATGGTTGTTCAAGACACTTTACAGGATACTATTCAACCTTTATGAACATATTAAATATTGATGGTGGACAAGTCACCTTTGGTGACAATTCCAAAGGAAAAATCACTGGCCTTGTCCAAATTGGTAACTCTAACATCAATTTTAATTTACAAAGTTATTTTTTCTCATTGATTGAAATTTAATCTGGATAGTATTTCACAACTAAGTGATTATGTATTTCATGTCGTATTTTAAAAGGATTCTGGGAATGTTTTTATTTCCAAAGATTAATTAGTGTTTACTTCCTTCCAAAATGAAAATGTATACTCTGTTAACATAGGTTCTTCAGTTTCTCAGAATGCTTAATGTTATGTGTATTTCACAAAGAATCTTAGAATTATCATAAAAGACTAGGAAACTGTAATAATAAATCCCTTAAAAACCTAACTATAAAAATATTATTCAATGACCTCCCCAGACATGAGTTTCCAAAAGATAATGTGTGTAATCTTTGTCAAAAGGGAAATAAATAAAAAATTTCCTTCAAAACAAAGAAATTATTCACAACTTCTCAGCCTCTAGAACTAGTTCACATGAAGGTTTTGAACCATATAGAGTTTCTTGGTTAAATGGGAAGCACTATGTTTATATTCTGGTAGATTTCCTATCTATATTTACTTGGAAATTCTTTTTCGACCACAAAAGTGTATCCTTCTTTTATTTCACCAAATATGATAAAATTATAGAAAATCATAGTGGAATTAGAATTAGTTCCTTCAGAAGTGATCAAGGTCATGAGTTTCCAAAAAAAGATTTTGAATACTTTTGCTCAAAAAATGGTTATAGTTTTATATTCTATGCTCCAAGAACACATCAAAAAATGGAGTAGAATAAAAAAGAAATAGAACTTTACAGTAGATTTATATAATAATGGTTAATTAATATGATGTAACTATTTATTTCTGAACTAAAGTAGTATATATATCTTTCTATATCATTAATAGAGTGTTAATTAGTCCTATTCGTAAAAGAACTCCATATCAGTTGTGGACCAATTGAAGACCAAATTTATGCTACTTAAAATATTTTTATTCAAAAGTTTTTATCCTCAACAGTAAGGAAAATATTGACATGTTTTCATTCAAGAGTGATAAATGAATCTTTCATGGATATTCAATCTCTAGTAAAGCATATAACACATTTTGAAACTGAACTAATTGTGTGGAAGAATCTGTCCACGTCACATTCAATGAGACAGATCCACATGAGTGAAAGACCACCCTAGAGAGCCTGGATAATGATATGTCAAATCTGGAAAATAATTCTAAATCATATAACTATAATTTAAAGGTATATGTGAAAACTTCCCATTCTGAAAATTATCTAGATTTAAGTTAAAATGATCCCAATCATACTAATGAACCTTAAATGACTAGTCCCTATTTTTTATAGCTGTTAGAACACTTAAGAACCATACTTTACATGATGTTGTATGAGATTTAAATTGAGGGACTCAAACTAGAGATTCTCTTAGAAATCCAGATGAACATAAATTTTTCTTTTCACAACATGAACCTTAAAACATTAATAACGAATTTTGGGTGATGGATATGCAATAAGAACTTAATCAGTTGGATTAAAACAATGTTTGATAACTTATCGACAGAACCAATGACACAGTTACCATATGCAATAACTGGGTATTTAGAAATATGTAAGATGATGCTGGTAATATATTCAAAAGTAAGGTTACAATTTTTTCACATGGCTATAGCCATGAATAAGTAATTGACTATAAAGAAACCACTACACCAATATCTAGGCCTGATGACATAAGAATCCTGCTTGTTTATGCTGCACATATGAATGCCAAACTATATTAAATGGATATTATAAGTGCAAGCATAAATTGTTATATAGATGATGATGTTTTTTTGGGAAACCCTATGTTTTTACAATTCCATACATTCCAAATCATCTGATAAAATTATAAAATTCCTTATATAGTTTAAACCATGATGCAAGAGCATAGAATAATTGATTAATTATATTTCTTATTTACAAAGGTTTTACAAAAGTTATATCTAAAACTACCCTTTTTATAAAAATACTTTCCAAGGATGTTTATGTATATCAAATTTTTGTGGATGACTTTATCTTTGTATTTTCAAGAAATTCATTACATATTGATTTTTTTTAAATGATGAAAAAATATTTAAAATCTGTTTAATTGGTGAACTAAAATTATTACTTCAATTTATAATCATTCAAAATAATGATGGTATTATTATAAATCAAATTAAATATAATATAAATATTCTAAAACGTTTTGGCTTGGATAGAACAAATATTAGTGACACTCCATGGAGTAATCCTTATAAGTTGGATAGTGATGAGTATAGAATATTTGATGATCAAACCACTTACAGTGGAATGATTGGAAGACTACTGAACTTAAATGCTAACCAGCCTGATATTATGTTTTTTATGTATGTGTCCTTGTTTTCAAGAAACACCTATGTAATATCATTTAAATGTTGTTTAAATGATTTTCACATACCTCAAACATAAAACCAATATCGGATTTTTCTGTCCCAGAGGAAAATAATTTGAGTTAGTTAGTTATTCTGATGCTGTTTTTGGTGGTTATAAGTTAGATAACAAAAGCACCTCTAGAACATGTCACTTTTTATCCATGTCTCTACTATCATGGTGTAGTAAGAAAAAAAAACATTGTTGAATTCTCCACATCTGAACCAGAATACGTAGCATCTAGTTGTTGTTGTGAACATATTTTGTGGATTAAAAACGCATTACTAGATTAGGGATACCAATTCAGGAATGTACCTATAAATTTTGACAATATAAGAGCTATTATCTTCTTGAAAAATCATGTTTTTAAATCTAGGACAAAACATATCGATGCTAGACATCCCTTTATTAAGTAGAATTATCAAAAAGGAGATATCACATTAGAATTCATTAGAACTAAATATCAGAATGTTGATATATACACCAAACCATTAAATTCTGAAAGTATAGATTACGTCATACATGAATCATGAATGATAAATCTTATGTAAAAACTATATTGATTCTAAAACATATAGTCTCATAGCATACTATTTCATAGCATACTGTTTCACAACTCGATGTCTCACTCTCATAGTACTGCAATTTACTTTCATAAAATTGATGTATTATGTTTATGGTATCATAGTTATTGTCTTGTAGTTACTATTTTTCAAATACAATTTCGAACAATACGTTCAAATTGTTTTGAAGTTACATAATAGAGATGACATCATGAAAACCTATTACAGTCTCACTGTGAAAACCTATTATAGTCTGACTATGAAAATATATTACGGTCTAACCATGAAAACCTATTTTGGTCATAGTGTTAAAGTGTGTTTTGATCTCACAATAATAACACTTTTTCATTCTATTTATATATTATAACATTTATCACTGTGATTAATTATTTTATTATTTTTTCCTTATGGAAATTTTGAATTTTTGACACATAATATACCTAAATTATATAAATGAAATAAATTTCTCCCATTTCTTCACTTGATATATCACTCTCAAGAAGTATGTCCTTCAACCCTTCAGTTCTCTCTATATCTCTCAAACCATCCCTAAACTCCCATAATGAAACACCCATCGTTTTCATAATCAATGAAGTGAAGATCAATTATGAAAATGAAAAGGGAACCAAAGATTGCTTATGGAGGTCCTTTGAATCAAAATAATGTTGGATGAACCATGTTACAAAAAAGGAGATCATCCCTATGTGAGTTTTGTTAAATTTTTCTTTACTGTTGAATGTATTGAACGATTACGGATGGTTGGATTTGTTTACAAAAGAGAAAAGGCTGATTTTTCCAATGCGACATTCTCTGTGTTATTAATTCATTCTATTATCTTTCAAAATATAAGATGATTTTTTTGTTAGAAGATAGATCAATGGCCTAAGGTGTACCTTTTAATCGAGGTTATGGGATTCATGCTTAGGGATACCTCATAAAAGAATTTTTTAGGACTATCAGAAAGGTTCTCCTCATCCCATTGATATATTAGTTTTAGAATATGTATTTGGAAGAATGACTAGTAATAAAACAAGGAGAAGATTTATTACTGGTGATCTAGATAGTGAAACTAGATTGACGTTAATGTTTGTTTAGAATATGATTTGTCTGAGAAATGGATATTTTTCTTCCAACATATATCAAGATGTATTCTTGATACATATTATGAGAAATGGAGATATGATTAACCTATGAATGCTTGTTATAAATTGTATTTGTGAGTTTGTTAAGGAAACCTCAATGTCTAGGCCTTTATTCTACTAATGGTTAATATTTTATATGTTATTTTCTAAAGGGTTAGTTGGAGATAATGAAGACGTCATCAAGGAAAATGAATTCTGTATCTAAAAGGACAGATTCAAAATATTTAAAATTAGTTAGAATCCATTGAAAAAGGATAGTGTGGAGGATAATGAAAGGTCATATGAAAAGTATATTCTAGTTTGATGTTATTCAAGAACTAATAAAAATTTTGATCCTAGTTTGGAACCAGAAGAAATTGTAGACTATCCTATTGAAGAGGACAATGATTTAGAGGAAGTTGTTAAAACTATAGAAGAAATTTTCTTGGATATGGAAGACATTGGACTTATTACTCATGATATAGATGGGAAGGAATTACAATTTTTTAAAGAAACTATTGATTTGGAAGAATAACATGCTTCTAAAGAATATTTTATTTTTATTGTAAAGGTAAAGGTTATTCTGGAAGTGCATCGAGAAAATTATATTTATCATGAGGATAATGCTACTTCTGAGGAACCGTTAGAGGAACAAGGTGATCCTGATATTATCCTCTCTGATGGGGAAAAATGGAGTTATCCTTTCAGTTGGATAGAAATGAAATGGGGGAGGCTATTGCGGATGAAATCATGGAATAATGACAATGAGTTGGATATATTATTCCTATGAGATATGAACATGTTGAGGGTGAGAAGCACCCTAGTCAAGAAAGTGTTAAAATGACTAATCTAGTTGATCAAAGAACTATGGATACATGGTATAAATTCCCTAGAAATTTTGATGTAAACGATACACAGGAAGCCTTAGTTAATGGTATTAACATGTCTACAATGTTTCAACTTAATATGGTATCTTCTCTTTATGAAATCTCTACAATGTTACTAGAACCAATCTCATCTTCTATTCCCGAACCTTCATAAGAACCCCCAACATTTTTGAGTTATAATGTTCTGAAATCCTTTGGAACTACTTTATTTTCTGGCATTGAAATAAAAATGAACTCTAAACCTACTCCTATGGAAAAAATAAGTGAAAGATATATTTCCCAACTATTAAAAAAGATCATATGGAAAATTAAGCCACAAATGATTCATGAAATTCTAGAGGCCAAAATTTAGAATAAATAGCTGAGTTATGATATGAAGTCTCTTAGAGATATGGTTGAAGATTTGTATATTGTTTTGAAATTATGACTAAATCTTGTTGCTTATCTTGTTGAGGATGATAGTGGTAATATTCCACAAGAATTTTCCTCTCTGATTCAACCAAACCATACTTCATTAGCTGGAAAGGTGGCTGAGAGAAACACCACGATAGTTCAAGAAATGTGTGATCTTGTTAATGGTCTCAAAAAATTGTCAGATGAGAAAAAGGGATGTCTACAAAATGTTAATTATCTACTAAATTCATCCACATCAGCTTTTACGAAATCTAGTGCCTCTAGACATTCATCTCAACCATTTGACCATGACAAGCTATGAACTACTGTTAAGGATGAACTTCAATCTGTGATATGTGTATTTAACATAGAGAGTATACATATGGATGTTTAAAATAGCAATAGAATCCTTGATTCAGACTGTATTCATTCAATGATTAAAAATAAATCTCAATAATAAATTACTAAGAAAGAGGGTTTCTACATCAATATGATTTTATCTAACATGATATAAAAAAACCATTTCTATTACCTTCTAGTGAATTTAAACATTTTTCCTATCACTCAAGCATTCAAAACTAAAGTTCAAAATATAAATGACTTCAATCCTTTTTTGGAACTATTCATGGAGAACAAAGATGATTTTGAGAAGGCGATGCATTATGGTGGTGAGATTATTTTTTGACTTCATCATGTTATTGAGGCACTGCCTTCTTGTGAAGAGAACTGTTATTGTGGCTCCTACAACAATACCCATATGGCCAGGTTATCCTTCTTCTTCATCCACTGCCTTTGCCGATACCTCAATGTCTTTCTATCAATATCAGAGTCTGATCACACATGTTATACTTGAAAAACAATTACCTCAGTCTTCCACTGAAGCATCCTTTGTACCTTCAATTTTTGACGGACTCCCACTTCCTTCCCTGATTGTTGGATCACAACCCTGTTCAACATCTAAATCTTCTCTTGTGGCTCTTCATCATGTTGCATCCAATAGAAAAGAGAATTCATCCAATACTGAAGAATAGTTAACACTATCTTTGGATAGGTATATTTTTTATGTTTTTTTATCTTCTTGTAAAGACACAAAATTCTCCATCTAATTCATTGTGAACTATTATTTTTTATTCTCATATTTAATTTTGTACACTTTTTGATAATTCCCAAATGCGGAGAGACACATAAACTAAGGTAGAGACAACTCACTAAGAACAAATATCTTAATCATATAATTATTTTTCATTAAAAAAGTGAGATTTTTGGACTCCTCATGTTTTAATATTGTTTTAATGATCATAAATTATTACTCATGTTTATTCTACCTCATATCATATGTATATATGCTTGGTTTTTTATGCTTCAAATAAATTTTCTCAATATTTTGATTCATATGAATCATGACTAATTATTGTAAACTATATTTAAATATTGTCTATAATGATTTAGTTTATGAATAATTAAATCTAATTCATTCGTTTAATATTACTTCTTAAGTTTGTATAGACATATTTAGCTAAGTATGAGAAAATGTGATTCTTCCACAGGTTCTAGTTTTCTGGAAAAGGACCCAGAGACCATGACCTAGACACCATGACCAAGACACCATGACCCACACATTATTACCCCAACACTATGACCTAGACACCATGACCCATACATTGTGTCCTAGACATTGTGACTGGACACCATGACTGGACACTGTGACCAGAAACCGTAACTAGTTTCCGATCTAATGATGACTTTGAAACTAGTTACTTGCAATGAAATGATTATATGTTTGGAAAATGACCAGACACTATTATAATAACACTGAATATTTCAAATAGTTTCCTTATCTAAATACATGTATGCCATCATGACCATCACATGACTCAATCGGAAAGGAAAAAGACACCATTTCAAGGTGACACTATTTCTCTGTGGCATCATTTCTAGATATAAATTGATACCGTTCATTAATTTGTTTTGTCATTTTCTTTTTAATTTATAACATTCATATTTTTGTTATTTAAATGCACTGACATAATTATTATTTCTTTGTAGACAACTTCCCTGATAGAATGAGGTATGAGGTGTAGGAAAAATTCATCTTTTCGCCTACTACACTTTCACTCCATGAATAAAAAGAAAAGCATGGCCCTGAAAAAAGTGGCGATTAGTGACAATGTGTAGGAAAAGGGTGAGAATTATTATAAAGTGAATAGATACATGAACCCTGATACATATGAAGAACACATGAATCATTTTCAAATAAAAAATCTGGAATAACACATATAAGAGCCAAAATAATCTTCGCAATACTAACTCTATGAATAACACGAGCTAGATCTAACTGGAAAAGGAGAACCATACACGTGATACTCTATTTCTCTCAAGAGGACTCGATACTTTCATCTGATTCATCCTAGAAGTCTATATCTGTAAATAATTACACTCAGAGAACATCTAACATATCCTCATCATATTTCCTCTAATGTGTATTTTTTTAGCTTTTGTGTAGTGCGTGTGTGGATCTGTATTAAAAACACAAATTATCTCATGAACTAAAAAACAATACATGATAGAATTCCACTCATATATTTTTATTATTGTTATTCCGATGGATTAGTGTTGATGATGTCCTTGTGTGACATGACATTTTTTACCCTTGTAGAACTGTTGAAGGGATCGTGTGACCTAAACAGTCCTATGCACAATTATTTACCCTCAACTATGGTGTGGATCACGTTTATTAACATAAACATCTTCGTGGCATGTGATAAATAATTGTAGTGGATTAGGTCTCATCATGAGACTTAACCACTGGATTTATCCACTGTGTTGTTTAATTTTGTCTTTCTATGATTAACTGTATAATTCAGAAGTCACTAGATTTACACTAATAGTTAATCTTTAATAAAAGATATAATTATTTTACCTTATTAAGATATCTTCAAAAGTAATATCAATAACAGATATTGAGATTACTGATAATTAATCAATATTTTGATATGTTATTTGATTAGTCAAACATTTATACCTGTATGACTTTGATTGACTGGGCTATATTTATTTTCATTAGGGAACCTATTTAAGAAATATTTTTAACACATATTTGTATAGATACTCAATTCCCCCCACTTGAGTACTCTACTCAGACCAATGTACGTCAATAACAATATGGGAATGAAATATTAGTCGACTTATAACAAACATATTATTATAAAAAAGAATTCTATTTCAGTCATAACATTATATAAAGTAATTTAGGTTTATGTATGAAATTGTCCACATGTAATTAGGTTAATCAATTATATATTTACTCTTTAGATATCTATATTTTCCAATTCCAATAGAGGGAGTTAAATGTTTCAATAATCACATAATGAAAAATATATATAAATATTTCACAAGATCATAATCATTTACCATATGATAACCCCTTAATTTAAAAGGGGTTCACAAATATTTCATGATAACATGACATATGTGAAATAGAAATGTTTTATAATCATTTAACCATTCCAACATAGTATCACAATTTAATTATTGGTGCTTCAGATGTGTTTTTTTGTGGTATCACCTATGGATGATATGTGGGTTTCATAAATAACATTTCATGAAAACACATTTATATATGGAATATGAATGTTATCATTGGTCCAAATCCCAATAAAACCATATATTATATCAGTGTAAATCATTTCAAATGGAGATTTATTTTTAATGATCATTTAAAACCATTCTTAAATAAAATATACATTTTAATATTAAAAAAAATTAAAAATATTATATTTCAAAAAAATTCATTAAAAAATATCCTTTTAAACATATGAAGGATAATTCAATGAAAATTGTATCCATGGTGATGGGATGTTTTTTTCATACCATACACATTAACAATTGATTTCATTTAAATTTACTAGTAGACAAATTTAATTTTTTTTGAAATCCCATGAAAAATAAATTTTTAATTTTATTAAATATTTTAAGACATGGGTATAATTTTATTCTATAAATCCCTTAAAAAATTAGTTCATTTTTCAATATATTTTTTTGAAACATTATTTTAGATGGAAATTGTTTTTTCTACCAATATGAATTTTATTAACAATGTTGTTTTTAAACTATTGAGTAATTAAAGAGAGTAATATGATGATAAAACGTTTTTTTTTTGATGAAATAGGAAGTGTATAAGATAATTAGTTAGTTTTATGAAAAATAAATAATAATATCTCATCAATAGATGCAAAATCATAAAAAATATTGATAAATAATGAAATTTTAACATAAAACTGTCAACACTTTGGTGTAATTGATTCATAATACTCATGATGTTATAACATTAAATAAAATATTAAATATCATGATAAAAAATTAAATAATGATATTAGATTTCCATGTGTCTGTATTTCACCTTATATAAGAATATTGGTGAAAAACATAATCGATGTCTAAATAAAGGGAAATGAAGAAAAAACAATCCTATCAGATTTGAATCATTTTAACAGTAAACATCATGAATGAAATATAATAAAATATATAATAAAAGAACAATTATATTATTTATAGTAAAAATAAAATATAATTATTGGGTATATATTCACTACTATCTAGTAATAGGATGTGAATATGTTATTGTCACACAAAAGTAAAAAAGTGAGATGGAAATCCACTACCTATTTAGTAATATCTAAAGTCATATTCCTCAAGATATAATAAAAAAATAAAAAATTAAATTTGATTTAAATAACATGATTCAGGATATAACATGTCAATGGTGTAGTATATAAATGAAACAAATAAAATGACTATTTAATTTTCATAAGTCTCCTACAGAAAATAGAGCCTAGAAATCCATTTCTTCAAGTCTTGATATCACTAATAAATGTTAAAACATATAGAATAATAAATATAAATTTATTATAAACCAATTAAAGAAATATATTAACATGAATCATACCATATATATTTTTATGAAATCTTTTTTTCACTTCTTTATAAACATTTCCTAGTTGATGTCATATTTAAGGAAATTAATACTGTGTTGGTAAGGTGTGTTATTCAATGTTATTTTGGTACTATTACATAAATCATTGTTTCAATTTATCAATAATAGTATCCAAAATATAAATATAATATTAATTTTTTATATACATTATCAATGTGATCCAAAATATTTTTATAAAAAATGAAATACATTATTCATCGAGACAACGTGTCATACAAACACATGAACACATTTTCCAATATGATTTTTATTTGAAATAAATAAATTTTAAGGATATAATATAAATAACTAATATGTTTATCTAATAAATATCACATATATTTATTTAAATCACCTTCATTACCTTTCATGTGATGCATCAATGAGTTAAATCACTATACATTGCAATAACCCTACGTACACACAACCAACATTTTTGTAATCCCACAAAATGAATAATAAATATTGGTGTGAAATAATAATTCATTAAGAAATATAATATCATTAATATGTTATATAATTAAAAATTAATTCATCATGGTCAACCATTAGCTATTTTAATGGATAAATTAATTACATCATTCTGTGAGGTTGTTTTCTATTGTACACATGAATGAGTAATTTGTAACACATTTGATAGAATTGGAGATGGTTGTAGGTCACTAAATAAACATAATAATATCTTAATATATTTTATATAATTTTATTTTTATATCATTATGGTAAAATATTAATTTATTTTTTAGGATTAAGAAATAAAAAAAATGCTTGTGGATTAATCTTTCCACTTTTTTGAGTATCCTACTTAGGATTGTAAGAAATGACTTTCTAGGATGAAATTTTATCCAAACTAAAGCTTCAAAAATTAGATAAAGAGTTTGATATATTATTAATTTATATAATAGTTAATAAAAATGGTTAATATGTTTTGATAGATAGGGTAGATTGGGTGGAGTTTTTTAAGTTAGTTGAGTGCAAATTTTATTATTAATTCAATGTTAGGAATTCAACCATTGACTTTATCTTTTTAAAAGACTAAAAAATTTATTATTCTGTGTCATATTTTTTATGTGTTCAAAATATATCCATCCAATGGGTGATTGAAATTTTTAGGTTATATTGAGCTTTATCATTTCAGTTTAACTCCCTCAATTAATCAATTTGTTCTTACAATATGAAAATTAAATGTTAGATTTTTTAAAATTCATATTAGTAAAGAAATATGATTACAATATTAGATTATTTGCATTATTGTGATCCAAAAAACGGAATCGATTTTTCAAAATTCAATTAACTGATGATTCAAAATTTAGTTTATTGTTATTCTCACATATGTGATGAAAATATATGGCTTCAAATAGTGATTGTTTTTATGTTTACATAATTTTTGTATCAAAAATTAGTATTTAATTTTTTAAAATAAGATAAATTCATTCAATGGTGTAATTTTTAAACTAATTTTGGATTATTTTTAAAAAATTAATTTTGAAAAATAATTAAATCAATTTAATAGATATTTTAAATTAAAATTCAATATTTTTAACAGTATATTAAAATGATTTTTTGGGGAAAATTACCAGAAATTCTTAATTGTTTAATTTTTTAAAAATAAATTTTAAAAAAATTCATATATATATATTTTAACTAAATTTTATAGAAATTAGTTTTATAAAATATTAAAAATTAATGGTGAAAAAATAACCCTTAATAAAAATATAGATTGTAATCATAAAATTGTATTCATTCAAATCACTTATAAAATTAACACTCATGATAAATTGTAAAAATATTATTTAATAATTTTATATATGTTTGATTAAGAACATTATCTAAAATTAATTTAATTAATTTAATGATTTAATATTTTTTATGTGAAAAAATAAAAGTTTTTCATTAATATGAACTCCATTATATTGAAAAGATTTTTAGTTTTAATTATAATTAATTCTTCTCCAAACAATTCATTATATATACATATTTAGGATAAATATTTTCCTATTTTATTTAATTATTTTAATACCCACCTTTTCAATGTATCATTTAAAATTATAATATTAAATAATAATGTGTTAATATTATACCAGGTATTATTCGAACTTGGTCTTGTGTGTAACAGAAGATAAACAAAATTTTTCATGTAACGTAATAAAAATTAATTTTTTATAATCTCAATTCAATGTTTTATGGAATAGAAGATATCATAGTTTTTAAAATAATTGGATAAAAATTCACAAAAATATTGTTGTTATAAAATTACCTAATAATATAATAAATTAAATTAATAGTCTCTATTGAACAACATGACATGATTTGGGCATTCATTTTCGATGATCTTATTTTTAAAATTGAATAAATTTTTATTAATATCAATTGATATTTTTTATAATGAAAATAATGAAAGCAAAACGTTATGAATAATTTACTATTTGGGACATATAGTGAGAAATGTTTTTGGGTCATATAATTTTAAGAAATTTTATAAAGGTGGATCAATCACAAATTGATGTTGATGATCGGTTGCACTGACCAAACACAATGACAATGATATTAATTTATCTTGGTTTGGATTTATTTTATCAGTGGTTTGTTTTAGGATTTATCATAATTATATAATCCAATCCCCATGTTAAATAGGAAGGGAACCAATTTACTTTGTGTAAATGAATGTGATAGAAATTCCAAAGAATATAAAAGAAGATCAATAATTTCTTATGTTATTAAATTAACCTATATTGTAGAAGGTTTTGTTATATATTGTCATGAACCAAACTAGGTACCTTAGTAGCTTAATAGATGAGCCGATCCTAACATGACCCAATGGTTATTCATGATCCCCATGGGTCAGTGACTACCATCTTGAATCATAAAATTTGTATGTGGGAACAATTTTTCACTACACATTATGGAAGTCAAATGTCAAGTTACTATTTCATACAATAGAAACTCCACTAGGAGAACCGTACAAGTGGTCAAATAGGCATAACAACCTAATGATCTATAGATAAATTACTAAAATATGAAAACCACTGAATCCCCAATCTAAAAAACACATAGAGTCAATGGATGAATTACTTGAACAACCTACAAGTTGTCTTTTACCCAAACTAAAATAAATAAATATATAATATATGAACCCCTGATGGAACATGTTGGTTTTGAACTAAAAACCCCAACAATGAACCATCTTAGATTCCATAATAGATTCCTATATTAAATTAACCAAAAAATAAATTTTATTTAAATCAAACCAGTTTGGAATCTCATAATAATAAAAATTAAAACAATTCATTCATCAAATTTAAAAACATAGAAATACATAAGCAATGTATTTACTTTTTAATTGAATGATATTTTTATAAAATAATTTACCTTTTAAAAAATATAATAATTAAACAATTCTATATAAAATAGTTCATATATAATAAAAGTCTAATAAAATAGTTTTAAATAATGGTATATATTAGTTTGAAATAAAAACAAGTAAACAATATTGTCATATTCCTAAGAAGGTACGATATATCTATGCTATAGTTACTCCACACTCATGGTGATACAGAAAATATATATATACTCTCTTACAAAACTAGTAAAAGATGACTCATCACCACCACTTAAGAGGTTTCATATAATTATTTTATGTTTTAAATGGATGTAAATATTAATTTGTTGTTCAATTAACAAACTAACTACCTATGTCAAGCTTGTTCTCTTGTAAAAAACAATGATGAGATTTTTTTAGACTTTATAAAATACATTTAACCCCATTATCCATTTAAAACATGCTTATTTCCATTAAAATCCTAAAATGGGGGTTTTAATAAAAAAACATTCATATTCATTAAGATAAAACCCTTCGGTTTCTATCAAATCTATTTTAATCAATTTTCATAAAATTTTCATTTGAAATAAATTCAAAATCCAATTTCTAAAATTAAATTAAAATATTTTATTTCACACCAATTTCAATCAATTTAAAAATAAACTATCATTTCAATGGGAATATTATTTTTCATAATATTAAAAAAATTCCAAAATTTAAATTACACAAATTTCTAAAAACAAACCCTAATTAAATAAAATTTGGGTTTTCCAATTTCATGCTAAATTATATTTTCCAAAACACCCCTATACAATTTAATTTTATTTCTCCAACAAATTAGTTATAATAAATTTAATAAATACCTAAAAAACTAAATTTAATTCAAAATATTGAAACAATATAAAAAAATTTGGGTTATTAATAATTAGGCATCATAAAATAGCCACGTATCTTGGGATTGAGAAATCTTGAATCATAAATTCATAAATTAAGAACTCCAATATAGAATGATGATAACAATCATATATGAATTAAACTGATGTTTATAACCAAAAAAGTGAGTAATATATCTACTAATAAACACAAGGATCCATGGAACCCAATAGTATAGAAGAGAAGACATGGGAGATTTGAGATCAGGATGAGGAAAAAAACTGAGAAATGATAGGTGGGTGTTCTTCATGCTCCAGATCACATTCAAGAAGGATCTATGGGGGAAAATACTTATTGGGAGATATAAGGATGGGAGAAACCAATTGTTTTTAGATTTTTTTTTCTAGGGGCCTAAAAAAGGAGTTTTTGAAATTTTATTAAAAAATATGATCCCTTAATATCTCATTAATGTCGTTTATTAGGAAAATTCCCACATTTTAAACATATCATGCGTAGTTCATGGGCATATTATAAATGGGATTCATAGTTTATTCAAAAAGGTAACATGGTTTACAAAACATTCTAAAATCCATGTGGAAGCTCACTATCTAGTTTTCTTGTTTTCTATAGCTTATTGAATGGTTCGGGAAAACTATGTGCTAGTTATACACTAGCCCAATACTTCTAAAAAACTCAAATGTTCACCCAATTTTACCCCAAAAGAAAACCAACCAAATAATTAAATGAAAGATAGTTTTTTTAATACATGAAAATAGTAATTATATGTTATAAGCTCCCTAACCTATAATCATTTAGTCCCCGAGAAATATTTTGAAGAAGCTTCTATTCAAAAAAATCAGGCCACTTTTATCTCTTTAGTGCCTCCCAGTCCCATGTCATATGATTATCAGAACATTGAACTTGAACCAAAGGTTTAATACTCACATTATGTTATATGGTTTTATAATGGAATAACCTAAATGGTCGTTTAGTAAGAGATAAATCAGGTTCAACTTCTAGATCACCCTAGTTTATAACATTAAATAGATCAGATATATACTTTCATAGATGTGACACATAGAACGTGCTCTTTATTTATTTTAGCTATAGGGGAATTTCTAAACAATATGGAAATTTCACAAACTTATAACTATCCTCAATTGGTCCAATAAAATCATGAGCAAGATTATTTTTCCTCTCAATACGTCGATGTCAAAACTTAAGTGAAATGTTCATACACGTATGTTAAAAAACTAATAATTACAAATGTATCCATAGATGATCAACATAAGACGTATTTCATCTATTTGATGTCACCATACATTAATTAATAAACTAAATATTTTATGTTGTCTATTGGAATAAGATTAGTCCAATAAAATAACACTCACCGAAATATGACCAATAGAACTGAGATTCAAAGAAATGTATATACAAGGCATCAGAATAATCCATTCAGACCAACAAATGGAGAATTGTTTTTTAAGAATACTCACATTTCCCCATGAGATCACCCCAGATCTCCATCAAACACAGTAAAAAATAACCGATTATATCATTAAGAATATGAAAATCATTATATTTTCATCTATCCTACTATGGATGGTATATCATACTCAATCAGACATGTGATCCCGGTGCCTTTGGAAGGCCTCTCCAAAATACATAAGTGAACCAAGCATCCCTATCATAAACTATTATAGAAGGAACACTCTGAATTAAAAAATTTACATATATATTTTTAAATGTTTCTCAACATTGATTATATTAAATATGGGTATAAAGTGTGCTAACATAGTCCGCCTATGGATCACAACCCATATCCCATTATTAATTCCCTCTGTATGTTGTAACCCAACAACAATGTAAATAATGATTTCCACCAACATCCTTGTTGGGACTTGATGTAGATAAAAACACACAAAGGTTTCAATTTCTCAGCCTTGACATGTTTGAATGTTAAAAAAATGTGTTACAAAGAAAATAATTCCCTCTATCATTACCAGCTACCGGGACTACCTCTGCATGTCCTAGATATTTCTTTTGGTTCTTGTAAACATTACCCACAAGGAACTATATAAATTCAAAATAACATCTTTTCTTACCAATTATGGTAGTAAAAAATGGTTCAAAAATAATTTTAGTGCCTTCTTGGAGAAAACCCAATCATGAAAGGTCTTCCCACCATTAAGAAAGTCTATTCTTGTATAGAACTCAACATCACCATGTTTTTTCTGAAAAATCAACTAATGAAGACTGAATGTCAACTGATCCTTATAAAGGGAAACGTCATCCACTGATTGTTAGACTCTAATATGAATCTATGCAATGAGATCCATCATATTCCAATATTCTGATGATTCTTTCACTTCCATGGTCAAAATTTCATAGAATAAATAATCTAAAATAACATTCCCCTTCAATAGGGTATAAAAATATCAATCTCAAAGGATTTAAGGTATTCCACCAAACTCCACTTGTGGATATTCAAATACATTGGAGGCAATATATACCATAAGCTCTAATTATATGAAAACACAGTAAAACATTCTCCATAAAGGTAATACCACAAAATATATAGTGTTTGAATCACATATGAAAGTTCAAGGACATTAGAAAGACAATTCTACTCATGTTTCCTTAGATAATGAGATTCATAATGAACAAAATGAATTATCTATATCTGACCCTATACCAACCCTAAAACTAATGCATCCTAGAAAACAATATAGCCCCAAAGATCATTTAGAAGTGTCAACATTTTAATATTAATAAAAAGATGATTCCACTATACAAAGGAATTTGGAATTTTCTCATAAAATCTAAACATTAATTCCAATAGAGTTAGGAAGGTCATTAGATAATCATTTATTTAGTTCTCCTAAACAAACCAGGGATAATACTAAGCTAATAACAAGATTCACCAAATCTTAAAAATTATTTATGGTTATTCCCATCTCACAAAATCCTTAAAATTCTTAGACTGAAATGATATGACATGTTTTGGTAGAAAATAGTCGTAGAAAATATCTTTTGGAATCTAGAAGTAAATTTATGGAATAGTAGAATAGAGTTGATGATTTCTTAACAAAAAAAAAACAATTGTTCTTAGATGATATATATGATCCTCCTAAGACATAGAGTAAAAAATGATTTCATATACAAAAAAATGAACTGAATGAATCAATACAATCATGAAAAACCCTATTCATAATTCCATTAAAACTACATGAGTATTGGTTAGACCCAACATAATTAAACCATACTCATAATGGACAAAAATAAACTAATAAGTGGTTTTTGAAATGATAGATTTTGTTATCCTCAAATTATGGAAACCAAAGTGAAGATCAATCAATGAGACCCACTTAACCCCTTTCAACTGATAAAATGAATCCTCAACAAATGGAAACATGTCCTTTTCATTATGATAGCTTCATTTAGAAGTTTTTAATGAAATCATAGGTGAATTCAACCATTATTCTTCTTAGTAATAGGATCTAATTCCACCCATTGTGACATGGTCGAGAAAATCAATTATTTCTCTAAAATATCATCCAACAGAGACATCAAATAATTTATTTCATAAAGCGCCCGTATTTTTTGAATGGGTAGAAATTGGATGATTATGTAGAATTATGTTAATAGAATACTTAACCACTATTATCGAGGGGAAACTGAAAAATAATGAAGGAAGAAAATGTGTAAAAATGACAATGACTTGTGGGAGTTCATTTTCTAATTATTATTACTCCATAAAAGGAAAATATAGATATTACATTCCCCAATTCGTTATAATATATTTTCTTTCCACTCAAACTTGGCTCACATTCTCCTTGAATGACATAGGAAATACCATAGGGTGTATTTAAGGTGTCCCATCAAACATAAAAAACAATCATGGATTTGTTTAAAACAATCCAATCTATTCAAAAATAAATAAAATCTTGAGGTTTCATATAGAGAACTATAAAACTATATGAATGATAAAAAACTGATTGATTGAAAACATAAATAGGGATATGTATTCCCTACTCACTCTTTATTCCAAGGGGTGTACTGATATCCATTATACAGGATAAAAAGGTCAATATGAAGATTATTCAGATTAATAAAATGGGTTGAAAAAATTAATAACGTATACATTTATCAAATAAAACTGTCACTAATGAAGAATTTATATTAGTAATACCTCTATAATTTATTGGACCCATATCCAATTTTTCTGGAGAATGTTCCTATACATGATGAACCTTTTTTTTAGATTTTTGTTCTTGGAACACTTTTACATGTTGATAATATTATTGAACTATATATTTATAAGGTTATTATGATCATGATCAATAACTCTGAGTGGAATAATAATGATATAACATCTTCATATTAAATGGGAATCTGCCAGAGCCACAGTTCTTAGATTCCTTAGTGAAAAATCTATTTTAATGTCCAGATAACCACAATGGTAAAAAACTAAATGACATATACTAGGAACTGTTGTAGGTAGTGAATAACCTTACTAATAAGATAACCATGAGAATCATCAATATTACTCATTCCCTTAGAGGAATGAACACTACCATAAAGATAGAAATAATCTATCGAGAACCCTCACATGCAAGCTGGAGATGTCTTGATTATCAAAACTCAATCTATTACCTTAGCATATAAATGTTTTGTTTACATTAAAACATGTCAAAATATTTCATGAAGAAGTCCCAAAATGATCCTTAGAGCCTTAATATTCTCGTTCGATTCTCTCTAAATTGAAAAATTAATTTTTTTAGAAATATGGTTTATATTCTCTGTTAATATCCTTTCAGCATTCTAATATTTGAAAAAAATCATATAAATGGCTAATATTATCGACTCTAGGGAGAAATGGTCAGTGAAATTATATTTGAATTGTTTCCAATATAAGCCATCACATTACATTAATTTCTCCATAATGTTACAACATCTCTTTCTCTATCTATTCATCCAAAGGTAGCACAATTCACTTTGATCTTGTTAGTGTCTCCAAGTTCCCAGACAAGCACTCCAAACATATCAACCATTCCACAACCTCTTGTGGATCAAATGATCCTTTAAACACTTCTGGATTATAGAGAAAAAATATTTATAACATTTATTTAGAGTCTCTTCAATGTTCTACCATTGGATATAAATTGAGAAATAGAGGTTGAATCTATCCCAGAGCATGAGCTATGCACACAATCACCTCCACAATGTCTGGGAATACTAGAGGATTTGCTCGCAAATTTTTATTAGTAGATTACTGCTAGATATAATTATCACACATTATTGGAGGAATCATATTACACAACATTTGTAGAAAATAAAAATGACAATATATTAAAACTAAAATTGATGAAGAAGGGATAATTAATCCCAATAGATAAAAAATCATGATTTGGATTTCAACCTATCCAAATGAAATAATGGATAATATTTGAACTAATCCACATGAAATATTTCTGAAACCACCCCTAGTGACATAAGGATCATAGGAAAAATATCTAAATTGACACTTAATCGCATCTACCTCTTATCTCTAGATAAGATTCAAAAAATACAAACTGAATACATCTAATGACCCGAAAATCCCATGTATTTTTCTAATACATGGGATTTTTTACGAGTCTGCGAAAATTTATGGCTCTTGATTCCGAGCCTTGGTGTTCTCATAATCAATTTCTGATGTTTTTGTTTGGGTATATTCCGTAAATGTATGAGCGGGTTTTTATAACTCTTGAACTAGTGCTCGAAATTAAAATCAGAGGGCACCGTTGAACTCGCAGTGCCATTATTTTCTTAGGGAGGCTTTCACTTCGACGACTGTGAGTCGAGAAAAGAAGTAAATTTTTTTTATTTTCTTGAAAAAATTATTAAAAAAATAAAGTTTGCAACACTTTATTTTATTTGATCCTCCATGTAAGTGTTTGGTGGTTAAAAACTCCACTTGGAAGATGGAGGTGTGGTCACCAAACCTTAACCTCCCATGAGAGGTTATGGTGGTGGGTCCCACCCGAACTCAACCTCCCATGTGGGGATAAAGTAGAGGGGACCACACAGGGCTTAACCCCCTATTAATGGGAGGAGACGAAATCCTCTCAACTCCAATCATTAATGAGGGGTAGCCTCTTGACCTCCCAATTAATTAATAGATCCAACTCATAGTTTATTATGCCAAATTAAACAAATTAATTAAATGAGATATCTCATTTAATTAAACACCACTATTTAAATTTTAATCTAAATAATCTAAAATAAAAGAAAATTTTTTACTTGGAGGGGCTCGCTTCTTATTTGTTGGAAAAAGAGTATTAGAGGGTCATTGGGAGAAATATCCCAACGAAGAACCATTCTCCCAAAAAAAATTACGACAACGATCCTCCACCGACTTCTTTCTTAGAATTCTTTCCCAGACACCTAATGATGTGAAGTGTCTTCCATAACCACTGTGTGAATTTGGGAGTGGAAGAGTGTGTCGGACGAGATGAGTGACAAATCCGTCTTATTTCCATGACATCACCAACAACGACCGATAATCAAAAGAAAGGGGGATTACTTTGAGTAGTATAACTATAGTTTCTTAATCATCGTTTGAATGGAAACAATAGAGAGGTTTGTAAGAAATTGTTGTTTATCTTTATCCTTTGATGAACCAATAGCTATCAACTCTAAATGCGGAGGGTGCATGCCAAACTAACATTTCCCGAATCACTCCGCCGATCTTTTGTTATGTTTATTCAGAATGGTGATGAAGTGATGGCAATGAAGGTGGCAACGACAATGTTTGTGCTACCAGCGGCCTCCACAAATCGCACTGCCCTCGCGGCACACTGATGCTCCCGGCCGAACATCGTCAGCCTGTGCTGGCCCGAGCCGCACCGAATTGGAAAGTCGGCCTGTCTGTGGCCTCCCAGTGCCCCACCCACTCCCTGTGCAGCCTCCAGACACCCTACCCACACCCCGTGTGGCCTCCTGCACGCCCTGCTAAGTGCCTCACCGACCTGACCGACGCCTTGCCGGCTAGCCTGGCACCCCATATGGACTGTTCGTGCCCTTTCCGGCTCCCCACTATCATGCCCACGCCCCGTGCATCCACCCAGCGCCCTGCTGGTGCCCTTCGGACCAAGAAGGCTAAGATGCCGTGTTGCGCGCCTATCGTCATTACCGAACCGACCCCGACCTCTGGGTCGAGCGGCCTACGCGACGACCTCCAGGCCGAACCGCCCCCTTAGTCCACTGGGGCGAGCCCAATAATCCATGCTGAACCTATAGGGATAACCTACCCAACAGTCGGGGTCAGACCTAGTGGGTCAGACTAGGTCAACCCAGAATGGGTTGGCTCAGTATGAGTTGGGCCGAGTCGGTCCGATGTGTTTGGAGTAGGCCCATGCCCATTACCAACCGCCTTTACTTCCTTGGCCATGTCTTTTGCACCAGACGTCCATTTGATGAACCATATGTGGCACTGGTATTCTTGGAGCTCGACGGTCCCTTTGAGAATACCCCACTGGAGTTCAGGGTAATGTTGAGATTCGATCAGGTTGGATCGTACATGAATCCAACCGGTCCCCCGTGACTATTAAGCTTATAACTCATAGACCAGGCATCTGATTGACCCGCTGTCTATTGTGTTGAGAACATTATGATGATGCGGACCCTTGAGATACTTCTAAATGAGACTTTGTGACAGTTGGAGTATCGAGTTGTAGCTCATGGAGTGGACCCTCTGGAAGACGAGTGAGTGGAGTACAGAGACCTAGTAACTGGCTGAGACCTAATGACTGCATGGCTGATTCGACTCGGAGTGATTATACTAGCCCAATGGTGAGTGCCTGGTAGTTTGAGACAAACCCACAATAGAGGAGTTCCTGGTAGTTGGTGGCATTCTCGCAGTTCTCGATAGGTGGATTACCTTTGCAGGCTATTAGGGGAAGCACCTGGTAGTTTTTGGCACACACACAGTGGGGAGAATCACGGTGTGAGTGCGGAAGACCCACTGTACTCAACAGGATGAGTACCTGAGAAGACCAAGGTTATTTGGAAGCACCTGGTAGTTGGCAACAAGCCCAGTTTACTCAATAGAGTAGGGGTCCTCTTGTAGTCGTGGTTTTGACAATGTGAATTAAAATCCTGGTTGAGCTGAGTCAATAACTTTTGTGTTTACCACGTGAATGAGATGGATTACTTGATAACCTAGGTATATGTATGGTAATATACCTAAGTGGGGTTATCTGTTGATTTCATTTTTTTGTTTCATACTTTTTAAATTTTGTGAGACCTTTATGGTCTCGAGGTCCCTACTGAGTATCGTTATACACACCCCTATACAGGCTATGCCTTCACCTCATTGTGTTGGATGTAGATGAAAGACAACGCTGACCGAGGAAGAGTGTATGAGGACTAGACGGTACCCAAAGGTGGAAGACACAGCGTGATAGTACAAGGAGGAGACGAATGGATGTGGAGTACTGTGGAGGCTATATTTACCTACCCTTTAGGTAATATTTCATGGAGGATGATTCTATAGCTGTTTCAACGTTCTTCTGATGCACTTGTTTCCTGGTACATTTTAGTTGGTCTTGTATTTCCAACACCTTTACATTTCTGCACTTCTTTTGTTTACAGTTTTTCTTATTTTATTGCTTCCAACAACTCTATTGTGTGTTATTATAATTTTTAAACGCAATTACTTCAGATTTTTAGGGATTTATGCCTTTGATGCTAGCCTCCATCCCTTGGCCTATGGAAGGAGGGCATGGGGTAGTCATGGCACGGGGCCCGGGGGACGAGCCGTGACAAATTGGTATCAAAGGATGTGAGCTCTACCAAAGAACGTAGGACCCCGATATTTAATTTATATGAATCAATAATGTTAAGGGTACCAAGTGTGGTTTTCATTTCATGGAGTCCAGTGTTGGTGCAGCGGCCAATGTATCCATACACCAGGGAACCGACGTCTGATTTCCAGCTCAGTGCATGAAAACACAGATTGCGTGTGTGTTTTCAAAGGTTTTCTTTTAATCAGCTAAACCAGGTCAGCTCACCAGGTATAATCATTTGACCGTGTACCATTAGTTTTTTCAGTATGCCTCCCTCTAGAAAACCGGCTAGAGCCTCTAGAGTTGTACACACAGATAGCCCACCAAGCGATGAGGCCTTAGTGTAGGACCATCTTCTAGAAGAAGCACAATTGAAGGTACCGATGGTACCACTTCCTGTTGGGCCACCAATTCCACAAGCCCTAGCAGTATATGATGCACATTGCGTGAGCACGTTGCATGAGTTCTAGCACAAGAGGCTACCCAGGTTTAGTGGAGAGATGGACCCACTGGCTGCTGAGGATTGGATAGAGGCTATGGTGAGAGTCTTCAAACGGTTAGGGACACTAGCCGACTTCATAGTGATCCTTGCCGCGAGTCTCATACATGAATCATCAGGCATATGGTGGAGCCTGATTCTACAGGTACATGATGAGGTGAGACTACTCTGGTTAGGCTTTGAGAGCCTATTTTATGCAGAGTTTTTCCAAGCCACCCTACAAGTGGTGCGTATACAGGAGCTACTGCATCTACAGTAGGGTAGCATGACTATAGCTCCGTACTCATTGAGGTTTACAGACCTCTCAGGATACTCCACCGATATGGTATGAGACCCATTATTTAGGTCTGAGACCTTCAACTAGGGACTCGGGCAAGATATTTGGGCTTCGAAGATATCCCTCAGCATCTCGAGGCATGCGGGGGTGTTGGAGTGAGCCCTCTTAGTGGAGGGTTTCCTTGCATAGCAGTCTCTAGTAATGAGACACACCACTAGTTGACATGCAATGGAGTCTTCTACAGCTTGCTGTAGACAATTGTTGTAGAGGTCCAAGAGGACCAGACCTACCAGTGGACGACCGCACGACTCATAATCGGTTGTGCGGGGCACCAGAGTGGAGAGAGAGCCAGTCATAACAGGAGCGGACAATGTTAGTCATACGGTGGGCATGGTCACATTGCTCGTGACTATCTGACCCTCCATTCAGATGATCAACAGATGGTTGATAGACCACATGGGTATAGACAAAGATTTGATCGAGGCGGTCCACAGGGAGCTGGCAGATGTTTTAGTGGAGCTGGTCGTGCAGTAGGCGGTGGGCGATGTTTCTAGGTGTTACTACAACCACCGTCAGGAGGTCAACCCCAACTGTAGGGAGTAGGTGGATAGGGGAGAGCTCAGATTCTGGCAGCTGAGGCGTATGATCATGGTTCTCTGTAGATGATTCGAGGTACGATCTTTGTCTACTTCACCATATATATATAGTTATTATACACACAGGTTCCATTCACTCTTTCATTGCCACTTCCCTCGTTCGGAGTTCAGATATTCCAATGGAGCTATTGGCTCGATCCTTACAGCTAGAGACTTCTACAGGAGTAGACTCGACGATTACGCACTAGTTCCAGTAATGTGGGATTACTCTGGGAGGTGAGAGCTTCAGCTGGTATCTCTTCATAGTGGCATCGAGGCCTTATGACGTCATCTTATGTATGGACTGGTTATCTATAGTCCATGATCAGATCGACTATATTAAGTGCAAAGTGTGGTGTGTCCACACGAATGGGACCAGGTTCTCCTTCACTGGAGATAAGGCAGCCTTTGCAGTGTATGACCTACTAACTCGGAGGAGGGTGAAACCGATAACTCATTAGTTGGACTACCTTACCCTTGGAGCAGTTGATGTGGAGAGTCCGAGATATCCTGTACTGGTGGACCAGTACACGGATGTTTTCCAAGACGACGTTCTAGGACTACCACCTTGAAGAGAGGTGGACATATACATTGACCTAAACCTGGGATGGAAACGATATCTAATCCAGCATATAGGATGTCTCCCGCTGAGCTTCATGAGCTACAGGTAAAGCTGGAGGACTTATAGGAGAAGAGATTCATCTGGACCAGTGATTCTCCCTAGGCATCCTCGATTCTGTATTCCTAGATGTCAGAAGTGAGCTTGAGGTTCTGTGTCGACTACCGTCACCAAATCCAGGTGACCGTGAGGAAAATGTTCCAACTCTCGAGGATTGACGACATCTTTGATCCGTTGAAGGGACTACATTAGTTCTTGAAGATAGACCTCAGATCAGGCTATCACCAACTTAGAGTTTGATATTAGGATGTGTAAAAGACTGACTTCAGATGTCGGTACGACCACTAAGTGTTCTTGGTTATGCCTTTCATCATAACTAATGATCCAACAATGTTCATGGGACTAATGAGATTGATCTTCCGACCATACCTCGATCACTTTTTCATAGTATTCATCAACAAAATTCTGATCTACTCGACTACTGAGGAGGATCATGGATACCATTTGCGGGTAGTTCTGGACACACACCAAGAGAACCATTTTTTTTGGTAAACTCTCGATGTGCATGTTATGGATCCGAGAGGTTCTCTTTCTGGGTCATGTAATCTTGGAGGGTGGAGTTTCAGTAGATCCAGTGAAGATTGACATGGTACATCCTTGGGATCCACCCATGAGTGTGACAGAAGTGCGGAGTTTCCTGGGTTGGGCTGGTTACTACCGGAGGTTCATACCAGAATTTTCCAGAGTTTCAGCACATCTATCATACATGACGAAGAAGGGGAAACCTTTTGTGTGGTCGGAGAGAAGCTAGGAAAGCGTTCAGAAGATGAGGCAGAGGCTGTCTACTGTCCCCATCTTGAGACTTCCAGAAGAAGGAATATGGTACGTGGTTTACTGTGATGCATCAGGTACCGGACTTGGGTGTGTCCTGATGCAGGAGCGAGCAATGATTGCTTATGGTTCTCATCAGTTGAGACAACCTGAGCAGAACTATGCTACCCATGACCTGGAGTTAGCAATAGTGGTCTTTGCCTTGAAAAAGTGGCGACACAATTTGAGGGGAGAGTGTTTTACTGTGTACTATGATCATAAGAATCTCAGGTATATCTTCTATTAGAAGGATCTGAACTTGAGACAGTGGGGATGTCTTGAGTTATTCCATGACCATGACTTTGAGATAGTCTATAATCCAATAAAGGGGAACAATGTAGCTGATGCACTCAATTGGAGATCTGGTATACAGCAGCTAGGGGAGGAGACAAAGCATCTTTCTTACTTACAGTTATCCTTTTTGGATACAGATGGATCAGCCTTTATTCAGTCTCTTACAGTTAGTCCCACACTTCTTCAGTGAGTCAGGGAGGCGCAATGAGGAGATGCTGACTGTGAGGCCTGACGTGCTCAGATATCCAAAGGGCAGGCACCTGATGGATTTTCTGAAGGTGGGGAGCACGTCATCCTCTTCAGAGGATATACCTTGGTACCCTTAGAAATTTTTGAGTAAGTGTTGAGGGAGTTCCACAATTCCCCTCTAGCGATACATCCAGGAGTGGTGTAGATGTACCAGGACCTTCGATGACAGCACCCGTGGCCTGGTATGAAGAAGGTAGTAGAAGAGTTTTTCTCTTGGCGCCTTATATGTCAGCAAGTGAATGCAGAGCACCAGGTACCAACAGGCTTGGTCCACCCTTTAGAGGTACCATAGTGGAGGTGGGATGGGATATCCATAGACTTATTTAAGGGTCTTCCATGTATATCTAGGGGACATGACTCAATTTGGGTGATTGTTGACCGACTCACCAAGTCGTCCCACTACCGAACGATTTGAGAGAGGGGCTTAGTAGAGAGCATGGGATGCCTCTATGTGCAGAAGATTATGAGGATACATGGAGAACCATCATCTATTTTCTGCGATCGTGATGCACACTTTACGTCCCAGCTATGTAAGGGGTTTTAGGAGGCTTTCGGGACAGAGCATTGTCTGAGCACTACCTTCCATCCTCAGACAGATGGACAGACCGAGCGGACCATTCAGACCATTGAGGACATGCTACGTGCTTGTGTTCTCGAATTTGGTCACAACTAGGAGGATCACATACCATTTGTAGACTTTTCATACAACAATAACAATCACTCCACCATCGGGATGGCACCTTTTGAGGCCTTGAATTTTCGACCTTGAAGATCACCATTGTTCTAGACAGACCAGGGGAGTTAGCACTAATGGGACCCAAGATGGTACATGCTACCACAATGAAGGTGCAGATCATCCAGCAGAGGATGAAGACTTCACAGAGCATGCAGAATTCGTATGATGACAGGATATAGAGGCCTCTGGAGTTCGAGGATGGTGACCACATCTTTCTACAGGTTTCAACTTGACGAGGCCTATGATGATTTTGTGGAGGCGGTATGTTAGCTCTGAGATTCATCGGACCTTTTTAGGTCCTTAGCAGATTTGGCGAGGTGGATTACCACTTAGCTCTTTCACCTCAGTTGCACTGGGTGCACGACATCTTCCTCATATCTTAGCTGAGGTGATATGTGCATGACCCTACTCAAATCATCGACCATGGAAAGCTGGAAATCAATGATGGAGAGACTTTCACGGAGGTTCTAGTGGATATTGAGGATCGATAGAAGCGAGTCCTACCTGGTTGGTCGATACTTCTGGTGCACGTTCACTGGTAGCACACGAACCTCCAAGAGAGCACATGAGAGAGGGAGGCCCATATACGTGCTCTATACCCCAATTTGTTCCCATTGTTTGAGTGGTAGCTTACGGGGAAGTAAAGACATGAGGTGGTAAGAATGTAAAGACCTAGAAATCCTGTGGAATTTTTTTTAATACATGGAAATTTTTACAAGTCCATGATAATTTACGGCAAAAGATTCCGAGGCTCTGTGTCCCCAGAATCAATTTCTAATGTTTTTGTTCAGGTATGTTCATTAAATGTACGTGCGGATTTTTATAACTTTTGAACCGGTTCTTAGAATTGAAATGTGAAGGCACAGTTGAACTCATAGCACTGGTATTCTCTTAAGGAGACTTTCACTTCGATGACAGTGAGTTGATAATATAAGTTAATTTTTTGGGGGTTTTTTGAAAAAATTATAAAATGATGTGTGCAACACTTTATTTTATTTGAGCCACCAAGTAAGTAGTGGGTGGTTAAAACCTACACTTGGTAGTTGGAGGTGGGGCCACCACACCTTAACCTTCCATGAGAGGTTATGGCGGTGGCGCCCAACCGAACTCGACCTCCCATGTGAGGATAAATGGGATGGGGACCACATAGGACTTAACCCCCCTATTAATGGGAGGGGAGGAAAACCTCCCAACTCCCCTCATTAATGAGGGGGGATCCTCTAGACCTCCCCATTAGATAATGGTGCCAACACATAGTTTTTTATGCCAACTTCACCTCATTATTTAAATGGGTCATCTCATTTAATTAAAAAAATCTATTTGAATTTTATACTTATTAATTTAAAATAAAATAGAATCTTTTATTGGGATGGGATAACATCATATTTGTTGGCAAAGGAGGATTAGAGTATCATTGGGAGAAAAATCCCAATGAAGAATCATTCTCCCAACGAAGAACGCTTGCAATGATCATCTATATACTTCTTCCTAAGACTTCTTTCCAGGACACCTACCGACGTGAACCGTCTTCCCAAACCATCATGCGTATTCAGGAGTGGAAGAGTGCGGCGAACGCGATGAGCGACATCTCTATCTTCATTCCGTGACATAACCATCAACGAAAAATAATCAAAATCTAGTGTGTTTAATTTGAGTACTATAACATTCTTTTCCTCATCTTCGTTTGAAAGGAAATGATTTGAAGGTTTGTATGAAATTGTTGTTCATCATTCTCCATGGATGAAGTAATTTCTATCACCTCTAAATACAGAGGGTGTGGTCCAACTAACATGGTCTGACTCCCAACACCAACCTTTTGTGATGTTTCTTTGGCATGGTGATGTGGTGATGATGATGTTTCCAGCAATGACAAAGGCTGTGCTACTCGTGGCATCCGTGAATCACATCTCCCCACGACACACCGATGCTCCCGGTCGAACACCGTCGGCCCGAGCCGTGCCGAACTGGCCAGCACGACCTGGATGCAGGCTCCCGTGTGCCCATCCAGCCTACCCTCATCCGAATGCACCCGGTGTGGCCCCCTGGTACCATTATCCTACCCCACACGGCGTCCTGGTGCCCTACCTACGCCCCACACGGCCTCCCTCTCGCCCTGCCCGGTGCCCTACCAGCCTGCCGGGCGCCCTGTCGGCCTGCCCCGCTCCCCAAGCGGCATTCCCGCACCTTGCCCGACGCCCTGCAGCCTACCCCACACCCTGCGGGTCATGCCTGCACCCTGACCGACACCACGTGGGCTTTCTCGTGCCCCGTGTAGCCTCCCGACACCCTGCTGAGCACTAGGGCCAAGCTGTCAAGCCGCGCCACTCGCAGCGCTTGCAGAACCGTCCCCAAACTCTTGCCAAACCTAGTGGGATGACCTACCCAACGGGCCAGGTAAGAACTAGAGTGCCTGACTGGGTCGACCCAGACCGGGGCGGCCTAGTCTGGGTTGGGCCGAGTCAATCCGACCGGGTTATAGTGGGCCCATGCCCATTATTGACCCCCTTTATTTCTTTGGCCATGTCTTTGGCACCATATGCACGTTTGACGAACTGTTAACGACGCTAGTATTATTTTAACTTGACGGTCTCTTTGATTATACCCCATTTGTGTTTGTGTTAATATTGAGATTCAGTTAGGATGGATCGTACAGGAATCCAACCAGGCCCCCGAGACTAAAAGGCTTATAACTCACAGACTAGGCATCCAATTGACGCACCACCTATTGCGTTGAAACCCCTATGACATGGAAGAACATTAAGAAACATCTACATGGGAATTCGTGATAGTTAGAGTATAGATCAGTAACTTGTGTATCAAACCCTCCCGGAGATGAGCAAGCAGATTACGGGGACCTAGTAGCTGCCTAAGACCTCGCGACTACTTTACTGATTCGACTCGGAGTGATTCGACTATCCTAGTGGGGAGCGCCTGGTATTTATCAGCAGACCAATGGTGTAGGAGTTCCTAGTAGTTGGAAGGAGACCCGCGGTACTCAGCAGGAGTACCACTTCATGCTATTAGGGGAAGCGCCTGAAAGTGGGCAGCAGACCCACAGTGGGGAGCGCCTCTGTCTGAGCACATCAAACCCACAGTAATCGACATGAGTAGTACCTCATTAGTCCAAGGTTAGTGGGAAGCACTTGGTAGTTGGTGGCATGCCCACTGTACTCGACAAAGGAGGAGTTCCTCAGCAGCCGTGGTTTCGACAATGTGAATTAAAATCCCAGTTTTGCTGAGTTAATAACTTTTGTGTTTACCTCATTATTGAGATGTATTTCTTAAAAACATAGGTATATGTATGGGAATATGTCTAAGTGGGGTTATCTATTGATTTAATTAATTGTGGTTTATCCTTGTTTTATTTTGTGAGACATTGAGGGTCTCGTGGTCTCCACTGAGTATCGTTATACTCACCCCTACACGGGCTATACCCGCACCTTGTTGTCTTGGATGCTGAAGACGGATAACATTGACCAAGGATGAGTGTATGAGGACTGGATGATACCCAAAGTTGGACCACACAACGTGATGGTACAGAGAAGAGATGGATAGACGTGGAGTGCTGTGGAGGCTATTTGTACGTAACCTTTAGGTTGGATTTCACATTGGACGATCCATCAGCTGTTTCACCTTTCTTCTGTTGCACTTGCTTCCTTGTACTTTACAGTTGGGCTTGTATTTCAGGCCCCTTTACTTTTCTACACTTCTTTTGTATATAGTTTTACTTTGTGTATTTCTTACAGCTACTCTTTTGTGTGGGATTATAATTTTTAATGGCAATGCCTTCCCAATTTTAGGGATTTACACCTTTGGTGCTAGTCACCAGCCCCTGACCTATGGAAGGTGGGCATGGGGTAGTCAAGGTACGGGCCCGAGTGGATAGTTCGTGACAATACAAACCAAGATGATGAACCTTAAATTGATTCCACTTATTCATGAACTATCCCAGGTTCCATGGTATCATGATAACTAAACAAGTCCAGACATAGCCTGAATGTCATCTTTGATCCCCACAGGTCTATGACTATCACATAGCATCCCATAAAATGAATGTTGGAATGAATTTTTCTCAAACATTGTGGATGTAAAAGAAGAAAGCATATAACGATTAAAAGAGAATCTATATAAGGATAACTATACCAAAATATATATTAGTGTAATTGAACAATGGGCTAAAAATACCTAAATAGAAAAACTACAGAAGCCTCATGTGATGCCCCTAAAAAATCAATATATCCACACATATAACCACCTAATAGAGGTTCTTTATCCCAACACAAACATAGAATTATATAATATACCCACACCTGAAGGTAAAATAAGGGTGTGATCTTGAAATTCTAGTAGGATCTTACCAAGGATTCCATAATAGAATCCATTATTAATTTAACCCAAAAAATAATTCTAATTTAAAAAAAATTGTATTTCATAGGCATAAGTAAAATCAATAATGTTTTAAATTCCAAAATATGGAAATAATTTTTGAAAAGGGATTAATTTTATTTTAATTGAAATATGTTTATGAAAATGGGACTTTTGAAAAATTTCTTGAATAAACACTATTATATAAAACAATTTATATAAATAAATAACTAATGTAAAACATTTTAAAACAATAGAATATATTAAATTGAAATACAAACCAATGAGAAACATTATCAAAAGTCTAATAAGGTATGATATTTAAAGGTTATAGGGACTCCACACTTAATGTGATAAGAAAAATATGATAATACATACCCTTGAAACATATCAAAGAAGACTCATCACAATACTCTAATGGATGTGATGTGATGATATAATGCTTTAGAATGTTTCAAATCATAGTATATTTTCCAAATAACACACATAAATCCTTTTTCATGAATGTTCTATAGTTCAAAACAATAATGAAAGTTTTTTCTAGGATCAATTAAAAAATATTTTATCCCATTCACAATTTCAAATATACCAAATTATTTTAAATAACCAAAATGGGTTTTATATAAAAAACATGGGCTTTCACAAAGATAATACCCGATGGTTTCTACCAAATCCACATTAAGATATTTTAACGAAATATGGATTTCAAATAAATTCATATTAAAATTTGTCCTAATTAATTAAAAAATATAATATCTAAAAAATTATAGCAATTTCAAAATATTCCCCCAATAAAATAGTTTTTTATGTAAAAATATTCCATCAAATCCACAATTTATCTTAAGAAATTTAAATTTAAAAAAAAATTCCAAAAATAGTCAATATTTTAATTGATTTTGTGGTTTTTTAATTTGATGCCAAATACCATTTTTCATAAAAACCAAAATTCAATGGAATCTGGTTTTTTCAACAAAACAATTGAAATACATTGATTCAAAACTGTCCAATTAAATTTAATTTATAATAGATGGTATTAAAAAAATTAATCTAGGTTTAAAAAATATGGGCATAATAATGGACCCACCAACCACATGATTAACTAATCTCGAATCAGAAATTCAAAAAGGGAAAACTCCATCAGAGAATTTGAAAAAAGAAGGATCTATAAATCATCCCCATATATATATCCAAAAAAGTGGTAATTGGATGCAAAAAATCATCATGGGGATCTATTAAACCCTATATAATATAATTGAGAACATTTGATAATGCATTCAGGATGTATAAAAAATCAATAGAAGACATGAGGGTGTTCCTCAAGATTCAGATCACTTTAGGGGGGGATTTTAAGAGCTAAATTTCCTTATTGGGAGCTTTAAGAAAGCGAGAAACTGATTTTGGTTTTTACTAGTCTGTCGCGGGCCCGGAAGAGGGGTTAATAAAATTAAAAAAAATTGGATTTGCATAAAATATAATCTACAGGGTTTTATTTGAAAATGTGAAATTTTTAGAAAAATTAAGCACAATCCATCCACTAGTTATAAAAAGGCCTCACATTTCATACAAATATGGTGAACAATTTATCAACATTGTGAAATACATTATAAATCCCACTATCTGGTTTCCCAGTACTCTCTAGAATGGCGTATGGTGAAGGAAATCAATAACCAACCATGAAGTATCCATATACAAGCAGAAAACTTCCACCAAATTTAGAATTTCACCAGATTCAACCACATACCAAACCCCAGGAAAATAAGACATAAAATAAGTAATAAATATATGTGTAAATAGTAATGACATGTTACATATAGTGACACATCAATGAAAGGAAATTTATTACTTCTATTTATACCTAATATATTCGTAGCTTATACATCATGACATTTATTGGTTGAGGAGACCATATAACCAAATCATGGATTGGAGTTAACTATTTTATTTTTTCAATAAAAATGTGGTGGAAATATTTTATTGATAAATATTTTATGTATATTGATCATAAGTGTTTTTAGAATATAATAATTCATATGGAGTTGAACATGTAGAAGAGAAGATGGTTGGAGTTGATAAAAAAATTATGACATCTCAAAACATTACCACCATGGTAAATAGATAATGCTAATGATTATTTTAGTCAAACATATTATTCTCTAAAATCAATAAATAGGTTTAAAAAATATACATGATTATTTTAATTTAAAATTTTTGATCAATAAATCATGATGGATGTGGTAAAATAATATCTTTCTAAAATAAGGGTTCAACCATCTATCCAAATTTAGTTTAAAGATATTTAGAATGATGATGTAGTACAGAATATGGATGTTGAAAATGTTTTTTATTTTTATAGTGATTATGATGGATTGAAAATGTTCAAAAACAATTTATATATTATATAGATATCCAATTTGAAAAATATTTTTGGGGAAGATCATATTTTCAAATTATATATACATCCAATATATAATATTTTCTATACAGTATTGAAAACTTATTTCAGGGGGAGTTGCTTGAACATAAATATTATTGAATTTGTATCTCAATACATGGTATGTCAATATTTTATGTCTATGTGAAAATATTAAAAGGGAGTATTAATACCATTACCCATATTATAATGTAAATTGGAAAACCATATCAAAATATTTTTCTCTAGACACCCAATAATATATAAAGAGAATACTAATATATTGGAAGTATTAGATCACCATAAAAATTCAGCACAATTAATTTCTATTTCCATCACTCATTATTATCATTACAGAGTAAACATTACGGATGTGGCATGGTTTTATGCATCACCAAATTCTACTAAATCTAATAATGATATTTGGTGAACCTCAATTTTCTAGAGATATATTCAAGAGGAATGGTTAATGAGTTTAGTATTATCCCCACATAATATCCCAAGAGGTATGGTATCTCTAAGACAACAATTAAAACCCTCTTTGATATATTGAGTTCTCTATATGTGGACATTAACATTTTATAGGAATAACACATTACTCGAATCATGTTTTCATACACAATATGTATCATTCGTGCATTCATAGAAATCCTTATGTATCCTTTTATTTAAAAAATTTTAGAAATAAAATGTTCTTGGATGTTGTTGGATAAATAAAGATATTGGTTTCTAAGAGAGATAAATAAATAATGATTAATGTTATAGCCATCCAAGAAAACATCATGGAATCTCAAATTTGTTCTAAATGGTTTGCTGAAAATCTTCAGCTTATTCTAGATATTGAAGTTAGTTTGATGGTTTATATATGAATTTCTCCTAGAAAATGGTTAATTATATTAAGGAATGAAGGAATATTAACTGCAATGTATATTAATCTTTTGTGATTCCAGATCATGATGAAACCATTTCTTATCAGTTATTTAATACACCAAACTCTGTCAAGTCCTTTATGTGTTCCATGTATCTCTCCCAAGAATGTACTAATATAACTAATACTCTCAGAATTCATATAAATATACCATGTCATTTTTTATAGTAACAAATAAAATATGTTATATATCATATTTTTATGGTTTTATGAAACAAGGAAACAAATTTGTTCATGTTTTTCGTGACAAAACTAAATTGTGGAAGCTCTATGGGAACCTAAGGATGTGATGAGGAAAAAATAAATATAGTTTTTAGTATTAGAGTGGTATAATTTTTTAGGTGTAAAAAATATTAAGGGTGGAATAATATAACACCATGGAATTTTATAAAATATTTATTTAAGAAAATTTTATTTGTTAGTAATCTTGGGTTAAAACGATCAATGAATTAAAATGAACCATAATATAATATTTATATCATTATTTAACCATTTATTTTGATAACTGGATGTCAATTTTAAGGGTATTAATATTAGTAATAACATTTTTAGTAATTATTATAATTGTTTTATATAAATATATATTTTTTATATTAAGTATATATTTTTTAGTGTAGTCATTGTAAGGATAAAAAAATAATTCTTTTATAAAATCTCATTTTATATGTTTTTGTGCAAATTTTAAAAAACTAATTTTTCAACATATCAATTAATTATTTATTAATTGAATATAATTTTTTTTGAATAAACCTTTTTAAATTATCATATATATAATTTTAGGTATTTCATTAAAAACCATTAAATTTTTTTATCACTGGAAAATTATTATATTTATTATAAAATGTTTTTTCATTTAAATAATTTATAATGTTTATTGTGCTTTCAGATAGATTTGATATTAACATTATTTCAATTATATAAAAATTAACCCAATTTATTTTATTGGAACCAATTTTTTTATTTTCTAAATTTAATTACATATACTTATGTGAACATTTTCTTAGGAAAACAATGTTTTTCCATATCTATAAGATTAAATTTAAATTAAATTCTTCCATAAGGTTAACTTGAACATTATAATAATTAATTTAATATTTTAAATTAGAATAACTATAATTATATAATACGATAGAAAGTAATTTTGTTACATAATTAATAGAAGATATAATATAATTTAATTATCATAGATAATATAAAAACATTCTTACCTTGGGGATGAACTATAATTATATGTGATAAAATGACAAAAAACATGTCAAATTCTATTCAATATCTATATATACACCATATATAATCAATGGATCAATAATTGGATATTCCTATACTTTTTTAATTATTAAAATGCTTCCTTATCATTTTCATTGGAAAAATTCAAATTTTCTTCTCTCACCTTTTAAAAGGGAAACTTCTATCCTCTATTAATAACACTTACAATTAACGTGGGTTATCCAAAAACTATAAAATGTTTTACCATATGTCCATACCTATATCCTATGAGACTTATTTTTAATAAAACAGCATGTATTAATACTTTTGGGACTAATCTAAGGGGGTTTATTTAAGAAGATGTATCATTATTAACCGATCATTTTAATTTTATATCTACTTCGCCTGAATAAAATTAATAATGAAATAAGATAATATAAAAAATTAAATTAATTCCAAATATTAATATTATATTATGCTAATTTAATAACCAATATTCATATCCTCTTTTATGAAATGGTAATCGAAACTGACTAATTTTTTTGGGTAAACTAACATCTCGGAAACCGATGTAATTCAATTTACATCTCCATATCTCACTAAGGTGGATAAAGGTGGATTTAATTTTCATATATTATAT
This sequence comes from Viscum album, assembly GCA_963277665.1. Taxonomy (NCBI): domain Eukaryota; kingdom Viridiplantae; phylum Streptophyta; class Magnoliopsida; order Santalales; family Viscaceae; genus Viscum; species Viscum album. The sequence continues at coordinate 1,986,179,082 of OY728128.1, forward strand.
CTATTAAATTTTTATAATTTATGAATTATAAATTCTCATATACCATCTTATATTAATATTCATTGTTAAATGATAACAGCACATGTGTGTATGTGTTGACTAACTCTTCGATAAAACAATATAATGATTTTTTTTACACTGATAATAACAATTAAATATTAAATTATATATATATGATATATATGATATAATTTTTTTTACTGATAAAATAATCATTACCATTATTTCGTTTCATTAATTATGAAAATGTAAACCATGTTCACCCGCACGTACAACCTACCATCTAATGAACTATGTAATTTATTTTATATCACTTATATATATTTATTAATATTAATAAAATTAAACATATTATATATGAAATTTATGTAATGTTAATTATTTTTTATATGATTAACCATGTTCAATGTGAATGGGTAAAAATATTAATCCAATATATTGATGAAAAACAAAAAAATTATTACCCAAAACATTATTTTAGCAATGAATTATTAATAAACATGAATGAAAAGGCTATAAGTAAATTATATATTGTTATATATATGTATATATGTTTATTTTAATTTAATATATTTAAAATTAATATTTATTTCTTATACATGTGGTTCAAAATAATATAAGGAATTTTATGCCATTAAGAAATGGATTGTAATTCTCAATTTTATTTTCATGGGGAACATGACTTATTAAAAACATGTTTATTTTGTGAGGTTTATATAACACCCACAAATATATATTATTATTTTTATAATTAAAATAATAGAATATATGTGGCTATATATCTTTCTTTGTTTCATGTGGATAATTATTAAAACACTACCAAAATGGTGAAGGTTTTATCTTAAAATCACATTTTTTATTAGGATAGTTTATGATTTTACATATGATGATGAAATATTTTGATCATTATTTCAATAAAATCATTACTATTATTCACATAATGTTTTTGAATAAAATATTTTTGATCTTTTAATTACATATTATTATATATTAAGCATAAAAATATTTCATAATAAAAATTGACATTATTTCCTCACACATGCAATAATCATGTTTTAATAATGTCCATATTTTACAAAAAAAATTCAATGATATTTTTTTATAAAATGACTACATAAATAAATTAATATCCATTTTAATAATTTTATAATAATAATTAATATGAATCCTCATGTAATTTTATATAAAATAATCTTTTGAATTTTTAAATATAATGAGAAATAAATCATTATTTTAACGTGTATGGTTTGAACATTATTTTCCATCATCATATCCCCTATATGATATAATGATTATTTGAAATGATTAAATTTTTATTTTAATATAAAATTTATTCATTAATATTAGTCTGTGGTTTTATTTAAAATTTTTCGATCCAAAATTGATATATTATTTTTATGAGGAGATGTTACAGGTGGTCTTTCAAAAACATGTTTTATGTCCGTTGACATTATAGTACCCTCATTTTGATGTATGTTTCCATTTTTTATATCTTTTTATGTTTTTAAATTAGTTGCGTAATATTTGGAAATGTTCTAAGGTAATGGATGTTTTTGGAGCATTTTCAAATGGTACATGATTAGATCACCTTTAGGGAAACCCATGAAGAACCTCCATGTAACTATGCACTGTGAGGTATAGAAAAAGGGGTTGGAACATGGATAAAAAACATGGTTTGACAACTACGGTTCTATCCCCTGTAAACCAGGATTCTTTACACATTAGGGTTTCTCATGGTTGCCACATGATTTTTCAAATCGTGAAAGTTAACTATGTGGGACACCTATCAAATACATTTAGTAGATGTACAGTTAGCAAATGGTTTATCAATCCGTTTGAGCTAAACATGTGTGAAATTTAAAACGTTCTTTTTAAAAATGTGACCAGTTATGATTTTCCTTAAAGTCTTCATTTATCCCCCATAAAAACCCATCTTATGATTTCTTGTTCACAATGGTTAGAAGGACTCTCAAAATCATTTTGGTGGCGATTTGAAGGGTTTCCAAGGGAATGTAAAGTTGATTCCCCTCCGATAATTCTTTACTCTTGGTTGTTTCTTGGTATTACTTATATATACATCTATGGTTTCATATCATCTATTTTTCTTGCTTAAAATAAAGAGTGTTAACTTTTTTATGTTAGAAACTGATAACTAAGGAGGTTTTTGTGCAGTGTTCACATGTATTTGTGGTTTGATAGGAAGATGGTCGATATTAAAAGAACCCTAATGTGTGTGGCCTCATTGTAAGCACCATATTATTGATCTATAATTATATTATTTTGAATTAACAGTTTCTTATGAAATTGTTTGTGATTATAATGTGAAAATCATTTTTAAAACCCCTTTGGTGTTGTATTTTGGATTTTGGGAATATTGGTATTTTTGTGTAATTTTATTTTGTGTGATTCTATAACAGATATTTCAAAATTGGTAGGTTTTTTTGGAAACGATTTTGTGAAAATGGTTTTCAATAAAATAGGTGTTCTATTTAAAATATTATGGCAATAGATTTGGAATAATGGGATTTTTAATGAATGTGATTTTGTTGAATGGATTTGGATTAATGCATAGTTTCATTGGAAATTGTTATCATAGCCTGATTGTTAAAAACTATTTCTTACTAAAATGTTAATTATCGGTTTCTATGTTGTTATTTGTAGGAAATTCGGTATTAACATGTTATTGTGACTTGATATATGTTATTTGTATGGGGGTAAGATTACTAGGTTCAGCATTATTAGGAATGGATGGATAATGGGATGATGAACCAACATCAATTCAATGTGGTTCCTATGTACCACTATAAAAAGTCTATGGGTATGGTCATGAAGATCCACAATCAATGGGGACACCAAGATCTTGTGCCATTGTGGGAAACATGGAGTTTGTTTGGAATATGTGTATGACCATGATGGTTGGAATGGGTTATGACTTTGTGAAAGGGGATTTTGGTTGATGATGTGACTTGTTACATTCCATGTAATTATATTTATTTGGGTGATTATAATTGGGCAAGGTCATGTTTGGCATGTTATTTACTGTTGCATCAGGTTAATGGTTTTATATAATTATTTATATAAATTTTTCTAATGGTTCAATCATAGTGGTGTGTGTAGGGAATTCATTTTGGGGAAAACTAATGAGTATTATTAGTCACCCCTCATTTTGATCAAGGGTGATTTTGATTTTTTTTATTCCAAGACATTGGTAAAGGTAAATAATATCATTTACTGAGTGGTTCACCTTGATGAATGGGCGATCTTATGGGGGGGAGGATCATGGATCTTGGTGTGGAGCTATAGATTTCTATCATAGCATCATTGGATTTTCTATTTAGTCTTCATATTGGTACTATAATTATATATTATTATGGTTTAGTTGTATTGGTTATTTAGAATTGTTATAGAGTTTGATTGGTGGCATTGTGGTTTTGTTGCAATGTGTTTTATTAGTTTACATTTTTTACATGCATCTTGTAGTTGTGGATGTTTATGCATTATTTTTTTGGTTGATTTTTTTATAAGGTAAAATTGTTCCCTAATTTTTCTTAAAGCCACTTGAATTTATTTCCAATTATTGCTACCTTTGTAACATCACCAATGATGATTAGAAATCCACCAATTCTCATGAAAAAGAGTAGGGTCATGATGTTAGAAGTGGTATCAGTTTTTTTTTGTCGTTGACATACATGTAATGTCGGTCATGTTTGATCTTGACAACCTGTTGTCGGTCTTGGATTTGATACTTATTTATCTATTATTCCTTGAGTTGGGAAGGCAAAAAGGCATTGGATTGTCTAAAAATGAAATTTATATCATAATGGCACATCGCTAACCCTTTTATGATGAACTTCATGTCACTGTGGAGTTAACTACACATGTATATTTGAAACACTTATAAGAGTGTGATACAATTTTTATGGGTATAATTAATGATATTAAAATAGAATTCCTGGTAGAAATTATGTACCACTAGGGTTAATTTTTCATTTTAAATAATGATTTATGTTGTTTTATGAATGTGGTGATTTTTTTAAAATCTAGAATTTTTTTTTAAATGTGTGTATTTAAGAATTGAATGGTTTTCATATTTTAAAAAAATGATCATCTTTAAAAACATGGTGTATTTATCAATCATTGAATGAATATGGTAAAATGAAATTTTGGGAATTGTAATGGGAATAAATTTCAAATCGAAATCCTTCTATTACGAGGTATTGGGACTTGTATTACTTTTTTTTTCTTGATAGAAGTGGAACGTAGTATATTTCATGGAAACTAACTAGAGTATGATATAGAAAATATAGACTTACCTATGCCCTAGGTGAACCAAAAGAAATTGAAAATAAATTTTCATTCATTGCAAAATATTTAATGTGGGATTATATGGAATGATCCATGGAATATGGATCACATGGATCAATTTCAAAACTAGAATCCACCCATTTTATACGGTGATTCAGATATCTAAATTGAACCATAATGTTTATATAAGATAAATGAAATATTATAATTATTTTAAATAGTGGGATAGATGAATGTGATTCTATCAATGTAAATGTTGGAATATCATTCAAATAATTGTTTGGAGTTAGATTTCTATGGAATAAAAAACAATGTAATGACATGTGTGTAGATTAAGTAATTATTTAACAAAAAATTCTACCATAATATGTCCAATATTTAATGAAAACCATATTTCTTCATCATAAGGTAATATATCTTGTCGTTGAATGAATATGTAGATATTTTTTAGAACTTATTCTATTTTCACATGAGGATGATTCTAGTTCATCTTTTAGAGAACATATAATTTGATTGGGATTGAGGCAGAAAATTTATTCCAAATTTAATGATTATTATATAATTTATTGTATGAAAATGGTGAATAAAGTATCAGTGGATGATAGGGATATTTTGAAGGGTACTGGTGGTGAAAAAATGTTGGTACCCATGGGTAGAAGTGGGAGCTGAAATGCGGGGATCAAATCAAATAGGGACACTTATTTATAAGGTGGGAGTATGTCTAAAAATCAAATGGAAGGATCGAGGAATCTTTCATTGAAGCCTCAGAGTGAGACCAGATGTTTATAGTGTTGTTCTACAAGCCACATGTAGTAGAATTTTTTGATACAACTTTGATCATGTCATAAATACAATCATATGGGGAATCCGAAACATTATTTCTATTATGCTATGAGTTTAGAAGTGTGTGACACTACTCAAGGGTCATAGGGGTCTTATGCCTTGAAGGAATAGGGACGAAAAAGACTCCTCATCAATAGTGTCAAGTTAGTCATTGTGATTTTAGGAATAAATGGAATCCCAAATAGTGTATGTTTTAGTAGGTTAATAAGAGGAATAGTATGTCATGTAAGTTGCTATCTGGAGCTGACAAGGTTATGTTTGATGATATATTGGGGCAATATATAGAGTGGCATACAATTGTTTTCAATTTTCCCTTTATCAATGTGTGCATTGACTTGGGTTATTATAATTATTTCATTTCTTCTTATGGGGATTATTTTCATTGTTTAAGTGTGGAAATGATGCCTTTTATTGTTAAAAATCATATTCCATTAGGTCAATGAGATTTCTGTGCCTTCTTTAGTATAGGATTTTTTATTGTTTTAGATGATGTGGATTTGATTTCGGATTTGTTATTCATTAATGTTGATGCATGTGATATAATCCAATATATGGATTGGATGATGATATTTATGTCCAACATTGACATTAATGATTAATTACTATTAGTTTCATGACTACTGATTGTTTCAAATATAAATTTAGATGATATATATAAAATAATGGTGTGTGAAATGGGTTTTTCAAAACTATATGTATGGATGATATCATATAAATTACTGGAAATATTTTTTTTAAACAACAGAAGTGGTTGAAGAAGTTAGTTTCTCAGTAGTATTAGATCATTTAATTGGCATATTTACTAAATAATTATTTGGGATCCCACATGTATTAAGTTTTGAGTTTACAATTGATCTAATTCATAGGACCAATCATATCTCACATAGGTTTTATCAAATGGCACCAACAAAATTGAGTGTATTGAATGTGCAGTGGGAGGATCTTGAACAAAATGGTTTGTTTTCCCTAACATGTGTATGTGGGAAGCCCATATTTTGTTTATTAAAATTACGTATTGAACCCTTCTGTTGTTTTTTTACTATCATATAAATAACCATGTAATAATAAATAATAAATATCAACTTATACATATTGATGAAATGTTCAATTAATTGAGGGGATCCCAGTGGTTATCCAATATTGAATTTTGATTAGGATATCATTATTTGTGGGTGAGGATGGAGGATATTCCCAAAATTGATCTCAAGAGTAAATACTTACATTATGAGTATGTGATATTCCATTTTACCTTACAAATACACAAGCTGTGTTCATGGAATTGATGAAGAATATATTTCTGATATATTAGGAATCATGGATGGTGGTATTCATGGATGATATATTCGTGTACTCCAGGATAATGTTGGAGAATGAGTAGAAATTGATAGTAGTGTTGGGGATCTTGATAGATCATAAATACTATTCAAAAAATTTCAATAAGTATATTTTTGACACAATAGGTATGTTTTATTGGACATGTGATTTCTGGGAGAGTTGTTCTAGAGGATCCAGAGAAGATTGAGGCTGTTATCTATTGGAATCCACCAAATAATATCGATGATATACAAATCATCCTTTATCTAGCTAGATATTATTGATGATTTGTCATGAATTATCAGGTTTATCATTTCCTATGAAATATTTGAACTTTATGAATGTACTATTTTAGTGGAATGTGAAATGTTAGAAATATTTTAAGATCTCACGAATTTTTTTACATCGGAAACATTCTTGGTTTTTCCATAACTATGGAAAATGTATTTGGTTTATTGTGATTCATCGAGAAAAGGATTGTGGTGTGATATCCTGAAATGAATTAATGTGGTTTTTTATGGATCATGGTAGTCAAGGATTAATGAGATGAACTACCCAACACATGATTCGTAGTTGGTGGTGGCAGTTCATGATATAAGAAATGAGGCTCTGTTACATCTTTGGGGAGAAATTTAATGTTGGTGTTGTTTATCAGATCATGAAGAATATTTTATCATATATATATTAATTTTAGGAAAATTTTTTGTATGTATTATCTCTAAAATATGTACATTGAGTTTATGTACACCATTGGTAAGCACAATTTGGTGGAAGAAGAATTTGGTAGAATGACATATTTATAGGTGGTGAAACATGCATATGATTATTGGCAATTGAAGTCCATTATAATCGACATGTGGTTGGAATGTGAAGACCTTGGTGATGTAGTTGTTTTCTTTATGGTCTTCTTTATTTCTTACTTGGGTGGTTTTGTTAAAAAGGATTAGATGTCTATATTTGATTTTTTAGCGATGAGGTTTATGTTCAATGGTTTAGAGACTATTGAGGGATGGAAACTGAATGAGAATTTATTTTTCTGATTTCAGACATCGATGGATTATATTGGTGGATTTTCTATAAATACTTCTTAGTGATCATCATCATTCTAAATTGTTTTTCCATCCTAAAATTTAGGAAATTCATAATGCATTGAAATCCAAGTTCCATATGGTTGGTACGAAATAAAATGTGGATGAGTTTATATCAAGATGCTTGAATTGTAATCATCTCATGGTGCAGAATTAGCATCCATCAAGTATGTTTCAGTCCGTAACTAACCCATTGTGTAAATTAGAGGAGATAATGATGTATTTTATTTTAGGCATCCAATGTATTCTCTAAAAACACGATACCATATGGGTGATAGTGGATCATCTCTCCAAGTTAGCACATTTGATCCCAATTTCTGAACTCGATATTGTAGAGAATATGTCCACAATATATGTCATATATGGGGTAAATTGGAATGGTTTATTAGTATAAATTCAATATATTATAGATCCAAAGATCACATATCATTTTTTGAAATCCTTTCTAAAATCCCTTGATAATCAGTTGATAATGAGCAAGCCATATCATCCTCAGACAGATGGGTAGCCCATGAAAATGATTAAAACATTAAAAGATATGTTTTAGTCTTCTTTTATGGCATATGGTGCCACATGTTAGAAAGAATTTCCATTGGTGGATTTCTCTTGCAGTAATAGTTATCAGGCATCGATACACATGTCTGAGTTTCAATAATTTAATGGGTGTATGTGTTAAACTCCATTATGTTCGGTGGAAATAATTGAGACTTTATTTGTTGGGTATAACCATGTCTAATATAAAAAAGGGAACAATATTTTGATTAGGATAATAATAGAGATGGATGAGAGTCATGGGAATCATATGTGGATCATCATATATGGTTGTTGTAATTGGATGTGGGTAATATTAACTTCTTTAGAAGCTCTCCTATGTTGGGACATCATCGTTTTGGAAAGCATGTCAACTAATCTCCACGGTATATTATGAATTTTGAGATACATGAGTGGAATAGAGGTAAAATATTTTTTTCCATGCTATCATGGTTTAATGATCTGCACAGTGTGTTTCATGTGTTATAGTTGGAAATGTATCAGTCGGATCCTTATCATGTGATTTGATAGGATCATTTTGATCTAGAGTTTTCTGCTTCGTTGGTGTATGTTCCAGTGTGGATTGTGGATAGGAAATGGGAAGTATTATGTGATAAGATTAATGGTCTATTTTAGGTTTTGTCGGTACATGGTGATATTCATGAGGAGAAATGTGTTTAGGAGAAAGTGATGGGTGATAAATATCCCTAACTCTTCTGGAAATGAGATGGTTCAATACTTTCATGGGATAAAATTTCCAATGGTGTAGATAATTTAGTTCCCTATTTTGAGGTATGTAACCCTTTGTTATGTCTTTTAATGTAAATAATGTGGTTGGTTATTTTTTGGGAGTGTTTTGATGGGTTTTGGAAATGGTTGTATGCAATTCTAATTGTTAATTGTTTGGGCATGTATAGTGGAAGATATAAAGAACCTCTAGGGAACCGTACACAATGTGGAAGAGGCAATAGTGTATGGAAATGGTTATGTAGCATGATTTGAAAAACATGTGGCTATCCCAGGTAAACCATGCTACATGTGACAGTTTTATTTCCCATGGTCAGCATACATTTTGTGTAACCATGCGAGGAAACCATGCAGGACCCACTAGGGGACAATATAAATCTAATGTGTAGATAACAGGTTGTCTAACAATGAAATATAAATATATGCATCATTGAAAATTTAGTTTTTAAAAATAAGACCACTCTAACGTTTCTTTAATGTATACATTTCTCCACTATATGAACCTAACTTATTTTTTCTTGTTCATATGGGTAAGGAAGACTCCCCCGCTCATTTTGGGGGTTATTAAAATGGTTTTCAAGGTGCAGTAAATGCAATTATCCTCTTGTATGTATCCTATCATGGTTGATTCTTGTTTTTCATTATATCTACATATCCCTACACATTCATTTATAGATTTAAATCTAATTCCTATAGATCATTGATAGTTGTTTCCCAAAATAAAGAGATTTTGGGTTGTTGATGTTAGATAATGAGATATAAGACAATGTATGTGGAGAGTTCATTGGGATTTGAGGGGTGGTAGGGATTTGGCCAATTTCAAATAAATACTAAGGTTGGTGGCATCACTATAATCACCCTTTTTAATAAAGTAGGATGATTTAATTTCAAAATAATTTTTTTCTTGATTTTTTTTTAATATTATGTGAAATGATTATTTTGAATCCATTGTGTTTTGGTTTGTTGATTTTTGGGAAAAATTTCATTTTGTTGTGTAATGTGATTTTGGGGGTTTTGAAAATGTTGATTTTAATAATGGTTGGTAGGTTTTATTTATGAAAAATGATCTTTTAATATGGTTTTCAATTGAATTGGGATTTTATTGAAATAATATCGTGAATGGTTATGGAAAATTTTCATTTTCAATAAATTAGATTTATTTGATTTGCTTTATATTAAAGGTTTTTCTTCAAATTGTTGTCTAAAAAGGATTGTGGAAATTTTTTTGTAACGTGAAATTGTTGTTATTGGATTGCATATAGTCATGGTTTTGAAATAATTAATTGAATTTATCTTGTGAATTGATGGATTTTTTTTATCAAGGTTGGATAATGGTGTTAAGAATGTTTGGGAATGGATGGAGTGTGTATATAATGGAACATTATAAAAGTTAACTGGCCATGGAGTTCAACTATAAAATGTGTATGGGATTGAACTTTAAGTTACACATTAAATCATAACCCCAAGCTCAGGTATGGGTGTGTGAAGCATGGAGTTATGGTTGTAATATCAATGTGTCCATGATATTTTGACTGGTTGATGAAATTGTGAATGTTTATTTTAGTTAATAACATAGTTTGGTTTCATTCCATAAAAATATGTGGATAAGGATGGATTTTTTCTATAAGAAAATGTTTGGCATGTTGTTGATTAATGCATTAGTTTAATGGTTTTATATAATTGTTTATATAAATTATGTTAACGGTTCAATAATTGTGTCATGTTTAGGTATGTCATTTGTGAATAAAATACTGAATAATATTACTTACCCTATCTTTGGAACATTGTTTACTGTGAAGATGTTGTATTCTGAAACACATGTAAAGGTAAATAATCTTACTTCCTTACTAGGTAATATTGATTCTTGGGTTATCTTTAAGAGCTAAGACCATAGAGATTGGTTTGTAGCTATATATTTTTTTCATATAGTCATTGGGGTTTTCTTTTTATTTTTTCCTATATACTCTAATTATCAATTTATTTGGTTTAGTTTTATTGGTCTATTAATATTTTAATGGAATTGGTTTGGGGAAATATCTGTTTATTTTTAATATGTTCTATTTGATTACATTATTGGTATTAATCATGTAGTTTTGGTTGTATGTACATAATTTGGTTGGTTTCTTTTATTATAATGGAAAATCATTCCCCAATTTTTCTTATAGACCTCAGAATTTATTTCCCGTGATTGGCATAGTGGGAACATTTCCTAAGATTTAGTAACACTTCTACCTCTACTAAAGCCAATGAAGTGGGGTGAGATGTTACAAAAATCATATGATGTGACTTATTATTTTCTAGGTTTTTGATACTATAATTCCATCATTATCCACTTATGTATGGTTATCTACTATAGCGACATGAAGGTTATGGTACCAATTTCATTTTAGATGGGTTATTTTTATAAAACATATTTCATTTACATGAGTTATTCTAGGATTAGATGATAAATTTTTTTGAAATGAATTTTCTTTACAAGAGTAATTTTATGTTCTAATTTTTATTTAATTTATATGGGTTATGTAATGATTTATTTTTTGTTATATTGTTTTAGAAATTTTTATGATTTTTATGAACTGAATGGTGGTACCAGTAACTCTTACTGATATATTGCTTAAATATTGATATCTAATGAGATAAAAAATATGAAAATTTCTTATTAAAAAAATTATGTAACATATTTTTCTAGTATTATTATCTTGAGAGTGAAACATGACTAATATAATAGTTTTTTCAGAGAATCCCTTCCACAAACATTATTTTAGAAATAATCCTTGAAAACAACGAAATTTATTTTCTATTCGTATGTATTCCAAAAATATATATCTTATTATAATGTTATGCTCTCATGAATTGTGTTATTTAATTTCTTTATTAATCCATTATTTATAACTGCAAATGATTTATTCCATGATTGAAGTTCTTCATCAATGGAGTAAATGTTATGTTTTTCAAATGTTATTCTTATGTTCTCTCACCCTTATACTCAATATATGTGGATATATCCCTTATTAACCTTACTAGAAATATAATCTCACCCATTATTATTATTTTTATTTCCCCATGTTATATATAATGGTAATATGTAATATATTTAGATGAAAATATTTATTTGTGATGAACATCATGGGAGATGGTGTAGCTCAATTACGAAACAATTTATTATTTTCCCTAGTATAAAATGAAACTACACCTAAGAAATTGTAGCTAGGATCTTTGTGATATTTAATGCTTATTATTCTATTTATATATGATACATAGGAGTAAAATTTGTTGGTTGTTATAGTACATGTCAAATAGGACTTTGTCTGTAAACATGCATAAAATATAAAAAATAATATTTCTTATAAAACAACATATGGTTAATGTCAACATCTCATAGATGAGTAAATTGTAAATTTAGACACCTTTAGATTAATACTAAACATATAAGAATCATATTCTCTATTTCTGTACTGCATACTAATATTTCTGAATGGGAAGTTAACCAATGAAATTTAACTCCCATAGGATACTATCTTATAATAGTATATAATTTCAACATGACACTTCTATAAGTTCACCACAATTTATATAGACTTATCCCTCATTTAATTATGTGAAAAAAACACAAATATATCATATAATGTTTTATATGTGTATGAAATCATGATTTGGTCCCATATTTAGATGTAGTGTTCACTGGTATTCCAAATCACTGTCATGATCAAAAACCTCAAAATATTCAAAAAGAAACATAGTTGAGAGCCTACTCCCATAATTGCTACCCCATGGAATTGATAAAGATACACATTGAAGAATACAAACATTCAAATGTCAATGTAGATATCCATCCACCATCAATATTAATATAACATATACTAATCATGTATCACCATTACTAACTCATTCATCACCTCCATCTTCCCACTCATATGATAAACCAATTATAATTATAGAAATGATAACACTTTGACCGTGTTTTAACATAATGGATATATGTAGATTCATCCATTAAATGACTAAAATGGATCAATTCCATGAGTGGAGTCTTAACTATTGTTTCAAGTAACCAATAATTATAGTTAAAACCTCACCCATGAATCTACAAAATCTAGAATTAATGTGAGATATTTTTCCTATATTCTTTAGATATTTCTATCAACTTTACCATCATAAAACATATTTAATAATTCACTGACAAATATCTAGAATATAATGTAATAATGAATACATCTTTATTCCTAGAAGGTTAGACACATATCAAGATCTTTAAAAAAGAACATTAGTCTATATTATCTACTCAAGGTATTTTTAAAAAAAACCCATTCATTTTGACTCTTAAATGTATTAAAATTTAATTTTCATTTTTATTTTTTCCATTATAATCCTTATATATTCATAAATACAGTAAACCATTGGAAAATTAGTGATGTATCCTATTTATTTTCCACCATATCCTACTACGAAAAAATATTCGGTTGATGAAAACTACCATTAAAGGATGCTCAAAAATCACAATCTATATAAAAACACCATGAAAGAAAACTATAAAATTTTATAAATGATCTAAGAACAAAAAAAATAGACTCTCATGGAAATATACTTCTTCTCTACAATAATAAACACTACAATGAGTGATCTATGGAAGTCATATACGTTTACATCATGTATAATCATTCTCGTGAAGAGAAAAATATGTTTTAAATCCTAATAATATACCACTATTTTACTGCATCGGTATTCTCAAAAGACATATTACATTACCAAAAAAATATTGGCTATCACTCATACAATTGATGTATAAATGATGGCTTCACTATTATCGGGTAAAGACAACCTATTTAATCATGTCCTCTCATCTAAATATTAAACGCTACCATATCCTCTTCCACTGGAAAAGAGTCTCTATAATCTTATAAAAAACCGAATCGCGACATCCAACTCATAACATCTTCCATGGATTCCCATTACTAGGGGAAATTAAAATATAAATTTCAGATACCAGCAATTAAACTATCCACCAAGATTGATTATTATTCATGTCATTTGGATATAGTACATGAGATTGAATCTTTTGAAAATTTATGAGCATAAAATATTCAATTATTAACTAGTTTGGTTGAAAAATAGAAAAATGTATACCGCAAATTGATAAAATCATGATTGGTATAATCAAATTTTGGAGATAACAAAATTAAAGGCTCAGAAGAGATAAAAACTCTCTACGACATCAACAGTCATACCAATCTAGGATAATGAACATCCAATTAAAACTCAAATAAAATGACCCCTATGGATGATTATGGTACAAAACACTAATCATATTCTCCCTTAATGACTAAAAATAAGACTCTAATTGAATAGTCACCAGAGAATCCCAATCCCATGAAAATATACACAATTATGGGATATAAAATTCACGATAATTTTGTAACATAACAGGTGTAATAACTATAAAATCCATGAGATATTTGAGGCTCTGTAGTAATTCTAGATGATATGGAAGAAACTAATGTGTTATTCATTTAATTATATATGATTTATTCATAATGAAAAATAAAATCGCTGTGAAATAGAACTCCTAGAAATAATAATCTCACATTTGTAGATTCATGAATAGTTGGGGAAACCAAAAAAATATAGACATATCTTATAGGGTATTTGTGAACTCATCCATTGCCTCAAAAAAATTATTTATTTTATAAATAACACAATTAAACAATCCAATTACTCATTGAAGACCACATTGTATAGCCTAATGAAAAATGAAAACTCATTTTCATATATTAATAACATCAAATCTCCCTGATAGTGACTTTAACAAGATCATAATGTATTCATAAATAAATTGCAACCTATACTTTCATTTAATTACCTAAACATCAAAAATATGTATTAAAGAAATAAAAACTCCATTTAAATGGTAGAATAAGATATAAATTAATTGGATATAATGGTGGATCCTCATATTAACATAATTAATATTGAATTAATTTATTTACAAATGTATAATTCCACCATACTTAATCAAAACTATATTTAAATCCCTCCATAGTTAAACACTATGTAAAATGAATTATCTCAGAAGTATATCATCAACCATAATCAATATTTATTATTTCATTTAAGGGAAAAAATAATATGGATACATTTATATTTGAGAAACACCAAGATATAAATATTTCCAAATATTGATCACTCATCAATATAGTAGAAACATAATAATTTCATAAATACATTAAGATACTCCTACATAAAAAATGAATATACCATTGGTTGAACCTTTAATGAAATCATCATTATCTTATGCAGAAAATAATAGAATAATTAAACACACTAATAACCCATATGTGTGTCATTCTCATTGATAAACACTTCCTATTCAGTATCAAAATAGTTTAACAAAACACAACATCTGTATAAATACATGATATCTTATAATAAATAGGGACATTTAATGACATGATTAAATTAATATGGAGGTATCAATATATCTAAAAAATTCAACCCAATATGTAATTTAAACAACCATCAATTTCTAAAATTTGTGAACATCAATCAGGCTCGCTCATCCTCAAATTGGCATGCTAATAGCCAAGGTCACTAGATTTATCCCAACAAAATATCCCAAATCCATGAGTAGTGTAGGTGAAAAAAATATATTATATATAATTTATTAAATAATTAATAAATAAAATGGTAAAATTGGTGTATAATGCCTCTTATAATTTTGGAATTTTGGGGTAATAGTGAGGATAAGAATCTCATCTGGTATTGTATTTCTACATGTCCTATCATTCTATTGTGTTTGACACCGCCAAAACCACACTCCTCCAAATTTCCAGAAGGATAAGGGATACCTTGGGTAATTATAATTTCATCCACAAACTACTCATAATGAATAAATATATAAGCACACATCTACTCAATCATTATTAACAGAAACTATTGAAATTGATGGGCATGAAATTCCATACTAACCGCACACATAAAATAGAGGAGGTTTTTTTCCACGATCTTTCAATGTATATGATTTTTGTAAGAAATTAAAAATATCACACTACTATTATAAGTGGTATTTAAACTATTTTATCTTGTGGCACAAATTTAAAAGAGAAAAAACCTACTCTATATACCCAACCTATTTTATTATTACTTTGAAATGAGATCTGGTCATATCTACACCCATTATAAATTTATGGAAACACTGAAATAGTGACAATATGGTTATATAAAATGTCTTGTCAAGGACCGAATGCATTATGAGTAACTAAATATATAATATCCAAAAAAATGTGGTTATATGTATCTATATATTTGAGAGTAATGGGTCTTCTAAAGGGCTCTACCTAGACTCTTAATTTGGTAGTTTTCCCACAAAATAAATTCATATGTTCTTTTATTATATATTTAAATTTCATAAACATGAACCTTATGTAATTTTATGATATTATAATGGAGAATATACAAAAGAATTTGATGGTGAAGAATCATCATGAATATGATCCCTGATCATCTCCAACATAATAAAAAACTTTTGATGAATCCAATGAAATAATATCAACTAATATTGGACTGAAAAATCCACATAATCATAGTAAAGAAAATATTGTTCCATATGATCAACGATTTATATGATGATTTTTACCAAATACTAGATATAAATCGCACTCTCCCAATGTTAAATGGATCACTCATATATTATAAGGCATTGGTGATAAAACTCATAGAGTTTCATCAACTAATTAGTGTCCTCTTCAATTGTCACATTGTTGAAATAAAATGTACTATTCTATTGTATAACTTTTAATAGAATATGATAAGTAAGTATATCATGAGAAATATATATTAATGGACTAAAATTTAAATTTCATTTTGACAAGAAAAAATTATTTTTAATATAATAGATCATTTTAACCATATTCCCTATCGACTACCCAATTAAAAAATAGGCATGAAAAATCATTATTTGTAATTTTTATCAATATATCTTCATAAAAAGTAGCATAAATTCCCTTATAATTAATTTTTTTTATGGTCCTTGCATCAGACTATAGGTATCCATATAATATCCTTTATGAGATATTCTTTACTCATTAGAACATGTACACTATTTTACTGTAATTGTATCCATAATAACCATCCATCTTCACCAATTACTACCTATAAATTTAATATTGTCTCAAAACTAATATAATTAATTCCATTCTATTTTATCCCAAATTATCCAACAATACCCTTCCTAGGTGGATAATATAGTAATGGATATATTTTTGCTATATCATTCCTCAAATTGGCCATGAGTTGGTGACTACTATCAAGGGTATATCAATCACACACCTCTTGGGCATTATCATATATATAAATTTATAGATTAAGTTATAAGATGTGAACCAACTCACCAACACCATGAAAATTTAAATAATAAATCATTTAATTTGAAATCTCATATATAAAAAAATACACATAAAAAATACCAAAATAAAATCCTCATGACTGAAAATGAATATCTAATAACTCTTAAACAAAACCTCAATGTAGTACCATATTTGTCGATCACTCAATAGCTCTTGTTACACATTAAAATACATTATATATTTATGTTAAAAATAAGAAGAATACATAGTAGGATAATCCTAGAAAACACTAATGTTTAATATGAAAAGTATTAATATATCCTAGTGAACATAATAGTGAAACTAATATGTAAATTAAAAATTTAAAAATAGTTTCTTTACATCCAACCCATCACTCACTAATTATATAAAAAATAAAATTAATGTTCGTTATATAATCTAATATATATTTATTTATATCAATATTCACTAAATCCATTTACCCATGTTTTCTATCTCAAACTCCACTTCTATAGATAATGTACTCATATATTTTATATTTGTTATCTCATCTCATTGAATATATAAACTTTTGACCAAAACCATTGACTCTGAGTAAGAGATCCAAAAAACCGCATAAAAACATTCTTCTATCATAAGATGGTTTTGACTAGAGATGGGGGATTGGATGATTTAAATTGTAATAATATATCATATATATAATAATTATACACAAAATTACAAGCTACTATGTTAATAATTGGTTGAAAAAAATAATCCTAATATATTATGATATGGTACCCATTTCATACAAATAAATATATTGGCATCATCTATTTGGGAAACTCAATATGAGTATATAATGATCATGTTTAAAAAACAATAAAACAGTTTGGAATCCATTTTTCCATATTCCCTATACCACTAATAGAACTATTTTACATATATTAACTATCTTTCACATGAAACATTCCCATACATGGATACATATACAATATTTCTAAAATATTATCCGAAATTGAATTAATGGTGTATGTAATAAACATAA
Source organism: Viscum album (assembly GCA_963277665.1). Lineage (NCBI taxonomy): Eukaryota > Viridiplantae > Streptophyta > Magnoliopsida > Santalales > Viscaceae > Viscum > Viscum album. The sequence continues at coordinate 1,986,197,276 of OY728128.1, forward strand.
CAGGAAACCATTAATGCATCCATAACATTTTACCCATGTATAATCGGTGTATTTCATGATATAATAATTGTTTTTTAATAAAAAATCATACATGAAGAATACATTAAATAACCTAGAAACTAATGGTACAAAAAATACCTCCCTCAAAACCATTTTATATAGGTTTTGGAAAAAAATTTATGATATAGAACATTTCATATGTGTTTAGAATATTTTACTCTATGTCAAAAAGGCCTTAGGTGTTTCAGGTAACCATTATTCTGACTAGTTAACATTGCATGATATCGATAGGTTGTTGAATTCCAAATTATTACTTTATATATATGAGGAATAAATATTAATATAGGGATATAATTATGTAATTATCTTACCCTTTTTTAGAAATATCATCATCATTGTTTTTTTGTGAGTACTCAACATCAAAGGGATAATGATAAAATCACAGTCCAGCTACTTTGTGTTCCCATAGAAAAACCTATACATCATGTTATGGTACCCAAACAATGATAATAATATTAATAAAAATCATATAACTTTATCATGATATTTTAGCAGTATAAATAAAATCACGTTATCAAAATAATCCATGGTAGAATGTTGCTAATATATTCCCATTGCAATAAGAATCATAAACACCTCTCATTAGATACACACTGACATAAATATTTTATCTATAAAGAACATTATAATAGTTTGTTTAAATAGAATAATAAATCCATGTAATTAGAATTATATAATAGACATTAAATTCAACAAACATCAATCCTTAATCTTGTCAATTATGTACTCTAAAAATTTTTGAAGGATAAAATAATGAATTAGGTTACACTCATGTAGCTAACATTATAACCTGAAAAAGAATCTTATCTCATGTTACAATTCTAAAATATGGGTTTCTAGAAAATATAACTTAATATATTATAAAAAATAGTTATTTATAGAATATCATACCTCCGAATGTCGATAAATTTTTGTAGTTATGATATATATCGATTTTGAGGTCACCGTTTCACTCAAACCACAGTCAATTCAAGAAGAGATTATGAAACCCACATTAATTGTAAAAATATAATTTGTATATAATTAATATTAATATATTTTTCATAAAAATATCATTATCATAGAGATACATAATGATTTCCATGAATAAGAATGACTCCAACTGATCGATCTATATTAACTTACCAGAACACAAAAAACAAAACATGATAAATCTAAATCTGGTCAATGGGATTTCATTGAAATTCCATATAAACAATATTATTACAAAGAATCAATAATATACTAAATGTATATCCCCAATGTACCATAAATAGTTTTATATAGAATATAATCTGTCAGTATATACTTTTAATACATCAATAATCGATATATGATCTTTATCCAATCAAGAGGCATCATAGAAAATATAGATCTTTAAATGAACAATAATGCATTGAATAAAACATAATTCAGTCCTCATATAATTTAAATAAAAATTATATATACATTCCAATCTCTATGGTTTGAAAAATAACTTATTTTATATATATAGAGAACATATCATTCTATCATAACCATATTTATCTTATCACGAACCAGGCTGAGTTGACCCTAAACCTGTCACCCAGGCCAGCCCGCGAAAAGTCCCGAGAGGCGGTCTCGATCCTCCCGAGATGGCGACAAGAACCAAGGGCATAAATATAGTACACAAGGAATAATTTCACCCATATATGAACAATCAAACAACTAGCGGAAAGAAATTGACAACCCAAAATACATTTATATAAAAATTGTACTGAACATTATTTGTACAAGAAACTGAATGCACAACTAAGCCAACAACTCAACTGAACAAACCTGATTTCCAACAAACTCCATGTGACCCCGCTTTTCACTCCCCAACAAAAATATCACACATCACCCAAGGCGATCGAACTCAAGCTAAAACCTGCACAAGGGGAAAAAATAGTATAAGACTATAGGCGTGAGTATTAAAACACAGTAGGTTAGCCCGATATTCTATTCCCAATGAAAATTAATTTAAAATAAAAGAAACATCAATTTATAGTTTTAAATTCATGATATAAAAGTATGATTTTCAAATGAGGTTCCATGCTACAATAATTATCAGACAAAAACATGCATGTTTAATAAAAAAAAATGCAAGTAACAATTTTTTCAAAGAGGTGAAACTTCAAAATGAAAATAGTTATTGAGAGGGATGATTTAAAGAATTTTAACTTTTAAATAAATAACACACAATACTGAATTTACCAAAAAACAAACCATATGCCGACAATGAGTACAAAATAACCAATGAGCACTAGTCACGGGAACACACCTAGTTACTAGTTAGTTGTGAGCCCCAGGTACCTCAAATCTCGGTGAAAGTAACTATAATAAATATCCATTTTCATGCACGAGACACAAGTAGGGAACATACCCTAACCTATTGGACCACAATAATCATCATAATCATAGTTTAGTTAGTGTTGTCATCGTCAAACATTATAGGTGAAATAGGGGCCAAACCCCACAGAATCACTAGAATACTAGTACACGTCCCCCCACCTAGATACCCGGGATTCCCTTTAGTGATCAATCAAGTTAAACATATTATCAAATACAAATTTCACATCAAAATACTATTCCCAAACCATAAAAACTCAAACATCCCATAAAATTTCATCACATTTCTTACATGAATCAACAAACCACTAAATATTTTCCTAAAACAATTTCAAGAAGTGTATTGAGGATTTTCACATAAAACTAATTCAAAAAAACTCTTTCAATTATAAAAAAACATAAAAACCATACAAAACCATATTTTAAGCCCTAAAAAAATTTAATAAAATCATTTCATTGACAATAAAACAATCCCAATTGCACAACTTGTTATATACAAGTAAAACACTCCATCATTTTTAAGAAAGGCCAAATGTGCCTTTAAACATTTTCACAAAATTAACATTTGAATTATTTATACAATTAAATATTTGTAAAGAGGTGTGTATAAATATTTTACAGAAAAAAACCACATTCATAAATCCCTTAAAACACTTAGGTGACATATTCAAAACCTAAACATTTTTATAAGAATGTGAAACGGGCCATTGTTCTGCAACTCAGGCCAAAACATGTTGTAAAAAAACCAATATTTTGAAAAAATATCCAAAATTGAAAGCCATAAAAGGATCCCAAAATAATATTCTTACATTCTGAAAATAAATTTAAAAATCCAAGCAAATTATTTTAAAATGCACTAGAAACATAAAACTCAACCGAGCAATTTACCGAACAAATGGCATGCACTCTTTAGCAAAACGGCTTATGTTAAGCACATAAAAAGGGATAAAACACCACTTTCATTCCATAATGTTATTCAAGATACTGAGAAATATTCAAAATACCATAAACCAAGTGTGAAAGATCATGGAATAATTTATCAAACAAGAGGAGTGCACATTTATACCAAAACAAATATATTTCTAACAAAAATGTAATAAAACATAATTTGAAAACAAAACCATTAGATCCAAAGTTTCAGAGAAGAAAATATCATATAAATAAGGGTATGATAGAATTAAAATGATGAAACTTAAATGATAAAGATTTGTACAAGGGGTATCCTACCTCAAATCCTTGGCGTAATAGAAACGCACACCAGAAATCACCCGTCGCGGGTTTATAAACCCTAAAACTATGAAGAACCGACCTAAATTAAAATAAAATCCATAAAAATACATGGAATAACATAACTCTTGGTCGATCATGACTAGGTGAGATTATGAAACCAAGAAATACCAGAAGGCGGAAGAAGAGTGAGGATAAAGGAGATTGACTCACACCTTTTCCACAAAAAACTTTTCGTATTCTATTAGATCTACACCACTAGAAAAAGGAAATGGGGTGAAACATCTTGTAAAGTCTCTTAATATATGGAAGAACCAGGTAAGGAAGATTTTTTAAAAAGTGCACTAATTTAATGAGTTATGTATAAAACTATTTACCTTATCAATTCTGGGTGATTTGAGGTATCCTGAGAAATTTCTCCCTAATCTATGACCCATATGAGCTTCAAAGAGGGTAAATCGATTCTGAGGGTGATTATAGGGTTATTGGATTTTTGGGGGTGGAGTCATCACCGAAAAATAAAAAAAATGAAAAATATATAAAAGAAATGAATTATATTTATAAAACCGAAAATGGGCCCATGGGTTGGCCCAATACCTAAATAAGTAACCCCAATTCACCATGATTATAAATTTATATGGGGTCAAAAATGATAAATAATTTTTAATATATCCATATAGGATTATTGGGAAGTGGAATGGGTGAAAAATGTAGAAAAAAAAGGATTAATAAAAGAATCAAATTTTGTTATTAAAATTGGAAATGGACTCACGGTTGGCTAAAATCAGGAAGTAACCACCCTTTCTTCAAAAACACCTAAACAAAAAATGGGGAACTCAAATTAGGGTGATTATAAATATATGAAACAAAAAAAGTCAATATTAATATCATTAAATAACCATGAAAATAATCAGGATTTCCAGTGGACCAGATCAATACAAGGATAAAAAACGTTTGTGACAATTCTCCCCACTATTAAAGCTTTACGCCCCCGGAAATCCATAACACTTTTTGGATGAAAAATCACCACCTAAGGATTACCTATAAACATGATCCAGCCTATAAATTATATAAAATATCATCAAATATCAATGGATTTTCATCCTCTAGCTCCAAAAAACACACTACTCGCAACCACTTCCGGAAAATCATTAGAAAAAAAATCAAGCCACCACCTCCACAACGAATCCAAGAACCCAATTGTTGGGCATTCTCCCAATGAACCCAACCATCATCCAAACCAAATATATCTCACAAAAACCAAATATTATAGGTGATTCCAGAATGTACTCCACAACATTAAGAAACAACTAGCACTATAAAAGTTCTTAGGATGAAAATCCATGAGACCCATGGTGGGTCTCCCCACCCATAGAAACCAACTAGCAGTGAACAAAAAAGAATTCAACATGAGATAGAATTGAGCCTCACTCACACAATCCCAAAAAAAATATCCTACAAAAACCTACAATACCATACTAATTGTTTTACAATATGGAAATCTAAACCAACCACTCCCGAATGGAGGGGACAAGAACTAGGCCAATATTTCAGCACAGATCTGGACCCCCACCACTCGGGGAGGGGAGGGAAGGGGACCCAATAATTTGGCCATTGAAACTACAAAAAAACAATTTAACTACCCAAAACTCTCCACCTATGAATAAGTAACACCAATAATGCACCTGATTTTCACAAGAGGTCCACACAGGGACATTGATCGAAAACCCACATCCATGAAGGCATAACCATAGACACTGTGTGAGGGGTAAGTCCATAACGCTTGTTGCGACAATGGTAAATTCAGAGAAATGAGGAACCAAAACATTGACATAGAAAATAACTTACCAAAACAGAGGAGGTAGGATCCTAATCGAGAACTCCACACCTCTATCGATTTCCTAACTGCGTGAAAAGCTTCACTCTGAGGCATATGGTTGGAGCCCTAATTCTAGAAGTACCTGCTACACCGCAGTCTGGTGATAAGGATCACACCACTTAGAAAAAAACCCTAACTTTCATACCCAACTAAAACCTTTATCTAAATAGGAACTCATAGATATATATCAACATTCTTTCTCACTCCAAAAGAGGGGTAGAATGGACAAGGAATACGATGAAACACATCAACATCACCAAACACAACTGCTCTATCCAAAAGAATTATCATGACCTAGAACCACTTTTAATAGATACCAAATAGCTCTCTATTCCAAACAACAGGTTGAGGAATCATCAAAATAGGTGTATTTAACATTTGAAATGAATCCTTAGGTTGATCATCAGGAAATATTTCTAATGGAGAACTATCCATGCCCACATCACAACATCAAACATATATTTAGAAACCCATTGAAAATTACTCCAAAACCAAGCCTCCAACAAGATCTCATCTAAATATACAACAAGAGTATGAATTCTAGATCACAAGTACGCTTACGGAATAAACAAATGTTCTAAGACATAGAAAAAAACTAACCACATGACCATTGGTTTATAAAAAAAGGCCAAAATTTTTCAACTCAAAACACTTTTGAAAAACAAACTAACATGGTGGGTTTCAACATTCACCAATGGTGTTTCATCAAGTCCCACCCACATGCACATTTTCATGCCACCCTAGTCACCCAATCACCATGCCATATATTCCATCCCTCTAGATATCAATAAAACCATGCATGTGAGCACCAATGGCTAAAAGAGAACAACATCATTCCAAAAATCATTTACCTTCAAAAGGAACACCATCCACCAAGTCAAAAACCATTTTAATATTTCAAAAAAATCCACAGTTAATTAAGAACCATTTTCTTAAAAACCGACTCCTTTTCATTTTTAACAACTTTTAAAATAACCAAGACACTCCAAACAAACCCTTCACGTTTTTTTAAAATTAAGCAAGGTGTATTTTCATAATCCGAGGTCTATTGAGACCAATACCCTTTCTAAAAAAACACCAACCTTTAAAAACCAATTTCCAAAACTAATTTATCTGATTCAAAAAAAATTTAACATCCCAAAATACCCCATTTAAAACAAAGATCCATAATCCCCTTAAAATTATTCACAATTTAAAAAGATTTTATTTCAATAAACCCCAAGTTTAGATTATGGATAATCCAATCCCTTTAAATATTTTCCACTTCCCTCCATATTTTTCACAAAAACAAAACCTTCCAAAACCATTCTTATAGTTAATTTTTTAAAACCCCCTTTTTCAATTTTAAAAATCTAATCCTTCCTTTGAAACTAATTTCCACAATTCTCACACAAGGATTTTAAAAACAAAAATTCCGAATTCAAGAAAGGTTCAAGAGACCCAAAAAAAAGGAACTAGTGCCGGTGAGTGAATTGACCATATGGTTGGCGGCAATAGGTCAAACACAACACCAAAATAGAGTGACTTATTAGGACCATTCCCTAGCTCCACATGGTGTTCTAGGCCTTGCAAGCTCACGGAGGCCATTAGTCAGACTCCCCTTGTCATATCCCAACACCAAAAAATCAACCATAACAAAGGACACTAATAAAATCGGACTTCCCATAGAAACCCGAGGATTAGAATGAGAAAGATTTCACGATGCTCTTCTTGAAATTACCCCTCAAGTCCCTTCAATCCTACTACATCTACCTTGAAATACCCAAAATAAAAATATTACTCTAAAAAGAAAGGTCTGCTAAGAGCTGACCTCCTCGGATACCATTTTTTCACAAACCCGTCCAAGTCGACCCTAAACCGGTCACCGAGGCCAGCCCGCGATAAGTCCCGGGAGGCATTCCTGATCCTCCCGGTATGCCGACAAGCACCAAGGGAATCAATAGAGTACACAAGGGAATGATTTCACCCATATATGAACAATCAAACAAATAGTGGAATGAAATGGACAGCCCAAAATACATTTATATAAAAATTGAACTGAACATATTTTTACAAGAAACTGAAAGCACAACTAAGCCAACAACTCAACTGACCAAACCTTATTTACAACTAAATACATCTGAACCCACTGTTCCCTCCCAAAAAAAATATCACACATCACCCAATGTGGTGGAACTCATGCTGAAACCTGCACAAGGGCTAAAAATAGAAGAAGACTATAGGCGTAAGGATTAAAACTCAGTCGGTTGGCCTAATATTCTTTTCCCAATGAACATTCCTTTTAAATAAAAGAAACATCAATTTATACTTTTAAATTCAAGATATGAATTTATTGTTTTCAAATGATGTTACATTCTATAATAATTATCATAAAAAAACATGCATTTTTAATTAAAAAAATTCAAGTAACAATATTTTTCAAAGAGGTGAAACTTCAAAATGAATATAGTTTTCAAGGGGGATTCTTTAAAGTAATTTAAACTTTTATATAAATAACAAACACTAATTATTTTACCAAAAAAACAAACTTTATGTCGATAGTGAGTACAAAATAGCCAATGAGCACTAGTCACGGGAACACACCTAGGTACTAGTTAGTTTTGAGCCCTAGGTACCTCGTATCTCGTTGAATGTAACCATAATAAATATCCATTATCGGGAACGATCCACTAGTAGGGAACATACCCATAACCTAGTGGTCCCCAATAATAATCATCATCATAGTTTTGTTAGTGTTTTCATTGTCAAACTTGCTTTGTGAAACATGGGATAAACCCCATAGAATCACTAGCATACTAGTACACGTCCTCCCACCTAGATACATGGGATTCCCTTTAGTGGTCAATCAAGTTACACATATATCAAATACACATTTCACATCCAAATTCCATTCAAAAACCATAAACATAGAAACATCCAATAAACTTTCTTCACATTTCTTACACGAATCAACAAACCGCTAAATATTTTCGTAAAACAATTTCAAGGAGTATATTGTGGCATTGCACATAAAACATATTCAAAAACACTCTTTCAATTATAAAAACACATAAAAACCATACCAAACCATATTTGGAATCCCTAAAAACATTTAATAAAATAAATTCATGGACCATAAAACAATCCCAAATGCACAACATGGTATATAAATGTAAACCACTCCTTCATTTTTAGGAAAGTCCAAACAGGCCTTTAAACATTTTCTCAAAACTAACGATTGACAAATTTATGTATTTAAATATTATTAAAGAGGTGTGTATACACCATTTATAGAAAAAAACCACATTCATAAATCCCTTAAAACACTTAGGTGACATATTCAAAACATAAACATTTTTATAAGAATGTGAAACGGGCCATTTCGGGCAACTCGGGCCGAGACATGTTGTAATCAAAATAACCAATTGTTTGTAAAACAACATAAAAATTTTAAATCCATAAAACTATCCCAAATTAATTTTCTTACATTCTTCCCATATATTTAAAAATCCAAGAAAATTATTTTAAATTGCACTAGACACATAAAATCCAACCAGGCAATTTACCGAACACATGGAATGCACTCTTTAACAAAAAAACATATGTTAAGTACATAAAAAGGGATAAAAAACCTATTTCATACCATAATATTATTCAAGATACTGAGACATATTCAAAATACTATAAGCCTAGTGCGAATTCTCAAGGAATAATTTATCAAACAAGAGGAGTGCACATTTATACCAAAACAACTATATTTTTAACAAAATAAGTCATAAAACAGAATTTGCAAACAAAACCTTTAAAAACAAAATTTCACAGAACAACATATCATAAAAATTAATGATATAATATAATTAAAATGATTAAACTTAAATAATAAAGGTTTTTGCAAAGGGTATCCTACCTCAAATCCTTGGTGTAATTGAAACACACACCCGAAATCACCCGTCGCGGGTTTATAAACCCTAAAACTATAAATAATGGACCTAAATTAATATAAAATCCATAAAAATAAATTTTATAACATAAAAATAGGTCGATCATGAATAGGGGAGATTATAAAACCAAGAAATAACGATTGTGGAAGAAGAGGGAGGATAAAGGAGATTGAATCTCACCTTTTTCACTGAAATTGGTTTTTTTATTCCATTAGATTTTCACCCCTAGAGAAATGGGAATGGGATGAAAATTCATGGGGAGCCTCTTAAGGTCTGGAAGAACTAGGTAAAGAATATAGTTTTTAAAAAGAGCCCGAATTGAATGAGTTATGTATTAAACGATTTACCTTATCAATTCTGGGCGATTTGAGGTATCCTGAGCAATTTCCCCCTAATTTTTGACCCATATGAGCTCCAAAGAGGGTTAATAGATTTGGAGGGGTGAGTATAGGGTTATTGGGATCTTGGGGGATGATTAATTGAAAAATAATATTAAAAAAATTAAAAATATATAAAACAAAGGAATTATTTTTTTAAAACAGAAAATGGACCCATGTGCTGGTCCAATACATAAATAAGTAAGCCTAATTAACCCTGATTATGAATTTATATGGGGTTAAAAAGGATAATTAAGTTTTAATATATCATTATATGAAAAGTGGGAACTGGAATGGTTGAAAAATGTTAAAAAACAAAGGATTTATAAAAGAAACAAATTTTGTTTTTAAAACTGGAAATGGGCTCACGGTTGGCCCAAATCATGAAGTAGCCACCATTTCTTCAAAAACTCCTAAAGAAATGTGGAACCCAAATTAGAGTGATATACATATATGAATCATAAAAAATCATGATAAATCTCATAATATACCCATAAAAATAATCAGGATTTCCAATGGACTGGATCAATATGAAGAAAAAAAAAGGTTGGACAGATCCAACCATGATGAACCGTGGGATGATGAATGATAATTCTCAAGATATAATGGTGGAGGACATTAATTTAAAATATGCATAACAGGATCTAATTTTTAATTAAATATGGATATAATTTATCAAATTATATATCCATAGTGTAAATTTAATTCAAAATTATTCATTCTCCACCAATGACCTAGTGGGCCACACCAGCCAACTGATCGTAGCACCTATTGGCCAGTAGGGATGGTAGTTTTCTATAGAACTGAGGCAATCACATCATATTAATTTTTTGATTCATATAGCAACCATTGTTAACTTCATATCCACCAGAAAATCATCTTTAAACTAAATCTCCATCTATTGAATCCAATAATCATTTTATTCGTAAATGAATTTATGAACATCCATAATAAAAAATAAAAAACATTGAAATGAGTATTATTGTAAATTTTAAATATATCTCATACATTCATATATTCAATGATATTATGATTATTCTCCTATATTTACCTATCCCCTCATAATTTAATTCTATATTGGTACTCAAATAACAATGTCCACTGAGCCTATACATCAACCTCCCATTTCTGAGTCCCTTGAAAAACCCATCCATTATACTATTGAGTCCATAAAAGTTAACCATATTAATTTATATTACATTATATCCCCAATATAAAATTTACACTAGTCATTCCACATATGATGAATTAGAATACATCACATTAGTTTAATAGTCAATGATATGGATAGGATTTGGAACATTCCATTTCTGATGAGACCAAAGAAACACATCATCCATACCTCAATATCATGATAGATAATCCAGATATTACTCTATTGCATCAATATTAATTGCAATCTAGATCGGGCCAACATAATTTATTGAATTATTAAATTTCATTCTTGATCATCGATCAACTATCCAAGTAGTATCTGTTATGAAATCATAGTCACCAATAGATAACTCCAATGGTATCTAATTTAGATTGGAATATGACTCATTCCTTATATGTGTTGAGTTTATGTGATTTTTGAATAATCTACACTATATTGATAGTATGTTATACCATGTTTTTCTAATAATGACTCACTCTCAATCCTCATTCCAACAAAGAGGTTATTTTAATATACAACAGTAATGAGGCATGGAAAGTTATATCTAAATCAAATAATTATTTATAGTGGGTTTATAAAAATAAAAACAATTATTTTAGATTATCCCAGAGTCCATATATTCCAAATTCATGGTACTAGATGAAATAATAAAAATATCAGAATCAACTACTCTGACTACCCATCTACCTGTGGAGTGTATTTCTAACATATCAAATTTAATTAATTATTCCATTCTATATTCCTTTCTAAAAGTGTAATGTTAAACATTCAACTTTATCAAATGACATTCTCAATGGAACTAACTCGAATTTTACAATGTCATTTGTTGACCTCACCTATTTTGATAATCCCAATTATTCTTTAACATACATTGATAATCCCAATTAATGTTTATCTATATATGATAGTCTATTATCAAGGTGATAATAATATTAAAATAATTCTTGAAATATGTTAATCAATGTTTATCTTTTTTTTTGAAGTAATTCTAATCCAATCGGATATGTTTTGCATAAAACATATAAGTGTTAGTCACTGATCGGCATATAGAAACTGATATAGAGCTACCGGTAATTAGTCTATTGATAGACTTGGTTTGCCGATAGACAGAGTAACCGATAAGCAATGATCACTGATATTTATAGAACTATCGATATGTACATGTCCACCGGTAATCATAGAACAAGATACCGATATAGTGTTATGTCTTCCGATAGTACAGAATGGAGCTATCGATGTGCATAAGTCTACCGATACACAGAATCACTTGATCTAAGCAAGAGCTACCGATGGATCAAGAGCAACCGATACAAAGAAGATCTACCGTTAGATAGCTACCGATAGAACAAGCTCACCAATGTAGATAGATATCGATAGAGTAAGTCTACCGATATGTACAGTGCAACCGATACACAGATTTAGAGCTACCGATATCAAGAGCTACAGATATCAATATCTACTGATTCAAGTTCAAAGAACTACCGATGGAAGGTCACTGCTATAGAAAGTCCACCGTACAAATCTACAATACAAGAAGCTACTAATGATTGACCAACCAGTCAAACTCTTTACTCTCATTACTATTTATTTATTAAGCTAACAGTTACATTTGATGTTTTCAATGCAGTTAATGTTATTTAATGATTTATGTTTCCATGTCAGGGAACCGTACCCAGTACCCATGAAAAAGGTAATCATTCCTTTTTTCCAGAGTTGAACGCTATAAAAGGGAAGACAAAGACCTAGCTAAGAGGGCATGAATAATAAAAAAAAGGTGTGTGGGGACACAGAGATCGAATGATACAGAGAGAATCAAGGAACTAAGAAGGAACACGAAGGGAAAAAATAGAAACACTCAACAACATTCAAACGCGGTGCATTCGAGAAAGGCTACATCCTTACTCCAAGAAAACTTGAAAGACATGATGCAATTAATTTCTAGAGGAGAACACAAGATGCATCTTTAGTGAATAAATACAACAAACACTACATGCACTCAGGCTGATAAGCTGAACCCGGATCCAAGGAAGAAAACGATACTCTGTTTTTCAGAACAAGAACTAGAGAAGGACTCAGAAGATTTTCTGAAAAATCAAACGAGTCCAGAGTTGCACTCCCAATCACTAATTCGTTTCTAAACTAATTCACAATTACTTTAGTGTTTCTTTCATATACATTTCGAGCTGTGTGTGTACCCTGTTTATTTTACACACACACTGTCTCCTGAGCTAAGATGGAGGAATCTTAAATCCTCATTAAAACTCTATAACTCCTTGTATACCACTGTAGATAGTGGTAGAGGACGAGTAAGACAAGGAAAGCTGTGATCTATTGTTTGTTTTCCCACATAGAAATATAGTAGAGGTCTTTGTACTTGGATAGTGTGTTCAATGTTTTTTACCCCAATAAAGGGTATGGATCAATTTATATAAATTTTTTGAGAGGACTAAGTCTCTAATTGAGACAGAACATCTTGTTTACATCTATTGTGAATTTTAGTTTTAGTCATAAGTATACTATATATATTTCATATTCTGATGTTAACTACATTGAAATATAATTTGTTTTAAAGTTTCATTGATAGTTAAATTAGCAAATGTTTTTACTTATTGTAAACTAGTAAGTTAGTTTCAAAAGTCAATTTAATCATCATATTAAAATAACTGAGACCTAATCAATCATTGAAAAACTAATTGAACATTTACACTCTGTATAAATTCAATATAGTTTAACTTTGTTTTTAAATAGGGGGATTTTTAGAGAAATACTTTTAACAGATATTTAAATTGGAACTCAATTCACCCCCTGTTTCGGTGCGGATGTGCGTCGGGTTTCTGTTCCGACGCTGTTCCGCCAGGGCGCATTCGCGCGTGCACCCGTCGACCCGAGGGGATGGGCGCGCGGCTTGTGGCCCCGCGGTCCCGCTTTCCAAAGGCGGGTGGCATCCGTCCCTTATTCAGGGGCGTCTGCTCCTTGATCGAAACCGGGATGATGGGATGTCGGCTCCTCCTTCCGTGGACGTCTCCTCGGAACTCGTCGCCTAATCCGGGTCTCCCTCATAGATTTATGACGTGCTCGTGAATCTCGTTCCCGGCGCCATGTCTCCATGGACACCGGTTAATTATGCTGCTTCCGTCCGGACGCTCCAAGGGGTCTGGCCGGGGCAGCAACCTGCGGTGAGGAGACCGGGTGGCTCTGGGTGTTGGGGGCGTGTCTTAACACTGCGACTCTGCATGTCTGCCTTCCGTCCCTAATAGGGCTTCTCGAAGGCGTGATGGCCTGAGGAATCCCGCGCTGGGTACGGGGAACTGCGTTACCTGAGGTTTTCTTCAGCTTCCCATGTTTAACACGGGGTATGCCGCGAGTTTAACGTCCAACAGGGACGGCATCAGACTGATCAACACGAGAAGTGGATCAGATGACAGAACCCCTTGCGGGGAACCTCCGACGCTGGGGCCAACACATGGGCGGCTTCCCGAGTGACGTGGAGTGGAATGAAATGGCATGACCCCACCGGGATGTGGCGGCCCGGGTAAGGATCAGGATGGATGATGGAGTGAAGAGCTTGGACCCTGTAGGGGCTTCCTACGTACCGCGCGTTAGCGCGGATCAAAGTCAGTGTAGTTTGGATATACAGTTTAACGTCATGCTGGATGTCGGCAAGCCGACTCATGTAGAGGTCGAGGCTGCCGGGCGGAGGATTGAACCGAACCACCTCACACAGAGGGGGATGGAACGGCCGGGTGGATCACAGTTTCACGTTATGCTGGACGTTGGCAAGCCGACTCACAAGGAGATCGAGGCTGCCTGGAGAAGGATTGAACCGAACCACCTCGCACAGAGGGGGATGGAACGGCCGGGTGGATCACAGTTTCACGTCATGCTGGACACTGAAGGGAGAAATAGAAAAAGGAAGTGGGGAAGTGCAATGGAGATACACATGTGCAGTCCCCCACAAGAGCGGATTCATAGGTGAATCGACGCGAATGTGAACCCGGGAGGGGTCCACGGATGGACGAACCGACGTGAATACGATAGGGACGACCAGGTGGTGGGCTTGAACCTCGGAGAGGCTTCCTACGTACCCTGTTTAGAAGATAGGGATCAAAGTCCACGTAGTTCGTTCTGTTTGTAACACTCTGCTCCCGTGGGCGAAGGACACTCCCATCCCGACATCCCTGCAGAGACGAGCGGGTGGGGGCCACATCCAAATCGGGAGGGGGACCCTGCGTGAGAGGCACGGGATCGGGCGATGCGGACGGTTTAACGTCTTGCCGGACGAAGTACAGTTTAGCGTCATGTGTTGAGGAAGAAGATGCTTGGCAGTTTAACGTCTTGCAGCGCGGACGAGGATGCTTGGCAGTTTAACGTCTTGTCGCGCGGACGAGGATGCTTGGCAGTTTAACGTCTTGTCGCGCGGACGAGATACAGTTTAGCGTCCTGCATGACGAATGCTGAATAGTTTAACGTCTTGTAGCTCGGACGAGGATACTGCCGCCGATGGGTCCGTGTCACTTCGCGCGAGCCTGGAGGGCCGCACGGGAAGACAACGCACGGTGCGGGCACCCAGGATGAAGATCATCGGGCGCCACGCAAGCGGGTACCCTCAGGGGGTCAAAGGGGTCGACCCTGGCGGATTGCGCGCAAAAGAGAAGCTTGGCGCGCAATACCGCGGGTCGGCGCGCAAATGGGCAGGCTGGCGCGCAATTGGTCCAGCGCTTTGCGCGCAGATGATTGAGATTGCGCGCACCGGGCTTCGGATAGCGCGCGGGGGCAACGGCCCATTCTTTAACGAATGGCCACTTAAAAAAGGGGGGTGCGCGCAATCGGGCTGGATTGCGCGCACCCGGGGGGCAATTGCGCGCAAGAGGCTTCTTTTACGCGTGAAAGCCATTGGGTGAAGAATTATTCAAAGGAAAGGAGCCAAGGGGATTGCGCGCGAAGGCGAACCCCGAGGCTTTATTGCGCGAAAGAAAAAAGGTTACCTGAAGATCGGCATCGCGCGCGGAGGGGGTTGGATTGCGCGCGCGAGAGACCTTTCGAATTCCGGCAACCCTCAAAACGTCGGGGGTCGCCTTATATTTATAGGCAACCCCTGGCGCGGAATCCGGATCGCGGGCGCGAAATTTCCTTCGCGGGCGCGGAATCGGGCCCGGCGCGCAAGGGAGTCGTGCAGGTCTCCAAAATTCCGCACAAGGCCACCGGGCCCTCCGAAACGTGCTTCTGACTCCAAATATGACCTCGCTTTCCGCATCCGGAGCTTTGTTTGGGAACAACGGACTTTTCCGGCGTCTACAAAAGCCCCCCCTCGGAATATGATCGGCGAGAGGTCGCAACGATCGGGTTCCGAGGGAGACGCCGGAATGACGAAGTCCTGGGTGGCGCGGGACTGTGGCGCGCAAAAAAGGGCGTCGGGCGCGAACCCGGGCCATCCACGAGTGGACCGGTGGCAGACATGCTGCCTGCTCCGGAACAGACTTCCCACACTGAGCCGACCCCACCAACTGCTGATCAGGGGGCTACGGACGCCGGCGGTGTTGACATCAGAGAGAGGTCGGGGGCTGACGAGGGTGTCAACGCCACTGGGGCGGGAGAAGAAGGTCGCCCAGATGTTGGGGAACCTATCCCCCATGAGGACATCCTAGGGGCAGACCCTGCAGCAGACATGCTGGCTGCCTTCCCTGCCTACCGGCCTGCCGACCCTGAGGAGATGGATGACTCAGACGCGGAGGCGGTCGAGGAGAGCCGGATAACGCGTCGCAGGGGGTGGAAGTACATCCAGCGCTTCCTCAAGCGAGACCCATCGAAGTGGATGGGGCGCATGGGATCCCTTCAGACCTGGTTGCGCTTCCTGTGTGCCGGGGGAGCTGATGCTCAACGCCTCCATCTGACGGTCCGTGATTTCATGGCCGAAATGATGCACGAGAGCCACCGGCGTGCCGACGTCGCACAATGTCGGGACATGTCGGAGAACACGCGGGCGCTCCTCGTGGCGGAGCAGGAAGTCCGGCGTCTCGAAGGGAAGGCGGCAGAGAAGGAGGCCTTCGTCGCAACGTGCACTGAGCTTGTGGAGCAACTAACAGCCCAGCTGATCGACGCCCAGGTACAGCTGACGGAGGCGGGCCAACAGATGGTCACACTTCAAGTCGAGCGGGAGCGTGCACAGGCCAGGATCGACGAACTGCGTGCTGCGACCGCCAACGAAGATAGGGCACGCAGAGAGAGAGAAGCAGCTCTGGAGGCCGCCAGCCAAAGGGTAGCGGCGTTAGAAAGACTTATCCAGCACGCTAATCCCTAGAGGATTTGTTTTTGTCACTCCCAGAACATTTTCTTCCGCTACTCAATATTTCGATTCACTTGTATGAACCAATATATTTATCTGCACCTTTTGGCTTAACATGCTCAACCACAATTCATTGTCTCGCGGGAGCGTTAACCAAGCTTCAGGCGTCCGTAATTGGGCCTGGATTTCTAAAGAAGAGAGGGAGGTCATTCCTAGGAAAGGAGACCTCAGACCTAATCAATGTATCATCCCCCCAACTTGTTCCGACACACGAGCGGGACAATGCTAGGGGCGTTGAGATTTTATCCGAACATAGGGAAATGAGAAAGGGTGAATCGCGTGTCCTGAATTCAGAAATCCACAACGGTCGGCCTTCCAGGAAATGCCCAAGACGGAAAGCGGACAATGGATCAATCGACCATACTACTGCAATAGACGGACCGAAGGTCATCATTCATATTGCAGGAGGCGGATCACATTTCATCATCAATGCCGCTTTGGGGGTTCCTTCAGGCACAAGGGTGGAAATCCAGATCAACAGGGCATGCGAAGCGTGGGGCGAAGGGACGATTTGTTCGGATAGAATCCAACGCTCTCAAAATTGCGCCACCGTGGGGAAAGCGTATTAGGCGGATGCACTAATCTGGCCGTGAATCACCTCAATTCTCAGACAGAACCTCTTTGACGAGGAAACTGTCGCTTCCCACCATTGCAATGGGGCATCCCGAGATGAATCGGGGAGAATATCACAACCGCACCACTCTACCAGAAGCCAGGCCAGACGGCCGGCGACGAGTAGGGGCGGGACTTAGCGATCCCTGAGGATGGACCCGAGTCAAGATGCCCGGGCGTTCCTACGTACTCCATCAGGCTGGAGATCAAGCCACACGTAGTTCTGAAAGTGTAGTTTAATGTCATGCAGGACGTAGAATCCCGATTAGGGAGATCTTAGTTTAAAGTCGTAGAGCTCGGACCATAGGGGCCTCAAAGTACGCCACATCGTGGTCCTATCCCCTGGATATGCGAAGATGCACTGAGGGATAGCGTCAAGAGTGTCGAGGTTTCGCGTGGTCAGAATGGGAGGTGGAAAATGTAATGTGAATCATGCGGCCATTCACTCAAGGACTGGGGGCACCGGCGTAACGATATGGGAGTACTGCCGACCGTGGCGGAAAAGCAGCATCAATATCGTACTAACCGTTGATGGAATGAGGCAGCAAACGAGCATCAACCGCTCAAGCGCAGGATTCATATCGATTTACTGCCCGAGGCCCTTGGGGGCACCAGCCCGAGTCGGTGGGAGAGCACTGAGGCATTGTTTCCAGACCGCTCACGGGGGCTCCACCCAGGGCGTATGCGATGGGTCCGAATGAAAGGGAGCACGAAGCCTGAAAAGTGGAAGGAACCTGACCAAGCTGAACCTGACCCTCCTGGCAATAAACCAGAGTACTCTTGACACTGGTGGACCACTGCAAGGGGTCGAGGGACACGCCTTGAGGGTGACCCGAAGGCGGCGGATTCCCCAGAGAAAGGGGATTCTCTAAGAGGTGGGGGCTGGACCCGAAGTTTCAAACATCCGGGCGTTCCTACGTATCCCATAAGGATGGGAATCAAGCCACACGTAGTTCTTGAAGCGCGGCGCAACACAATCGGGCACCAGCGCGGGGAGGGGTGCGGGTCTGACCCTCGCACACAGAAGAAGCGGCATTTGATATTTCTTGTTTTTCCTTAAAGGTGGATGGTTTTTCTTTGTGCAGCGACAAGCCTGTGATTAGGAAATACCTAGCGTCGCCGCAATAATCAAGCCATGAAAGGCATTGATAAATGGCGTGGTTATTAACCAGCGCCCAACGTGAGTGTCCCCTGAGGAGAACATCACGATGCAGTGCCGTTTCTCGTCGGGCGGCCAAGACGATCACAGTTTACGGTCGTGTGGTAGGACCAGACAACACAGTTTAAGGTCGTGCGGTTCGGACCATGGAGGAATCCGCTCATTGCGATATGGCAGACTCAGCGGAGGTGGGAACATACCCAGCCCTGCGGTCACGCACGATTCCAGGAGAAGGTTCCCGGGATAGGGGCCTGCGTATGTCCATCACCCGAGAGGCAGAGATGCTAGCCTCCAGCTATACTGGGCCCAGAACGCGATTGTTCGGGCGACTCCTTCCTCCTTATGGGGACGAGGGTCCAGCTACACATGGCCCTTAGGGAGGACATCAGCATATATCCTTGGTGCTCAGATCGTGGGAGCCTCGAAAGACACCATTACCCTGGTTGGTCTGCCTAACGTGTAAAGGTGTACTGAAGGTCAGTATGAAGAGAGTGTCGAGATTCCACTACAACGCACAAAGGCGGAGTGTGATGAGGACTGCGCAACCAATGTTCAGAGCCTGAAAGAGCCGACATGGCGATCAAGGATGTCGCTGACCATATTCGCAACACAACATCCGATCGCGTCAGCCTAGGATAGGGCAAGCAAACGAACATCAACCGCTCAAGCGCAGGATTCATATCGATTTGCAGCCCAGGACCCGCCGGTAAATCGACCCGGAGCGGTAGGAGAGCACTGAGGCATCGTACCCAAACCGCTAACGAGGATCCCTTTGAGTGAAGGCTCAAACAAGAGGAAGCGCGAGGCCCGACAAGCAACACAGGACTTGTCGGGATTGAATCCGACACCACGGGTCATAGACCGAAGTACCCAAAACATGTTAACAGATCCCCGGAAAGGGTCGGAGGACTCATCCTGAGAGCAACCAAAAGACAGCAGATCCCCATGATCAACCAAGAGACGGGGCTGGACCTGAAACACAAGCATCCAGGCGGTCCTACGTATCCCATAAGGATGGAAATCAAGCCGTACGTAGTTCTTGAGAGGCAGTTTAACGTCATGCAGGACGATGAGGGGTGTGAGGTAGTCCCACACACGGGGGAGGCGTATGGCGCGGCCAGTAGACCAACGTGAATGAGGACATAATCCCCCGCTCATGCCACACGCCTCGCACAAAAATGAGGGGAACTCGGGCCAGAGGCCCAACGCGGGATAGAGATTCCTGGGAAATGGGGCTGGGCCTGAAACATGAATGTTCAGGCGGTCCTACGTATCCCATAAGGATGGGAATCAAGTTGTACGTAGTTCTTTAAAGTACAGTTTAACGTCATGCAGGACGCAAAAAGGGAAAGGGGAAGCGGAAGGCATCCCCCACCATGGGGGGCGTACAGCGTGGCGAGCAAATAGCCCTGCGTTCACACCATACGCCACATACCCAGAGGCAACTAGGCCGAGGGCCCGAGATGGGATGGAAATTCCCGTAGGATGGGGCTGGGCCTGAAACATGAATGTTCAGGTCGTCCTACGTATCCCATAAGGATGGGAATCAAGCCGCACGTAGTTCTTGAGGGGCAGTTTAACGTCATGTAGGACGAATGCTGAATAGTTTAACGTCTTGTAGCTCGGACGATGGTACAGTTTAACGTCATGTTGGATGAAACACTGGTCAGTTTAACGTCTTGCAGCGCGGACGAAGTGGACTCAGGAAAAGTACTACTTGAGGAACCTAGCGTTGGTGGGAGGAGTGACACGCTCACCATCCATAGTCTCTAGGGAGTACGCGCCATTGGGATAGACCTTGTGGATGACAAAAGGTCCCTCCCACTTGGGCTCCAACTTGGGCGGCTTCCTGCCGGGGATCATTGGTGCTCTCAGGGCTAACACCAGGTCACCCTGTAGGAAGGAGTGGAGGCGAACCTTCTTATTGAAAGCTCGAGCCATTCTGCTTTGATGCCTCTCCAAGTTGTGCAAAGCGCGAAGCCTATTCTCATCCAGTGCTTCCAACTCGACTAGACGGGCTTCAGCAGCTCTGTCCGGCGCTTGCTGGTCGTAGACCAAAGTGCGCAAGGACGGTAACTTTATCTCGATGGGCAGGACGGCCTCAGCTCCATACACCAGGGAATAAGGGGTCATCTGGGTGGAATTGCGAGTCGTCGTCCGATAAGCCCAGAGGGTGTTGGGGAGCTTGTCCGGCCAACTCTTCTTGTTCTGACCAACCATCTTTTGCAGAATGTTAGAGAGGGTTTTGTTAAACGCCTCGATCTGTCCATTTGCCTACGCATGATAGCGAGATGTATGGTTCGAGCGAATGTTATACTTGGCGTACAACTTCTTCAACTCAATTGCTCGGAAATTGGCTCGGTTATCCGTGAGGATAGCATGAGGCACTCCAAATCGATGAATGATATTGGAGGTCACGAAGTCAGCGATCGAACATGATTTGACCTCTCTGAGCGGAATCGCCTCTGCCCATTTGGAGAAGAAGTCTGTTGCGGTCAGAATGAACCGGCACTGGCGAGCCGTTGCTGGCGGGTAAGGTCCCACAACGTCCAGACCCCAGACTACAAAGGGCCAGGAATACCTGGTGGTATGGAGAGGCTCCGGCGGCCGATGCACAAAGTTCGCATGAACCTGGCACGCATGGCACCTCCTGGCATACTCGATGCAGTCATGGATCATGGAGGGCCAGAAGTATCCCAACCTCCGAATCTGGTGGGACAGCTTCGGCCCAGTCTGGTGGGCACCACATGAACCAGCATGAACCTCTTGCATGACTCGTGGGATCTCAACTCCTTGAAGGCAACGGAGGAGAACACCATCAAATCCGCGCCTATAGAGGATCTGCTCCAGGCCGGGGCTGCTTTGGAGGACAAACTGCGATGCGCGGCGTCGAACTCGCTCGTGCTCGGCCCGATCTGACGGGAGAATGCCATGTTGGAGGTACTCAACCAAAGGCGCCCTCCAATCAGGGGCTGGTTCGACTGCCATGTCTGGGGTACTCGGGGCTCCGGGCACAGGGGCAACCGTGGTGAGATTACTTACCGACGAGCCGCGATCTCCCTCCGGGATAATGGGAGCGATGAGCCTGCGGTGCGTCACGCGGACGGTCAGGTTATCCTGTTCAGGCTCTGCAAGTGACGCAGCAAGGCTGGCCAAAGCATCTGCTCGACCGTTCTGCGACCGGGGAATATGGACAATTTCTGGCCGAGAAGGGAACTGGACCATCAGAAGGAGGGTGCACTCCAGCAACGGCACAAGTTCCGGCTTCCTGACAACATAGTCGCCATTGATCTTCTTAACGACCAACTCGGAGTCCCCTTTCACACACAGATGGGGACGTCGATCTCGAGAGATAACTCGAGGCCAGTGATGAGGGCATGGTATTCCGCCTCATTGTTGGTACAGCCCTCTGACAACAGGAAAGTGTATGGCAGCACGGCTCGCTCCGGGGTAATAAAGACGATACCCAATCCCACTCTGTTGAGCATAGGATTATCGAGTCTTCTACCGGTGGGGCTCCGGGAAGCACCGTCAAAGTGCATCTGCCAGCATGGATCGGCATGATCGACCGAGAGAATGGCCTCATCAGGAAAGCCTAGATCCAGCGGCTGATCCGCGGAGGTTGGGTGAGCAGCCAGAAAGTCTGCCAATGCTTGCCCTTTGATGGACTTCTGAGACACATACCTGATGTCGAACTGCTGGAGAATCACAGCCCACCGCGCTAGACGGCCAGTCAACATAGGCCGGCTCAGGATATACTTCAACGGGTCTACCTGAGAAACCAACTGTACCTCGTGGTGCTGCAAGTAGTGCCGTAATTTCTGTACGGCAAATACGAGTGCCAGGAAGCTCTTCTCGATGGGGGAATACCTAACTTCCGCATCGAGGAGCATGCGACTGAGGTAATAGAGGCTATTCTATGTTCCCTTGTTGTTCTTCTGGGCGAGAAGGGCACCAAGGGACCGTTCTAGGGCGGTCACATAGAGGACCAGCGGCTTCCCGGATACAGGCGGCATCTGGACCGGAGGTTGAAGCAGGTACTGCTTGATTTCCTCGAAAGTAGTATGAAACTCTTTATCCCATACATAGGTAGCACCTTTCTTCATGAGCCGAGAAAAGGGCTTACACTTGCCGGCCAGATTCGCGATGAATCGGCGTATATATGCTAAGTGGCCTTGGAACCCTTGCAGTTCCCGGATGTTACCTAGGGGAGGCATCTGGCTAATCGCCCTGTCTTCTCTGGGTTGATCTCAATACCCCGGTACCTTACCACAAATCCAAGGAACTTTCTGGAGGTGACCCCGAAGGCACACTTCAACGGGTTCATCTTCAGGCAGCGAGACCGGAGGAAGCCGAACACTTTCTCAAGATCTTTGAGATGGTCCTGACGCTGGCGCGATTTGACTACCAAGTCGTCGACGTAGCATTCCACCAGTGTGCCGAGGATTGGCTTAAATATGCGGTGCATCGCCCGCTGATAGGTGGCACCTGCATTCTTCAGGCCGAAGGGCATGACCCGGTAACAAAAGATATCTTGGGGGGCCCTGAAGGCAGTGAACTCTTCATCCTCGGGGGCCATCCGGATTTGGTTGTATCCGGAGTATCCATCCATAAAGGAGAGGGCTTGGAACCCTGCCGTGGCGTCAATCAACAGCTCTGTCATTGGAAGGGGAAAATCATCCTTCGGACAGTGGCGGTTGAGATCGCGGAAGTCGATGCAGACTCTGATATGCCCGTTCTTCTTCCTGACCGGCACAATGTTGGCCAGCCATTTGGGGTACTGGACTTCCCTCACAAAGTTGGCTTTGATAAGCTTGTCAACTTCGGCCTCAACCATGGCACCGTGGAATGGGTGCATTTTCCTGGGAGGCTGCTTGAACCCGCGATGGTTCGCCGGGAGACCAAGGCGGTGGACGGCTACCTGAGGATCTAGCCCCGACATCTCGTCATAGCCCCAAGCGAACACATCACGGTGCTGCCTGAGAAAGTCCACGTACTGCTGCCGCTCCTCAGAGGGCATGGCGGCACTGACCAATGTGGGTTTTGGATCTGCTTCGGTTCCAAGGTTCACTTGTACTAACTCATCGACCATGGCGGAGACGCCCTCCTCAAAGGCTAGGGGTGCATCTTCCACGTCCTCTCCACTCGGGGAGGGATCATCCACGGGAGAGACTGCGTTGGAAACTGCATTGGGGATACCAGATCCTGCCGGGCCGCTGGTGCTGGCATGGGCGGTCGCGGTCATCTCAACAGGAGACTCACAGGCCGTCGAGACCATGGCTACGTCCAACCGTTGAATCGGGAGGACGTAAGCGTCATCCAAGCTTGCCCAGGGATCACTTGCAACAGCGACAGGCTCAACCTCACCTGCCAGGATTTGCTTATCCTTGCTCTTGTAATAGTCCGCGTCCAGATAGCGGGCTTCACATGAGGAAAAAGGAGAGGCATCTCCTTGAAGCATGCCTACTCGACCGTTAAGGGAGTATTTGAGGCATTGGTGGTATGATGAGGGAACCGCCGCATGAAGGTGGAGCCATGGCCTGCCCATCAATGCGTTATACGCAGTGTCCTGAGAGACTACCATAAATTCGGTGTTGGCAACCAAGTCACCGAACTGGGTCTTCAAGAGTATCTTGCCGACCGGAGTTTTCTCGGTGCGGTCGTACCCCTGGATCCTGAGGTCGGAGGGAATCAAGTCATCCTCAGACAACCCCAATCTCCGGAGCGTCCGAGTGGGAATCAGGTTAATCCCGGACCCCGTGTCGACAAGACAGCGTCGGACTTCAAGGCCATTGAACTGGCCGGTAACATACAGCGGACGAATGTGACCCTGTATAGGAGGGTCCTCATCCGTACCAGAGAACGAGATAACTACCTGGCATTCGGCGTCCTCAATCGTTTCGGCGTCAAAGGCCTCTGCAGCCGCAACCTCTGTCTCAAACTGGAGGGGGCTCTTCAGGGCTTCAGCGAGTGCCTCACGCATCTCAGATGACATGCGCAGAGCCTCAAGGATGGAGAGTCTCACTGGGATGTTGGCCAAGTGCTTCAGGACATCATACTTTTTGGCCAAGCGTGAGCCCCTGGTTGCAGGAGGTTGCTCTGCGGTTGGAAGCATGACGGGCCTTGCCGGTTTGGCCGGCGACCGACTGGTGCTTGGCGCATCTCGCTGTTCATTGGTTGAAGCCCGGGAAGTAGTCACCGTACTGGGGCCAGGAGGCCGAAATGGACTCATGGCAGGGCGGAGCTGATCGCGACGCCGCTGAGGCGGTTCTGCCTGGTCCCACACCACAAACAGTGGCGGAGGCAAATCCGTCATCCCCGGAGGGGGGGCTGCGCATGCTGAGCTCGGTTTTGAGCCTGCTACCTAGTCTCAGTGGTGTGCACGGCCTGGCTGGAGGTACCAACTGCTGTGCCCCGGCGACTCCTGTCGTTGCGGTTCCTCCGACGGTGGCGACGACCGGGGACACTAGGGAGGTCCACCTGGTGTTCCTCAGCGTCGGGAACCGAAAAGGGATTTACCAGCTCGACGGTATTAACCGAAGCGTACCCAACACTTTCATCGGACAAATCATTCACCACTGGAAGGATCCGGGGAGGGATCCCCATCTCCGGGGGCATGAAATCACCGAGAGTGCGGGATAGCGGCGGAACTGGCGGGGCGCGCTCTTCCTTCTTGCGCCGCCGCCGTTTTCTCTTCTCGGAAGAGGCAGGCTGGGATGACGATGCCGAAGCAGCACCCGCAGATTCTGGGGGCTCAAGCTGATTCAAGCGCGCACGGATGATTCCATGGGCGCGAATGATCGTCTTGCGGGCCATCCAGTTTTTATACTTCTGGGATCCGCGGTCGGAGACCAGCTGCCATTCGTCCTCATTGCCGCTATCGTCATCTGATCCCACGAACACGCCCGCCACTTGTGCTGGAGCTGGGCCCAACCTGATTACATTGTTGTTAATCTGGTCTTGGATCCAGTCCTTAAACACGTAGCACCGCCGGATGGTGTGCCCCAGGGCCCGATGGTAAGGGCAGTAGCGGGGGTTATCCGTGAGATGTGCCTCCTCTGGCCTCCAACACTCAGGCAGTCGCACAATCCTCTGCTCCAGGGCGCTCCGGAAATAACCGGAGACCTGATCCTCGTGAAATGAGTAGGTCAGGTATCGCGGGCCCCTGAGAGCATGGTCTTGACGAGGGGCTGGAGGGGCCTGCCGAGGAGGTGGACCCTGATTATCTCGCCTGGGTTGTGGCGGTACATTACGTGGAGGGGCCGGCCGGTTCTGGGGCTGCCGCTGCTGGGCCGGGAACTGAACCCGTGGAGGCGGATTCCTATGAGGCTGTGGAGCTGGCCTCACCGGAAGCAGCTCCAATGGCCTGGGGGCCTCTATATGGGCAACAGCAGCGGGCTCAGCCCTGCTAACTCTCCTTGCAGGAATCATAGGAGGCAGCGGGTGTGTCTGGATGGCCTGTTGCAAGGCTTCCTCAAGACGTTGAGCTTTGTCTGAGAAGTCCCTGAACCCTCCGGGGTAATTCTGAGTGATCAGGGAAGGGAACAGCTCGGTCTTGACGTTCCCGACGCACATTGTCAGCAACTGCTCCTGAGTCAATGGCATGTCAAGGGAATACATGAGACCCTTCCATCGGGCTACGAAGTCCGCGACTCGCTCATCAGGCCTCTGCTTTCATTTGAAGAGGTCTGCGATACTCGTCTTCCGGGTCGTGGAACTGAACTGGTAGAGGAACTGTCTACGAAGGTCCTCCCAGCTAGTTATCGACCCGACGGGGAGCTGGCTGTACCAGACAAATGCTGGCCCTTCCAGTGTCTGGACAAAGCAGCGAAGCTTAGCGGCCTCTTGCTGCGCCGGAGTCCCCAACATAGGCCTGAACCTCGAGTTGAAATGGGCCAAATGCTGTGGTGGATCTCCAGTCCCGTTGAAGGGGGCGAAAGTGGGATTCCCGAATCCCGGAGGTGCCGGCATGTCATCCACCCATGCTGGGTATGGCTTGCCATCCGGTGGGATCGCCACTTGCCGAGTCTCCAAGGATTCCAAGCGGGCGATGAGTTCCACCATCGGATCGTCCGGACATGGGTTCCAGTCCTGGCGAGGATATCTAACCACGAGCGCATTGCACGGCCCTTCAATCGGGTCGTCGACCGGGTCGTCGAACTCGGAAGCTCGTGGGATGGCGGGCGGAGCGGCCCTTGGGGCAGCGGGAGGAATCCGAGCGGGGTCTCTCAGGTAGTCACGCCGCTCGGGAGGGTGTGGTGAAACATACCGCGCCCTCTTGCCATAGGCAATGGCCTCTCTCCTGTCTGCGAAAACGGCATAATCACGGTTGCCCGGGAGAGCCTCATCGAGGGGTGGTTGTTCCTGTCCCTGCTGTCCTGGCCTAGGATCACCGTAGTCAGGCCGCTGCTCCGCAACGCGCTCGGCGAGGAGCTGGTCAACTAGCTTCTTCTGCTCGGCGAGCTGTTGACGTAGCGTGACGTTCTCGGGATCCTCATCCGCCCTTTGTATGGAGGTGGATGGGTCGGCGGGCTTTATAGCCCCGCCATGCTCATTACCTTTCCTGACGTTTCGGCTCAACGTCAGTGCTTCAGTGGGTGCGGGGAGTCCCAGGAGGTTCCTCTGGTGACGAGTAACTCTCACCGATGGATCCAATGGCGGCTTTTCTTCGGGGGGAGAGCCCCCGTCGAGAAGTTCCAAGTCGTTCCCCTCTCCCGACAGGTCAGCCATATTGACCGTTTCCGTCCCTGGGGATGTACCCTCAGGGCCACCCAGTGAATCGGGCTGTCGGCGAATCGCACTGAAGCGTAGGGCAGCGTACTGCCCCCATCCACGGATATACACGTGGGGAGTGGCTTCCTCGATAACCTTGCGGAGTACTTGAAAACACTCAACGCATCGTTGTTGGAGGGCCTCGTGGTGCCCAAATGACCCGGGGTGCCGAACCGCGGGGAGCGTGGCCAGGTCAATTTGACGACACTGCTCACCAATATTCTCCAGGTGTGCTTGACTCCCGGGATATGGCATTTGTAGGCGGTGAAGACGGGAGTGAGTCTCCCGGAGAGTTCGGCGGAAGCATTCGAACTCATCCGGGGTGAGCGATTCGGGTGCATCAAAGTCCGGTCCTGCGACTGGCCAAAACTTCTCAGGGAAGTGGCCCTCTGCAAGGACGGTCCAGAAGCTCCACGACTCAAACTCGGGACCCAGGTATCCTTGGTCCTCTTCAACGACTGGGAATGGACGGGGAACCGGCAGTGGTGCCGAGGCGGGCCGCCGGGCCGACGGGCTGGCCGGCGGTGAATACGGCGAGCAGGCCGATTGGCCTCCATATCCCGGGCCGCCCTCTGAGGATGACGGTGCCCCAGCTACCACATCACGATAGGACGGGCCGGCGAGCGAACATCCTGCCGTAGCGTCGGTGCTCGTCGAGGGTGCACTGGATCGTGGTTCGACCGTCGGTCCCCAGAAAAGGTCTCTGGCTTCTCCGATCGAGGCGGAAGGCGCTTCCAGAGGGGCCGGTACCAACCGCAAGCTTGATCCTTGGGGGTCTACCAGGCCCTCACTACTCCGGATATACCTTCGGAGAGAAGCGGGGATCGTATCGATCTCGCTCTCGGGAAGTACGAGGCTGACGTGCCACATTCCTACCCCTGCCCCTAACTGGCGGGATCGGGGGGAGGGCTCTGTCGCCGAATCATACTCCGCCTCTGTATCAGAGAAACGAACCGGTCGGATCTCTGTCCGGAATTCCGTAACATTCCTCCCTCTACATCGACGCCTCGCCTTCCTGCCCCTGGGTGGTTCTTCGGGGCATGGTTGATCTCTGTCCTGGAATCCTCCGGCCGCACCGTTGTTGGGGCCAAGAGGACTGGAAACCAAGGTGCGAGGAGCACCAGGAAAGATATCAAAGGGGACGCGGAGAAAGATGATTCCGGGCAGGCCTTCGGGCCGGGATCGGAAGGTGGGATGACCCATGCCTCTTGGATCGGCCACACGGAGTAGACCCTGTTGGTGAATAGCGCTACCACGAGGTGGTCCGCGGTGGCTATTGTCTGTACCAGCAACCGGGAGAGTCAACCCAACCTGCCTTTGGGGCGGTCGAGGCCTCGATCCAGGTCGGGTATAGAAGTGCCCCCGCTCAGGATGCGCAGGGGCCTGGTGACTGGAGCCAGCAGTGGCTTGAGCCAACGCGGCCGCTGTTGCTAGGGCCCCAAGGTGGGCATCCTCTTCCGCTCGTGCCCGACGTTGGCGTCGGGACAGACGAGTCGGGATGAGCGGCGCGGGCAGGTGTAGAGCCCGTTATTCGACTTGATAGGCCGGGCGGCGGTGTCGCCGTGGCCTGACAGGAGCCCTTATCGTGGATCCCTAGAGCGAATCTCGGATAGGGTGGTCCCGGACATCTTCCACCTCATCCGCATGGGGGAAGGAGTTGTCGGAGCGCTCCGGGGATAAGCTCCCGAAGCGGTTGAACGTCGAGGTAGGCAGTGGTGCCTCCCTGCGCGGCCCTCGGGGGCGGCGTTGGTGGCGAGGTGCAGCTCCCTCGAGGTCTAGGTGAGCCATGTCCCTGGTGGGGATGACTCCCTCTTCCTCATATCTCCGCACCAAGTTATTGATCACCCTTCTCTGGATGACCTCCTAGGGGGAGAGAGGGCGTGGTTGCCCCGCAACTGCGGCTGCTGGGACGGCTGTGGAACGGGCGGGACCGCGCGGAGTAGCCGCGTCGGTGTTTCCCCTACCCCTGCGCCAGTGGGCGGGTGGCGATCGGGCACTGGATTGGGCGACTTGATTCTTGAAAGCAGGGCGAAAAACCCATTAACACTGACAGGAAAAGGAATCGACAACTAACCATTAGTGCCACGACGCCCTCCGTGGGGGGGAACCCAGGCCATCGACGTCGTGAGACGGAGTGCCCGATTTCCCTTCCCCAGCCCCTGGCGGGTTCCGTGCCCCGGTGTTGAATGCTCGGTCGAGCAGCATGCTGGTCTTCCAACACCTCTGAAAGCCACCGGTCTTCATATTGAGGAGAAGAGATTCACGTCGGGTTCACCATTTTTCTGTTTCGGTGCGGATGTGCGTCGGGTTTCTGTTCCGACGCTGTTCCGCCAGGGCGCGTTCGCGCGTGCACCCGTCGACCCGAGGGGATGGGCGCGCGGCTTGTGGCCCCGCGGTCCCGCTTTCCAAAGGCGGGCGGCATCCGTCCCTTATTCAGGGGCGTCTGCTACTTGATCGAAACCGGGATGATGGGATGTCGGCTCCTCCTTCCGTGGACGTCTCCTCGGAACTCGTCGCCTAATCCGGGTCTCCCTCATAGATTTAAGACGTGCTCGTGAATCTCGTTCCCGGCGCCATGTCTCCATGGACACCAGTTAATTACGCTACTTCCGTCCGGACGCTCCAAGGGGTCTGGCCGGGGCAGCAACCTACGGTGAGGAGACCGGGTGGCTCTGGGTGTTGGGGGCGTGTCTTAACACTGCGACTCTGCATGTCTGCCTTCCGTCCCTAATAGGGCTTCTCGAAGGCGTGATGGCCTGAGGCATCCCGCGCTGGGTACGGGGAACTGCGTTACCTGAGGTTTTCCTCAGCTTCCCATGTTTAACACGGGGTATGCCGCGAGTTTAACGTCCAGCGGGGACGACATCGGACTGATCAACACGAGAAGTGGATTAGATGATAGAACCCCTTGCGGGGAACCTCCGACGCTGGGGCCAGCACATGGGCGGCTTCCCGAGTGACGTGGAGTGGAATGAAATGGCATGACCCCACCGGGATGTGGCGGCCTGGGTAAGGATCAGGATGGATGATGGAGTGAAGAGCTTGGACCCCGTAGGGGCTTCCTACGTATCACGCGTTAGCGCGGATCAAAGTCAGCGTAGTTCGAATATACAGTTTAACGTCATGCTGGACGTCGGCAAGCCGACTCACGAAGAGGTCGAGGCTGTCGGGCGGAGGATTGAACCGAACCACCTCGCACAGAGGGGGATGGAACGGCCGGGTGGATCACAGTTTCATGTCATGCTGGACGTTGGCAAGCCGACTCACAAGGAGATTGAGGCTCCCTGGAGAAGGATTGAACCGAACCACCTCGCATAGAGGGGGATGGAACGGCCGGGTGGATCACAGTTTCACGTCATGCTGGACGCTGATGTGAGAAATAGAAAAAGGCAGTGGGGAAGTGCAATAGAGATACACATGTGCAGTCCCCCACAAGAGCGGATTCATAGGTGAATCGACGCGAATGTGAACTCGGGAGGGGTCCACGGATGGACGAACTGACGTGAATACGACCGGGACGACCAGGTGGTGGGCTTGAACCTCGGAGAGGCTTCCTACGTACCCTGTTTAGAAGACAGGGATCAAAGTCCACGTAGTTCGTTCTGTTTGTAACACTTTGCTCCCGTGGGCGAAGGCCACTCCCATCCCAACATCCCTGCAGAGATGAGCGGGTGGGGGCCACATCCCAATCGGGAGGGGGACCCTGCGTGCGAGGCACGGGATCGGGTGATGCGGACGGTTTAACGTCTTGCTGGACGAAGTACAGTTTAACGTCGTGTGTTGAGGACGAAGATGCTTGGCAGTTTAACGTCTTGCAGCGCGGACGAGGATGCTTGGCAGTTTAACGTCTTGTCGCGCGGACGAGGATTCTTGGCAGTTTAACGTCTTGTCGCGCGGACGAGATACAGTTTAGCATCCTGCAGGAAGAATGCTGAACAGTTTAGCGTCTTGTAGCTCAGACGAGGATACTGCCTCCGATGGGTCCGTGTCACTTCGCGCGAGCCTGGAGGGCCGCACGGGAATACAACGCACGGTGCGGGCACCCAGGATGAAGATCATCGGGCGCCACGCAGGAGGGTACCCTCAGGGGGTCAAAGGGGTCGACCCTGGTGGATTGCGCGCAAAAGAGAAGCTTGGCGTGCAATACCGCGGGTCGGCACACAAATGGGCAGGCTGGTGCCCAATTGGGCCAGCGCTTTGCGCGCAGATGATTGAGATTGCGTGCACCGGGCTTCGGATAGCGCGCGGGGGCAACGGCCCATTCTTTAACGAATTGCCACTTAAAAAAGGGGGGGTGCGCGAAATCGGGCTGGATTGCGCGCACCCGGGGGCAATTGCGCGCAAGAGGCTTCTTTTGCGCGCGAAAGCCTTTGGGTGAAGAATTATTCAAAGGAAAGGAGCCAAGGGGATTGCATGCGAAGGCGAACCCCAAGGCATTATTGCGCGAAAGAAAAGAGGTTACCTGAAGATCGGCATTGCGCGCGGAGGGGGTTGGATTGCGCGCGCGAGAGACCTTTCGAATTCCGGCAACCCTCAAAACGTCGGGGGTCGCCTTATATTTATAGGCAACCCCTGGCGCGGAATCCGGTTCGCGGGCGTGAAATTTCCTTCGCGGGTGCGGAATCGGGCCCGGCGCGCAAGGGAGTCGTGCGGGTCATGGGAGCGCAAAATTGCGCGCCGGCCCAGCGCATTGCGCGCATCCCGGGAGGTTTGCGCGCTTGACTTCAACATTGGGCGCGGGTCTCCAAAATTCCGCGCAAGGCCACCGGGCCCTCCGAAACGTGCTTCTGACTCCAAATATGACCTCGCTTTCCGCATCCGGAGCTTTGTTTGGGAACAACGGACTTTTCCGACGTCTACACCCCCCTCTTGAGTATCCACTCTAACCAACATTCGATATCAGAGACTGTTTTGTTTTTTATTAATACGATTTTTTAAAACATTTTGTTTTTCAACTGTGATTTTAGTTGCATCATTTATGATCTTAAATTTCGGTTAGTTATAAATTTTATATCTTTAATATATTTTTTAAAATCTAGTTATGTCCAATAATATAGAGGGTGCTGCAACTAACATTCCACCTTTCTTTAATGGTACAAACTATGCCAAGTGGAAACTTATGATGAAAATTCAGTTAGAAAGTATGGGTTTTGATATCTGGACTACTATAGAGTCACAATATAAAATTACAGAAACTGATAGAACATCTTGGGATGAACCTACAAAGACTTATGACAATAATAATTTTAATGATATGAATGCCCTCTATTATTCTTTAGGAGATGAGGAATTCAATAGAATATCTTCTTGTAAAACAGCTTATGAAATATGGGATACTTTAGGTGTCTCTCATGAGGGAAAAAATAAATTAGATTAAATAATTTTACTATTAAATATGATAATTTTAAAATTAAAACTGATGAACCTATATCTGATATGTATATTAAGTTTAATGAGTTATTCAATACAATGAGTTCACTGGGAAAGGATGTTCCATCAAAGGAACAAATCATGAGAATACTGAAATTTTTCCAGATGGATGGAGAGGCACTTCTATTTCAATCAGAGAATCATGTGACATTAGAGCTCTGCCCGTCAAAGAGATTATTGGTAAGCTTATGATGAATGAGGAAGAACTCAAGGTGAATAATGAAGAAGATGAAGATCCTGAGAGAAAATCTGTGGCATTCAAGTCTACTGCTTCAAAGAGAAAACACAAGAAGAAAATACATGAACCTATTGAATGTTCAACTAGTGAAGATTCAGACTCTGATAGTGATGCTAAGATGGCTCAAATATCCAGGAGATTTAAGAAGTTTTATAGGAAAAAAGAAATTATTTTAAAAACAAAATTACAAAGGTAATCATGAAAATAGATGTAATTGGAAGAAGGATTGGAAGAAATATGATAAGGAAGATGATATAGTCAGCTATGAGTGAAAAAGGAAAGGTCACATCAAGGCTGACTATACAAAATTAAATTTCAAAAAAAAATATGAATATAATGACAAGAAGTACAAGAATTCTATGAAAGCAACTTGGAGTTCTTCGAAAGATAGCACAAGTGAATCTGAGGTTTCTGAATCTGAGAAAAATCATGGCAACATGTGTTTCATGACCAACACATCTGAGGTAACCATATATTCTCCTGTTTTAAATTTCTATTATTCTGGAGATGATGCAGAATATGATTTTGATTCTGAAGATATGTCTCAGGCTGAATTGTTTGAATATTGTAACATGCTGGAAGAAACATGTAATGAAATAAAGGAAAAATATATGTCAATAATGAAACAACATGCTCTCACAGCCAAGGTTAAATCTGGCTTTGATATAGAAAAAGAAAATAATTCTCAACATTTGAAGGAAACTACTAAACTAAAAATTTGTAATGAGAAAATTAGAAAGGACATATAAAAGTTCACAAATGGAAAAGATACACTTACTCAAATGTTAGGTAAATAAGTTGCACCAAAATACACTACTGGTTTGGGTACCAACCTAGACAGAGTTAGTTTACCAAAAATCGATTTATTCCTAAATCTGGCAAAAATTATGCTACTTCCAGTTCTAGAAATTCGTATGCTTCAACTAGTTATTCATATTTTTATAGATCAAATAAAGTTTATCCTTTAAAATCTATTGATTCAGTAAATTATATGAGACCCATAAGACAAATATGGGTACTTAAATGCTTTATTGCTAACTTATCTGGACCCATGATGATCTAGGTACCAAAATAATTTCCCATCGAAATATGGTTTGTTGGAAACATGTTTGAAGAGTTCTCAGAAAAAGGTATGGTACTTGGAAAATGGATATTCAAGGAACATGTTTGGAGATTATTCATGCTTTAAAAGATTAATAAAGGTTGATGGAGGCCATGTCACCTTTGGTGATAATTCTAAAGGAAAAATCATCATCCTTGGCTAGATTGGTAACAATGATTCAGTATTGATTTCTAACGTTTTATTTATTGATGGACTTATGCATAATCATTTAAGTATTTATCATTTATGTGATGATGGATATAATGTTAAGTTTGAAAATGATTCTTGTAATGTTTTTTACTCTAAAAATGGTTTAGTATTTTATGCTTTAAGAAATGAAAATGTTTATGTTGTTGATCTGAATTATTTATCCAATCAAAATGTTACCTGTTTTAATGCTTTTCATAAATAGTCTTGGATTTGGAACATAATATTAGGACACTACAACATCTATTCACTTAGATAGTTTACGAGGAAGAACTTAGTTAGATACCGACGTAATCATTAATTCCCAAATGACATAGTTTTTAATCCCTTTCAAAAGGGAAAGAAACATTAAGTTTCATTTAAATCAAAGAAAGAAGATTCAACTTCCCAACCTCTCTAGTTTGTTCACATGGACTTGTTTATACCTTTTAGAGTTTCTAGTTTAAATAGGAAGCACTATTCCTATGTCCTAGTAGATGAATTTTATAGATATACTTAGCTATACATCTTATCTCACAAAAGTGAAGCTTTTTCTTAGTTTGATTAATACTACAAGATTATAGAAAACCATAGTAGACATATGATTAAAACCCTGAGAAGTGATCATGGATGTGAGTCTATAAATCATGAGATTGAATCTTATTGCTCACACAATGGCTATAGTCACAACTTTTCTGCTCCTAGGACACCTCAACAGAATGGTGTAGTAGAAAGAAGAAACATAACACTTCAAGAAATGACAAGAACCATTCTTAATGAGTATGACCTGCCTATTTATTTTTGGGAAGAAGCTGTGAATACAACTTGTTATATTATTAATAGAGTCTTAATTAGACATGTTCTCAAGAAGACCCCATATGAACTATGGAATAATAGAAAAACAAAAGTTAGTTACTTTATAGTCTTTGGCTGTAATGTTTTTATTCTCAATACAAAGGATAATCTGGATAATGTTTCTTCTAAGAGTGATAAATGGATTTTTCTTGGTTATTCTTTAACTAGGAAAGCCTACACAGTCTTTAATATTATAACCAAATGTGTGGAAGAATCTGTTTACATAAAGTTTGATGAAACTGATCCACATGAGCCTAAAAACTCTCTTGAAAATCATAAAGAAGATTTGACTGTTCTGGACCATAATGATAAAACTAAAGAACCTGCTGTAAAAATATCCAGTTCTGGACATATTCCAGAATATGCTTTTATTGATCCGAAACCTATTGATGATCCTGTATTTTTAGTCCTACCTTTACTAGATCAACTAGGATTCTAAAGAATCTTCCTTTGGATGATGTTGTTGGTAATCTTGATAGAGGGACACAAACTAGAGCTTCTCTAAGAAACCAGGTTGAACATCAAGGTTTTCTTTCGCAGCTAGAACCTAAAAATTTCAATGATGCTATCAATGATGAATTTTGGGTAATGGCTATGTAAGAAGAGTTAAATAAATTTGAACGAAACAAAGTCTAGGAATTATTTGATAGACCTAAGGACAGTTTAACAATAGGCACTAAAAGGGTTTTTAGAAACAAAGTTGATGAATGTGGAAATCTAGTTAAAAAACAAAGTTGGGCTAGTTACACAAGGATATTGTCAAGATGAAGGTATAGACTATAAGGAAAACGTTTCCCCTGTAGCTAGATTAAAAGAAATTAGGATCTTACTTGCTTATGCTGCTCATCTGAATATCGATTTATATCAAATGGATGTCAAAAGTGATTTTCTAAATTGTTTTATAATTGATGATGTTTTTGTTGAACAACCACCAGGATTTACTAATCCTGATTTTCCAAATCAAGTTTTCATGATATCTAAAACTTTATATGGTTTAAAACATGCTCTATGTGCTTGGTATGATAGACTTAGTAATTTTCACATTTCAAAGTGTTTTACTAAAGGGATTGCTGATCCAACACATTTTATTAAAAGAATTTCTAAAGATGTTTTAATAGTACAAATATATGTTGATGATATAATTTTTGGAAATTCTAATCATTATTTATATACTGAATTTTCAAAGAGTATGAAAAATGAATTTGAAATGAGTTTAATGGGAGAACGTAAATATTTTCTGGGATTTCACATTTTTCAAAATGAAAATGGTATTATTTTGAATCAAAGTAAATATACAAGGGATATTTTAAAACGTTTTGGTTTGGATAATATTAATGAAATTGATGCTCTTATGAGTACAATCTGTAAATTTGATACAAATGAAACTGGTAAACCAGTAGATCAAAAAAATTACATAGGAATGATTTGAATCTTACTTTACCTTACTGCTAGTTGACCAAATATTAGGTTTAGTGTGTGTATGTGTGCAAGATTTCAAGCTAATCCAAACGAATCTCATTTACTTGCTATTAAAATAATTATTAAGTATCATAAACACAGTGTAAACTTAGTTTTGTTTTACCCAAAATGACAATCCTTTGAGATAATGAGTTATTCAGATACTGACTTCGCTGGATGAAAGTTTCACAGAAAAAGCACATCTGGAACATGTCATTTATTGGGAAAATCCTTATTATCTTGGTGTAGTATGAAGTATAATTCTGTAGCTTTGTCCACTGCTGAAGTAGAGTATATAGTTTCTATTAGTTGCTGTGCACAAATTATGTGGATGAAAGACACTCTTTTGGACTATGGATATGATTTTAATCATGTTTCTATCAACTGTGGCAACACGAGTACAATAAACATTTCTAAGAACCCCGTGTCTCACTCTAGGACCAAACACATTGACGTAAGGCACCCTTTCATGAGAGATCATTACCAAAAAGGTGATATTACTCTTGAATTTATAGGTACTGAACATCAATTAGCTGACATTTTCACCAATCCCTTGAGTTATGAAATAGGATAAGTAACATTAGACATGATTTAGGAATGATTAACCTTGATCGGTAGCTACCTAACCGATGTGAATACCTCACTGATGTGAACCTCACCGATGTGAACCTCGCGGATGTGAACCTCACCGATGTGAACCTCACTGATGTGAACCTCACCGATGTAAACCTCATCGATGTGAACCTCACCAATGTGAAACTCACCGATGTGAACCTCACTGATGTGATCCTCATTGATGTAACCTCACTGATGGACCTCACTGATATGAATTCTCACTGATAAACCCTACCGATAAATGCATTGTTTTAATCTTCTGTCTGTCACCAGAATCAGAACCGTTTTTACATTATTTCATTTCATTTATTTATTTTATGATTCCTAAATGATAAAAACTAAGTCTTAGTTATTTATAAATCCACCGAGCCTCAAACCCTTACCCTCAAAACTTAGCTCACTAATATCTCAAGAACCCTAAATCCCTTGAACCAGGGATGGAAAAAACCAAACTTCCTACCATCAGAGATGACACTGATGAGACGAAAGAAAATAATCAAAAGTCCAAGCCTGAAGAAAGTGGTAATATTGGTAGAACTAGGTCGGGTAGGTGACCAGTGAATCCTCATTTGTAGAATAGATTTATTGTGATTGAAAAAGAGTTGTGCGTGGAATGGTTACTTCCTACCAAGTCGTTAGTGCTCTAAGTGATGGGAGATCAAAAGTGGGTAGATTTATTTTCAAATAACAATGGCCCCTACTATCTGAAGCTAGTGAAACAATTTTATGAGTTTTTATGTTTTGATAAATCTGAAAATGGGTACAAAGTGACTTCTTATGTGAATGGAAAGGAGATGTCCTTTTCATCTGTTGAGTGGGTTGAATTCCTCAAGGTTCTACACGAATGTGTATCTGGATATGTATTGAAATATATGCCACCTACAAGTGATATATTCTATTATGAGACAACCTAGGAGGAGCTTACTGGTGATGGAAATCGAAGACAAGTAGTGGCTGCAAAAATGGATGGAGAGAACAGATTGTTGTTCAAATTTTTTCAGCATGTCTTAATACCAAGGAGTGGAGACTATGAAAATTTAAGATATCAGGATATCTATCTCTTGCATGACTTGAGACATTGTGTAAATGTGAATCTGTACAGATTGCTGATGATCCAAATGGATGACATGAAAAGGACAAAATCAATGACTAATTCTTTATTCTTTGCCAAGTTGATCTCAGTGATGGTCAAAGTGAAAGGGGTAGCTGGGTCTTAATATGAGACAGTTGTAGTAAGGAATAATTTTTGTATCACATCTACTGTTTGAAAATACATGATGATAAATTGGAACCCATGGAGAGGAGAGTGGGTTGATGATGACCAGAAGGTATATGATAAATTCAATCCTTCGAATCATCCTTCAAGACCTAAGGATGTGTGGGATCTAGGTCTAGGACCAGATGAAGAAGAACCTGAGTGCAGTGATGTGACTGAAGAAGAAGAGGCTTCTATGGATGATGGAAGAGATCGGAACATTCCTCCAAGTCCTACTGCTGAAATTCTATCTTCTAGAAAGGAAGCCATAATAGAAGTATATAAAACCTGTTGATAAGGAAGACCAGCCAGCCCCTGAGAAAAAAGAAGAAAAGGAGAATGAATCTGAATCCTCTGATTCTGTCTACTTATGTCTGAGTCCATTAATTGGAAGCTCAGTTGTGCCTACTAAGGATATAGTAAGAGAAATGGAAGAAGCAATACTTAATCCAGAGGACCCTCCAGCTGTTGTAGAGAAATAATTGATAGTAGAAGATTCTCCTCAGGAATAAAGACCCGCTGAGAATGCCCTTGCAGTACAAGAGACTCCACCCATTTAGGGGAGCATCAAACCAGGCTTGGAAGTGTGTCAGTGGATGTTGATATTGAGGACTGGGCAGAAGACCCAGGTTTTGTGGTTTTTGGATTAGACTATCCTAATTCTGAAAATGAGGCATCTCCCTATAGTACAAAAATCATTTGTGATGTTGAGTCTGAGTTTCTACCTGATGATGTGGTTAGAATGCATGACCTAGATATTTTGAAGAAAAAGATGAATGATAGTTTTGTGTAAGAGACAAAGAAGATGGAATCTTCACTGGTGTCATCAATTCAATCGACTATGAATGACTCAGTGGATAGCATAGCATCCGAAAGAGCAAATGTTGTGATTGCTCATGCTGATATGATCACCAGAGCTGATCTTTATTCCTTAAAATATGAGCTGAAAGTTTCCTTCAGTGCTTATGTTTCTGAGTTAAAGCACTACTTTGTTGAAGAGATGAGTAACGTGGAAAAATCATTTGAACTCTCTCTAGGTTGTAATTTTTCATCCATCGTGGCAGAAATAATAGAAGAAGTTACAGACTTCCAGACTCAAGTTTCTAGACTAGAACCAGATGTTGAAGCTCTAAAGAAAATGATTATCTATTTAGACTCTTACATGAGCTCAAAATCCCCAGAAGACAAGGACATAGCCTATGTGAAAAGTGTTGTGAGCCAGATGGTTTCAATGTTTGAAGGTTTTAAAACTTCCATGAAAGATCATGTTAAAACAAAGGATTCCCATGTCCAAAATCTTATCAGTGGGTTGACCAAAAACATATAGGAAACAGTAACCTTCTCTATTGGTTCAGTTGCTTCTAAACACTCATTGGATTTGAATTTGTTTCGAGCTATGCTGAAGGAGGAGCTTGGTTTATCTTCAACCAGTGGCTCCATGGACTCATTCAACATGAAAAAAGATGTGATTTCTACTAGAGATTTAGATAGAGAAATAATGAAGATAGTCCAAGACTATATGAGAGATGCTTCTACCTCTCATAATTAAATTAAAAAAAAGGTGGACTTCTATTTACAAAAGATTTATACGAAGCATCAACTCAACAATAATTTCAAACATCTGTTGGAAAACCTGATGTTGCCAACTGTCAATCAAGTCTTCAGAGAGCTAGTCGAAAAACTAAGAGAATTGACTCCATCCTTGGTCAAATTCATGGAGAAAAAGGATTGATTCATATCTGATATGGATAGAGGAGGATGAATTATTATGGATTTCAGAAATATTTTTCCGCCTTTCTTGCATGTCGATGCTAGGCCAGTGATTGTACGTCGTGATTTACCTGCCTCTGCCTCTATAGATTCTCCAGTTCAAATGACTCCAGCCCAAGACATTCGAAGCCTTACACCTATGATCACTCAAAGAACTCCTCAGTACATCCAAGGCATATTTTCTAAACTAAATCCCCTTCTGATCCAAAGGGAAAATCTCACATTGAGGATGTGGATTGAACAAATGGCTAAGATGTTTGATAGGAATCCCTTGTATTTTTTTATGTCTATGTACGTTTCTGGAACGTATTATACAATTGTATTTCATTTATTTCTCATTATGTTACTTTTTCTATTTCATGTTTCCCACTTTTTGATTATCACAAAGGGGGATAAATGTTATCAAAGTCTCAAAGAGCGAGAAATATTCTCAAAGGGGGAGTAATACTATCTAAGGAAGAGCTTCCATGATTTTTCCCCACTGATATCATTGCATTTGCGTCTACCTCTGATACATTATATTCTATAACATACTATTTTCCCTAAGATAATTTTATTTAATGATATATCCTCTGATTCAACTACTCATTGTTTTAAAACAATATTATGATAAGTTGTGATTATTAAAAAGGGGAATATTGTTGACCTCACCTATTTTGATAATCCCAATTATGCTTTTACATAGATTGATAATCCCAATTAATTTTTATCTATCTATTATATTCTATTATCAAGGTGATAATAATATTAAAATAAATCTTGAAATATGTTAATCAATTTTTATCTTTGATTTTAAGTAATTCTAATCCAATCGGATTTGTTTTGCATAAAATAGATAAGTGTTTGTCACTAATCTGTGTATAGCTACTGATACAGAGCTACTGGTACATAGTCTACCGATAGACTTAGTCTACCGATAGACAGAGTCATTAATAAGCTAAGGTCACCGATATGTACTAAACTATTGATATGAACAAGTCCACCAGAAAGCATAGAACAATATACTGATACAGAGTTAAGTCTTCTGATTGTATAGAATGGAGCTACCAATGTGCATATGTCTACCAATACACATAATCACTGGAACTAAGAAAGAGCTACCGATAGATCAAGAGAGATCGATACAAAGAAGAGCTACCATTATAGAACTACTGATAGAACAAGGTCACCAATGCAGATATCAATCAATAGAGTAAGTCTATCGATATGTACAGAGCTACCGATACACAAAGTAATAGCTACTGATATCAAGAGATACTGATATCATGATATACTGATACAAGTTCAAAGAACTACCGCTTGAAGGTCACTGCTACACAAAGTCCATCATACACATCTACCGTATAGTAAGCTATTAATGATTGACCAACCAATCAAACTCTATACTCTCAATACTATTTATTTATTATGTTAACAGTTACATTTGATGTTTTCAATGTAGTTAATGCTATTTAATGATTTATGTTTCCATGTTAGGGAACTGTACCTAGTACCCATGAAAACGATAATCATTCCTTTTTCCCAGAGCTGATAGCTATAAAAGGGAAGATGAATACCTATCTGAGAGAGCGTGAATAATAAAAAAAATACTTGTGGGAACACAAATATCGAATGATACAAAGAGAATCAAGGAACTTAGAAGGCACAAGAAGGGAGAAAAGAAAAAGGCTCAACAACATTCAAAAATGTTGCATTCGATCAACGCTACATCCATAATTCAATAACATTGGACATACATGAAGCAATTATTTTCTAGAGGACAACACAAGCTGTATGATGAGTGAAGAACTACAACAAACACTTCATGCACTCGGGCTGATAAGCTAAACCTAGAACCAATGAAGAAAACGATACTCAGTTTTTCAAAACAAGAACCAGATAAGGACTCATAAGTTTTTCTGACCAATCAAATGGGTCCAGAGCTTCAATTCCAATCACTAAAGCTTTTCTAAACTCATTAACACATACTTTAGTGATTCTTTCATTTACATTTAGAGCAGTGTGTGTACCCTATTTATTTTACACACACACTGTCTTCTGAGATAGGCTGGAGGATTCTTAAATCCTCATTAAAACTCTATAACTCCTTGTATCCCACTATGGATAGTGGTAGAGGTCGAGTAAGACCTGGAAATCTATGAGCTATTGTTTTTTCCCATGTATAACTGTGGTAGAGGTCTTTGTACCTGGACAGTGTGTTCACTGTTGTTTACCCCGATCTAGGGTGTGGATCAATTTATATAAATTGTTTGACAGGACTACGTCTCAGCTTGAGACTAAACCTCTTGGTTACTTCTGCTGTGCATTTTAGTTTAATTCATAAGTATAATATATATATTTCATATTCCACTGCTAACTACTTTGAAATATAATTTGTTTTAAAGTTACTTTTATAGTTAAATTAGAAAGTGTTTGAACTTACTGTAAATCAGTAAGTTAGTTTCAAAAGTGAATTTAATCTTCAGATTAAATTAACTGAGACCTAATAAATCATTGAGAAGCTAATTGAACATTTACAATCTATATAGATTCACTATAGTTTAACATTGTATTTAAAAAGGGGGATTTTAAGAGAAATATTTCTAACAGAGATTTTAATTGGAACTCAAGTCACCCCCCTCTTGAGTATCCACTCTGACCAACATCTTTTACCAACACCATTATCTACATATCCAATATGTGAGTCTTGTGGATCCATAAGAAATTATAAACTACTTTTACTTGATCAGAAGTCACCCAAATAGAATCAAGATTCTATGGTGTCTTGCTTTATCCAATCACATAATAATTTTTAAAAGCCTCCCAATCTGACATTGAAATAGAATGATGTTAGAGTTAACCCCTAGGATGTTGGTGATTGGCATTTACTCTATGGAAATTGAGGAATCAAGTTTCATTTCCAGAAGTGTCCATATTCATCCCAATCAACAAGAACTACCTCATAACGATTGGTATAACATTTTCATTCCTTGATCAACCACCAACATTTTGTTATGGAATTATAGAATTATATATTCCATAAGGGTATTATTGGCTAAAAATATCCCTTGTAGTTGGATCACATTATTGATCTACATTTTCCACCGATGTATCTGGTCATCAAATAATAGATATGTTCTCATCGTTGAAAACTACTTCAAAACCTACTGACTTGAATTCAATGAGTTTAGTAATTA
The DNA here is from genome assembly GCA_963277665.1 of Viscum album. Classification (NCBI taxonomy): domain Eukaryota; kingdom Viridiplantae; phylum Streptophyta; class Magnoliopsida; order Santalales; family Viscaceae; genus Viscum; species Viscum album. The sequence continues at coordinate 1,986,241,197 of OY728128.1, forward strand.
ATATGTGACCAGGAAATTGGAAAATTTCATCAATCCCTGGTACATATAAGAATCTATCCTAAAATCATCATATAATCTCATATGGTTCCAATAGTCATTTTTATAATGAAAAATACCTTAATATACCATCATATTATTGTTAATAGATTCTATAATGTATTAACTTATACACAATGAATAGATTAAAAAAATATTGAACTTGTGCAGATACTCTACATAATTCCCATACCACAAATTCTGATCCCACTATGAGAAGATATATATTAGTATATTATACTATGTTTAAAGAGTAAACATATCCACAAGAATATAATACAAATAAAACATTACATAATTCACTATATTTATATTATCCTTGACCACTTATGATTGAAAAATATTCTATGCATCATAAATGAATTTCTTAAAGAGCACATCTTTGAGGGGCTCCCAGATGAGACTATCACATCTACCAGCATATCCCATGGCACACTTCCATTTCATAGTTGATCTAAATATCATCAAAACTAAATGATTTACCAAACTATGCAATTTAATATAATTATTTTCAAACATAACATGCCGATATATATCCATTTTTCAACATCATTTATTTTAAAAATTCAATGAAATTCTAGTGGACCCTTGAGTTAGAATTCTTTGGGGATGTTATTTATGGGACTGTGCTCTTATAAATATATTATAGAAACAACAAAAGTAATTTTTTCTATTTCACTCCCTATTCAAATGTCACTATAGTAGTTGTGGGAGAATTAGCTAAAAAATAATCTTGTATAGACCGTAGTTGAACAATGTCATCCTACAATGCAAGAGTACCACGACCCATGTTTGATAGTGGTCCTATAAGTCATCAGTTTCGAAAATTAATATGAAGTTCAATGGAAATATTTATAAATTATAACATTGTTAATATATATATGAAAAAATAAATGGGATCACTAGATTATTCAACTCGTTGTCCTCACATTACCCAATGTATATCATGTGAAAGAATTCCAATGGTTCTCCATCCACACACGTTAGTAGTAGTAACATTTTTATATGGAATAAAACTACATATGTTGTTCTGAATAAATAATTCCATCATATTTATAAAACAGAAGTAACATATAATCGACATATTAATCAATATAGACGAAAAAATATCTCTAAAAGAGAGAATAAATCATGAAATTAATTAAATATTCCAGTATATATAAAATTGTAGTATATATTTTGAATGTGATACTTTTTTAATACTCTTGATATATTAATTCATAAAGTACCTACAAAATTAACAATAAAATCTTGTAAAATGAATCTTAAAATACTATTACACATGAGCAAGACAACTACATGCACTCTCCCCAACCTGAGATCCATATAGCCTATCTCCATTTTACCATGTATCATGTCAAATAAAAGAAATTAAATGAGTTTACACTAATAATGTATTTTAAAATCTAAACCCAACCCACCAAGTCTGAGATAGAGTTCTCCAAGACCTCACCAATTGATCCCCATACAAAATATGATTTATACCAATACAATGGGTCCAAAATTCATCAATGTGGACACCATTCCTTCAGTTTCATAGTTATTATGAAAAAAAACAATGTAATAAAGGTGGATGATAAATACACAATATATAGTATCATATGATACACATGTAAAAAACGTAGAGAATTGGGATTCCAATATTGAAACCCAAACTAATATATATAATCTGAAAGAAGATACAAAAGAATGATATATGGATTCATCAATACTACTTCGCATTTCCAATATTAGATCTATTATACAATACTAATTTGTTATGAATGGGACAATTTACTATTAATGGAAACATATTCTTGATGTCTATATCAATATTACACTATTTGGAGTGATTAATTTACCTTTATTGGCGTCATAAATGTCTATTTTACAAGTGTGAATTAGTATAATATGTTCATTTTATTACATAATAAATATTAAAAAATAATAATACAATTTTTTGAGAAGTATCTTGTTTCTCATGCCATCATGGTTCTCATACATTCCTTCTTCAACTACATGAAAAATCGATAATAAAAAAGAATCATAAAATATTTGAAAATATAAAATGGGTTTGTGAACATGTTACATGTTATCCTGAAGTCAACATGTATTACATCAAAAAAAATATTTAATATCCCCATGAATTTTATTTTGTACATTTTTCAATGTATCAATATGGTATGTTTTTTAAGACTGTACCATAATTCTTCGAGGACAATACCCCTTATATGGGTTCAGTGTTTTCATCAATACCTGTCATGCACACTCACCTTCTAATGGAAAATTATACACAATGTTCCACCAAAAATGAGTACGAAGAAATTATCTACTATGAAATGTAGAATCACACACTCTGGTATCATACAGTAAGGAAAATCGTAGAAACACATAATATTATTTTAATATAAATATTAAACAACATGTGATCAATACTAGAAATTTTAACAAGCTATTTTGGAATAATCATGTCATCAAGCAATATAAATGGGCTCATTGGCCACAAACACATAAACATATGATCATTATCAAGATACATCACCCATTTTTTTTAAAAAATATGATCATACCAAGGAAACAAGTGCATAAATTGGTCCTAAATGGTATTTAACATCCTTCCTTATTCTTGTTGATGAATTATTCTAAAAAAACCAAAGGACCGAAGAATGAATAAAATTATACCATCAAATATAATAATATTTCATTGTATAGATGAATATCTCAAGTTATTTTTCTACAAGAACATCACATGGAAAAGTTATATAACGATATTCTATTTCAATGTTGTTTTTTATAATCTCAACCATGACAACAAACATCAATAGACCTAGTTTTGTGATATTTCAAATAATATGAATCAAATTGAATAGAACTATTATTTATTTAATAAAATATTGGGAATTACAACTAAATTATTAATTTAATATATTATTCTAGATGATTATGTTTTATCCAATATCATACCATCATTTGAATAAATATCCAAGATGGTATTTGAGAATAATAAGGTTTACATGTTATTGATCTATGATAAGATACAAAAAAACTCCAACTAATCCTGGTAGATATAGCCTTAGATTAATGGATTAACTAAAATGTTCAAATGTCCATGAATATATTAATGGGTTTTCTAGACTGTATATTTATAAAATTAATAATATATTAAGAGTAGGATTATGAAGATTATAAATAAATACGTACATTATGTTATCAATAATTAATGAAAGATATTGATGCGACCAAGTTACACCATCCAAATTCATGATCATTTATAGATATATGAATACGATAATAAAAACTCATTGAATATTCATTAATTTAAAGATAAATAAAATAAAAATATTCATATGTTAACAAATAAGAGAAATTTGAGGTAGATCGGGAGATAACATATCATTATAACTTCATTATATTTTTCCAAAATTTAGGAATTATGGGGAGAAGAATATGAGAGTTTAAATTCAAAGGGAGAGGGGTCACTAATTAATATTTGGATGGTGTGCTATTAAAAATTAAAATAATATTAAATTAAAGATCCCCATAGTGAATTTTAGTTTTACCCAACCAGGCTCCACCAAAAATCCGGTGCACCTCACTAGCTAGTTGATGTATTGTTCTTAAATGGATGAGGTGATAGACAAAAAAACAAGGGTTATTCTTAGACCAAAAGTGGGCTAGTGTGGCCAATATATTTTTCAAGACCACTTAGAACCAGATAATCTTGAAAATGACTTATAACTCATATCTAGTAGATGAGTTATGGAAACCACACATCACATTCAAAAACTAACTCTCTGAGTTTCAATTCAGTAACAAAATATTCAAAATAGATTTTAGTGAAAACCATAAAAGTAAATCACTAATAGTGAAATTTAGATCATAATAAACTCTAAATAAATATCATACATTTATATAATATATAATGGTTTAAATAATTTGAAAAGACTAGGGAATTGAGGCATTAATGTCAAAATGAAAACAAAATTGTAAATATGACGAGGCTTTGCATTTTGGAAATACATATTTTAAAATCCAAATTTTAATAACGTATGTCATGTAGTATCATTAGGATGGGTGTCCTCATAGGGAGATTCATTTGTGTTTATGACATTGAAAATGAATGTTAAAATACCATGAATTGGCATGTGGGGACAATAATTAGTCTAATAAGTGACAATGGTGGGTTGAATAATAAATTGTGTTGCCAAGGTAACCAGTGTATTAAAGAATGCCAATAGATTAGGATGGACTTGTTCATGACATGGAGTGGTTGGTTCATCAAAAAAATTTATTTGATCCTTTACCAAGTCGAATGTGCAGATTCGCCACCAATATTAGATATTTGGGGTCTATAGTGATAGTGATGTTATTCAGGTTTGTATGTAACACCATTGGAAATGTGAGACATATAATACAATATTTACATCACATGTCAATAACCTATAACCTATCAATCGTGATCATACCTGATTAGAACTCTATAGTTTAGTGATACATGTCCATGAGTGTTTATTGGACATGGTAAACCTAGGAGGTTTCTCAACATGTGATTTATTGATTAAAAATCAAAGTAAAATGAAATGTGTAGTCCAATTTGGATAGTATTTAATTTCAAAATTGATCATAATGGGTAATAAATTTTGTTTTACTGGGAATGATACCATTGTATTACATAATACTCATATTTTAAGATTATTCATTTCAAGGCATGGGGAGGTTGTGTTATGAGAGAGACATATCAAAGCCAATTAAATATATTTTATATCCAGGAATCTAAATACCATCATCATCCATAGTAGTAACAAATTGTATTCCCGCAATTCAATGTAGAAAATAAATGCATTATACATCATGTCATCCCAACCCATTCATGTATATATAGTTGAAGATGAAAAATTCCATGTCCAAATATGTGTTTGTTTAATAAATCAAGAAAATATAGGTCTAACTTAAATATACATTAAAAAAGAAGAGGCATCACATCGCATGTATAAATGAACCCTATACCGTAATTCGTTTTATCTCTGGATACATATTATCATATCCACGTCTATTGGGATATTTATGGAGATGTATAAACTAATAATCAATTTCCCCCACATCATAATGTTGGAGATAACACCCGTAAAATAGTTGTTGGTTTCCTTACTGGCATACGATTGGTGATATTAAATAAGATAATATAACATATAAAATAGAAATACAGATAAAGGGGCATTATGTATAGTAAGACTCATCTAACACTATCAATAAATAAAATTTTTAGCTACCACATTGATGGTCCCTATGTAAGACAATAATAAATGCATCAACTTCAACATTAATTTATCTATAATAAAATTAATCAGTTATTATTACTTCATTTCCAAGTTTAATTATTTAAATCTTTATTCTAACTACCACAATATTATATTTTATATAAATATCATCTCAAATATATCCTCATCCTGTATGGTGACTAAGATCCAACCATGTTATTCTGTTAAATGATTTATTATTTAATTAATATATGGGTATTATATCTCTCATCCTAGGATACCATTTCAACAATGTAATTGTCGGGAATTGAGTCAAAATACAACATGTTTTTTGAAACAAGTCTTATAAATTAATTTTTGTTATAATATCATTTAAAAAGCATCATTAATAACACATAATGAGTGATTTATGATATATTAATGAGGAATCCTCTCTCATAACTCATCCTCACCTCCCAGTATATATCACTCTCCATTTCTAATAGTATTATTTATCATACCATCAATAGAATTGACTATCACTATATCCTTCGGATCCAATCCCATTCTTCATTAATGTTTCCCACCATTCTCTGGATAAAATAATAACATTATGTCACATAAAGAATCTAATAATCATTGAGGATACATAGATATTGAATGTATTTCCCAAATTGGAAAAATATATATAATGCCTCAAACCAAGTTACTTCATACCCTTTCATTAAAAAACATATTCTCTCGGCCTACATGAATTATTAAATACCATGAATTTATTTTAATTCCATATTTAATGAACAAAAATATTATGCACAGAACATATTAAAAAAAATTAAAACAAAATGGAGTATTTAACAGGAATTTGAGCAACTGTAGTACCTTAATTCAAAAATTTCATGGAAGTATATTATAAAAGTAATCATGCCTCTTTTATGAAATTATAATAAAATTATTCATTTATGTAGTTTAAAATTTTTATAATAATATAAATCATAAATTATATAAATAACAACATAGAAAATATGGATAATTCTCTGTCAATTGAATCAATATGTAACATCAGTAATTTTAAAACAAATCCAATAACAAAACCCTAACCATTCTTTATAATATCTTTGGTACTAAATATTAATTATATATTATGTGTAATAAATACCACTTCAAGTCAATAATAAATATAATTTTAAAAAATATATTTTTTATAAAATTGGCTTTAGGGGATTATATCCCATATTATATAATATTAATTATTTTAATTTCCCGATTAATATTTCCATACAATATTAAATTACAATATATGATTTATATAAAAAATGATATTTAAACAACAACATAAAATAATCCATTTATCATTATTAAAAAATAATAGAGAATTAATATAATTTATTATTTTTCAGAATATTATTATCTATTACTTGAATTTTTTTAATTGAACTAAAAATACATTAATATAATATGTTTATCCTTTTTAATCATCATATTTACTAAAAATTAATGTATTAATAAATAAATATGATCCCAGATATTCCGTGCCATAATATTTTATAATTATGGTATATATAACTATTAAAAATTGAATTTCAAGAATGATATGATCATTATTTTACATAATTGAAAGGAGAACTAATAAATGTCCTACCACCTGAGAAACATCATGATTTAAGAACACAAAAAGGGGAATTGAGTTTTTTTATAGGTAAGGTACTCATATTATAAATCATTTAATATTTTAATAATTGTTCAAAAGACTCCATGGTCAATTTATAGTTTTTATGGGTTTTAGATGTATTTGGAAAACTTAATGAGGTAGAACATAGGTGATTTTTATGTTTAAAAATATTAATCTATCCAGTTTCCAGAAACATAAACCAAAATTCCTTTTACTTGAAAAATAATTTTTTTTAGATTAAATACCATTGTTATTATTCATTATATTCTATAATAAAATAAATTCATTGATGATAAATATATAAATTTATTATTTATATAAACAAATGGATTAACTCTTTATCATTATATTTTGATTAAAAATAAATATTTACTTCATTCTGGGCAAAATTAGGTAAAGTGAAATATTACTTCTTATATGGACAACCTACCATATGTATATACCATAATCAAAAAAGATATTTCATTGAAAAAATCTTGAAAACATGAACATTTATAAACCACATTAAATGAATATGTTGCCAAATATCGATAAACATTACCAAATAAAAATTATCCATAATGTTCAAATAAGAATAAACAACTCTATCAATGCTCAGTAAAGCCATCATAGTGAGTAACCATGAGATTGAATTTCCAATTTACTTCCCGCATGAATGAAATTTGAATATTCAAATGTAACGGGCTATGAGAATCCTTTTAGAAACAATGTGACTTTGAAAAACATAAATAAATTGTTTCATCAATCTGGGATAATAAAATTTGTATAACTATTGATAAGTGAATAGTATGGGGATGTAATCATTCCATATAACATTATTTAGTCATATATACTAAATCCATGTAGACTAAATTTTTTATCTCATAAAATAGAACATGTTATTATTAATATATAATGACTTGTCATTAAATATTGTATAATTATTAATTTTAGCTACAAAAATCATTATATGACATTTCTTGATCTATTCATGTTTCATCTCAGTAAAATTTAGTCATAACACATACATAGTAAAAATAATATTTTTCCAAGAGGAGGAATCTAATAACTATTAATTTTTCATATAATATATAAGTTTTATAAATAAAATAGGATATCATTTTCTGAAAAAACATTAAAGATTAGAACAACACTTCTACTTTTTTATTACTAGTCCTTATCCCCAATGATGAAAATTGTTTTTTGGATGAACATTGAAAGCTTATTAATGTATATAAAATGAATAAATAAATTAGACTATGGAATATTGAAAATCAAGATATTAATTTTCATTAAAATAGATCTTATTACCGTCATTGGGAATTCTATTTCTTTTAAAAAGATTCTTTGTAAAAAAAGAATAATATTTCTTTTAAGAATCATGATATTTATTTTCATTAAAGTAGACTATATTAATGATATCATGGAACAAACATCGTACAAGTTATAATGGGATCACCATACATTATCTGTGTGAACCCATAATATATTTAAAGAACCATAAATTTCAAAAAATATGTTTTCTTAAATTCTTTGGGATTTTACGAGTAGGTAGTTTTTGACGGCACTTAATTCCAAGCCCCGGTGTGCCTGGAATAATTTTATGAAGTTTAGCTCTAGTACATTCAGTGAACGATGGAATAAGGTTTTCTATCCTTTGAACTGGTGCTCAGAATTGAAATCTGAGGGCACCAATAGACTCGCAGCACTGGTAATTTCTTAAGAGGACATTTACCGTAGATGTGTTTGCTCGGGAGAAGAAGTTAAATTTTTGTGGATTAATTGAGAAGTGAATAAAATTGTGGTACAATTTTATTTTTATATCTAAGGTGGTTTTATCCTACATTGGGGAGTTAGGGTGGCAACCACTAGCATCCTAACTACCCATGTGAGGATAAATGTGAGGTGGGGCCCACATGAGCCCCTTCCCTTCACATTCCCTAAAACCCCTAAAACCTCCCTTTAAGATCCTTTGTTTAATGTTGACACCTACCTTGAATTTATTTGAGTAACTATTCCTATCCCCTCTCTCCCTCATTAAAACATGCCAACCTATCACATAATTAATTAGACAACTCATGGTTTAATTAATTAAGTGAATAGGAATTTGAATTTTGTAAATTTGAATGCATGGAATGATTTAATAAAATAAGGAGAAGCCTTATTTTATTTTTGGTTGGATTGTTGTGTTGAGATTTTTGGGAGAGAGCTATAGTTTTATTTGAAGAACGTCATCCTAAATGAAAAATTCCAACTCTTCGACGAAGAACATCGACATGGCGACCCCAGTTTCTCCGTACTGTTCTTCCTCCGCGACAAGGGAGGATACACTGACGCATGAACTCGCCAATGATGTCAGGCCTTAAAATCTTCTCTCCGTGAAAAAAACGGGAGATGTCGCTTCCTCCTCGGAAGATCTTCGTCAATGTCTAAGAATCCTCACCTCGCTACGCCGTCAACCCTGACGCCAACGTTCATCATCTTTTGTTGAGGTAGGGGTTTATTATTGGAAGTGGATGTTTACGTACACTGTACTCGTTGGAAATCGTTGTTTAAATATGGATGATTGTTATCATTTTATTTATGCAGAGGGTGTGGGCCGAATGAACATGGCTAGAAAACCCTCCGTTGTTATCATTTAATTATTCTAGAATCGTTAATCGAAGGCAGAGGAGGCATGACACTATTGTGCAGTGCGGGGAATATGACAAAGGAGGCACGACGCAGTCGTGCCGTGCCTGGAACGCGACAATGGAGGCCGACGTCGTCGCACCGGTTGTGCTAAAAGAACCGCAACCCACTACATGGGCCTCTATGGTGGAAGAATGGGCCGGCCCGTCAGGCGGCCGGGTGAAGAGGAGCTGCAGCGACAGGAGGGCGCTGTGTTAGAGGACCGGATGGCCCGTCTGCCTGCCGGGCAAAGTTGGACCACTGCGCAAGGAGGGTGCCACACGGGAGGACCAGTGGCCCGCTTATGCAGGCCATGTGCACACAAGATTAGCCAGTCTAGTCAGATAGTTTGGGGAAGGGTGGTTCCACTGGTGCAGAAAACCAGGGGGTCGTTCCCCCCCCCCTTGGAACCTGCTCGGCCGGCCAGGACGGGCCGGGCCGGGTCGAGCCGCGCTGGGCCGCGCAACTTCTGGCTGAGCCATGCCACATCGGGCATGGCCGCGTCCCTTTGGTCTAAGTTGTGTATTTTCTTCAAACCGATCTGACACCCCCTGCTGGGTCGAACCCGTCAAACTGGGTCATCCTGATCGGTCGGCCAACTATGCTAAACGGGTCGGGTCTGTTAATCACTTAAACGAGGTTAACTTAAAGACAGAGCGTCCGATCGAGGTGTCGTCTGCGGTACTAGGACACATTAGATGACATGGTCCTTTTGCGATACCATAACTGAGTTTTGGATGATTCTGGATATCAGTCGGGTTAGAAACGAGCATATTTCTAACTGGGCCCTTGGGACAGAAAATCCTATATCTCTTAGACCGGGCATCCGAATGACGCGCCATCTATCACGTTGAGTTCCTATTGACGAGACGGAATGATGGGATACATCAACTCTGGACTTTGTGGTAGATGATGTATTGACCCTCTTGGCTCGTGGATCAGACCCTCCCAGAATCGAGCGTGATGTGTGTAGGAACCCTAGAGCTGGTTGCAACTGCGACGACGATGATGATTGTACTTAGATCCTACATGGGAAAGGTAGCGAGGAAGATTGTAATTGGATCCTTAGTGGTTTCGGTAGTGGTGATGACTGTACTTGGATCCTACATGGGTTCGGCAGCGATGGTTTCAATACTAGGATCCTACGTGGGTTCATCAGTGATGGTTAATGTACAAGGATCCTACATGGGATCGGTAGCAATGATTTCTATACTTGGATCCTATGTGGGTTCGGCATGGTAGATGATACAGTGGAAATATCTATCATCTCCACCCCTCTTCGTGAGTAGTATACCTGTGTGAGCTGATTCTTGACTTTCAATCATTTCCATCAATATGATTGAGTTGCTTTCCTGTGTGGACTGGGTTGTGCTATCCTGTGTGGAATGGGTTGTACTTGGGTTTGTTTGTTGGAGCCGAACTGGAATTGATGACTTAGGTATATGTATGGGCATATACCTAAGTAGAGTTGGATGATACTTCGTGTTTGTATTTTTCCTTTATGTTTTAACCATTGTGGATTCTAGGAGACCTTCGGGAGTCTTGGGTTCCCTACAAAGTATCATATACTCACCCCTGCATGGGCTATGCCGGCACTACGTTGTGTTGGATGTAGACGACAGACAACACTGATCGACGTGGAGTCTTGTGGAGCGGGATGGTACCTGGAGGTGGACCACTTGGCGGGACGTAAACAGAGCGGACGACCGGACCCGAGGAGCTGAGGAGACCATTTGTACCCACCCTTCAGGTGGGATATCTAGATGACGAATCAGTGTTTGATGGGTTACTTTACTACAACTGTTCTTTCTTTTCTGTTGTACTATACATTCCGTTGGGTTTGTATTCTGGCTCATTTACTTTCCAGCACATATTTTTTTACTCAGTTTACTTATTGTTTACTTCAGCTTGCGTACTTTTTTGTTTGTGTTTACTTATATAAAGGCAATTCCTTCCCAATTATTGGGATTTAAACCTTTGGTGCTAGTTACCAGCCCTTGGCCTATGGAAGGCGGGATTGGGGTAGTCATGGCATGAGCCCAAAGGATGGGTCATGACAAATTGGTATCAGAGGAGTCGGTTATACAATAGAACTCATGACTCGGATAATTTCATCTCTATAAGTAAATAATGTTTAGAGTATTGATTGTGGTTATCAGTCCAGGGAGTCCAGTGTTGGTGGGGCGGCCGACGTATCCATACACCAGGACCATGACTTCTAATTTCTAGATAAGTGCATGAAAACATTGATTGCATGTGTGTTTCAAAAGTTCTAATTGTGATTACTTTGTGTCAGCTCACCAGGTATACTGTACTAACCGTGGCACACCTGTTACATTTCAGGATGGCCCCACGAAGGCAGCCATCTAGGGTTCTGAGCTTTGTGCGAGATGTCAGCCCACCAAGTGACGAGGCCTCAGTGCAGGGCCCAATTATAGCGGAGGCACCGTCGATAACTCTTCCCGCCGAGCCACCGATTCAACCAGCCCCAGCAACGGAGAGTGCAAGTCGCCTGAGTGCGCTTCATGAGTTTCAGTGTCAGAGGCTGCCTAGGTTCCATTGAGAGATGAACCCTCAGGCAGCCAAGGATTGGATGGAGGCTATTGTACAAGTCTTCAAATAAGTATGGACACCAGCTGACCTCATGGTGATCCTTACGTTGAGTCTCCTGCACGCAGCAGCTGGTAGATGGTAGAGCCTCATGCTCCAGGTGCACGAAGAAGCATAACTTCTTTGGACGGACATCGAGAGACTCTTCCCTTGGAGTTCGTTCCATCCACCCTCTGTGTGGTACAAATCCAGGAGTTACTATAGCTGCGGCATCGCAGCAAGACAGTAGCCCAGTACTCGGCGAGATTTACCGACCTCTCGCGCTAATCCATGGACATGGTACGAGACCCATTTTTCTGGGCCCGGACCTTTGAACTAGGATTGAGGCATGAGATCCGGGCTTCGATGATATATCTCAGTATTCTGATGCATGCAAGAGTACTCGAGGGAGCCCTTCATGTGGAGAGATTTCTTGTTGAGCCTACACCAGTAGAGAGGCCTACCGCATGGTGACACATATCAGAGTCTTCTGTTGACGGTAGTAGACAAATGCCACAGATGTCCAAGCAGACCAGGCCATTAGGTGGGCGACCACATGATACTAGTTCGGAGGTGCGGGACACACACAACTGAGCCAGTCATACAAGAGTCAGGCAGTGCTATGCATGCGGCGGGCATGGCCACATGGCTCATTACTGCCCGACCTTCCATGCAGAGAAGCAATAGACAGTTAAGGTACCACCCAAGAAGAGTCAAATGTTTGACCGTGGCGGTCCGTAGGAAGTAGGCAGATGAGGTAGAGGAGCTGGCCGAGCACCAGGTGGTGGACAACGCTTCGAAGCTCTACCACCACCACCACCAGGAGGTCCACCCTGACCATAGGGAGCTGGCAGACATAGGCAGGCTCATCTTTAGGAAGTGGAGGCTTACGACCACGGCACGCCTGAGATGATTTGAGGTACTATCTGTGTCTAGTCTACCCATGATGTATTTCTTATAGACACAGGAGAGAGTGATTATTTCATTGCCGCTACCCTTGTTTGGAGCTTGGAGATTACGACAGAGCCGTTGGCTCGATTCTTATGGCTAGAGACTCCTACGGGAGCAGACTCAATGATTACACATTGGTGTCAGCAGTGTGATCTTACTCTAGGAGACAAGAGCTTCGGCTGGGGTCTTCCTGTAGTGGCGTCAAGGCGTGACGACGTCATCTTGGGTATGGACTGGTTATGTACTGTCCATGCCTAGATTTACTGTATTAGGCGCAAAGTGTGGTTCATCCACACTGATGGGAGCAAGTTCACCTTCACCGGTGAGAAGGGAGCCTTTGTAGCACAGGATGGGATTATGCAGAGGAGAGGGCAATCGATCACACATCTGTTGGCTAGTCTCATCCTCGTAGTGGTTAATGTGCGGAGTCTGAGTTTTCCTGTTGTGGTGGATCAGTAGGTGGACGTTTTCCCTAACAACGTTCCAGGACTACCTCCTCGATGAGATGTAGAATTTTATATTGACCTGTACCCTAGGACAGCACCGATATCTACACTAGCATATCGAATGGCTCGTGATAAGCTTCTTGAGATGTGGGTACAGCTGGAGGACTATCATGGAAAATGATTCATTCGACCTAGTTTTTCACCCTAGGCTTCCCCGATTTTTTTCGCCAAGAAGGCAGACGAAAGCTTGTGACTGTGTGTCAACTACCCTCGCCTGAACCAGACGACCATGAAGAACAAGTATCAACTCCCAAGGATATACGACCTCTTTGATCAGATTAAGGGGTCACGATGGTTCTCAATGATAGACCTCAAGTCATGCTATCATCAGCTAAAATTTCAAGACGAAGATATGCAGAAAACGACTTTCAGGTGTCGGTACGGCCACTATGAGTTCTTGGTTATTCCTTTCAGAGTAACCAACGCTCCAGCAGTCTTCATGAGTCTAATGAACAATATCTTCTTGCCTTACCTCGATCTATTAATTGTAGACTTAATTGACGACATACTGAATTATTCAACTACTATGGAGGAGCACACCTACCACTTGTGGGTTGTACTGGAAACACTCCTAGAGAACCAACTTTATGGTATGCTTGTTAAGTGTCAGTTCTGGATTCGAGTGGTACACTTATTGGGGCACATTATCTCTGAGGCAAGATTTTTGGTGGATCTTGTAGAGATCGAGGAAGTACTTGCTTGGGATCCACCAGGGAGTGTGACTGAGGTGCAGAGTTTCCTAGGTCTGGATGGGTACTATTGGACATTTTTTCCAGACTTCATCAGAGTTGCAACACCACTTTCAACATTGAGAATAAAGGGGAAAACCATCATTTGGTTACATAGATTTTAGCATAGATTCTAGGATCTGAGACAGAGTTTGACCAGTGCACCCATCTTCAGGCTTCTGGAGGAGGGCATAGGGTACGTAGTTTCCTGCGATGCATCAGGGACCTAACACGGGTGTGTCCGGATGCAGGAGCGGGTATTGATCGCTTATGATTCATGAAAGTTGAGTTAGCACGAGTAGAACTATGCAACCCATTATATAGAGTTAGCAGCAGTGGTCTTCGCCTTGAAGATGTGGTGACACTATCTGATGTGCGAGCACTTTACAGTCTACTCTAACCACTAGAGTCTCAGGTACATCTTCTCGTAGAAGGACCTAAACCTGAGATAGCAGCGATGGCTTGAGTTCCTCTAGGACAATGACTTTGAGATAGTCTATACTCCTAGGAAGGGGAATGTATTAGCTGATGCTCTTAGCAGGAGATCAGGCATTCGGCTATATAGAGAGTCGACAATGTAGTAAGAAGAGTTTCATATATCCTTCATGGATAGAGATGGGGCATTATTTCTACAGTCACTCATAGTCCCTCCTCCACTACATCAGTGGATCAGAGAGGCACAATATAGGGACATTGACTGTGATATGTTACGTGCATAGATATCCAAAGGATAGGCACCTGATGGATTTTCTATAGGAGGAGAGCACATTATCCTTTTCTAGGGAAGTACCATGGTACCAGTTGCACTGTAGGAGGATGTGAGGAGGGAGTTTCACACTTCCCCTCTTTTGGTACATCCACGAGTGGAGAAGTTGCTCTAGGATCTTAGACGATATCATTGGTGGCTGGGTATAAAGAAGGTTGTTGCAATGTTTGTTTCACGATGCCTCACTTGCTATCAGGTGAAGGCGGAGCATCAGGTACCAGAAGGCTTGGTGTAGCCTTTAGAGGTCTCAGAGTGGAAATGGGACGGGATATACATGGATTTCAAGACGGGGCTTCCACATACTTCTAGAGGACACGACTCCATCTGGGTGATTGTCGACTGACTCCCCATGTCATCCCACTTTCTACATATTAGAGAGCAGGGCTCAGTGGAAAGCTTGGGATGCCTCTATGTTCAGGAGATCGTACAGCTTCAGGGTGTGCCATCATCTGTCGTCTCTAATCAAGAAGATTTCTTCACTTCCCGGGTTTGGAAGGGGTTGCAGGAGGCTTTTGGGATACAGATACGCCTGAGCACTGCCTTTCATCCTTAGGCGGATGGCCAGATGGAGAGGACTATTGAGACACTCAAGGACATGCTCTGTGCATGCGTCATTAACTTTGGTCGCAGCTGGGAGGATCATCTACCCTTGGTGGAGTTTGCGTACAATATCTACCACTCTACCATCAGGATGGAACCATATGAAGCACCTTATGGTCGAACTTGCAGATCACCTTTGTACTGGACAGACCCTGAGGAGTTAGAATTTATTGGACCAGAGATGGTCCAAGCCACGATGGAGAAGGTGCAAATCATCCAGGATTGGATGATGACTTCACAGATCAGATAGATGTCCTATGATGATAGGAGGCGTAGACAATTGGAGTTCGAGGATGGCGACCATGTTTTCTTACGAGTCTCACCTAGACGTGGATTACGGAGATTTGGCTGGGGTGGAATGTTATCTCCACACTTCATCGGACCATTCCAAATAATAAATAGGGTAGGGGAGGTGGCTTACCACTTGCCCCTTCCACCTCAGTTGCACCGGGCCCACGACATCTTCCATGTATCCCAGCTGAGGAGATACGTGAACATCCCGATGGATATCATCAACCATGGAGAGGTGGACATCAAAGATGGGGAAACATTTGTGGAGGTCCCGGTGGAGATTGAGGATCGACAAGAGTGGGTCCTAAGTAGACAGTCGATTCCTCTAGTGCACATCAGGTGCTAGCATGGGAACCTCCCGGAGAGCATATGGTAGTGGGAGGCTTAGATGCATTCACAATACCCTCATTTTTTTACCTAGTTTGTGATGTAGCATTACAGGCACGTAAATCCTAGAGGTGGGAGTAATGTAAAGACACGTAAATTTCAAGGTAATTTTGTTCCTAAATTCTTTGGGATTTTATGAGAAAGCAGTTTCTGACAACACCTAATTCCGAGGCCCAGTGTTCCAGGAATAATTTTCCGAAGTTTAGCTTGGGTATTTTCAATGAACAAACGAGTGGGTTTTTCTATCTTTTGAACTGGTGCATGGAATAGAAATCCGAGGGCACCATTGAACTCGCAGTTCCAGTAATTTCTTAAGAGGACTTTTACCGTAGATGCGTTTTCACGAGAGAAGAAGTTAAATTTTTGTGGATTAAATGAGAAGTGAATAAAATTGTCGTACAATTTTATATTTATATCTAAGGTGGTTTTATCCTACATAGGGGAGTTAGGGTGGTACCCACTAGCATCCTAACTACCCATGTGAGTATAAATGTGATGTGGGTCCCATACGATCCCCAACCCTTCTTATTCCCTAAAACCCCTTAAACCTCCAATTAGACTCCATTGATTAATGTTGACAACTCCCTTGAATTTATTTGAGTATCACTTTCTCTCCCCTCTCTCCCTCATTGAAACATGCCAACCTATCACTTAATTAATTAGAAAACTCATGGTTTATTTAATTAAGTGAATTGAAATTTTAATTTTCTAAATTTTTATGCATGGCATGATTTAATAAAATAAGGAGAAGCCTTATTTTATTTTTGGTTTTCTTGTTGTGTTGTGATTTTGGGGAGAGGGCATTAGTTTTATATGAAGAACTTCATCCTCAACGAAGAATGCCAACTCTTTAACGAAGAACATCAACTCGATGACCACTGTTTCTCCATCCTATTCTTCCTCCACCACAAGGGTGGAGACACTGACGCAAGAACACACCAATGACACCACGCCTTACAATCTTCTCTCCTTGAAAAAAAGGGGAGATGCTGCTTCCTCCTCGGATGCTCTCCATCGACATATACGAATCCTCACATTGTGACGCCGTCAGCCGCAACACCAACGTTCGTCATCTTTTGTTGAGGTAGGGGTTTATTCTTGGAAGTGGATGTTTACGTACCCTGTACTCATTGGAAATCGTTGTTTAAATACGGATGATTGTTATGATTTTTTTTACGCGGAGGGTGCGGGCCGAACGAACACGGCCCGAATACCCTCTGTTGTTCTCATTTAATTATTCTAGAGTCGCCAATCGAAAGAGGAGGAGGAACGACACCATCGCGCCATGCCGGGATTGCGACAAAGGAGGCATGATGTCATCGCACCATTCCAGGAACACAACAAAGAAGGCCGACGCCGTCGCACCAGTTCTGCTGAAAGAACTACGGCCTGCTACACCAGACGCTTCAGCCGAAGAACCAGCAGGCCCATCGGCCGACCAGGTGAAGAGGAGTCACGGCGCCAGGAGGGCGCCGCATTAGAGGACGGGTTGGCCCATATTCCAGCCTGGAAGAGCTGGGCCATGGTGCTAGGAGGGTGCCGCACTGGAGGACCGGCAGCCCGCCCATGCGGGCCGCATGCGCAGAAGAGTGACCGATTTGGGGTAGGGCAGGTCTGCCTGACATCACCGGTGTGGATAACCGGGGGGGCATGGAAGCTGCTCAGCTTCGGATGAGCCAACCGGGCATCACCAGACCGGGCCGAGTGGGGTCGTGCCCCGCCGGGCCACGCCACTTCTGGCCGAGCTACGTCCCTTCAGGCCGAGTTGTGTATTTTATTCAAACCTGTCTGACACCCCTGCTGGGTCGGACCCATCAAACGGGGTCAACCCGACCCGTCGGCCCACTAGGTTAAATAGTTCAGGCCTATTAATCACTTAAACAAAGTGACCCTAAAGACCGTGCATCTGATCGACCCTCCGTTTATGGCACTAGGACTCCTTCAACAAGACAGTCCTTTTGCGATACAATAAGTGAGTTTCAAATGATTTTGTATATAGGTCAGGTTAGAAACAAACATATTTCTAATCGGGCCCCTGGGATGGAAAATCCTATATCTCTCAGACTGGGCATCCAATTGACGCGTCATCTATCGTGTAGAGTTTCTATTGATGAGACGAAACATTCGGATACATCAACTCTGGACTCTGTGATAGTTGATGTATCGACCCACCTGGCTTGTGGAGCGGACCCTCCCAGAATCAAGCGAGCAGTGTGTGGGAACCCTAGAGATGGGTGTGACTGGGACGACGATGACGACTGTACTTGGATCCTACGTGGGTTCAGTAGCGAGGATGACTGTACTTGGATTCTCCATGGGTTCGGCAGTGATGACGACTGTACTGGGATCCTTCGTGGGTTCAGCAGTGATGGTTACTATACTTGGATCCTACGTGGGTTTGGCAGCGATGACTTCTATACTTGGATCCTACGTGGGTTCGGTAGGGGAGATGATACAGAGGAAACATATATCATCTCCACCCCTCTTCGTGACTAGTATACCTGTGTGAGCTGAGTCTTGACTTTCAATCATCTCCATCGATATGATTGACTTGCATTCCTGTGTGGACTGGGTTGTGTTATCCTTTGTGGACTGGGTTGTACTTGGGTTCGTGAGTTGGAGCCAAACTGGAATTGATGACTTAGGTATATGTATGGGAATATACTTAAATAGAGTTGGATGATACTTCGTGTTTGTATTTTTCCTTTGTGGTTTATCCTTTGTGGATTTTGAGAGACCTTCGTGAGTCTCGGGGTCCCTACTGAGTATCATATACTCACCCCTACCTGTGCTATGCCCACACTACATTTTTTTGGATTTAAATGACATACAACACTGATCGAGGTGGAGTCTTGTGGAGTGGGACGGTACCTAGAGGTGGACCACTTGGAAAGACATACATGGAGAGAACGGCTGAACCCGAGGAGATAGGAGACGATCTATACCCACCCTTCAGGTAGGATATCCGGAGGACGACTCAATAGTTGCTAGTTTACTTTACGGTAGCTGTTCTTTTTTTTATTTTGTACTGTACTTTATGTTTGTTTAGTATTATGGCCCATTTACTTTCTAGCACTTATTTTTGTACTCAATTTACTTAGTGTTTACTTCAGCTTGCATACTCTGTTGTGTGTGTTTACTTATATAAAGAAAATTCCTTCCTTATTATCAGGATTTATGCCTTTGGTGCTAGTCGCCAGCCCCAGGCCTATGGAAGGCGGGTTTGGAGTAGTCATGGAATGGGCCCTGAGGACGGGTCGTGACAATATATTCCATATCAGGTTCATCTATGAGATAAAAAGGGAGTCACCCCATTATATAAACCATTTCAATGAACTATAGCATGAATACAAATTTATTATATTTCAATATCAAATCATAATATGGTTAGAGAACTATATTAAACCCATTTTCAAAAACCATCATGATTTCAAAATACTATTTTCTAATAAATAATAGTCCAGAAAAAATAATTATAAATAAAGGTAGGTGTTATTTTTATATTAAAAGATGAAATAGTATAAACAAATATAAACATCATCATATTATTATGGTGTTGGTAAATGCCTTTTTTATGTATACATTAAAATAGTCAAGCCCATTTAGAGTAGGTAAATAAAATTGAACATTCCAAAAAAAATTATCTTAAAAGAGTTGAATAAATTTAAATGTGGAGTTAAATATACATTATAACTATTTTTATTCTATATGAAATACATAGATTATTTAATTATATATATATGTATATGGATAATTTTTTTAAAAAATAAATCAATAAAAGAAGATTTTATTAAATTGAGTCTCTCCACTAGAGTAAAAAATTATATTTTATATAATAAATCATCCAGAATATGAAACGAAAGCTAATTATATAAATATTTTTAAACATTTATTGTTTATAATTTCTCTTATTCTATCTCCTATAATGTTATACACAATTAGATTATCAAATTTAGTCACATCATATGTTATGATGGTATTCTTCAAAATTTTAAAAAATGACCTCAACAGGTTTAATATTGTCAATGAGATCATTTTTACAAAATTTGATGAAGTATTATAATGAATTTTTTTTTCATATTATACATAAAATATAAATTTTAAAACAGTAATGAAAGATGTTTATTAAAAACACACTATGCTACTATCAGTGAGATGATAGCTCAAAAGTATGCATGTGTAACATTTCCATTATTCAATGATCATTATATATGGATTTAACTATTATTTAATTATTATATATTTAATATAATAGTAAAAATACCATTTCTTTCATTTATATATAGTTGTATATAGTATCTATGTAATGGGTTAATGAGAAATGAAAAACAATCACATCATTGATGTGGTAGTCCACACGCATGCACGAATGACATTATCATTTTTTAGTGAATCAAAATCTAAAAAATAAATGATATATAATCTATTATTAATGATATAAATATCATTAATATCATATTTAAACATAAATTAAATCACTATAAACATCCATGAGAAGAGATATTGGAAAATGATTTACATCTATTCGCTTAGAGATAGTCCATCATACACTTGAATGATGAGACTATTTCTCGTTTGATGGAATATGAGATGGATTTAGGTTACGAAATTAAAATAATATAATATAAGTATAACAGAAATAGTAATTTTTAATATATCAAGTAGTTTTAATAATATATTTTTTTAGTTTGAAGAGGAAACAAAACAAAAACCCTTTGTTAAGAACGATAACACCTCTTCAGACTAATTTTTAAAGATTATAACCAAATACATCAATTTTTTTGAAATCAATAAATTGAATAAATAAAATTTGGAAGGAATAATGAATTTCATTTGGGATAGAATTGGTAGATCCAATTTATGTTGGAGGAGTTAAAATGAGAGGAGTGGGAATTTCCTTTTATAAGTGTGGTAGAGGGCACAATGAATTTTTTTCGAATACAATGTTTCACACATTGGTTCCACATGGTAAAATTATACATAATGAACCATTATCGAGATAATAATATTAATTTTTAATTATGTAAATCTAATATATTTTTTTAGAATTTTATATTTTATTTTAAACCTTACATTTTTTATTTAACCCCTAAGTAAATACATTTTCACCACAAGTGATGTAATTTATATAATGTATTCAAAAATCATTATGACCAAAAATTATGTGGATGTTATCATATAATTTAAATTATTATTATTTAAAATGTGTAATAAAGTTTACAAAATTTAGTTCATAGAATTGAATGAATTAAATTTAATATAAAACACACATATGTGAGGGAAATTTTTGTTTTCAAGATATGAAATTTTCAACCATAAGATGAGTTTATATTAACATAATAACTATTAAACGTTATTATATGAATTTAAATTAACATTTAAATTTATAACACATAACCTTTTCTTAATTAATTCTTTATTATTGGTTATTTTATTTAAATTATATGGAGAAGCATTATTCCCCAAGCTGTTTTTAGAAAAATGTTTTTTCAAGACTATAAATTAATTCATACCGAAATATATTAAAAAAAGATTAAAATTGTATTAATATAAATATATAATTCACATTTAACCTAAAATAAATTTCCAAAGGTAATTGGAAACATATATTGGTAAATACTTTTCGAGAAATTTATAGTCATAGAATATTTTTTTTTAAATTTTAAAAAAAATCTATATATTCCTAAATATCCCAATAATTCATCATTAATATAATTTTGATATACTAATATCAAAATTAAATATAATTTTTATACTTTAAAATTCAATAAATCTAAATTTAAAATTTTATTGAATATAATAATTAAATAATTTAATTAGAACGTTTTCTTATTTGAATTATAAATATCAGAACATTTTTTGACGAATCTTACTATGTAATTCATAAATATTATTAGAAATTAAAATAATTTATTTTATCATTTCCTTGGTTGTTACATACTACCACCATATCATTGAAATTGTGTCTTCACAATTTTATTCAATTATGAAATTAGTGGTGATATGATTACCTAATAACATTTTAAAATTACAATATTTCTTCATCAACAATATGTGTTTTCCATAAAACTATAAACTAAAGAATATTAATATTCTTCAAAAATTAATTTATACAATCATGAATCTATGTACGTTATTCCTCATGAAAAATGATAACTTCCAACAAACATACTTCCATTTCAAACCATTAGATGAATCTTGTATATATATATATCATAACTTAGAAAAATTAAATATGTAATGAACCTGTGATAAACAAAGAGGAAATACCACTTAGTATTAAAATTATTCGCCATTCTATATGATTTTCATATAACCCAATGATCTTTAGAGTTAACATCACCTTTAAACAAAGATAGAATACAAATTTTCAATATAGATTAATTTATAAAGACCTCTCACATACCTCAAAAGAAAATCCTTTCCTTTAGTTTATCACATAACTATTCAAAATAATATGCGATTTTATCCTATGTTTCATAATAAAATATAGCTACTTATCCATTTATTATACCAATACTGATCATGTAAACTTCCTTTCTCCTACTACATTGAAAAATATGGCATATGAGATCAATTTAATTATAATTACCCAAATGGTTCCATCAATGTATTTGAATGAAGGTTGTTACTATATGAAAACACATCTAAAGAATAATGATGATCCCAACATCCCTAGTAATCCTTTGTATAAATTTGATGAATCCCTTCCTAGGTTTGAATTTTTCTCATTGATATCCTATCAGAATATGAAAGAATGTAAAAAATGAAATTTAAATTTTTTTCAAACCATTTTTTGTCGTCCATTAGAAAAAATTAAACCAAATCATTGTTAATAGTTAGATAATATAAGTAGAATAATTCCATGTAAACTAACTACCTAATTGAGATATATTCATAAACAATTATTTCAATACATTTTATATCAAATTTGAATTAAATTCAAATTTTAATTAAATAAATATATAATCACCCATGTTGAATTTTTTCCTATTCATTTCTTTGTGAATAAAAACATTAAAAACTTGTATATATTTATCCATATCCCGTTTTTCATAATAAAATTTTGAAGCATTGTATTTGAAAATTTCATAATTTGTTAACCTACTGACTTTTCAATAATTTCATGTAAATGATATAAATAACTATTTTAATTGTACCCCAAAAGTAATAGTCCCAAATGAAAATGAATAATATTTTTATTTGAAGATGAATTTAATATTGGGAACTATGTGAATCAAACGAATCTATATTCAACTTAGAGTCACATGGAATATATAATATCATTCCAATCAATAGAATACATTCATGGAAAAAATATAATTCATGAAACATTCAATGATTAACCAACTCTACATTTTTCTATAAAAATTGATCATATGTAGAATAATTATTAATTTATTCATAAAAGTATGATTAAAATGAACCATTAAAAATTAAATAATGTTCCTTCGTCAATATTTTCACGGACAAATTTCATCAAATCCTTTACCAACGGTCGATCGACCAAATATAAAATAGTAAACATGATATTTTTTTTACTTAAGTAGTCATCTACATTATTTTCCATTTTTGATTGATATTGAATAAAGAAATTATAATCCATTATATGTTCATTCCATCTTATCTACATCATGTTTAACAACATCTGATAGAATATATAGCAAAAAAATTTATAATAAGTATATAAATCAATATGTATTCTATATTGATTATTATTTGAAATCGTACAATTATAAACTATGATATCTATTTCATGATCATGTGTATTATTATTTAAATTGTTTAATTTTAATTTATTTAATGTATAAAAATTATCCTATCATTCGGTATTAGGACACACATAGGTTTATTCCATGAGGAATAAATGTATTAGATGAATTAAAAATCAATAGAAGTAAAGGAAAAACTATATAATTCACAAATCATATTTTGATTCTCAATAATGAATTATTATATTTTTTATCCTGATATATTTAACTCCATTTTGAGTTAACAATTTCATTGGTATACATAACAGAGAAATGTTTAAAAACTCATTTTTAGTAACACAGTATTCCATGAAAACTAATAATATATATAGTATGTTTGGGTATTGTAAATTCATCAATGACATTAGTTCTATAATGGTAAACTATTATTCTATCATTGGAATCAATATTTATGAGGAGTGAAATTTCATTAAAATAAAATTAAAACCTAAATATTTTCCCATTTTGTTTCTTTTAAATTAATGAATATTAAAACAATCCTTAGTTACATTCCTTGTTCTTCATGAAAATTATATTATATAAAATCATCTATAAACATAACCAAAAGACATCAATGTGCTAATATAGAAAAATATTCATATGGTACATAAATAATTTTGTTTAATTGGATAACCTCTAGAGAATAACTACAAATATATAATCACTATATATTATATAGAATATAATATTTTTAATTTCCACCTCTGTCACACAAAAATAATAGTATCCATACCTATGATAATTCTTCAAAAAAGATTCTGCTCTATATGGAGAATAAAATAATTAATCAATATGAAGAAAATTAAATTTATTAATAATAGTAATGTTATTAAAGTAAATAAAATAAATTAATATAGACACATAAACAGATTTTTTCTAAAAGAAAATGAAGGAGCCTCTAATGGTGATGCACATGCTCTAATGAATACATAATCAATAAAATAATTTATTTTATTATTCATATAAAAAACATATAGATTACCCATTTGATACGAGATTTTTAAAATAAGATTAGAATGAAGGACCAATTAAATAGAAAATTCAACCTCTTTGTTATGTATAACACCAGTAAAACCATTAATAATACCCCCATTTATTTATTCACTACTAACAAATCACTAATTTGAATTGTTTCTCTCTTTGAAATTAATATGATCTATGTAATATTCACATCTATATCTAATCAATTTACCATCATCATACTAGGTTATCCATGGAATTAAGTCTTTGAAAACATCAACGAGTTTTCAATATATCATAGATTAGAAAAAAAATACAATACATGTGAAAATGATTTCAATATATACCCTATAATTCTTAATACTAATTATCATAAATACCAAAACAATAATAATAATATAGTGATACACAGAAATCTTGGTAAACTTTGTATTTCCTCCCATAGATTTCAATATAATTTCTCACCTATTTTCTTATGGTTTTATTCCCATTCTTATTATTAATTTCTAAGAAATTCACAATTTGATGCCACGTATTGAAATAGGTCCTTAAAAAAATTAAGGGAATAACAAACATTCAGGTCACTACATGATTAAATGGTACCTCATCATCCCTTTTTAGGGAAAATGATTATTAAAAAATATTTAGTTTATGTTTATAATTATTTCCATCTTGTTAAACTATCATAGAACACATTTTTTTCATATTATATACCTAATTTCGATTTAATCACATTCCATGGGAATTTTATTATTCATTTTGTTATGACACAAAATGAGTCATCCCCAATTTGGTCAGAGGAGTCAGCGCACGAAAAGGCCCAAGAGGCGTCCCCTAACATCCTGAGCAGGTGACAAGAACCAGTGGTATTAAAAGGGTAAATAATGGAATGATTTATCCCAATATAAATAAACAAAATAATAATAATAACAAAAGTGATTCCTAGAGTAAATAAACAAAACCAAATAACAATATAAGAACTAAAAAACCAACCTAACCTAATGAAAACTAAAACTCTAGGTGACCATGTGGGTCACTCTTCGATATCAAGACTCAAAATCTCACATTTCGATTGAGATCAAGCCGAAACCCACACCTGAGAATAAAATCAAGAATTAATTATATGAATGAATATTAAAACTCTGTAGGCATTCCATAGTAATCTATTCCCAACACATTAACATTAAATTATAGAAAATTAATTTTTGGGTTCACTTTAATATATAAATGTATGTTATTTAAAAAATTTCTTTTAGATAAAATAAATGTATTTCACACTTTTAATTTTAAATATTTTTAAAGAAAGTATCCTCATCCATTCAATGAATTATTTCATTAGAAGAAGTAATTATAAATGTTTTTCAAAACATTTTCCAACATACATTATAAAAATACTTTTTCACCCACACCAATTATATGAAATATACATTGAATCAAATGAAATAATAATAGAGGGAAATGAAAAATATATAGAATGAGTGACCAAAAAAACAAGGGAACACATTCATCTGCTGCTGATGACTAAGTGACAATATAAATTGGGAAACCTATGTGTTTTTTAATAATCATGAACATATTACGCATGTTAGTAAACTTGATGGCATTCCATACCTGATGCCATCATAATGACTGAATGATTTATTCTCCCACTACCATTCCAAATTAAGAGGCTCAATCCTAATGTAGATTTTCCATACTAAGATCTACTATCCAGTGCAATATCTAATCTAGTGATGAAATTGTTCATTGAAAATTCAGTCTCTATTCCAGGTTCCCAAGTCAATAATTAAAAAGGGTTGTGATCCAACAAATTTCATCCAATCATCCCTTCATAAACCTATATATGTATAAATCACGTATAAGAAACTCAAGCAACATGTACCCCCCCCCTCCCCGAGTCACCCAAACTAACGATACCTTTTCCTTTTATCTATTTGACCATAACAGAGTCATAAAATAGGGGAACTCAATTAAAATTCAGATAAACAATAAAATAGGACCACCCAATGATATTTATATGATGAAACCATTTTTAATGTTCCAACCAAGACTTGAACAACCATCACATGTGAGACCATTTATTCATGAGCCACACACACACCATAATATTTACAACAAATCAAATATTCACCAATTCCAATTTAAAAGAAATTTGGAACCCTATTTGAGAAGTATGTATTAGAAACCCACACACATTTACAACCCAAAATTTATTTAAAACCCACAATTTAGTTACTAAGGTCTACTAGGACATTGGATAAATACTCGGTATTCACATTTAATAAAAAATTATCGTTCAATAAAAATTTATCATTCAATAAAAATAATAATAGGACCATTCATTAATTGACATCAAACATCTATTCTAAAAATAATATAACACTAAATAGCATTAAATAATGCTGAAATATACAATCAATCATTTTATTCATATATTTAACATCAATGTAAAGGGAAACTACCTCAATAAGGGAGTGGACCATGCCAAATAATTCTACACTCGATGAATGCGATGAATATATATCAACATGTCCATGTACATACACCCATATATATATATATTCCCCTTAATCCAATTCCCATATTTTCCTTTCTATAAGGGAATATGTGCACAATGTATATTTATACATATAATGATATACATACCTATGTATGTATGTGTAACAATTTAAGGATCCAATGAATAGTATAATTAACCAATAGGGACCCAAAAATCACTGAAAATATAATCAAATTAGAAAAAAAAAGAATATGGTAAAAGAAATCAACCTCAAAAGGGGGTAGATGTACCAGAATGGATAGAACCATTTTGTATTTGGCAGCGGACGTGAAAACACTCTTGAGGAACTCCTAAGAGATCCACCACATGCGTAAAATCAAAGAGGGAACCAAAATATGATCATCCAATGTCAAGGGTTTCATTCAATATATGAGGAGAAATGGAGTGTGGGAATATTTTTTATAAAACCCATGAATAAGGGAGTGGTGACCATACCTAGGCAAGACTAGCTAAAAACCAGAAGAAATCGGGTGGAAACCATGGAGATGGGAGGATCATGGGAAGGGGAATCATGGAATGACGAGAGGTATATAGGGGATAAAATTAAGATATGACGATATGGGGGGAAAAGTGATATAATGAGGGAGAGTGTAATAGTTAGTCATTTTATTTATTTTAATTTCAATATAGTTTAAAAATAATTAATTAAATTAAATAAAGAACTCGTTGGTGCACAATTTCGAAAACCATGCACCAATTGTACGCCCAATAATGGTCTCATGAAGTACCCCACATGGTCTAGCCATATATTTTGGAAAACCTTTTAGAAACCGTGTGGTTGGAACTATCCAAAATTAATAATGTCTTTGCACAGAAAACACACAATTTAAACACCGAATGACATTCATTATATGACCAAAAACCACTATTTCATAGGAAAACCACCCAGATAAAAATAATTTGAAATTTGAAATGAAAGTTAAATAATATAACTAGAATGTGTCAAGATAGGTGTGATTATATTCTTTAGCACGAAGCTTCTTCCCCAAGAATGTCCGAATAGATTTAGTTGATCGAGACCATGGAAAGGATAAACTTCATTACAAAAAAGACCTATAAACTAAAATACTGAAGATCCAACACTCACTTTCGTTAATAACCTGGAACTGTAAAAACATAAAAAGGAACCACGAATACATACTCAAAATAAGCCATACATCCAAGGAAAACAATACACGAGACCAATGATAATGAACAATAATGAAGAGATTATAAGGAAAAACATACTATTTTATACAAATAACCCAAACAAATAACACACCTACTCCAAACATAGAAACCACTATTGGAACAATTCATGTTTTATTCAGGATTTAAATTATCATCAATTATGTAACCCAATATCCAAGTCAACCGACAACTATGATCTTATTCAGGCTCAGTGGAAATTGGGAAGTGTTATGTCAAGAACACCTATATGTTATGTTCAACACAAGATCTCACATTGGTTCCTTCCCACCATATTATAAATCCATATATAGATATATTTCACAACCCTGTATAATTCTTGAATCTAGTCAAAATACAGAAAAATCCAAGGAAATGAAGCATGGGACAATAAACACCACCATTATACATAAAAAACGTTAAGAACATTATAATATCATTTACCTTATAAACTAGTTCCCAAAAAACCAAAAACATCATACTTCAAACCATAAATATGGCACACCATAGAAAACATTAATTACAAGAACAATATAATTTATGAAAAATAATATTCTAATTGAGCATGCATTAGTGATACGTTCATCCAACTAAGCTAGAAGATTCTCCAAGGGAGTGGATCTGGATCCATGTCACTTCAGGGAACCCCATAGATAATCCATTTCAAATGACTTGAACGACCACATGTATGACATATCTTATGTGCTTTAAGACATTAAAAATTCCTATTCTAAGGCTTCCCATATTGAAAAAACAATAAAAACGTAATCTCATATGAATCCAGTGAGGTGGAAAACAATGGCCATTTTATACATCTTCACGACTTTCCAATCATAGATAAAAAATCCTTTACATGAATAGAAAGGATGATTACTTCATCAAAATCATCACTGAAATAAGGCAATGCCTAAAGGAATTGTAATTATATACCACATTCAAATAATCAAAAATTAAAAAATTCATGACCCATAATGTTTGGGATATACGACACCAACTCAACAGATCTCTTCTCTTACTCATATGACATTGACTACCCCAACTTGAGACTGTATATCATTGAAATCAATGATATGATCACATCACCTAATAAATATTGTAGGATGAATGAAGCTTTAAATTTTTACCACATGTAATTCTTCTGTGGCTCAGTTTTATGATCATATTTCCACCATTACTGTCTAATGCCTTACAAAATGTAGGTGATAATCTCAATATTGAGAGGATCAGGATATTTATTCCGAAGAATGATATCATCAATATTTCACAACAATTCCTATACCTTCTCTGGTTCTGGCTATCTAATGAAATTAAGAGGGTCCAATAATCTAAACCTCTAGATGAAATCTGGATTTTGATGACCACCATGATCCATATCCAAAATGGATACATAAGAAATTAAAAGGAGAAATTGATAAACTAAAATACACATAATGAATTAAGCACATGTAGATTATTCTCAAAATCACATACAACTCAGTGTAGATGTTATAAGAAAATAGGGATCACAAAACAAAATCCAAACAAATCATAAATCAGAATTCAATATCTAATTTTTAATTCCATAGTCATACTCTTGATATAAGTTCAAATCACACCTCCAAAACATCAAATCCTAAGACCAAAAAAAATCCACAAATAAAAGAGGCAGTATCACATTCTCCAACTATTTAAAACATTGAAATCCTCCTTTTTTAATAACATTTTCCAAAAACATAATAAGATTTACGAAAAAAACTAACATCATTGGTATTCTATTTATCCTCAAATATATAAACTCACATGCTATCTCAAGGAGACCTCCACATACCACATACATGAGTCCTTATACCCATATGTGATAAGTCTTAGGAATACAAATATTTGGATATAATAAACATAATCACTTTCAAAAAAACATTAAAAAAATAATCCAACAAATTTTAAAAAGTCAATTTAGCCAAATAAAATCATTTTTAAATCACACATTAATTTTTACAATTTCAAATTTCTCATAAATATTTAAATACATATTTTTTCCCAAAATGAATCCCATTTTTAAAGGAACTTAGTTCACACTAAAAAAATATTTAATGTTTCCCATTTGGAACTCTCATTTTTGGTAAAACAATCCTAATTTTGAAAAACCAAATATCATTTTAAAAATTGAAAGAAAAAAAAACATAAAATATCAATGCTAAGCTTTGAAAAAATAGACGAAACCTACCACTCAATGGTCCAAAATCCAAAAATCATAGAATTAACAAAAACAACACAAGAGGGGAAACTTGTTTCGATGGGTGAATTTTCCATATGGTTGGAGACCATATGCCAATAAAACCATTATAATATAGAGTCTTCTAGTACCATTCATTGGGAACCACATGTCTTTCCTGGCCCAATGATCTCACTAAGACAACTGCCCCGACTATTTGTTAACTTCTCTAAATCTCAAGAGACCCACAAGAACCAAACAAACAATGAAAAACTAGACATCCCATAAAAACTAAATGTCTGGTCTTGAAAGTGATTTCTAACAGTCTTACTCTGTCTACCATGAAATTACTTGTAGAAAAGTGTGCTCGGAAATCTAGATCCTAAAAATGATCTTATGATACAATTTTGTCATGAACCAACCCAGGTCGACCCTGAATAAGTCATCCGAGCTAGTCCGTTACAAGGTCTGAGATGCCTTTGTGATCCTCTCTTGTTGTAAAAAAAGCCCCAAGGTAAATAAAAAACATATTATTGGAATTATTTCACTGAATATAAATAAATAAAATCCATAGAATAATAAAACAATATCTCAAAATAAATAAACCAAAAAAACCACTATGTAAGACATGAAAAATAAATATAACCAAACATAATGACCACTAAAACACCACATGACCCCCCATGTCACTCTCTGATCTCAAGATTTAATATCACCTATGATGACCAATATCATGCTGAATCCTATACATGATACTAAGAAAATAATTAATTATAGGTGTGAGAATTTAAACTCAGTAGGTGTTCCAAAGTAATATATTCCCAATGAATTTATTTAAATAAATAAACATTAATTTCAGGTATAATAAAAAGTACATAAAAGTATATTTTTCAATTTTTTTCCCTTCAGAAAAAATCAAGGTCCATTTTATTTTTTCTATTAAATTACTTGATTTTATAGGCAGAATTTCTTGGCTTTTTATAAAATAGGGATATAGAGGAAGGAACAATAAAAAAATTACAAATAATTTTTCCACAATCATTTTAAAATAAACTTCTAACCCTTTGGAAATATATGTGACATAGAAGGTAACAAATCCAATTATAACACATTGAAAATTGAAAAAAGAAATCCAAAGTTACAAAAAAATGGACCCCAACCATCCAGCATAAATGACAAAGTGCTGAAATACTGGCGAGAACTTAGGAGATCATGAACAATATAGAACATACTATACATGTGACTCATCTGAAGTAATTCATTACATGGTGACATGATAATGCCAAATTTCTTTATCATTTCACTATATGTCCTAACTAAGGGGCCCACTACCAATTTAGATAGTTCATACTAATATCTAATATCCAATGTGTAATCTAAACTAGTGAAACAAGTGATCATTTCATAATTCTCTCACATTTATAGGTTCCCTTGTTCATACAAAAAATTGGAGATGAGATAAAAAATATCAACTATAAATTCTATCTCAATAATATATATGTATGTATAACACAGAATACGATCACACAACAAGTCACCCCCTCAGTCACCCTAAGGAACAAGTCATTTCCTTTCAACTATTTGATCACATGGGAGTCCTTCACAGACGACCTCCCACAACATGATCATAACCAAAGCTAGAAGTGCATCCAAGGACTATTTTATAATGACCATTTTTAATGTTCAAATTGAGGCTCGTACAACCATCATATTCAAAACCATTTACTAAAAAAATCATATACACACCAAACCATTTCCAATGAGTCAAATAAACACCATTTCAAAATATTTTTAAAAACATTGTGACACTATTTTTGAAATATATTTGACCAACCCAAACAAATTTAAAACCTAACCATTCATTAAAACCCACAATTAAGTGACAAAGTTGAGCTAGTCAATTTGATGAACACATGGTATGAACATTTAATAAAATAGTTTCATGTAATTCAAATACAAATATAACCTTACTTTAATTCACACCGAACATTTAATCTACAAACCTTATATGTCTAACTGGAATTAAATAGAGGTGAAACCAACCAGAAAAAAATGTATTTGTACATTAAAATGGAATGACAAGGTAACCTACCACATAATAGGAGAAGACAAAGTAGAACGACTTGGAACTAAACACCTTCGATGAAGATCACTACTCAATTCACCATATATATATATATATATATATATTACCCTTAATTCAATTTACATATTTCCTATTTTAGGAGGGAATACGTTCCATAAAGATTAATATATATATAGACACACATACCAATGTATGTGTGTGTAACCCTACTAAGAGAAATTGAATAATATAATTAACAAATATGTCCAAAATGTCACCAAAAACACTAAATAAAATTGAAACTAACAATAGAGGGTAAAACTAATAAACCTAAAATTATGGAGGATGAATTAGATTGGACCTAATTTCTTTTCATTTAGTGAAGGAAGCTTAATAATAGATGATGAAAACCCAGGAGCCCCACTTGATACCATAAAATTGGAAAATGAACCAATACCTGATCATCCATGGCATGGGATTTCAGTAGAGATATGTGAGGCAATGGGTAGAGGAAAATCACTGGAAAACACTTGGATAGGGATGAAGAGACCTCACCTAGGTGAGACAAGCCGAAAACTCAAAGGCGTTGTGTGTAAGTAATCGAGAGGGGAGGCTCACCAGAAGGGGGATCATGCAAAACCAAGAGGTCTTGGGGAGTGTCATTGGACAAGAGGAATCCAGAAGCATGCAAGGTAATGGGGGAGTGGTTAATAATTTTATTTTAATTTTAATTTTTTTAGATATTTTAATTAATATAATTAAAAGAAAGAATTTTTGGGGATGAGTGGGTTTGCATGGTGTGGTAATTTTTTCCCCAACCATGTGCCCTCTCTTGGGCTCTAAGAGAACCCCTCCAAGGTTTTCTATATGGTTTGGGAAACAGTGTGCTAAACATGTGGTGGGAATTATCAAAAATTGAAAAAGTTGTTGAATAGTTACCGCACTGATTAGTAGAACCTGTACCTAAACCATGTGACATGCATTTCATGCCCAAAACCCCAAAACTCTGGTGGAAACATAGTAAAAGGAAAAAAAGTAAATATGAACTCAAATATAAAAAAAAACAGGAATGTGTCAGGGTGGGGTTTGAAAATTCTCTCCACCTTGACACTTTCTGCTACTAGAAAGTACCCCATATTAAGTTGATTGAGAACAAGGAAAAAATAAAATACTAAACGGTCAAAGAAACAACAATAACTTATATTCGAAACCCAGAATGGAAAAATATCAAAAATAGAACAAGAGAAAATCCGCAAAGGAATCCACACTTTATTGTAAAAAAAATTCACAAGACTATAGATTTTGAAAAAAATGTATACCTGATAAATAACAAACCGTATATTTTCTAAAAAAATCCCAACAAGGAACCCTAAAACACATAACATGGAAAACATTGATTAAAATAGTAATGCTTTTCTTAGGATTTCCATGATAATCCATTACTTGAACAACAATCAATGTCAACTGAAAACTATGATCATGGTGGGTTAGAGTGGAAATAGGAATGTGCTCTGTCAAGAACACTTGGAAGTTTGGTTCATCTCATGCTTATAGAATGGTAGCCTCCCCTCTATATTATGATTATAGGAAAACATTAATTTCTCAAAATAGAAAAACTCTCAAATCCAATTTAAATCTAGAATACCATAATTAAATGAAACATGAGGAAAAACATCATCATTATGCATAAAAAACATTATGAACATTACAACACCATTACTATTAATACATATTTTCCAAAATTTCCTAAAACAATATTCTTCAGTCCAATAATATGACATCACCATAGAATGAATTAATTATATACAAAAGATCAATTATAAAAATGAATCTTCTAATTGAGATTTTACATTACTACATTCATCCATCTAAGTTGGAAGGTTCTCTAAAGTAGTTGATATGGCTCCATGAACATTCTTAGTCCCACCCAAGAAATACAATTTCAAATGACCAAAATGGTCACAAGTATAATAGATCTTAGGTTCTATGGGACTTAAATACATACTATGCCCAAGAATACCATACTAAATACAAAAACATAACATACTATAGAATGAATCCAGTTAGGTGAAAAAAACCATTTTTGTACCTCTTTTAAACTAGAAATATGAAGCTAAAGTAGATGTAACTAGAGCAACCAAGCTCCCTACATCTTAATAATCATCACTAAAAGAAAGCAGTGCCCAAAGGAATTCTAATCAGATATCCCTATCAAAGAATCAAGCATTCACATAATCATCACTAATAATGTCTGTGAGATATGAAACTAACTCATCAAAGCTTTTAGCATACAACAACACCATTGAATCTCCCTACTCGAGCCTGTACAACATTTATCATCACTCTATCCTCACATCATTGGGGATATAATAATGGCTGAAAAAGATTTAATGTGATCCCATGAGTAATTATCCTTTGCATCTTCTTCCAGAATTAATTTCCACCCTTCATGAAATAATAATTACACCATAAAGGTGTCCATCTCATGCTTGAGAGGTTCAATAGATTCAATCCTAAAAAATATCTCTTGAATATTTCACATCCATTCATCAACGTTCCAAGGTTTAGGCTACCTAAATAAATGTGTAGGGTTCGACTCTTGGAACCTCGTTACAAACTACTGGTATTGAGGACTGCCAGGATTTGTATCCCAAATAGATAAACTGAACATCTTATGTATGTCATGATCAACTTGAAGACATATAATGAATGAACCACCTAAATATGCTTCTAAAAATACCATAGAACTCTTTGTGGTTGTATTCAGAAAACAGGGTGCACAGAACCAAATAAAAAAGGAAATAAATTAAAATTCCACATATGGGTTTCATATAAACACCCAATATACAAACAAATTTCAATCACACCTCCAAAACAAAAAATCAAATTACCAAAAATGAAAAACAAAACAACAAAAATGGAATTATCACATACTCCAACTATTTAAAACATTGTATTAACTCATTTTGAAGTTGATTTTAAAACAATATAACGATCCTTATGAAACAACCACCAACTATTTGTAGTCCATTAAGACACACATATATAAATTCACTTTCTAGATCAAGTATACATCCACATACAACATATGTACATCCATATACATATATCTGCTTTCTTTTTTAAATACCACATGTCAAATACAAGAAACATTATCACTTTTTAAACCACATTAAGGAACACTCCAACAACATTTAAAACCACCTTATCTTCAATGAAAAGATCTTTGCAACTACACAATGATTTTACAGTTTCACATTTCGCTAAACTTTTCAAAAAAACCCCAAAACACATTCCAAAATAACAATTATTTTAAAAAATTAGATTTCACCCTAAAAAAAGTGGTATTGTTGTGGTTTTGGAAATATAATTTTTGATAAAACAATATCAATTTCCCCAAAACAAAAATCATTTAGAAAATTTATATAAAAACACCCCAAAACCATCACATCCAACCAAATGTACAAATTGAAGCAAGATACTATTCAAAAAGTAAAAATTACAAAATCTCAAAAGGACCCATAGAAAATCACCAAGGGAAACTTGTGTGGAGGGTGAGTTTTCGATTTGGTTGGAGGCTATATGAAAATCAATCTACTATCCAAAAGTGCATTTTAGTACAATACTCAAGGATCCACTTGGGATGAAATTACCAAAAATATCATATAGAAAACTATCCCAACTATCGTTTCATTTCACCAAATCCGAAAATACCCATAAGAACCCTATAAACCAAGTTAAACCATGAATCACAAGAAAATGCATGGTTTGGTCTAGAATGTGTTGGCCAGACACTCCCCCAGAGCTACACCCCATGATCTGATACTTCTAAATCAGATATCATGAAATCCAAAATAAAAAAGGGTTATCTAAAGGATAGGTTCTCAAAGAGCATATTGAATGTTACCATTTTTTCCCAAACCAATTGAGCTCGACCCAAAACCAGTCACCCAGGATGGCCCG
Source organism: Viscum album (assembly GCA_963277665.1). Classification (NCBI taxonomy): domain Eukaryota; kingdom Viridiplantae; phylum Streptophyta; class Magnoliopsida; order Santalales; family Viscaceae; genus Viscum; species Viscum album. The sequence goes on from OY728128.1 coordinate 1,986,278,242, forward strand.
TTAAAATGCCCTAGAGGAATTCTTGATCCTCCTAGGCTAGTGAATATCACCATGTGAATCTAAAAAGAGAAGATAAATTTTTTTCACACAATAAAAAATAATAAAACCATCAGAATATTAAAATAGATGCTGAAAAAATATATTCCAAATAAAATGACTAAATATGAACTGAAAAAACTAACAAAAATAGATAACCATTAAAAATACACAGGACCTCATGGATCACTGTCCAATCCCAACACTAAACATCATCGACAGTTATGATGAGGAAGTTGAAACAAGCACATGAGACTTAAAACAAGAATGAAGTAACATTGTGAGTATTGGAACTATGTAGGAATTCCCATGTAATATATTAACAATGGATTTCCATTAAATAAAGAAATATTAATTTCAAGCTTGACATACAATAAATAAAAGTAATATTTCTACATATTTATTATTATATAAAATCACAAACCATTTACCTTTTTATTTTAAACCTATTTCCTTTTCACCAAACAAGAATTAGACTTCTAGTGAAAGGGGGATATATAAGAAAGATGTATAAAAATTTTTCAAATCCATTTTTCACAATCGGATGAAATCACGTTATCACCCATAGTAGGAGATAAAACATAAAAGGAATCAAAATCCATCATGACATAGGGAAATGGAAAATAGAAACAATATTAACCAACCAACCAATATACATCAATTAACTATCTCAAATGACTAAGTGTTGAAATACATGGGATAACATACTATCTAAAAAATAATCTAAAAAATACTATACATGGGATTCATCCCAAAGTAATACCTTAACTCATGAAAACATAACTCCAAAACACTCGATCTTATCCCTACCGAGAATGATCTAGGGGCCCAATCCAAAAGATGATAGTCCATACTTTGGGCCACTAGGCAGGGCATAATTAAAACTGGTGAAGCTATACTTCATTAAAATTTCACACTTTATTCTATGTTACCATGTTTAAACTCAAATGGGTGGGGTGAGCCAAAAAAATCAACCAAGAATCTAGTCATAAGAATATATTTGTATATATCACACATAACCAACCCACATAATAATTCACACCCGAGTCACCCTAAGGAACATTTCCCTTTTCCTTTTAACTATTTGATCACTAGGGAGTCTTACAAGGTGAAACTAACACCACATGCACATAACCATGGTAATAGGATCATCCAATGAGAATTGTTTTATGAAAATTTTTTTAAAGGCCCTACCAGTCCGCGCACAACTATCACATGTCCAACAATTTCTTAATGTACCACAAACACCAAGCCATTTTAAAAGATTCAAATAAATAGAAATTCTAATTTTAAAAAAATATGGAACACCATCTAGGAAATATATTTTTGGAAACCCACTCCTATTTTGAACTAATACATTATTTTTAAACAATAATCTAGTAACATTGGATAATTGGGAAATTTGAAATACACATGGTATGAAAATTCAATAATACAGTTTCACGCAATTCAAATACAAATGGGACCTTCATTTTTCACATAAAACATTTATTCAAAATATAATATCACACTAAATAAAATTAAATAAAAGAGAAGCATAAAATTAATTATCATGTTCTTAAATGTAATGATACTGAAAAATAAATATACCTAAAAAAGAGTAGCTGATGCCGAACAATTCAGCACTCATTTCCATTGAGGAAAATCACTACCAAATTGCATGCACATAAACTCTTATATTTATACACCATAATCCAATGAACATATTCTCTATTCCATTTCTAAATATTTTCATGGAGGCTTTAAATTGATGTATATAAATATATACCTATGTGTTTGGTGCAACACTTTAAAGTGCCACCAAAAAAATATAACTAAACTACAGAGACCCAAAATCACCGAACAGTCGAAATTTTTTTTTAAAAAAGAGGGTAAATTTAATCAACCTCAAATGGATTAGGATGAACTATAATAGACTGATGTACTTATCTTATGGTGACATATGTAGAAATTTGCATGAGGAAGACATGGTTGAGCACAGTTTGGAGGAAGAGGGTTACAAATTGGCTTTTTATATTTCTTCCAAATTTAGGGTACTTTTTATTTAATTAATTTAATTAAAAAATTATTATTGTAGATCATTTTTAATATAATGCACCAACAATCCACCCTCTAAGGGGTTACCATATAAACCTGCATGGTCTTGACGCATTGATATGAAAAATTGTTCCCCAACCGTGTAGTTAGCTCTATCAAAAACTACAGAAGTCATCGCATGGTTTTAGAAGGTTTTCAAAGATCATGTAATTTAACTGTGTGACATGAATTAAGTGCCCAAAAACTCACTATTCAAGTGAAAACACCCAGAGAATAATAAAATTAAATAGGAACTCTAATATAAAAAAGTAATTGAAAAGTGTTGGGTTGAGGTGTGACATATTTAGTCATTTTCATTTCATCCATGAGTAATACATGTAAAGACCCGTAAAATTCAAGGAATAGTTTTTCTAAATTTTCTTTAGGATTTTACAAGAAAGATATTTCTGACGGCTCCTGATTCCGAGGCCCGGTGTGCCTAGAATAAATTTTCGAAGTTTAGCTCAGGTATGTTTAGTGAACGAACGAGCGGGTTTTTCTATATTTTGAACTGGTGCACGGAATCGAAATCTGATGGAACTGATGGAACCACAACGATGCTTATTTCTTATGAAGACCCTTTGTGGAGTTGCATTTTCTCAGGAGGAGTTGTTTTAAAAAATGTGAGGGATAAAATATAATCGTTACAATTGTATTTTCTTTTCTTGTTAAGTGGATTAAGTGTTGTGTTACAACACTTTGACCCACTCTTAAGTGGTTATAACCTATGTAAGGGAGTTAGGGGTGGGACCCAATTGGAGTTAACCACCCATAGAGGATTATAGTTGAGGTGGGGCCCACACGAACCCCACCCCTTCACATTCCTCTTAAACTCCCTAACTCCCTCATAAATTTTTTAACGTATCTTTATTTGAGTAACATTCCATTTCCTCACTCTCTCCCTCATTAACTCTAGCCAAGACACACATTAATTAAGTGAATTCAACTTTTGAATTTATTTTGGAAAAGCGTAGCTTGGGTTGATTAAATAAAGTGGAACCATTATTTTGTTAAGGGTTGGCTTTTGTGGTGTTGAGGGTAAGGGAAGAGAGCGTGGGAGTTTTTTTAAAGAAATTCTTATTCTTCTTCTTCTTCTTATTCTTCTTCCCTCTTCTTCTTCCTTGAAAAAGGAGGAGGCACCGACGTGGGAACTCTCCAATGAAATTACACCTTTCAATTTTCACTCCGTACGAAAGGAAGGGAGATGTTGCTTCCTCCTCGGATGTTCTCCATCAGGATATACAGAACCTCACCCCGCGACGTCGTTTTCCACGACACCATCATTCGAAAACTTTTTTCAAGGTAGGGGGTTTAGGTGTTTCTTTTCATGAATTACTTCCGTCATCTATAAACTTTCAATTGGACTACTTGATATCGTTTAACGGGAGGGGGCCAGACCGCACAAACACGGACGACCCTCCTCCCTTATTTTTTTTGTGTTGTTGTGGTTCAAAGGAAAGTGACACGGTGCCATCGCACCGCGCGGGAACGAGCGGCAAGGATGCACGATGCCGTCGTGCCGCACAATTGAAAATGAAACCAAGTCACGGTGCCATCGCGCCACACCAGAAAAGAAACTCAAAGACACCGTGGACGGGGCGGGGCCGCGGAGGAGGGGTGTGGCGCCGTCGCGCCGCATCGAATAGAATAAGCTGCGGCTTAGGCCGCGGCGAAGCAGGGGGACTGGTGGCCGGTACTGGGCCACCGGGATCAGAGTAGGGGGACTGGCCCTCGCCCGTCCTGTACCGGCAGAAGCCGGCCGGCCGGTCAGGGGGAGAGCCGGGGGTTACGACCCCCGGCTGGCTAACAAAGAGCGGCCCCCATTATGGGGGGCCGCGATTACAAACGGCGGGGGGCCGCGCCTCCCTCCCCCCCCCCACACACACACACTCGAATGGCTCGGCCGTTCTACCGAGCCTCCTGGCCAGCTCGTCGGACCACCAACGCATCGGGACGCCGAGCCGGGCCGCGCCCAAGCAGGCCGACCCGGACCCAGGTCGGGTCAACCCGGTTCGGGCAGAGCCCGAAACCCCCACTTTCAGATCTTTCACGGTCTTTCGCCCATATGTAGGGCCACAGTCCTCCGATCGACGCACTATCAGCTAAGATGCGATTCTTGGATCGAGAGGGGATTTTTGGTATATTACACTCAAGGTTTCAGAGTACTTTTGGTTTGGTCGGGCTGGTTTGTACACAAAACTAATCGGGCCCTCAGAGGAGAAACACTTATATCCTGAGATCCAGACGTCCGATTGACGTGCCGTCGACTTTGTTGGATTTCTATTGAGGAGGCGGAACTTTTGGCATACTTCACCTGAGGTTTGGAAGTAGTTGGAGTATGTCCGGGTTGGATTGTACCCGAAATCCAACCGGTCCCCTGGAACGGAAAAGATGATATCTTTCAGACCGGACGTCTGTTTGAAGAACCGTTAGCGGCGTTGGTGATCACGTTGAAAAACAATCCCTATGATCCTACCCTATGAGAGTTTGGGGTACAGTTGAGATACAACAGGGTTGGTTCGCACACAAAACCAACCGGGCCCCTAGGACGATAAGGCTAATAACTCACAGACCGGGCGTCCGATTGACGCGTCGTCTATTGCATTGAGACCCCTATGACGATATGGTCCTTTGAGATACTTCATTGTGGGGCTTGTGATACTTGGAGTATCGAACTGTAACTCATGGATCAGACCCTCCCGGAGACGATTTTACAGAGTACAAAGACCGTGTAGCTGGATGTGACCGATGACTGCTTGTCCTATTCGATTCGGAGCGACTAGCATATCCTAGTGTGGAGAACTACTTTGTGAGGTTGCAGAACCATGGCTGAGGAGCACTGCTGTGTGAGGTGGAAAACCTATGGTAATTGACAGGAGGAGTACCTCTATAGTCTATGTGGGGGAGCACTACTGTGTGAGGTGGGAGATCCATGGCGGAGGAGCACTACTGTGTGAGGTGGCAGACCCGCAGTACTCGACAGGAGGAGTACCTCAGCAGTCTTATGTTAGTGAGCAGTATCTTGGAGTTGTGACAGGATCACTATACAATCCAGAGAAAGGCTCATCAGCAGTTATGGTTTCGATAAAGAAAATCTTGGTTTGTGCTGAGTCTATGACCTTTGTGTTTACCTCTTGATTGAGATGGGTAACTTGATAACTTAGCTATAAGTATGGGCATATACCTGGGTAGTGGTTATCTGTTGATTTCATAACCTTTGTATTTCCTCATGATTGATATGAGTTACTTGATAAATAAGGTATAATTGTGGTCTTATACCTATGTAAGGGTTATCTGTTGAGACCCTTTGTTGTGGTTATCCATGTTAGATTTAGTGAGACCATGAGAGTCTCGGGGACCCAACTGAGTATCATTATACTCACCCCTGCACGGGCTATTCCCGCAACTCGTTGTGTTGGTTTCAGACGATGGGGAGTGCTGACTGAGGCCGAGTGTTCTAGGACTAGATGGTACCCGATAGTGGACCACATGATGAGTCAGTGCCCGGAGGTGGACCACATGACGAGTCAGTATCCGGAGGAGGTTGATGGGCGAGAGCGTTGTGAAGGCTATATGTACCGAACCTTCAAGTAGGATCTTTGGTGGACGATCCAAGTGATGCGCCATCTGTACCTACCCTTCAGGTAGGATCCGAGGAGGACGACCCAGGAGCCGTTTCCATTCTTCCAGCTGTTGTCTTTTCCTATTGTACTTTTGTTCAGTTGTAGTTGTACTTTTAGTTGGGTTTGTATTCTGGCCCATTTACTTTTCAGCACTCTCTTTTGTACTTAGTGTTTACTTCTTCTTGTACTCTATGGTGTTTTGTTTTTTTTATAAAGGCAATACCTTCCAAGTTATCGGGATATTCTCCTTTGGTGCTAGTCGCTAGCCCCTGGCCTATGGAAGGTGGGATTGGGGTAGTCACGACACGGGCCCCAAGGACGGGTTGTGACAAATTGGTATCAGGGGAGTCGGTTATATCAGAGATCTAATAACTCTGATATTTTAGTTCTATGAAGCGACAATGTTAAGTGTACCGAGTGTGGTTTTTAGTTCAGGGAGTCCAGTGTTGGTGCGAGCGGCCGACGTATCCATACACCAGGACCCTGACAACTAATTTCTGACTTGGTGCATGAAAACACTGATTGCATGTGTGGTTCCGGATGTTTTTAAAAGTCGGCTCGAACCAGGTCAGATCACCAGGTATAAATCATTTGACAGTGTCATGTTTGTTTATTTTAGGATTCCTCCACATGGACGACCAGCTAGAGCCCCGAGAGTTGTTCGTTCTGACAGCCCGACGAGTGATGTGGCCTCAGTACATGGCCCATTCCCATTTGAGGCACCAGCAGAGGCCCCAGTGGTACTACTACCCATTGGGCCACCGATGCCACCAGCCCCAGTACTAGAGGGTGCACGTCGCTTGAGCGCACTACACGAGTTCAAGTTCCAGAGACCACCCAGGTCTAGGGTATAGACGGACCTGCAAGTGGCTGAGGATTGGATGGAGGCTGTGGTGAGAGTCTTCAGGCTAGTGGGGACGCCATCAGACTTCATGGTGATCCTTGCTACCAGCCTTCATCAGGAAGCAGCAGGAAAATGGTGGAGCCTGATGCTCCAGATGCATGACGAGGCGACACTTCTATGGGCAGACATCGAGATCCTGTTTCGAGCAGAGTTTGTACCAGCCACCCTTCGAGAAGTGCATATACAGGAGCTACTTCAGCTGCGGCAGGGAAGCATGACAGTGGCACAGTATTCAGCAAGGCTCACAGACCCTTCGTGCTACTCCACAGATATGGTACGTGACCCGTTCATTAGGGCCCGAACCTTCGAGCTGGGGCTCAGGTGAGATATTAGAGATTCTGTTGTTTCTCATATCATTTCGATGCAGACATGGGTGTTGGAGCGAGCCCTCTTAGTGTAGAATTTCCTTGCTGAGAAGTCTCCAGCAACAACACCCACCACTAACCGACATGCAGCAGAGTCTTCTAAAGCAGGCAATAGACAGATGATGCAGAGGTCCAAGAGGACCAGACCTAGAGGTGGTCGACCACATGACTCAGGGTCGGTAGTGCGAGGCACCAAGTGGAATGATAGAGCAGACCTGCCATGTAGTGTTACTCCTGTGGTGGGATTGGTCACATGGAACATGACTCTCCAACCTGCGATGCAGATGACCGGCATTTAAATGAAGAACCTCCCAGGCAGAGGCAGAGGTTCGATCAAGGCAGACCGCTTGGATCTGAAGGCTGAGGGAGGGGAGATGGCCATGCAGCTGGAGGTGGACGATGATTCGAGGTGTTTCCACCACCACCACCAGGAGGTCCACCCCCGACCGCAGGGAACAGGTGGACATGAGAGAGCTCAGCTTCAGGCAGCAGAAGATTACGACTACGGAGCTCCGGAAGCGAGTGGACAGGAGCAGAACTAGTTGTTTTTTATTTGTATATCTAAATCCATGTTGTTGATGTTACATTTGTGTCCTTGCACCATGAGCTGAAATAATATAAATACACTTACCTTTATGAAATTTTATTATTTCCTTTTTGAGTACTAAGAGGTTCCGGTTTAAACTGTTGACTTGACCCTCACTTTCGAGATTCCTACTTGAAGAGACCCGATGACCTCAAGATGATGCCGATAGTGTGAGTCGACCCTTAGAGGCGAGAGTGACGGTTGGATCTCATGGTAGCAACGTTCAGGCCTGACGTCATCGTCCATGGCATGAATACATCATTAATGTCCGGATTCACTGTATTAGGCAAAGAACATGGTTCATCGAGGGGATGAGACCAGATTTCCTTTATATGCAAAGAAGAAATCATAGAAGCTCTTGTGGGACCAGAGAAGGTCCAGGTTGTCCAATAGAGAATGAGGATAGCTCAGAGCCGACAGAAGCCTTATGCTGACAGGAGGGAGAGACCACTAGAGTTCGAGGATGGAAACCACGTTTTCTTACGGGTCTCACCTCAACGTGGAATTACGGAGATGTGGTCGAGGTGACAAGTTATCTTCAAGGTTCAATAGACCTTTTTAGGTCCTTAGCTGGGTAGGCGAGGTGGTTTACGGCTTGACCCATCCACCTCAGCTGCACCATGTGAATGCCGACTTCCATGTATCTCAATTGAGGAGATACGTGCTCGACCCTTCACATATCATCGACCATGGGGATCTGGACTTGGGCGATGGAATGACATTCTCGGAGGTTCCAGTGGGGACCAAGGATCGACAGGAGCAGATCCTACAAGGATGGTCGATTCGTCTGGTGCACTTTCTTTGGCAGTACGAGAATCTCTAGGTAAGTACATGGGATCGAAAGGCTCAGATGCGTGCTCAATACCGCTTCTGTATCCGTAGTATGTGTTACAGCTTTACGAGGATGTAAAGCCTTGAGGTGGGAGTAATGTAATGACCCGTAAAATTCAAGGGAAATTTTTTCTTAATTTTATTTGGGATTTTACAAGAACGCATTTTCTGACAGCGCCTGATTCTGAGGCCCGGTGTTCCCGGAATCAATTTCCGATGTTTAGCTCGCATATGTTTAGTGAACGAACGAGTGGGTTTTTCTATCATTTGAACCGGTGCACAGAATCGAAATTCGAGGGCACCGATAGAACTGCAGCAATGGTAATTTCTTAAGAAGACCCTTTCTGGAGTTTCATTTTCTCGGGTGGAGTTTTTTTAAAAATTGTGAGGGATAAAATATAATTGTTACAATCATATTTTCTTTTCTTGTTATGAGGATTTAGTGTCATAGTACAACACTTTTACCGTCTCTTAATTCGTTATAACCTATGTAAGGTAGTTAGGTGTGGGACCCAATTGGAGTTAACAACCCATGAGAGGATTCAAGGTGAGGTGGGGCCTACACGAACCCCACCCCTTCTCATTCCTCTTAAACTTCCTAACTCCCTCTTAAATTTTGTAAACTTATCTTTATTTGTGTAACCTTCCATTTCCTTACTCTCTCCCTCATTAACTCTAGCCAACACACACATTAATTAAGTGAATTCAACTTTTGAATTTATTTTGGAAAAGATTAGCTTGGGTTGATTAAATAATGTGGAACCATTGTTTTGCTAAGGGTTGGCTATTGTGGTGTTGAGGGTAAGGAAAGAGAGATTGGGAGTTTTTTTATAGAACTTATTCTTCTTCATCATCTTCTTCTTCTACTTTCATATTCTTCTTCCTCAACAAAGGAGGAGGCACCGATGTGGGAACTCGCCAACGACATTCCGCCTTTCAATTTTCTCTCTGCATGAAAGGAAGGGAGACGCTGCTTCCTTCTCGGACGTTCTTCGTCGGCATATACGGAACCTCACCCTGCGACACCATTTTCCGTGACACCGGCGTTCGAAATATTTGGTGAAGGTAGGGGTTTTATGCGTTTCTTTTTGTGAATTACTTCTATCATCTATCCACGTTAAATTGGAACGCTTGCTATCATTTAACGGGTGGGGGCCGGACCACACAAACATGGCCGACCCTCCTCCATTATTATTTTTTTGTGTTGTTGCGGTTCAAAGGAAAGTGAGGCAGTGCTGTCGCACCGTGCGGGAACGAGCGGCAAGGATGCGTGGCGCCGTCGCGCTGCGCATTTGAAAATCAAACCAAGACGCGGTGTCGTCACGCCGTGCCGAAAAAGAAATAGGAAGACACCACGACCGAAGCGGGGCCGCGGCGGGGGGGGGGGGGGGGGGGCGGTGCCGTCGCGCGGCGCCGGACAGAATAAGCCACGACTTTGGCCGCGACAAAGCTGGGGGACCGGCGGCCGGTACCGGGCCGCCGACATCGGAGCATGGGGACCGACCCTCGCCGGTCCCGTGGAGGCAGAAGCCGGCCGGACGGAGCGGGCCGGCCGGTCAAGGGTAGATCCAGGGGTTACGACCCCCGACAAGATAGGAACGAGCAGCCCCCATTATGGGGGGCCGCGGTTACAAACAGCGGGGGGCAGTACGCCCCTCCGCACACTCGAACGGCTCATCCGTTCGGACGAGCCACCTGGACTGCCCGCTGGACCGCTAGCGCGCCGGGCCGGTCCACGCCCAAGAGGACCGACCCGGACCCGGGTCGGGTCTTCCCGGTTCGGGCCGACCCTGGGGGTCTCTGGCCGGGTCGGTCTGAGGCCGAAACCCCCACTTTTGGACCTTTCACTGTCATTCGCCCATATCTATGGCCACAGACCTCCAATTAACACACCGTCAGCTGCGATGCGATCCTTCTTTCGAGACGGCCGTTTCGGTATATTACACTCAATGTTTCGGAGTACTTTGCGTTCGGCCAGGTTGGTTCGTACACGAAACCAACCGGGCCCTCGGAGCGGAAACACTTATATCTTGAGCTCCGGACGTCCGATTGATGTGCCATTGACTTTGTTCGATTCATCTTTAGGAGATGGAACTTTTGCCATACTTCGCCTGAGGTTTAGACATAGTTGGAGTATTTCCAGGTTTGATTGTTCCCGAAATCCAATCGGGCCCCTGGAACGGAAAAGCTGATATCCAGACGACCGTTTAACGAACCATTAGTGGCGTTGGTGATCACGCTAAGAAACAGTCCTTATCATTATACCCTATGAGAGTTCGGTGTATAGTTGAGATACGTCTGGGTTGGATTGCACACAAAACCAACCGGGCCCCTGGGATGAAAAGGATAATAACTCATAGACCGTGGATCCGATTGACGTGTCGTCTGTTGAGTTGAGACCCCAATGACGAGGCGGTACTTTGAGATACTTCTTCGTGGGACTTGTGATACTTGGAATATCGACCTATAGCTCGTGGAGCAGACCCTCCCAGAGATGAGCATATAGAGTACAGAGACCGTGTAGTTGGTTGTGACCGATGACTGCTTGTCCGATTCGATTCGGAGTGACTAGCATAGCCCAGTGGGGAGCACTACATTGTGAGGTGGCAGAACCACAACGGAGGAGAACTACTGTGTGAGGTGGCAGACCCACGGTACTCGACAGGAAGAGTACCTATGTAGGATATGAGGGGGTGCACTACTGTGTGAGGTGGTGGAACCATGGCGGCGGAGCACTACTGTGTGAGGTGGCAGACCCGCAGTACTCGACAGGAGGAGTACCTCAACAGTCTTATGTTAGTGAGCAGTACCTCGGAGTTGTGATAGGATCACTGTACACTCTAGAGATGGGCCCATCAGCAGTTAATGTTTTGATAATGAAAATACAGGTTTGAGCTGAGTCTATTGTTTTTGTGTTTACCTCTTGATTGAGATGGGTCACTTGATAACTTAGGTATATGTATGGGCATATACCTGGGTAGTGGTTATCCATTGATTTCATAATTTTTGTGTTTCCTCACGATTGATATGGGTTACTTGATAACTTTGGTATAAGTATGGGCTTATACCTAAGTAAGGGTTATCTTTTGATATCATTCTTTGTGGATATCCGTGTTGGATTTAGTGAGACCTTGAGGTTCATGGGGACCCTACTGAGTATCGTTATACTCACCCCTACACTGGCTATGCCCGTACCTCATTGTGTTGGTTATAGATGACGAGCAGTGCTGACTGAGGCCTAGTGTTCGAGGACTGGACGATACCCAGTGGTGGACCACATGACAAGTCAATACCCAGAGGTGGACCACACGACGAGTCAGTATCCAGAGGAGGTTGACGGGTGAGAGTGTTGTGAAGGCTATCTGTACCTACCCATCAGGTAGGATCCGTGGTGGATGATCCAGGAGATGCGCCATCTGTACCTACCCTTCAGGTAGGATCCGAGGAGGATGACCCATGAGCTGTTTCCGTTCTTCCAGCTGTTGCCTTTTCCTTTTGTACTTTTGTTCAGTTTTAGCTGTACTTTCAGCTGGGTTTGTATTATGGCCCATTTACTTTTTAGCACTCTCTTTTGTAATTAGTGTTTTCTTCCACTTGTACTCTGTGGTGTTTGGTTTTCTTTTGTAAAGGAAATGCCTTCCCAGTTATCGGGATATTCGCCTTTGGTGCTAGTCGCCAGCCCCTGGCCAATGGAAGGCAGGCTTGGGGTAGTCACGACACATGCCCTAACGATGGGTCGTGACAATACATCTAAACACTCATCATATGTAATAGTTCCCTAATTATTTAACACATACTATAGGATTATTTTTTCCCAAATTATCCCAACATGGGGAATTGATCTTATTACCTCTAGATTTACTGTAGGTATTCATCCTAATTTTCTAGCATTTTATCATTTTAATTATCCTTTTATCTCAAAGAATGAAATTTTTTTGAAACTACATCATAACATTCTTTTCCAAATGATCAACATTATCCGAAATTTAGTTTTCATTACATCAAAAATTATTATCAAATATGTTAAATTACTCATAAAAATATAACAATTTTAAAATAAATATTCTTAAAACCACATATATGTACATGTTGAGTCATATAACAATGGATTTATAGAAAAATATAAATTACTCATATTTTATCATCAATTAAATGAATTGTTTCTACATCATGTGATGAAATACAAGGGGTGTTATTTTCAAAGAACAATATTATTTAAATTTTCCCACTCCATTTAGTAAATATCATATTTTTCAATGTTATTCATAAACCAAATAAATTATTGAACAAAATCACCTTCAAAAAGATCAATAAAAATGTCATACCATTATATTTTATGAAAAACACTATGCATTCAAACAACTTTTCTAGTGAGTTGATCCATCATGAAAATACCAATGGCTCTAAAGATCCATAGAATGTAAGATGTTTTCTAATAAATTTTTAATCAACAGAATTAGGTCATTGTGGTTTATCTAGATACCCTCAATCAAGGATACCCCCACCATTTATGGAATGTCTCTTCTAAAACATCCATGTAAAACAGTTTTGGTCCTATCATAATGATTTTGAGTTTCTTATATAGATTGATGTTTTTATCTTAGTCCATTTATAATAAATCCTAATGATTTCCTCTATGAAAAAAATTATCAACAAAATTATATTACATAATTAAACATTTTTATATTTGAATAATTTCTAATTTCAAAAAAACAACATGGTAAAAATATAAATTGTAATCTATTAAAATTATTTTAACCCTCTATTTTTTCTAAACCTTTTATTGATTTCATCTATAATGTCTTGGATTTAATTGTTAAATTTTTTATTTAACACCATAGATTAATAACTTTTACCATAGGATCTATTAATGTTTATGTTTTAGAAAATTATCTAATAACTCATTCATAAGAAAATACTATTTTACAAATTAGACACTTTTGATAATTAAACATTTTTCCATAATATAAGAAAAAAATAAAACAAGTTTTTTTATGAGAAATATCTATGACATTAAAATTGAATTATTATTTTCATTTACACATTCATAAACCCAATGAAAAACATTGGATTAATGAAAATGGATAATTAATTGACATATAATGAAGAAATATATGGGTTTTTGTGAAAAAAAAATTACAAACCATGGAAAAATGTATTTAAAAGATAATATTGTACCTAGAAATGTAAAAAATATTTCTTTTAACAAAATCATATATCTTACTTATGATAACAAACAATTATCATGAAATATTGTTATCACCAATATAAATGTAACGAAGGAGAATTAGTTTATCATATTCATAAAACACATGTATAACCAATAAAATTTTATATAACTATATGAATGGCATCATTTTTAATTCATTATATGTCATACACTATAAAAAATTATTTTCAAGTTATCTTGGTTTAGAAATTTTTCAAGATAAAATACAAAAACTAGGTTCTGTCTCGAAAAACCCATCATATAAGATATATTGGGGTCAACCTTGAGGTATACTGGGACCCAATAGATAATGTAATCAATTTCAAATAATCACATCACAATGAAAACAAATTAACTACTAATTTTTCATCATAAAACAATTGAAATAAATCATTTAATCCGTTATCAAATAATAATTTAGATATAAAGATACAACTTTTAATAAAAACAAATTTTTGAACCAAAATATTATGAAAATGGGGAAATGGGGTTTTGTATAAAATTAAATATTTAAATTGGATCCAAATTTAATTTAATGGTTATGGATGTAGGAAAATTCCTTATTATCGTATAGGTTAAAATTGACCACCACATTTGTTATTCTCTAAATATATTCAATAATTCCCTCGAATGATAAACTTTAAAAAAAATTAAAATATAGTAAAAATATAAATAAATGTTTCTTGTATTAATATTTCATGTACCAAATCGATATTAATAATCATTTTTGATATTATTCACATGGAAGAAAAAGAGTAGATAAATAATTCATTAAAATAATATTTTTTAAACGAAAACCACCAACCCTGAGTTGTAATCCTCACATATAATACTGATATTCATGAATAATAAAATATATTAATTATGTAAATTTATATGAACCTTATACATTATTATTATAATTATTATTATTTAGCTCTAATAATTTTATAATGTAATATTTATTAATTTAAGTACACTTCATATCTTTTAATGGTAATTGAATTATATGTCAAAAGACACATTAGAAGGTTTAATATGTTCAAACTGTAAATTAATATATGTACTATATAAGATTAGTAATTACGTAGATAGCATATTTATATACTAATTATAGTTTAAAAAGAATTTTTATTGATGGTTATGAGAATTTATCTACTTTAAAACCATGGAGGCTGTTGGTCAAATGTACGCATGCGTAAAATTTCTATTTTCTAATTACCATTATGGAATGGAATTAAATATTATTTTAAACATAAATAATTATCATAATATAACAAATAACATATTATTTATTTATATATACATATACATATCATCCATGTGATGTGGTAATGAAAATAAATCACCTCACCTTGTGGAGGATGTAGTATACACGTACCCATGAACAAGATGTCACATTTCAGTGAATGGAAATGTAAAAATTTAATTTTATATATTATTTGTATAATGGTTAAAGAAATATAAATATAATATAAAATTTTTACATTAATCACTGTTAAAATCCTGGAGGTGCGATGATGGACAATGAAGATCAATTTTTTTCAATGCAGTTGTCCTCCATACAAACGTAATGTGGATTTATTTCTCAATTAATGGGTGAAAAGAATTATTTATCATACTAAATAAATATTGTAACAAATTATAATATGATATATATTATTTTTATTATATTATATCATTTGAATAAAATTTTTAGGACAAGGATGAGAAAACATTTATAATATATAAGTTAAGAACGATTTTCCCTCTTCCAAAAATACTTTTATGATCATACATAATGCCTTATAATATTGACTGTTTGATCTAAATATTCCCATAGGATGTGGTGAGACTAGTAAATAATAAATTAGTTAATTTATAATATTAACATAGTGGATTTTAATTTTAGAATAATAGAGGAAATGAGGTGGAATTTTATATGTTTGGGAGAGGACACACATGGAATGCTTGGAAAAAAATTGTTATACCCATATAATTAATATGAAACAAGGCTAAATAATGGAAAATAATAAGGAATTATATAATATATAATATATTATATAAATATTTCAATGAAATATAATTTATTCTAATTGTTTTTTCATTTTAATAGTTACCTATTTAGTTGAAATTTCTAGTTAACCCATATTTTCATTAATTGTGTTAAAAAATTATTGAATTCAATGTTAATTAAAAAAATTAAGTTGAAATTATTTGATAATTTATATTATTATTATTATTATTATGGAATAATTTTTTATCAATTTAAATTCAATGAAATTATATAATTTTCATTAAAAATAAAACCCAAAAATGGGATAAAAACAATTATTTTAATATACGAATTTCTCTTGCATAATATATTAATATATAAATATTAAAATGAATAATTATAATTATATGAATTTAATTTCTTAATTATTGATATGGAATCTATATTTTTTAAATCATTAATCATTAAATGTTTCAGAAAATAATATATATAGAAAAATTGAATCACATTAAAAGTGTTTTCAGGTATATGAAATTTCATGAAAAAAAAATATATTAATATCCCATATAAAAAATATTAATAGGATTTCAATATCAATTATAAATAATTAATTTTCATAAATGAAAAATAATCCAATATTGAGTTTTTAAATTTGGTCACTTATTGAAAATAAATGAATATTTTATATGAATGTGAATTTTTTATAATTCAATGAATATTTTAAATTTTACAAAAAATCCTAAAATTGCACCCCATTTTAATTTTCAAAAGTTGATTTCTAGAATTAAAACTATTCTAACTAGGATTATATAATTTAAATAATAATAATTTTTAATAAAAACCTTATATGAAAATATTTTAATTAAAAAATAAACCATTGCATTAAAAAATAATAGATTAATTTTTTTAAATATTTTATATATATTATTCATAAATATTAATAAACATGAAAATTATTTTTTTATCATTAATAAGGATTATTTTCTAAATTATTATGATTAGTTTGATCTTGGATTTTTTATATAATGTTAATGGCATTGTGACATTGTTAATATAAAAATATTTTACTTATTCCACCTTCTCTAAATTTTTAATCGCCCTTTTTACTAACTGTGTCATGGTATGAAAATATATTAATAGTTTTCAACATATTTCTTGAGAAATTTAGGGATATATTTTTTCCATTTAAATATTATTATTTTTATGTATGTCACCTAGGATCCAACCATTTTATTTCAAATATTATGTTAATATATTAATGATATTTATTTCTTATTCAATAAAACATATTCAAGAAATAAAATAAAGATGATTATTTGTACCAATTATAAACACATATTTATATTCTATATAAAATATTTTTTAATATAATACTTGATTATGAATTAAAGAATAATGAAATTTTCTTTTTTGACCTCATCTACACAGTTTTCATAAATATAATGAAAACTAAAAATTTCTACATTAATATGAAATAATTAATATATTCAATAAAATAATTATTTGCATACATATTGCTAAAGTTTTTGAGTGTATTACTTTGGAAATACATTTTACCTATAAAATTATTAAAACACAATAATTTAAATTTACTAATTCATTCATTCACAAAATATATTATTCAATGTTATATGTTATTATCCATATATGTATGTGTGAAAATTATACACTCTTCCAAGGTGAATCTCCTTGAATAAAAAATACTGATAAATAAAATATTATTACAAAATTTCATTTTTAAGTAAATCCATGATTATTTATTATTTAATTAGATTTCATCAGGAATGTTCTACCTATAATTACTGGTGATTGCATTGTTGTACTTTCTTTATCCATATTTAGAACATATAATTATGTTTGAAGTATAGAATAATTGAACATTAACTATCACACCATCAAGAATACCAAATGAAAATATTATATCTCAATTTTCATCATAAATAACCACTATCTCTAGTTTTTATATTAAAATCTAAAAATATGAAATCAATGATGTGTGGGAGGAATAAATTTTTGTTATATAGACTCAAAATTAATTATTATTTGACATTTCTATAATTGTGTAAAAAAATATAATAATCTTAGGCCATTAAAATTAATTTGAAATTAGAGTTTATCTTATCAGATACATTTCTACCCAAACTCAATCTCTTATTCCCTTAAATTTTCCTCCAAAATTTTCATAATACCTTATAAAATTGAGTGTACTATAATGTTTTCTTGTGACCTTCCAAAAGAGGAAGTTTTATATAAAATTATTAAATGTATCTATATTTTTATTTCAATTTCATCTACATGTATAATATTATACTAGATCATTCTAGAGGGAAATTATACTAGGATTATTTATTTATAGATAGTTTTATATCAATTCATCCTTTTGAAAATATCTCATTATTTTACGAATTCACCGATTATTTTCATTAATTGACTCAAAATGTTATAACTTGGGAATGAAATGTGCTTGATTTTTTACACCCCCCATGTTTCTACAATGATAAATTTTCTTGGGGTTTTTTTTTGAATATTACATTCTAGATATTTATTAAACCTTTTTCAAGGATCACTAAATTTGTTTTAATTAAATTTGCACATTTTCAAATTAATGAATATATAGTTCTGGAAGGCTTTGAATTTTTATTTCATAAAAGGATGAATTTATTCCATTTTATTTCGTTAATTTTTTTGTGTAACAAAATATATTAATCTATATATTTTCTTAAATAATTATATATTTTGATATATATCTTAGTAATAAATTATGAACATAAATGATAACTAATGAATTTTTAGAAAAAATATAACTTTTAAATACATCAATAAAATTATTTTCATTTAATTTGACTATGTCAAAAATATGAAACACATCATAACAGATGTTTTAAAAATTTAAGGCTAATTTTTATATGTTTTATATTCAATAACAATATATTACAACAAACAAAATCATTTTATCCTCATATTTTTTATAAATTAATTATGATTTTGTTGAGAAGGTGAGTATATATGATGAAATAATATTAAAATATATTAAGGATATTAATAATATATTAAGACTAAACTAATTATTAATACATAATATGTATTCAAAGGAATATATACCATGAACAAAAAATTATATTTTCTTATATTAATTATCTTCAGTTATGTATTGAAATTTTATTCCAATATTGACATCTTTATTTTATTAAGTTAATGTTTCAAAATGAACAACATTTTTTTAATAAAATATTATTATCTAAATTCTATTTACAATTTTGATAATATTATTTTTAATTGAATTTTCAATTTATGTGTATTGTAGGTGATTTCAATGAAATTTATATTAGAAATATATTTTAAATATATGTTATAAAAACTGATGTAAAAATTAAATTTTTATGATTTATCTTGTTGGTTATTAACAAATCTTAAAAATTTTCTATAAGGATGGTTATTAGAAAATGTATTTCAAAATGTATTTCTCATATCCATTATTAGAAAACATATCTGAATGATAATTTTTCTCATTTTTTTAAAAAATATGAAAAATTTCAACATAAATATTTTAGATTATAAATACTTACACATAATTTTTTTTGAACAATCCACAGAAACAACTATTATTTGACATGGTAAATTTATTAGTTTTGAAATATAATGCTGAATAAAATAAATATTATAATGTGAAATTAAAATAATAATGAAAAAATAAATATTTCAACATCATATAAATATTAAATCACAAAAAATTAAGTAATTTCTCAGATTTATTTATATAAAATTAATTTTAAAAAATGATGGTTTTGAGATTAAAAAAATTTATCACTTCTCCAACAATATTCACTATCTCCACCATAAAAACTAATATTGATTCTTGATTTCTTATATAAAAATGAACTTTCGATAGAAATATGATTTTTTCAGATATAGAAAAAATATTTGAAGCAGAATAATTTTAAATAACGATGTTAGTGAATGATTTTCATGATTGATATTTTTGTTATTGGTAATTAAGATTCTAGTATGGGGTGAAAAAATTTAATTTCAAATTATGATATGGTGGATTTATATGTTTGTAGTTTAAATTTAATTGTAATGAAGGGATAAAAATAAATATCTATATCCAAGTTTTTTAATGCCTCTAATTTCAATAACTATTATTGAAAATAGTCTCCAAATTTTTTTTAATGTCCTTTACGTATATATCATAGCTAGAAATTTTCTCTACAATATTTTTATCATTATTATTATAAATAAAATTTAGTGAAAATGTCAATATTTCTTTTTTAACTTCTGTTTTTTGAATAATCAATGATAAAATTTTATTTTATTTTGATATTGGAAAGGAATGTAAATACATCAATGAAATAAATAAATTTTTTTACTTCTTCATTTTACATATAAAAATGTAATTCCTCTCTTACACCTACTCATATAAAAACCTAAACAGTTCATCTTAGAATAAAAAAAAACTCCAAAATATTACTTTAAGTATAAAAGATATTTTTTTCTTCTTGAATGACCTTTTCAATAAACTATAATACCAGTAGTAATAAATACAATCCAAGTAGCATGATATAGGTTTTCAATCACTATATTTTCATTTCTATTATATTATTGGTATTATTATTAAAAAATTTCCATTAATACATAGTAAAAGATAAATATTTATCATAAGTATAATTGTAATTTCCTATAATGATGCTATAATTATTACCCAACCTCCCCAATTCCCAGAAATAACTAAAAACATGAATCATGTTTGTCTGTATACTTGGAATAAAATATCCTTCAAGTATTGTGTTCATTATCAATAATATCCAAAAATTTCTATTTACAATTTTAATTTATTATATAAATATAATATTTATTAATTGTTTATATTCTGAAATGTTATTCTATATTAAAAAATTTCCATGTTATATTGAAAATGAAATCACCATCCATTATTACATTTGGACTATCGCTTCCATGGAATGATCCATTTTATTTTTTCATATCCATGATTTATTAAAGGTTAAAATAATAGTTTTAAAATAAAATTATTAATTTTATTAAATGAAAAATTGTTAGGCGAACATATTTTGAAACCTATTAAGGCCTAGAATTATAATTTTTCTTGATAAATTACCATCCTAAACAATCAAAATATGAATTAAAAATGCACTTTCATGATATTATGTAATTGTTTTATGTGAATATTATGTCATCATATATGTCAATATATATAATATATCCATCTAATGAAAAATATATTTTTCATATTTGGTTCTGGAAGTAATGCATCAATATTTAATATAATAATTAAGAAAACTAAATACATTGGTTAATAAAATTACTGGCTTATACTTATTCGGGATCCCATCATCATGGGAAAATCATAAAAAACTCATCAAATGAATCTGAATCATCATAAATAATTATAATTTATACTTTTTAATATAATAAATTATATTTTAAAAATAAAAATTTCAAGAATAATTAATTATTAATCTACTCCCCTGAAACTAGTTGAAATAATCAAAACAATAAAGTCCTTTTGTAAGGAAAAACGAAAATACTAATATATATGTAGATATTAATTATGAATGAAATTTAAAAAAACTTTTATCTATTAAAATGGTTCTAAAATAAGTTATTATGATTTTTATGTCTTCTACAATATAGATTTACTACTTCTTGAATATGTGTGGAGGCTATGTAATTATTTATTATCTTAAATATTAACCCAATTAATCATATTTTGTATCCCCCTGGAAATTTAGATAAAATATTAATATACATGATTTCATTCTAAAAATTGAACACAAATCTCTAAAAAATTGATATATTATAAAAATATTATAATAACAATTCCATGAAATTAGTAGCTATGAATATTATTATAAACATTATTAATAACATTTATAATAGTATTATAAGATAAAAAAGTATTGATTAATGTTTTATATATCATAATAAAATTATTATGAATGATTTTTTTTTCAAAAATGAATTATCATCATTATTGATTTTTTTGGTTGAATGTATGTACAATTGATGATATATTTTAAAATGATTTTTTGAAAATAATTAATTTTTAAAATATAATCCTATCAACATTTAAATAAGGTATACAATTTTATTATTCCGAAATGATTGAATTTTCATATAATATTTAAAAATAACAGTTTTTACAACAATATAAATTATATTCATCAAATAATTAATTTTAATGTATTGTTATATATTTTTATTAATTTGAAATTCTATCAAGTATATATAACAAAATTTTAGCACACACATTTAGAAAATAAATATTTAGTATTTTTATATATGTTAATTTTAATTCATCAATACAAATTTTTATGAAAACTATTTTTCTTTTTGTTTTATAATTATTATTAAAATTGATTCAAAAAGATAATATATATTGAATTTTGATAAATGTATTCCCTATATGTTATTAGGTAATTAAAAATTGATAAAATTTAGCCTTTTAAAATTTTTATTCAATATAAATAGTAATCATAGTAAAATTTTGTTATCATGGTAAAAGTTTTACGTTTTAATTACATTAAAAAATATATTCATAAGGTATTAAAATCATCCAAGATAATAAAATAATTCATTTAATGGGATAAATTTTACCACATAAGACCAAAATTTATATATTTGTAATCGTAGTTCCATTTTCTCTTGATAAACGAGTTAATATTATTTTCTATATTGAAAATTCTGAAATTTCCCAATTTTGTGGTCAATTTCCATAATTTTATCAATAATTGAAAAATAATGAAAAGTTTTTTATGAATATTTATTTTAAATACGAATTAATTATTTTACCATTTTAATTTTTCATTAATTTTTAATAATGAACAATGTACCTTGAAGACTTATGAAACACAGTCATAGTTCTTGTGGAAGTGGTAAAAACCATGTAAACTAATTTAAAAACTCTACAAATAATAGTCTTTCTATAAGCTATAGTGTCCCAAATTATTTTTAGATAAAATAATATAATCTATATATTATTAAATTTGTTATTTTAAAATTATTTGTCTAATTTTTTTTCATGGATTAATTATATCTATAATTTATAAATGAAAATACCAAAAAAAATTAATAATATTATATAAAATTAGTTGAAAATAAAAAAACAAATATTTATTAATAGAAATGGTGAAAATTATAATCCATTTATCTTTTCTGATCTACTTTATACCTTTTTATTAATCATTATAACTTCAATGGAGTGAAAATGTTTTACCTAAGAAATGGTTATAATTTTTTATGTAACGACTTAAAAAATAAAATGATATAAAAACATAAAATAACAAAAAAAATTTGTATTATGGTTTGATTTCATCATCATCCATAGTTATATTAAAATATATATCCATTCTAAATTATTCATGTAGTGAATATATTTATTATATTCAAATATTTTATGAAATCACAACTGTTCCAATATCATCACTTATAAAATAGAACCACTCTTTTATCTTAAAAATAATTCTTTAATATTTATTGACCTAAGCCTTCAATACTATCATATAACATTCATTATATATTCACTATATACTATTTTGTTCTTAACTTTACATACTAAGGGTCCTTAGGGAGGAATCAAATTGTGGCCTACCAAATATTAGAGAATCTTATTAGCTGAACTCATTCAATTTGTTTCATCCTATAACTCTTCTAAATAAATTATATTTTTTAATAAATAATATCATATGTATAATAAATATTATTATATTTTTTTATATTTATGAAATTAAAAATATCTACTCTCTATTCTATAAAATCAGAAATGATAGTACCACACCTATGTATATGTGGACTACTGCATCTATGTACCAATATAATTCAATTTTCCTCCACCAACATTCAGGGATGAATATTTTTATAGTTTAGATATTTATTAATGATATTTGAGACTAAATTATTATTCTGTAAATATAATATCAATTATAACCTTTTTCCTTTCAATATATTTGGAAAACGATGATGTTTCATGTTTGTATGTGTAGATTTCCACCTCCACAGAGAAAAGAAATTAATTTTTTTATTTTTTGTTCCAAGGATGGAATTATAGTTTCAATTAATGAATATATATGACCCATATTATTGAATTACTTTTATATGAATTGTCTTTATTATTTTCCATCAATTCATTCAATCTATTAAAAAGTGGAAAAAAAATTACACATACATACAGCTTACCGTCTCAATGGATGGTGTAATTCATTTTCATGTCATTATTCTTTTTATACGACTATGTATATATATAATAGTTTAATTATTGTTTAAGATTCTATATTATAAAACCACTATCAATTTTTTAATTTTTTAACATCCAAAATGAAATTTCCCTTAGAAATGAAACAATTAACACAATGAAATGATTAATTAAATAAAAAATTATTAATAAATGTGTGGTGAAATATAATATATAGAAAATATATGATAATATAAATATTTTTAATTGTATTTTTCACAGATTTATAATATATATATATATATAATTATTATGCATGAATTTAAGTAATTTTTGAAACCTGTTAATCTAAAGGTACATTATTTTTGTCTCACATAAATTCATGTAAGACACATGATAGATTTTTTATTTTTTTATTTTTTATGGTTTATATATTGAATTGAAGAATTATTATGATTTTCCTTAGGAAAATTTTTCTTCCTTATAAATCCATATATGGTTCATTCTTTCATGAGGTTTTGAATCAGATATTATTATGGTGGTAATTGATTAATGGTATCATCTCATATTTTATTAGTATTTTTATGATTATGTTTCTAGTGATGATATTTCATGATTAACATATCAATAATATAAATATTTAAAAAATTGTTTTTTTCTAGCCAAAGTATGTTTTCGCTTAATTCCTGAGTCTTTATGAACTAATTAGAAATTATAATAGTTTCTATTAAAACCTAATATATTCTATCTCTTTGGAAAAAAAAACATTTTCATCAAAACTATGATATTATAATATATTTTTCATGGTTGTTTTAAATGTTATAATATTATTGTTATATATCATTTTTACTAATGTTTTACTTTTTAAAATATTTACTAAAATGAATTCACTTATTATTTTCTAAATAATGTACTTTTTTACTTTTGAATAGAAATTGGAACTGAATATTTGTATATACATACAATAGAATAACATAATTTAAAGCTGTTAGGAGCTATCAAAAAGATAGATATACATTTATTGTTTATAAAGATATTTTAAAATAAAAATTTTATAATAATATTTTTATAATATTTTAATTTTAATGAATTGAATCCATATAAAAAATGGGAATTATCCTCAAGAAATATTTTACGTTATATTTCAATGTAGTTTATATTTGTATTAATATCCTTTATTGTAATTTATGATTTACTAGTGATATGATCCAAGGATATATTCCTTATTATTTATCATGATTTTTTATGGATATGATGATGATTTTTTATGGAACTTGTTTATTTTATACCTATAATGGTATGTTATATATTTAAATACATATAAAATCATTTTTTCCATGTATTACGATATATAATGAATATTTTTAATTGTTTCCACACATATGAATATATTATGATAATGTTATTGGTGGTATAATATTTATATATCATACCAATTTAGATGCTAAATAAGGATATCTCATGTGATAATACATTTTATTATCGGTAGTGCACCACATAAATTCTGGGATTATATACACTAAGATAGTTCTAGAAGTTATCTTTTACATATGATTAAATAGTTTTTGAAGTGAATGAAAAAAATATTATAGTCATAGATGTGACCATTCACTAGTAAAAAAATGATTTTGAATGTTTATTTGTATTAGAAAACTATTTCTTAGATCAATGTTATGCTCTTAGAGATCCTATTAAATGATTCATTTATGATTCATGTCTTATGAAATGAAATAATTAATTACATGATTCATTATTATTTTCTATGATATTTATGTTATGGTTTTCAAATGATTAGCTCAATTTCTCATAGCCTTATGATCATTTAATTTTTTAGTGAATATTTATATATCTCATTTTTACACTATCTCTTAATATAATATTACACACTGTTAATATTCATTGGCCATTACTATAAAGATAACAATATTTTATATTATGTCTAATAATAATCCTACATTTGAAGGATTTAGAGGGTTTTACCATCAAATCATTAAAAATATTTTTTTACCTACCCATGTTCTACTGAATCTAAACATATATGATTATTTATTGGATTATGTTTTAATGTAATTTATTTTCATCTTATAAGATATAATATTTATCTATGAAATTTATTGGTAATTATAGTTAGTATAATATTATGATTTTGTTACTTATGGATGATTAGTTGGGAAAATGTAATTGATAACCCTTAGGGTAATTAATTATTGGATATCTTATTGAAATGAGTATGCTTTTCCAAGAAATACATCGATATATATATTTTATAAATGTAAGTGGTTCAAGCACAGATTTATCAATGTTTATTATCCATAAAAAATTGTTTACTATATAATTGTTAAAATTATAATTTTTTGCGAGTGTGACCTTTCCATGCACTATGATTGATAATATCATAGAGAATTATTAGTTTAATTGAAATATTTATTATAATCCATTATGATGGATTTGAATAGATGATTGTGTTAAATTAACATGATTAAACCTGAGGTTAATATATTTACAAGAATGTGTCATAAATTATTCATCATATAAATTATTTTTCATCATTTTGTACCTTCTAGTAAAAATTTATTTTTATTGCATTATTCTTTTTCTCAATGAAAGGAATAAGGATGAATTTTTTTGATATTTGATGTGATAGACAATAAAATGATATTATTTATAATAAAATTCATGAAATGAGGTCTTGAATTGAAAATGTTGTGATTATTCATAATCATAAATTATGTTATATGAAAAATAATTTCGAAATGGTTGTGGATAATGACATTCATAATAATGAAAAAATGGACTTCTTTGAATATCATTTATGGAAGAAGATTTAGCTTCCTATATTTAATGTATGTTTGATGAATAGCCTAGGGAAATGTCTCAATGGAATGGAATGAAGTTTTTGGTGTGGAAAATAATCACATAAAGTAGTATATTTGAATGGAAATTCTTAATTTTTTCATTTACATAATAGTTATTATTAGTGGTTTCTCTAATATATCATAAATGGTTGATAATTTTCAAAATTTAAAATATATGGATTTGAAATTAAATTTCCTTAGTGGAATTATCAAAAATATTATATGAAGTGTTGTACGAGTAATCATTATTCAATTTATAACAAGGAGATCATGAATTGGAAACCAATAGATACAAGTATTAATGAATTAGGTGATAAATCCCAGTTCATGGTTCCATAATGATGTGGAATTATTGATATTCTTGTGTATTATGATCCAATAATCAATATTTTTAATGAAATCAATGTGGTTTTTGTTTTGAAAATCAAAAATAACATTATTGTTATTATTATTATTCAATATCATTTATTTATCGACTTTCATGAATACTCTTTTCATAAAGAGGATCTAGTCTCCATAATTACCAGCCCCAAACCTGGCCAATGGAAAGGCCCAAATGGTTTTCCATATCCCCATTGGCCAGAACAAGTTCATGGGTATCATAACTAAGGGTTTTGGAACAATTTACCTGAATTAGGATACATAAGACAATAAAAAATAATCAATTACAATAATCTAAAAATTCATGAATAACAAGCCTTAATGAAAAAATACAGAACTAAATAGAAGGTTTTTTACTTGATACAAGGGATCCAAAATACATAATTTTCAGTTAAGACAACCCAAATAAAAATACATAATAATGGTTGTCACCCAAAATCCATCTCCACAACGCTGCACAACTAAAGCAACTAACAACCCGAACCTCATCTACAAAATCCTTTCCCTTATCGGTTTCATAAATAACCATGTCTACTTTCACCCAAATGTATAATTTTGGTGTGACACTATACCCGATATTATCCCACCCAATGATTACTTGTTCCATGATTTATATGATAAAAATCATGCAATTGTTACAAATAATTAATGGTATACATAATTTATAAAGTATAATCTTATAAATGAAAATAGTTTTGAAATGTGTTAAATTTAATGATGAGGCACATTTAAATAAATAAATTTATGCTACTTAATTTTCAATCCAAACACACCATTATGAAAATATAAAATTAAAATAGGCAATGAAAACTCATCATAGGAACACCCCTAGGCACTAGTTTGTTGTGAGACCTAGGTACCTCGCATATCGGTGTTAATGTAACCATAACAATATCTGTTCTTACGCATGATCCACTAGTATGACAATCGCCCCTAAACTAGAGGTCCCCACTTCATCATCAATTTTTTTTTATTTTTTTCAATGTCAAACATGCTATGTGAAATATGGATAAAACAAATCCGGATCACTAGTATGCCAGTACATGTCTGCCCACCTAAATACCCAGGTTTCCCTCTTTGTCCTCAGAAAAGTTCCACATGTAACCAAATTATATTTACACATAGAAATACATGTTATGGTCATATAAAATTAGAATAGTATCTAAACATTCTCTCATCATTATATAGCTCATAAAACTTTTAGATATTACATAAAACAATTATACAAGTTATAACAAAACATTGCAGATATGTTCTATTTCAAATTACCCTTTTAACACAAAATACATACCAATATTTGACAAAACCAGAATATTAATCACTAAAACATTTTTATAAATCCATTTCAAGAATTAGAAAACCACACTGATTGGTACATCATGGAATGCACATGTAAAAACACAAATTTTCACAAAAAATTGGTACTTAAAAATACACCACATAACAAATGTTACCAAAATTTTTTTTAGAAAAAATCATTATGAGATAGGAACATAACATAAATATAAATCATGAATTCTAACACATCCTACAGTGATTAAACAAGTAACCACCTGCCTATATTTCTAAACCCTCAAATCCTTATGCGGAACATCAATCGCACCACCGTCGCACCAAAAGAGATTGAAAATGAACCTAAAACCACAATATTGGACAAAGAAACTCAAAAAAACCTATGATCTGAGACCTAAAATCTATATATTATAAAATTCAGGAAAATTAGAATAAACCATTTTAAAATGGAAGAAACCCAATGACAATGGGAGGAGGAAGAAATGAAATCCAGTTATATGAGAGTTCTTGAAGAAATCACCCAAAATCCACACATTATTGAAACTTAAAGAGACCAAAACTAATATGGAATCCCCAATTTAAACTTAAAATTTCATGTGTGTACATAAATGATGAAGAAAGAGTGAAAATTGAATGATTTTTTGATGAATCTAATTACCTTCTCAAATATGAATGATTTTAGAAACCCTGAGAAATTTCGCAGTAATATGCAGTGAAAATGAGTTCCAATGAGGGAGACATGAACATGGTGGTGCGCCTAGGTATTTGGGATTCTATTAGTATGTGTAATCACCTAACATAAGTAAATAATCAATGATATATTAAATCATTTAGAAAACATAAATGAGGAAATGTCGCATATGTTAGCCCAATGCCTAAGTTGATCACCCAAATAAAAAATGATAATTAGTTTCTAAGGGGCCAAAATCAATATGGTGGTTTTCATTGGTTAGGGGAGGCCATGTATTAATTATTATGGATGAAATATTTGACAAATTAAGATGTTATAAAAGAATCCAAATTTGTTTTTATATCTTGATATGGCAGGCAGTTGGGCCCAAATCAAGAAAAGCCTCCTTTTCCTTCATCAAATCAACGGAAACACTCACAAAAATTGAAAAATATAAATGAAATGAAAAATAAATTTAAATTAAGTCATGGATGTGACAATTTTCCCCACAATTAAAACATTCTTCCTCTGGAAATATCTCTTAATTCTTGATGAGATTAGAGAAACAACAACTTCTCTTCGACCTAGGACATATGCTCCCAGGTCTCAAGATTTTTAGTCCCATGAATCCATAGGAATAAACCCAAGTTAATAATTTTTCCTTAAAGAACATGTTATCAATAGCCTAGAATACATATTTGTTGCTCCACCATAAATATATTCTAATCTATATCCAACTCCTCCCAATTCAACACTTAGGAGATATCCGACTTGTACTTCTTTAGTTGTGAGGCATGGAAGATGACATGTATAGATGTAAACTGAGAAGAAAATTAAAACATGTATTCCATGCTTCCAAACCTCTCAGTAATCTTATATGGTCCAACATACCCTATTTTTTGTTTTCCTAGCTTTTTGAAACAACGATGACCTATATGAGGGGCCACATTCAAAAACAGTCGTTCACCCACCAAAAACTCCCATTATCAATGACTCTAATTAGAATATGATTTATGAAGACACCGAGCTTTTGATAAATGTATCTTGATCAATGGGATCTTTACAGATGACTGCTTCATAAGAATCAGACCCAACAGTGAGGTCTCACCTACCTAATCCCAACACAGGGGGGACTGATAAGGACGACCGTAGTACGCCAAAAAGGGAGTCATTTAGATTGATGATTAGTAACTATTATTATAAGAGAACTCAATTAATCCTAAATGTATATCCTAGGAAACTAAAAAGTCCAAAACTCATGTACAGAGCATGCCCTGCAAAATATAATTTTCTCGCTCTGTCATTATGAAGGCCTTCCTAAAACCGTGAAGTGAATCACTGTTATCTATCAATGAAAACTGCAGATGGCATTCCATGATGCCTTACCCCCTCCTAAAAATTCATCGGAAAAACTCATCCATATTAACTATATCATTGATCAGAATTAAGTGGAATGATTTGGTTATAGGATAAATCACCACCCATATGGTTTTCATTCCATGAGGTGTATGAGGTAGGAAACCAATTAATTCCATGGACACAATATCCAACATCCTGGTAGGAATGATTAATTGTTGTAGCATACTCGAGGGCCTCTGGTGCTCTGATTTCTATTACTGACATGTGTAGTATCTGAACACTAATTCAGCTATGTCTTGGTTCATACCAGGTCACAAAAACAATCGTCTCACATGATAATAAATCATGGTAGCACCCGGATAGATATCCCACTAAGAGTGGTTGCTATTCTGCATCACCTCCTACATTAGAGACTATGGTTGTACTGAACATCCTATGAAACAAAAGATTCACTCAATAGATGACGAAAAATAAGAAGACCTCTCCACACCATGAAGAAACATCCTCGTTTGCTGAGAAATCTCATAACTGGGATTTTCATGCTAAATCAACACTAATAGGTAAGGAGTAAACTGAATGATCATTGTGGGAACACCTCCATTGTGATTATTGGACTCCTCCATCATCTGATCAAATATACCATTTTTATCCCGCTCATCACTAGACTATATAAAGGATTTCATAGGTACTTTTATAATAAAATCATACACCACCACATTTCCCTTTACTAGGTTAAAGACAATTTCAATTTCAAACCCGTGCAAGTACTCGATCCAGTGGCACTAACTCGGATTTAGATCCTTATGAGAGAATATGTAGGACATGATATTGTGATTAGAATATACCATGAACATCTCCCCAAAGAGGTAGTGACACCATGTTTTCAAAGCATGCATCATAGCTGCTAGCTCAATGTCATGGGCTGGGTAATTCTTTTTTTTCGTGGTCGTTATTGGAAGTAGTTATACGCCACCACATGATCACCATATATAAACATGCACTAGAGACCCATACCTGTAGCATCACAATACACCACAATACACTTTAGAAATTCTGGACAAATCAACATGGGGGGTGATAGTCGACTTCCATTTCAGCTCCTCGATGGTATCCTGAAATTCTAGGGTGCAAAGAAACTTCAGCCCATTTCGGGTGGGCATGGTCATGGGAGAAGCAGGTAGAGAGAAATCTTGAAGAAAATGCAAATAGTAACTATCTAGGCTGAGGAAACTCTTCTTCTCAGACACGTTCTTTGGTAGCTCCCATTACATAACTTTATTGATCTTCTCGGGGTAAACCAAACTTCTCGACTCTAAGATCACATGCCCCAAAAACGTCACCACCCTGATCCAAAACGTAAACTTGGAAATATTATCCTAAAGGTGGTGATGTTAAAAAGTGCACTACATGATCCTCAAATGATGATCATGCTCTTCTTCGGATCCATAGTTATCCGGGATTTCATACTCGAATACCACAACAAAAGAGTCGAGATAATGGTGTTACACCCTATTATTTAGTGCCATAATTATAATTTAAGAACTAGTCAATCGGAAGGGCATGACTAGGAACTCAAAGTAGTCATACCTACTTTTTAAGGGTGTCTTTGGGGTATCCAACACTTAATACTTGTGTTTATGGTAACCCAAATGAAAAATATATTTAAGAAAACCACCTTTCACCCATCAAATGACCAAACAAGTAATATGTTCAGGGGGAAGATTATTTGTTATAGACGGTTACCTTTTTCATATTCTTGTAATTAATATACAATTAGAAAGACCCATCAGCCTTCATCACTATGATAATAAGAGTATCCCATGGAGAGACCCTTGGGAAAATGAATTATTCAGATTCTAAATAGTCACCGTGAATCAATAAATCATATCAATTCAGTGGGGGACGAATGATATGAGGGAAGATATTTTATAAATGTTCTTGGTAAAAAATCGATCAAGAACATCACATCCTGCTCTGTGGGTAATCTTGAAAAAGCATCTCGGAATACCTCTATGAAATCATCCACTACATGAGGTAACCAACCACTAATAGCAGGATCGACATACTATAGAGTGATTTATGATAATTGGAATATAATATTCACCAAATTTGGGTGTAGAGGACCCCCATTACCTGACTGAGGATCCCATTCACCATGAAAAACCTACAGGATACCATCATGTTCCTTGAAACTCACCTTATGAATATAGTAATCGATATACACCAAAAATTTTACCATCGAATCAATTCCAAATAACTTGTCAAGTAAATCCATATCTAAGAACATAATGTCCCAATCCATATACAATCCAAACACAGAATGTGCACACTATGGGTGTGTGAGACCCTGCACCTTTTTCATTCATAGAGGTGTCACTAACTACATCATAAACGACAAAAGTACTGTTGGAAAATTCAGCATGTTCACAAAAATGGCTGAGGTGACTGAAAAAGAAGAACCTCTATAAAAAATAAATACAACTATAAAATATGAAATCAAAATAGTACCTTAAACTGTCGATGGTCCCGCCTCTGATTCAGCAGGTGCCTGATCCACTCCAGGAATATGCCTGGTCTCTCTATGAGAATGACTTCTAGTCTGTCGATGTGCCTTGAACTGGAACTTCCCAAAAGATGATTCATCCCTACCGTTAAGGACACCAAACCAAGATCCATATCTCCTCTAAATCTCTAACTGAGCTAGCACAAACCTTGAATCCACTGATCCTACCCCACATTTGAGAGGAGATGCCATCCTACTAAACTGATGCTAGGGTCATATACCACTACACTAACAAAAAAGCTTCATGGAAAAAGAGCATGCTTGTCTAATGTGCCTTGTCCTCTTACACCAATGGCACATGACTAGCCTCTCATTCGAAGCCACTAATGAAAACTTCCTGGAATGTTGGCCTAAGCTACCACCCCCTTTCTTTCCCTACTCTTCCCACTTTTTCTTCATATTAGAAGAGATTCCACTACCCATAACTGATATCGTCCAAGAGAAACCAGTCCTACCACTATGGTTAATCTCTAACATACATGCCCAGTCATCCACCTCTACATAGGTTTTGAGCTTGAATTGGAAGAACTGTGAATAGATATCTGGCTATAGACCCCTATAGAATTATTAGGGCTTCATTAGATCATTGGATACCATTTTCAAACAATAGCAGACCGACTCAGAAAAATAGTAGGAATAATTCATCCTAGAGAGAACCCCTTGAAAAACTCCAAAACCTCATGAGATCGACTATATGACAAGAAATTCGGGCAATATTGGTCATATAATAGGTCCATGAAGCCATTCCCTCTCATATTCATCTGCTTCCTAGTTTTAAATGCATTTTCCCACCACCTTCAGTTAGGATATCCTATATAAAAGAGGCACATTTCACCCTGATCATTGTAGGTGTGTCTAGGAACTGAAACATGTGCTCGATCTTTGAAATTCACTCCTTCACTTCCTAGGGTTCGGTGCAACCTCATAATATTGGAGGGTTGTTTTTTATAAACTCATGGGCTTTGATCTTCCTAGGACTAGTCTCAAATTCTCTAACCAGATATGAATGAGGAGCTAGAACCTATCCCTATGCATTATAATCATGAACCATAACCTCTACTAGCCTCTGATCAAGTAGTGAGGGAGAAATCTCTTTGGATTCCTCCTATGGGTTCATTTGATCTTTGTGTGGTGGGTTGTTGCTATGAAATACTATAGTAACAAGAAACGAAATCAGTACAACAATTCTGAAAATTTTTTCAATAAAATAAAATATAAATAATCAAAACACATTAAAATAATAAAATAAGAAACCTTTTCACCCCTACCAGATGTCCACGTTCAGTTTTTAGCTCACATGTCTCATCTAGAAGTGTAGACAAAAAAACAATTACATTTTCCTATGGTAGCTCGAGGTATTTCACATGAGGCGCGATCCAAGCACCCTACTCAAGACCAATACTTCATACCCTGAATGTCCTAGATTCTATCAAGCTCGAATCATCCCAATATAATAATATAACACAATAACATTAACAACTTCTAATACCATTTTTTCACGTACCAAATCTAGTATTCATATTTAAAGACACCAAAACCAGCCCATGGAAAGGCCCAAAAGGCGTTCTCAATCCCCGCGATCTAGTACAAGTGCTCATATATCATAAATAATTTTTTTGGGATCTATTAACCTGAATTATTTTATATAAGGCAAAAAAAACCAATCATAATAAAGAATCGTAAAATTCAATCCAAAAAAGCCTTAGTTAAAAAAATAGTTCTCAATGTATGGTTTTTAACACGATAGAAGGGGTACCAAAAAAACAAAAGTATTAGACAAAACAACCCAAATACCATTGAAAGACAAGGGGTCATCACCCTTGAGTCGTCTCCATAAGACCACACAACATATGTAACTAGAAACCCGATCCACCAACTCTAAAATCCTTTCCGTTAACTGTGTCAAACATAACCAAGTCTACATACACCATAAGGTGTATGTAGGCTATGAGCTTAATCCAAATTTGATCCCACCCAAAGATTCCCTAAGAGAAATAGTATAATATTGAAACCCTTCATGTGTTATAAACAAAGATTGAGTGAATTGATTTATAAAGATGCATATATTAAATGAAAAACTTTTAAAAGAGGGAAACTTTAATGAATAGTATCATATATTTAAATCATGAAAGATACTAAATTTTCCATCCAAACCCACCATAAGACAATGAGAAATTCCAAATAGTCAATGAAAACTCAATATGGGAATAGACCTAGGCACTAGTTAGTTGTGAGCCCCTGGTACCTCACATCTCAGTGTGAAAGTATCAATAACAATATCCATTCTCTTGCATGAGCCACTAGTAGGGGAATCACCTGTAACCTATTTTTCCAAAACATAAAAATCTTGATTGGTTATTCAGTGTTTTCAATGTCAAACATCCCATTTTTTCCCCTTTCTGTACACTCATATCCCTTAGCCTATCCTTATAGTCCAGTCATAATATACTTCTTCACATCAAAGGAAAAAAATAAAATATAAGAAAGGGGTGAGCTCAGATTCTTAGAACAGAGAAAAATACAGTGGTAACTATCCTAATTAATCATAAACATTAAATGAAATTTAGAAGACAAAAACAAAATCCTTATAAATTGAAACATCAGTATAATATTGAAAAGATAAATCATATAATTCCATTTACATACTCACATTGATATTACACAACTCAAATTATTGTACGTAATATCAAAAGATAATTTCATATTTATAGACTATGTAAATGTGGACATCATTACCACATAGTAAAGGCCTCATTCCAAGAATACATATAATTTTTTTCGAGGTCTTGTACCATGACATGAGTTTGTCTCATTTGACTTATTGATTCATTGAGGTTCTATATTGATCCCCACCATCCACTTACAATGTCTAATGCATTCTTCAAATGAAAATTTTGAACCATAACATAAACATTCGTATTAAAAATTGTATACAAAATGAAAATACTTTAACCCTAAACCATGAATTCTATAACTATATCGTATCCACAATCATAAATATCCCAACTCATTCAATACAATTTGGAAAATTGTATTGTAGTTAATCCACCCCAATAATGAATTATATCTTGTAAAATATGCAGACATAGTCGAAAATGATCAGTAAAACTCTTTGAGAGAATACCCATTTTTGGTGAAATCGTGTAAAAGTCAAACATTAATAATGGATGTCATTTAAAAAATATTTTTTAATCAAAGTGTATGATACCACATTGAAACATTTGAATGTAATTAACATTTAAAAACATTCATGTACATATAAACAAATTCTTAAAATCATTTTTAAACAATGGACATTAATTAAAAAGATGTAGAAAAATAAATCTATAAAACATTTAAAATCTGTTATTGCTAAAGAGTATCTTCCAAAAAACTATAAAATATTTTTATTCAAATCATTTTTATGAAACATGTACATGGATGATATATATGTCTCAGTAATAATTACTCATAATCAATCGTGGATAGTAATGTGATTGAGAAATTAACATTAGCCTTCTACTTTTCCTTAGTCGACTGTACGTTAACCTCATGTATAAATGTTAAATAATATTTATTAAATTATACAATAATGATAGAAATAAATATCCAATCATATATTATCTTCTAATATTTCAATATAATTAATATTTAAGTTGTTTCATTGTTTCTGGTGTTAACATATTTTTTTCCCATTAAATGTTTTGTAACATAAGTCATTTTTTTTATGGATATGATGTATTTTATTTTTATCAAAAATTGTATTAAGTTCATAAACATTATTTTTAATCATAAAATGAAAGTTATTCTTGAATGGTTATTATTCGTAATGAATCTCATCGCATTCGTGGAGAAGGTAAACGGTACTTATACATGAGCGAAAAAATTATTCTATTGATGGGGGAATATTATTTAATTTGATTGTATGTTATATATAAAGAATATTTATCATGTAATATTTATTATTTACATCAATTATAATAATTATTATACCCATCCAAATAATAATGTGTTTAATAAAAAACTACACCACGATGTGCAGATGGTAAGCCATTCGTACGCATGTATGGTGACATAGCCATTAAAAGGATGTATAGAATGATGAATATGGTTGTAAAATATTTGTAATAAAATCACAGTATGTATAAGGTTCTGGAGTTATTATTTTGTAATGGAAACAACAAATAAATTGGAAGCATTAGAATAAAAGAACATTGAATGATGTGATGAAATTATTACCTCTTCTTCGAGTGTTTAATTTGAATTTGAAAAAAAGGGTTCTTTAGGATGGATTTATGATAAAAGTATGGCCACTGGGTTATATTGAGGGCAGTTTTTAAGATATTTGAGCAAGGTTTGTCTGAGAAAAATTTCTTTTTTTGTATGATTTTGGGGGAAGGAGAAGTTCCGTTTTATAAGAGAGATGAGGGCCACTTTAGGAAAATCTTAAAATATTAATTTGTTATAAAATATTTTTCAGTTTATAATGGATCAAAATGGATTGATTTCATAGATAAGGAGGTTATGGGTAAAAATACACACAAAAAAATAGGTTTTAGACAAGTTTAGGTCACCATATTAACCTTATATTTTTTTATTTTACTCTTAGTTAAATAGTTTAATTTTTACCATGTCTTCTTTTATTTTTATATAACATGGTTAAGAAACATACTATAAAATTGAAAGAGAACCTAAATTCATTAATTAATAACATATCTATCATTTTATAATTCCTTAGGACAATATTTATATTTTTAGGAATATTATATCATTTAATAATATAGTATTTGTTTTAAAAACTCATTTATGTCAATTTTGACACTATTTAGTATTTGGTTTTTTTGAATGTCAAAAAGACGTGATTACTTCTAAATGAATACATCAATTCAGCCCAAACCTGTCATATTATCATATAAAATTAGTTTAATTCATTAAATGTCTCAATTTACATTTATTTTGATATTTATAATATGAATTATTTTAATCATTCATTAATAAGGTAATTAATGCATCATCATTGTGTCATAAATAAATTTAAATATTTAATGTCTAAAAAATTGTAAATAAAATTTAAAAGTGACTATTAAAAAAAATTAATTTCATCATATAAATTCACATATTAAATACTGATATTTATGGTGTCTCTAGGATTTTTGAAATTCAATTTAGATACGCGGTAAAATTACTTTTTATGCAAATATGGAAAAGTGCCTAGAAGGTGGGTAAAAGACATTAAAAGGTTCAACAAAATTTTATAAATATAATATTATTATAGAATAACATAAATGAATTATATTGATATAATTTTGGTATTATGTATCAATTTTTACTTTAAAATAAATTTAAATCAAAACAATAACTATTTAAATAAAAGACGGGTTTAAACAAAAACATGATGTTATTCACTATTCATCAAAAATTGAATTTTTTTCATAAGAATATCAAAAATTCAACCTATGAAAATTTTGATATTTCAATTTAAAAATGATAACATTTTTACAAAATTAAAAGAATAGATTTATCTATAATTAATATAAAATTTATTCCTGTGGTCAAAACCAGAAGTTAGGTTTTTAAGAAGTAAAAGCAATCAAAAGATTGACATTTATTTATGTCCAATTTAAATGTAAAATTACATAAAATGAACTAAATTATATTAAATGATAAAAATATAATCTAATTATACTTTAAAACCACTGAAATTCATAATTTAACAATATAAATATTTTTTAATAATTTTGTTTTCAATTTAAATTTCTATTTTTCACTATTCATAAAAATATGAAATATATCAGAAACATACCAATAGTTTATAAAAACTATATTTTTATGCCTTCATTCTAAAGAATAATTTTACATCATTAAATTTAATATATAATTGTTTCAAATATTATATTTAAAAAGGCTCCCCCATTAAAAGGAGGAAAAACATAGTTTTTAAAAAAATTCTCCGTCTATGAAAAAAATTGTATTTGTCCTTATATTATTTTTATAAAAAAGAAAATATTAATTTTACCATTATATATGATATATATAAAATTAAAATTTTGTTTAATACTCTTTCATAACAACTTTTAAAATTCTTAGATTGATAGGTTTTAATACGCTTGAACTCGGTGTTGCGTGTAGCACAATCTATTGAATTAAATTAAAGAGATAACGTACATTGAAATCTTATGATGTTAGATTATCTCATCCTTTAATAAATTGTGTCCTATGAATTTGAGATTGTTCTTAAAAAATAAAATGTTTAAAATAGAAAATACTATTGTGGAAAACCCACATCGGAATTAGGGTTAATAAATTTTAGTCTTAATAAGAGGGAAATGGAAATGAAAATGTCACCAAAAAATTTGGATTTCGAATAAGATATCATTAGTGGAAATTTGATACACCTAATTGGAGGAGAAAATTACATATTTATAGGGAGTTATTGAGGTCATCAATCATAAAAAAAGAACAATAAAGTTAAAATTGAGGGCCTCAAAGCCATAAATCATTAATGACTTAAAATATCAGTGGTTTATGAAAACATAAGGTGTTAGGATAACACATTTTCGATTTAAGATATCTTCCCTAATGTTTAATAACTACTTTTATCATATAATTTGATTAAAGAAATACCTAACATGTATAGTTACATATTTTAAATAATTTATACGACAAACTCATCTTTCCATCCAAAAGATAATTGAACTCAAAATACTCTATTTATCATAATCATAGAGGGTTTGAAAAAAAGAATTTATAATTCATATATCATATAATTTAAAAAAATTACACTATACAAACCATGAAATCACGTAGGCCAGTTTTAGAGGATTCACCATTCTCGCCCTTCGGTTGTGGGTTCATGTCACACAACCTTGCTGGATGCGACATGTTTTCACCCGACCTTATTGTAGTAATTTTTATATGAAAATCTAAAAATAATCTTATGAGATATTTTACACATAAATAATATTATCAAAAGTCAAAATTAATATATTTAAAACATTATTCTTATAAAAAATCCATGTGTCCAAACTCATAGACCAAAAATTTATAAGGAAAGTCAACATAACATAATGAAGATCTCATTTTGATACAAAATAACATGTGAGTACCTTCATCATGTATTATTTTACAACATAGTAACACCCTATATTACTATAAATCCTTGATGAATACATTCATTATCTCTTATTACTTATAGAAGAATTGTTATATTCCTTTATTCCAAAAAGTTTTACTACTCATACAATCATTGAATAAAAAAACCATTAATCAGTTCAATTGTAGTTAAAAATATCCAATATAATTTTTCCAAATCCACCATATCTTATTTTAAAATCACTACCTTGGTATCTGAAACATATTAAGGTTTATCATTCCTTCAACCATGTATTTTCCAAAAAAAATAACTTCTTATTGAATCACATTTGTTAGTACTATATAATCTCAAATCCTCAATAAAATAGTACTACAGTTCAATCTGTATTTATTTAAAATGTTAATATAATGAGTACATAATTGATTCAAAACTCAAATGACATTATTCATTAATAAAAATATAAGAACACTAATTATTCCTATGCATACGTGGTAGTATCATTACATGATTGTTGTCCAATACCATCATTTGATGTATACTATAATGATTGATACATTAATTCACATAGTGTCTGAACTCCATGAAAAGGAAGAATTTTACATTTGGAACCATTTTCGTATAATATCAATCACATACATAGTTTCCTTTTTATCCACACTTATAAAAAACTCCCAATCCCTTCATGAATTTACATTAGTGATTTTTTTACACAGTTGTCAAATATTGGAAAATCCTTCTTTCCATTCTTCCCATTATCTATATATATCTCTACCATCCTTTTCTTCTCTGGATTCCATAAAATCCATAGGACTAATGTAATTATTTTCTTATTTTATTAACACATTATACTATTTATTCATATGTTGAAAATATGTTGGAGACTATTTCGCTTCCAAATGTTTGCTTAAGACCATGAAAGATATTATCCTTATTACTCTTAGGATCATGCGTATTGCTGGAGTTCTCATTCTTCTACTGGGAACCATTTCTAAAAAATGGAATACCCTAGGTTAGTTATTGAATCATAAAAAATTATACCAATCTTGTAAAATACATAACATAAATTTAACAATTTATGTATATAATCAATAATCATAAAAAATTATATCATTAAAGATGTATTTACCCATAGATCATAAATTATTGTTTTGTTAATAAAATGTGAATTTTCATAACAATATCCCCTAGGAGTGTCGTAACCAATAGTCCAGAAAGGCCTGTTGTCATATACCGGGTTACCCCTGGTCAACCCCAAAACACTTTGTCAGAGTTTTCACACCTCGGTATATCTTTTCTGGAGCCTCATCATCATGATCGTATCCAGATATGGATTTATTTCATTGTAAAATTCAAAAAATCTCTACATTAAAAATATTTTAGAAGGTTGTTCTATAATAATCCTCAAAATCTATCCTAGGGTAATTTTCTGTTATAGGATTTTTTCTAAATATTGCATCCATTGTTTTTACCA
Organism: Viscum album; assembly: GCA_963277665.1. Taxonomy (NCBI): domain Eukaryota; kingdom Viridiplantae; phylum Streptophyta; class Magnoliopsida; order Santalales; family Viscaceae; genus Viscum; species Viscum album. The sequence goes on from OY728128.1 coordinate 1,986,319,675, forward strand.
AACATAATATGACACTAACTATAAGACCCCAACCATAGTTACCCAGAGTCAATGAAGTATTATATAACTTTGGGATGATCAAAAGAGAACATGTCTTTAGTGACCATTTATTTTAGTATCCTTGGAATTAATTGATATATACGTAAGTTTCTCATTACATTGTGAAATAAAAAAACAACATTGTGTCCCATTTTAGCACACCCATATCCCTTAGCCTATCCCCGCATGTCAATCATAATATACTACTTCACATCCTCAGAAAAGGAAATCATAAGAAATAGGTGAGATTTCATGCTATGTAAGGATAAAAATATGGCAGATACTATGATAAATAAGCATAAACATTTAAGATAGTGTATAAGACCAAAAAAAGCCTTTTAAAATGAATGATCCACACAATATGAAAAAGTTAAATAAAAATAATTCCATGTACTTATTCACATTGATATTTTCATATTTGAATAATAAAATGTAATATCAATAGATAATTCATAATGATGGAATGAATAAAGCCATAATTCATAACCACATATTCAAGGCCTCGTTCCAAGGCTAAAAAATAAATTTTTTCAAGGCCTTGTGCCAAGACACTACATAGTCTCATGAGACCTACCGATGCATCAGGGGTATGTAGTGGACCCCACATGTCACTTGTTATGTACAATTAATTCCTCATATCAAAATACATAAACATAACGTAAACATTCGTATTAAACTTAGCATAAAAATATCAATACTTTAACCATAAACCATGAATGTTATAAAAACAGCACATCTACAATAAAAAATATCATAATTCATTAAATACAATATAAAATTTTGTTTAATAAAAAATCATCCTCAAGAAAGAATAATATCTAGTAAAGGATGTTGACATAGTTGGAAATGATCAGTAAAACTCTTTGATAGAAATATCCTTTTTTGGGAAATCAATTAAAAGTAACACATTTATAAAGAAATTCATTTTAAAAAAAACTGAATCCATTTTTCCAATACTAATTTAAATCTTTTGAAATGATTGCAAATTTTTAAATAATCATATCCATATAAACAAATATTTTAATTAATTATGAAAACATGGACATTAATTCAAAAAAATTAAAAAAATAAATTATTAAAAAATCTAAAATATTGATCCTGATAAATATTCTCCTTCAAAAAACCTTAAAATATTTCTTTTGAAAACATTTTTGTGAATCATAGACATGGATGATAAATATTTCCTATTAAATAGTTACACATAAATAATCTTGGTTAATAATGAGATTCAGCGATTAACCATTAACTTTTACTGTTCCTTATTCGATGGTTCTCTATCCTCCATTATAATAGTTAAATCAATGTAATTAAGTTATAAATTAACCATAAACATAAATATGATATCATATATGATCTTCTAATATTTCTTTGTTTATAATATTTTAGTAGTATCATTGTTTTGGTTGTTAACTGATTCAATTTTCTTAATATGTTTTGTTATGTGGGTCATTGTTTATAGGGATATGATGTATTTATTTCATATCTAGAATGATATTTAGTTTTTAAACATTATATTTATTCATAAAATTAATATTATTCATGAATGGTTATGATGGTGAATTAATCTCATCATGTTCGTGGAGACGGTAATCTATATGTAAACACGAGTGAAAATATCATTCTATTGATAGTGAAATAGTGTACAATTGAATGGTATATTATATATAAAGAATAATTAACGTTTAATATTAATTATTTATATCAATTATACTCATTTTTATACCCATCTATATAATTAATTATTGAATAAAAAACTACACCACGACGTGGATACGGTAAGTTTTTCGTATGCACTTATAATGACTTTGCCATTCATTGGATGAATAGAATAACTAAAATTGTTTTACAATGTTTATAATAACATCATTGTATGTATATGGTACTGATGTTTTTATTTAGTTATGGGAACAACAATTAAAGTGGATGTGGAAGAATAAAATAACATTGAATGAGGTGATGAAATTATTACATCTTCTTTGGATGCTTCAGTTGGATATGTTAAAAAGGGCTCCCTAGTATATTAATATAATCAAAGTAATGACACTAGGTTTAAGTGAAGATAGTTGGGAGGATTGTTTTAAAGTGTTTGGCTAATCCAAATCTCATTGTAGGTGTGATTTTGAGGGAAGAGGATGTACACTTTTATAAGAGAGGTGTGGGTCACTTTAGGAAAAGAACGAAATATTAGTTTATTATAAAATCATTTTTAGTTCCAAATGGCACAAAATGGATTTATTTTGGGGATAATGTGGGGATGGGTCGATATACTCTCAACCAATAGGTTTAAGACATGTTTATGTCAACATATTAATCATTTATTTTAGATTAAATTCTTAGATAAATAGTTTGACTTTTACTATTTCTTCTTATATTTTTATATTACATGGTTAATAAAATTTCTATAAAATTTCAAGAGAATATCATGTTTTTCATTAGGTACATATATATCATTATATAAGTCCTTTTTTGGATCCTTATATTTTTAGGAATATTATATCATCTAATAATATAGTATTAGTTTTAAAAAGTCATTTATGTCAATTTTGAATCAATTTAGTATTTGGTTTGTGTGAAAGTCAAAAAAATATGATTAAATCAGGGAAAAACTTTAAATAAACCCTAAAATGTCAATTAACATATAAAATTAGTTTAATGCATCAAAAATCTCAATTTGAATTTATTTTGATACATATAATATCAAATATTTTAATCATTCATTAATAATGTAATTACATCATCATTATTGTCTCATAAATAAATTTAATTACATGATGTCTAAAAATTAAAAATAGCATACTATGATGTATGAAATATTTATACGTTTCTATTGAATATATATAGTCAAATTTACCTTATGTATAATAGTATATTAAAAATGGTTAGCTAATAAATCAAAATTTTACACTTTTATGTTTTCTTTAAATAAATTAATATTAATTTTTCTAATATAATCAAAGTTGATCAAAAGGGATAATATTTTATTCATAAGGATTATTTTGGTCTAAAAACTCATATCCTATATTATTAGGACATGTGTTGTTGTAATTATAATATAATTTTAACCGTTAATTTCACAATACATTTTTTATCGTGGATAATAAAATTCAAACAATACTATTCACCACAATTTAGTTTCATCCAATTGAACCAAATTTTACATACTATGGTCTACAGTGTCTAGGAATTTTTAAATTCAATTCACAGAAGTGGAAAAATTACGTTTTATGCAAATTTGTAAATGTCCCTAGAATGTGGGTAAAAAGACGTTAAAAAGTTGAATAAAATTTTATACATCTAATATTATTATAAAATGATTCCAATGAATTAAATTGAACTAAAAGTTATTATATATATATTTTTACATTATAATAAATTTAATGAAAAATAATAACTATTTAAATAAATGTTGGTTTTAAACAAAAACGATGTTTTTTGACCATTCATAAAAATTGAATTCTTTATAAAAAACAAATTAACTCTAAGATAATTTTAATATTATATATTAAAAAATGAAGCCTATTTTATAAATTCAAAATATATAAGTTTAATTAATTAATTTAAAATCGATTCCCATTTTCAAAATTGAAAAGCAGGTTTTAAAAAAATAAAAATTATTAAAAGATTGACTTGTTTTTATGTCAAATTTAAATGTAAAATTTAATAAAATTACCTAAATTATATTGAATAATAAAATTATAATATAATTATACATTAAAATCAACCATGTTCACAATTTTTTTATATATATATATTATTTTGATTAAAATTTTTTTTTCAAAATAAAATCTATATTTTTCACTAATCATAAAAATATTAAAGTTCTTAAAAAAGTGCCAAAAAATTATCCAATATAATTTTTATGCCTCTCTTATAAAGATGATTTTTTCATTATATTTAATATATGAATGTTTCAAATATTAGATTTAAAATGGTTTTTCCATTAGAAAGAATAAAAATCATCATTTTCTTAAAAAATAGTGCTTTTATCTAAAAATATGATTTTTCCCTTATATTATATCTATCAAACAAAAAATATGAATGTTAAAATTTTATAGAATATATAAAAAATAAAAAATTTGGTTAATAATCTTCATGAACACTTTTAAGACAGCTATTTTGATAGGTTGTGATGCTCTTGAACTCGGTGTTGCGTGTAGCGCAAGATATTGAATTACTTAAAATAGATAACATATTATGAAATCATGGGTTGCTACCATTGGACGCAACATAATGCTTGAAATTCAACCCCAAAATCCAAAAATACTACACATAAAAGAGAACTAATACATCTATTCTCAACTTCATGCAACCTGAAGCACCACCTCCTCAAACAACCACCATTTGACTTGTAAGGAAAACCATCGATAACCCAAACCACCATCACTAACCACTATGCCACAAACTAGAATACACAATGGATAAGATCTACATACATCCAATGGTGAATGTATGGTGTAATCCAAATTACTAGTAGGATACCACCCATTAAAAATGCTTCATTCCACAACATCAAAAAGATAATTTAACATGCTTATTTAGAACCATAATTAAAAAAATGATTTTAAAGAAAAAAAAATTAAAGGCTTCCTGTAAAAAAATGAAAAGTCGAAGAATAACCATTTCACAAATACTATTATAAAATGGAATAGAGAAATCAAAAATTACACACACATACTATGGTGGTCCTCTATATGTTTATGGAAGGCACCACATCATGAATCATTGAGCGTTGCATGTAAATCTCCTAAGGTGGATAATATGTGTGGGTCACTAGAGACATTGTACTACTATGTAAACGTGGAATATGATCCATAATAACCAATTCTCTCATTCATGATCTACTAGTATGGAAACACATCCATAACCTAGTTGTATCCATTCATCACAAATGTTTAGTTAGTGTTGTACCGTCAATCCTTCCTGATGAAACATGGATGAAATTATTTTGTGTCATCTATCATATCAGTCCTAATCATCCGAACTAAGAACTTAGAGTTCCCTTTTTGTGCTCAGACAAATTTCAAATTCACATTGTGTATCACTTTCACATATCACACACAAAAAATGACATTACACACTAAAAGACACCACTGGCATATGCAAAAACCATTTTAAAAACACACAAACACCAATATAGCTTTAAAAATATATTTTTTGTTACTTAATCATTTCACAAATCCCCATGTGGAAACTCCCAAATAATAACATAACCAATTTTCCAAACATTGAATACATTATTAAAGAATACAACTAGGTCTTACACAATTAACATAACCAATTCCATGTAGGAATGTCATTTCAAACAACTTGATTAAATAATTATCCTCAAAACTATTTTCACCCCACATCCACAATTAAATGAAAGGTTTGAACACTTTTTCAAACACCACCAACTGACACAAATAGGGTTTACTCCAAAAATGTCTCATTTTATATAATAATACTACTTTAAAACAAACTCATATTCAACTCTTCCAAAACAATACTTTTGAGCCATCTAAATAAATCAATAAATCATCTAATTTATATGTTAAATCAAATAAAAAAATATTCAAGAAGAATTTACAACAAAAACCATTTTATTCCATATTGAGATGTCATATGAAAACGAAATGCACAAAATAAACATATCAAAAAACTGTTTTTCACCAATAAAAATCAATTCATTTCTACTTCAATGATGGTCAAAATGATTTCCATACCAACAGAAGACACATTTAATTTGAAAACTCATTTACAAAACCTGCATCCTTTGATATACTTAGATAAATCATTAAAAAATTGATTATAAATGATTTCACACAATCTAAACCACTCTTAGAACACAATCTAGCTACATTACATCAAATCACACAGAGAAAACACAACCAATCCCAATCTTACCAATCCATTTCCAAATTTTAAACAATGAAACCATTTAAAAACACCAAACACACCCCATAATAAATCCAACTAATACATTAATTAATTTAAACAAATATATTATGTTAAACTAGTAATTTTAATAAATTGAAAAACCTACCTTAAATAAAGAAACTCATGTGTTTGGAGAAACTCTTAATCTACGCCACTAGAAAGCAACATTGAACCCTAATCAAGAGTATTAACCCCTAAATGAACAAAAATTGAACCCCCTAAAGGCAACATAAAAATATAGAAAAATTAATGAAATATAATACCATACAAACTGAAGTGATGCTACTAAAAAAATAACCTTTACCAACTATTTGAAACCATTGGTATAGGCCTCCAAACAGTTGGTATATCATATACTAACGGTTTGGAGAACCGTTATCTAGTTTGCAATGGGTATAAGTATATACCAATGGTTTTGGAAAAAAAATTGTTATAGACATACCCAAACACTTTTAAAAACAGTTGGTATAAATAATATAAAAAATCTATACCAACGGTTACACAAAACCGTTGGTATATGTTTTACAAAAAACAGCCTTTTATTGGTTTTGATCCCAGTACCTCCAGTTGAGGATTAAACGACCGAACCACTAACCTAAATTCATTTTTTGAACATAAATTCATATATATATATATATATATTATCAAATATACGTTACATTTTGACTTATTTAATGTTCTCTATAAGAATTTTCTATAAAAAATACATGTAACTATACAAACGGTTCCCAAAACAATTAGGGGGACATATACCAATGGATTTACCAACACTGTTGGTATAATGTCTCTATTATGGACCTATACCAATGTTTTGGCCAAAAATATTGTCATAGGTCCATATAAGTGACCTATGCCAATGTTTTGACTAGAACCATTAGTATTGGTCCATATACGTGACCTATAACAACTATTTGGGGAAAACCGTTGGTATATGTCCAAATTATTGACCTATACCAACATTTTTGGCCAAACTATTGGTATAGGTCCTTATAAGTGAACTATCCCAATGGTTTTCCCAAAATTGTTGTTATAGATCTTATTTCCAGTAGTGCGAGTCACGCGAGGGGCCAAAGGAGGGCTGTTGTGGTGAGGATGTCTTGAGAACAAGGGAGCAGTGTGACGAGGTTCGATGTTGAGATAGGGTGTGGTGAAATAGGGGGTGGATGTAGGAGAGGTAGGGGCCATCGGTAATTGTCAGAAGATGAGGATCGAGGAGGTGCGATGCGAGGTGGAAGGATAGGAGTGAGGGGGGACTTAGGGATGCAACTGGCAATGGGGACATGTGGCACGACAGTGTCGCCAGACAGAGGATGTCCAAGTAGCAAGCCATGAAGTAGGGAGGTGGAGGTGTGACCTAAAGAGAGTAGGGGAATGGTATCAAGATTGGAATAAGGGCTATATGGGGAGGTGTCTAGGTTAGGACATAGATAATGGGGGAGAATGATGAGAGTAAAATAAGAAGAATAAAATTAAAGAAAAAAAAGAAACCCCCCTTAAAGAAATATTATATAATTACAATAAAAATAATAATTATCAAAACTTAATAGTGTATTAACAATATTTATTATATTACATTTGATAATATTATTAATAATAATTGATAACCTAATTAAAAATTTATGAATAATAATATAAATATCCTCAAATAATAATAAAAATATTATTATTATTATCATAAAAACAAAATTCATTAAATTTTATCACATTTTTCTATTTTATTTTCTTTTTAAAAAAATTGTATAATGTTATTTCGTTATTGTTAATTCATTTTATATAATTTGTTTCAAATTGGACAGGCATGCAGGTAACGAGGAGAGGCTGCATGGAAACCCTAGCAATGTCGCGCGACTTCAATAGTTGTTAGCTGAATGCATTAATGGAAAAAATGGCATTTTTAAATAAGAACTCAAAATATTAAGTACAACTTCAACCCTGAATACAAGACGCAACGAAAATTAATAAAATAAATAGGTCATAGACGATGGGTGTGAAAATTCTCACAACCATAATGCTTTCCGCCCCTGGGTTGCCTTAACTATGATTGAACCCTAATGTATAAAATGAAACCCCTTAAGGTTCTAAGTGTATCCCATCAATCAACATGTTAAAAGTGGAAAACACACCATGTATAGAGACGGTGACTTAAATGTTAACCTCAAGAAACCCATAAAAATACTTTCTATTATGTTTCACCCAACCCCATGAGCTAGGATACCTCCACTTGACTGATCAAGGAAATGATCTCTCACACCCATGGAAACTAACCTCACAAACCGAAATCCCTCAAGCACCATAGAAAAAAAACCACATCGTTTGACTGGAACGAATAAAAAAGACCAACCATATCCAAAGAATACACTTATCACCTACCACCAAGTCATCTCTAGTAATTTATCTAAAATGATAACATGGAAATTCTAGAAAGGGATCCCCTCAATTAGAAAATTACTGACGCCTGAGACAAGATTGGAAAACCAACACATGGAATCATGGGAGGACTCCTCGCAATTATAATGAAACAAAAACACCTATTCATTATATATACATTCGTGTGAGACCCATCAGGGGTTTACCCACTATTTGAACTTACCGAATATACAGAATGCTGAAAATTTTTCGACGGTGATAAAACAACCCCCAACTATCTAGGTGTTAAAACGATGGCCCATGACAAACCGACATCTCAACATCACTAAATGAGAACCATTCAATTTTAGACCAATTTTCCCAACATACCCCAAGGAACACCTAAAAATTTAATCCTAGTGTGACACATCCATAGGGAAATTGATGTACGAGATAAATACACCTCCTCATAGCCACGAAAAACATCAGACACCCAATAATTTCCTTCAAAACATTACAACCATAGAAAAAAATTTAAACTGATTTGACTCTCAACGACAAGGACAAAAAACATGGTCACGGTTACATAAGCTCTCATGGTTCTTGATCATGCAACAACTTCACTCTGATGCATATGGCTTGAGCACTAATGTTTGAAGCATCTCCTACCTCACGGTTAGATATTAAAGTCTCCCGAACATTGGTTTTCCTATTTGTGCCATAAGAAACCACACTAAAACCGAGACAACACGAAAAAACACAACACACCTCATCATCCAACAAATCACTAACGACAAATCCACCAAAGTATGGTTTTATTGGATTAACATGTATCACCTTTTCACATTGATGAAGAACCATATGAATGAAAGACACACAAAAAACACACCCCTTTTGATAGAAAAATTAGAACTCCAAAATAAGAGGACACAATCCAATGATAACAAGGATCCCTTAAGGATTCTTTGAAATCAAATCTTGATCTTAAAATAAAACTATCACTGCAAGACCTCACCATAAATGACCTTTTCAGCCAATGAAACCACTAAGATCATTTCGATACATCAGTCAGGACTGATAACTATAGACCTCCTTCACCCTTCCTCGCTGGAATCTCATTCAACGTTTCTAGGGGGGACATTCAGACCCAATGATGTCCAAATTCATAACTGAGGACTTAGACAACTCATAAAGGCCCAAAATACATTCAAATACCATCACATAAATCATCCTTTTATGAGATGATCTTCTTAACCAAAAATGATAAAGTGATAGACATAACACTATTACAAAAAAGGAAGAGTCGTTACTTGGATTAACTCGAGGCTCAACCAATGGTTAATTAATTGATTTTGCACTTCCATCACATGTTATTTCATTACGAGGGTGTTCACAAGTCATGGAAGAAAAGCATGGACCCAGTCAAACTAGCCCAGTGGCATTGACACACTACAAGAAAACCCTAAATGGGCATTGGAAACCACTTCAAGGTCTTCCTGGAGCTCTTTTCAAAATAAACCACTAATCACATGCTTTTAAAACAACATACAAATATGAATTCAAACTCAAGACAAAAATTAGTCAAAAAGGATTTTTAGCTTGAAACACCTCACATCCAACACTTCTAAAACACAAGGACACAAAATACCATAACAGGTTATTAAAACAACAAATGATTCCATTATCAAATTTTTCTAAAAATAAATGAAGATGGTTGGTTGCACAGACACCAATGGTGTCCCAAGGGCCTCACACATGCATGTCTTTATGCCACACTGGATATCATCTCATGTCCATCTAGAAACTTATCCACAAACACTATGATCCAATTATTTTTCCATGTATACACACACTTGTGGCTTCACATGAGAACAATAAGAATAAAAAATATAGTGTTCTATTTTCCAAAACTAGTACATTAAACCCATGTTTTTTAAACCTCATATATCATTTTATTTTTATAACGCTTAATTTCAAAACATTTTCAATGAAAAAATAACTTTTACTAAAAAACTATATTTTTATCATTCCAAAACAAAGAGACGAGGCACAATTCAACAGGATACTAGTGTTAATGGGTGACTAGGACATATGGTTCTCACCATACACTAATCATGTTTCCACCACCACAGACAGCATTCTAGGATAGCGTCCTGGGATCCACATGGCTTTCATGACATTACAAGCTCATTGGGACTGTTGACACCACTCAAATTTCATTTCCCCTATACAAGATTAACCACACTGATCAAATATGTAGATAAACCTCAACTAATCCTGGAAACGTGAGTCCTTGCACGAGGTGTTCCGGCCAGGCAACTTTCTTGTATCCTGGAAACGTGAGTGCTTGCACGAGGTGTTCCGGCCAGGAAACTTTCTTGTATCCCGGACGTCGAGTCCTGAAAACCTTAACTACGGTCTACCTTTACTCTATCCCAATAAATCATGTACCATTAGAGATAAACCTCTCTGATACAATTTTTTAACGAACTAGGCTGGGTCTCCATCCGACCCAGTGCCCAACCCAGTCCGTGACATTACCCGAAGGGCATTCCCGATCCCACGGGATAGCACAATTTCCTGGTTATCAAGAGTAACGTGTGGGTGTGGTTTACCCAAAATAAGAGTCATAAAACAACTATATTGATAAATAATAAAATTCCAAAAGAAACAATTCAAACCCTTAACATTAGACCAAAAATCATGTTTAAAATTCAACCAAAAACTCCATAAAACTGAAAAATTAAATAAAAAAACACATCTATTCTCACCTTCATGCAACATGAGGACCCAACTCCTCAAACAACAACTGTCAGACCTACATAGGATAAACATAAATTACGTGAACCATCATCCCTAAACATGATGATCCACCCTAGAATACACAGGTGACAAGATCTACAAACACCCAATGGTGTAACTAAGGTGTGAGCCAAATTCCTAGTAAGATACCAACAAACAAAAAGGTTCCATTACACAACATCAAAAGATAATTTAATAAGCACATTTAAAACCATAATTTTAAAAACCATTAAAAGAAAATATTTAAGTGATTAAAGTAAATAAGAAAACAAAACCAAAAGGATAACCATTTCACAAATACAAAAATAAAATGGAAGAGAAAAAATCATAAAGAACACAGACACTAAAGTGCCCCTCCGTATGCTGATGGAAGGTACCAAATCAGAAATCATAGAGCACTACAGGTAAATCCCCAAAGGTAGATAGTATGCGTGGGATGCTAGAGAAATCATACCTTAGTGTAAATGTATAATTAGATCCATAATAATCAACGCTCTCATGCACAAGTCACAACTAGAGAAACACATCCATAACATAGTGTTCACCAATAATCACAAAAGTTTTGTTAGTGTTGTAATGTCAATCCATCCAATTGAAACTGAGACAAACCAATTATGGTTCTCTAGCATACTAGTCATAATCCACCCACCTAAGAACCCAGGGGTCCCTTTTTGTGATTAAAAAAAATTTCACATTCACATCATGAATCAGTTTCACATATCATACACAAAAGAGGACATTACACAGAAAAATAAATCACTTTAATACGCTACAACCATTTCTAAAACACACAAACACACACACTGAAATACCTTTCTAAATATATTTTTCATTACTTAATCATTTCACAAATCCTCATATGGAAACTCTCATAAAAGAACATATCCACTTTCACAACCTATAAAACAGTATTAAATAAAAAACAATGGCCAACATAATAAAAATACCCAACTAGAAGTAGGAATGTCACTTCAAACCAATTTTTGAACAAATTATCCTTAAAACTAGTTTTTCACAAATTGAAAAATTAATTGAACTATTTTTAACATTTATGAAACACAACAAAGTGATGAAAAGACAGTTTACTAAAAAAGCATGTCTTGTTTTATATCAAAATACTACTTTAAAACCAAAAAATTTTCAAACATTCCAAAACACTACTTTCACTCCATCTAAATAAATCAATAAATCTGTTAATTAGTTTATTAAATTATTTCAAATAAATTAATAAATAAGGATTTACAGCAAAAACCATTTGATTCTATATAGAAAGCACAAGTTAATACCATGTGCACCACATAACCATATCAAAACATGTTTTCCGCTACTAAAATAGTTTCAAATAAATTTCAAAGATGAATGACATGTTTGAAACACAAAGGAAACACAAATTATATTAGAAAACTCATTTCAATAACATTCAGCCTTTGATATACTTTGATTAATAATTAATACAATTGATACAAATGAATTCACATCATTCTAGCAAACCTTAGAACACATTCTAGATACATTACAACGTAGCACACATAGAAAACACTGCGAATCCTAATCTTACAAATCCAATCCCAACATTTAAACACACAAACCACTTCTAAACACCAAACACACTATATAATAATCCAAAGTATACATTACTAAATTTACACATATCTATTATGTTAATATAATGATTTTATTCAAAGGAAACACCTACCTCGCATGAATAAAACCGAGTGAGTTGGGTGTATATCTACATCTGTGCGACAACTAACTAACATAGAACCCTAATATAGAGGATTAATCGCAAAATGTACAAAAATATAACCCCATAAACACAACCTAAAAATTTAACAAATGAAGAAATATAAAACCCTACAAACCAGAGTGAGTCATGGAAGGGGACGAAGGAGGGTCAACATGATGGTGCCAGCTGGGGAGAAAGGGTTTGGAGTAGAGAATTTATCCTGGGAGTAGGGATGTGGGACGATGGTGGAATCCCGGGGGAGAGGTAGGGGCGGTAAGGACTTGTTGAAAGAGGATGATGCATGTTTTGTGATAAGAGGTGGAGAGACATGAGTGTGGGGGGGGGGCAATATGAGGATGAAGGGCCACAACTGGTGATGGAGAAGTGCGGTGTGAGGGTTCCTCTAGACACAGATCACCCAAGGGGATGGGGATGAGGCATGCAGGCAGCGGCACACTATCAATAGAGGAGGGCGAGGGGTCGTGATTGGAGGAAGGGCTACTAGGGAACAGGTCTAGGTTGCAACACAAAGAAGGGGGAAAGCAAGATGAGAGGTAATAGAAGAAAAAAAAGAACTAAAATAAAAATAAACCCCCTAGAAACCTAATATATTTACTAAACATACAATAATATTCATATCTTAAAAGAATATTAACAATATTTATAATTGTAATTGTAATAATAATATTTATAATAACTAAAAACTTAATTAAAACAATAACAATAATAATATTAATATCCAAATAATAATAATAATAATTTTATTATTATAATTATCATTAAACAAAGTTCATTAAATTTTATCAAGTTTTTATATTTTATTTTATTTTTATATTACCACCAATATAATGTTATTTATTTATCATTAATTCCTTTTATTTAATTATTTTCACATCTGGAAGGTGTGAGGGGAACTGGGCACAGCTGACTAGTGACCGTACCAAGGACCCACGACTTCAACAAAAGTGCACTGAACGCTGTCAAGGCCAAAATGATTGTTTTAAAACAAGAACACCAAAATTTATGTCGGGATTTAACCCAAACTAACCAACGTAATGAATATTAATAAAACAAATTATTCAAAGACATCAGGTGTGAAATATTTCATTTCCTGCATGGAAATTATGAATAATTTAAGAAATATTTATATTTGTTTTTATATAAATTTTAATATTTTTGATACAACCATATTGGTTGAATGAAAAATTTTATAATTACGGTGAAATAATTTATTCTTTGAGAATAGTCAAAAAAACTATTCGTAAAGTACTATAATTTTTTTAGCATTAAATTAATTAATTTTAAGTCTAATTATAATTTTGATAAACCATTATAGTGAACTATTATCCATCAAATTTTTTATAATATAATTTATTTCATTTAAAATATAAAAATTAACAATTTTAAATTTAGTTAATTCATATGATTTGTCACGACCCGCCTCCCCAGGCCCTGAACCTTATCATCAGACTGCATGGGTCTCCTGTAATACCTTGGTTGCCTTCCCGGCACAACATAGGCTATTACTCACTAGGGTTTCTTATCAGACTACTAACTATCCTCACATACCAACACATGTTCTTTCAGTGTGTTTTCTCCTCACTCAAACACATCCTAGGATATTTCCTAGAAGGTCACCCATCCTGATTACTACTCTATGTTGTTATTTCAGTGTGTTTTTTCCTCACTCAAACACACCCTGGGAAATTTCCCAGAAGGTCTCCCATCCTGATTACTACTCCAATCCAAGCATGTTTAACTGTGGAGTTATAATCAGGTATGCTCCCGAAATGAAAGATGGAACTTGTTGACATGGGTAGTAACATTTAGCATTTTGAGTATCACTTTTCCTGGGGTGTTACACTATCCATCCCTTAAAAACACAAATCCCTCGTGGTGGACCCCAAGCCTCAAACCCATGAAGTACCAAACACTTCCGGCTAGGTGTTGGCTCCGATAACATTTGTCACGACCTACCTCCCCAGGCCACAAACATTATCATATGACCCCATGGGTCTCCTTTAATACCTTGGTTGCCTTCCCAGCACACAATCGGCTATTACTCTTTATGGTCACTTATCAGACTAATGACTGTCCCCACAGGCCAACACATGTTCTTTTAGTGTGTTTTGTCCTCACTCACACACACCCTATGAAACATCCCAAAAGGTCACCCATCCTGATTACTAACCCAAGACAAGCATGTTTAACTATGGAGTTATAATCAGGTAGGCTCCCGAAACGAAAGGTGCACCTTGTTGATATGGGTAGTAACATATGGCCTTTTATGTCTCACTTTTCCTGGGGTGTTACAAGATTATAAACAAATTTTTCATAAAATTGTTTTTTTATGTTTTAATAAGTAACATTAAAACTGGTTTTTTGAAATTATATATTATTAATCATGATAATGGATTCCAAACAAGGAATGTGTGTATTCATATGATCAAAATATTCCCCTTTAATTTTTTATCAATATGAATAGTAACCATACTTAATTTCGTAAATAAGTGTAATGGTTTAAAGGATTAATTTAGGTTAAAAAATGAGATAATATCTAAAAAAATGTCTTCTATTTCATATTATGAGAGACATTTAACCATTTATAACCCAACTAAAGAATTTTTTCATTTTGGATCCATTTTTTCTTGATAATTATGTTTATGTTATTTTATGTAATTAAATGTCAAAAATATAACACTCATGAAAATAATATATCGTTAATTTTTTCATTAATATTAAAGGGGATTGTGTTCAATTCTGAATTTTTATATTAAATATTATATACTTTTTATTTTTTTTTGGTATTTTATTTTTCTTATTTAGTGATGAAATATTTGCGTAAAATTATTATAAAATACTAGAACAGTTCTTGTGTATGTATTAGAAAGGTCAAGTAAATTTATTTAAAATCTATAAATATAGTTTTTCCAGTTCATTTATAGTATTATGATAATTTTATAGATCATTATAACATATTATATATGTGTTAATTTTTTTATTAAAATTCTATTATTTCCAAGTTTTTTTCCTTGTAAAATTTAAGGAATAGAGTCAAAAATATCATTTAAGAAATTTTACGTTAAATTATATTTTATTAAATTATTTAAAATGTATTTAAATATTGAATGATGGCCTTTAGGATATGCAGTGGTCTAAAATTTCATATCATTACTCTTTATATACAAATATTTTCAATGATACGTAAAAGTTTACCCTTCAATTTTTAAAATTTTGTTATCATGGTTAAGGTTAATATTAGTTAACTAAGGGGTTAAACAAAATTTTAATGACTATAAATCACTCAAAAATGTTTTTTTTAAATGATGAAATTTAATCTATATACCAATTTTTCCTTAAATTTCTATCAATATGGAAGAATTATGATTTATATGACTTTATAATATTTTAATCTTTTAATAAAATCCATGGGTGCCTATATCATACCTATAAAACGAATCTAATACATACTATTCTTTACACCAAATTTATAAATCAATCTCTACAAAATCCCTACATAATTTTATATCAAATTACCTATGAATAATTTATAAATCATTTTCTTCTTAATATACCATTCCCATGATAATGAAGAAGGGATTTAATGGTGTCAGGGAAATGAATAGGTAATCAACTAACTCAACTTATTTCAATGTACTTATTTATATACATCCTATAACGTTTTTGTACTTTTTATAAAATAATTTCACAAGTATCCTAAACACCACAAATCTCTATAATTATTACATAATCAACATCCTGAACCCAATATTATATCAAATGTTGACGGACTTTATCGCATGTGCATGCGTGTGCACCACCGCCTCCAAGTTGGGATACAACTCATATTCAATAAAAATCATTCATTGATGGTTATATTGATGGATTTATGTTTTTAAAATTATATCTGTGAAATTTTTATTATTAATTAACTATAATAAAATGTCCACTTTATTACCTTCATATCTCTTGAAAAGTGAATATTCCACTTTGGTGGTTGTGTGTTCTACCACCTCCACAAAACAAACAGACTCATAGTTTGATTACAATTAACATTGATTTAAATAATGTTGAATTTAGTTAAATTATATTATATATATGATATAATAATGATTATACAATGATTAAATTTTCATTGTCATTCCTTCATTCCATTTGTAGAAAAGTAATAACATTGTTTATGTGTATATAAGTATTTTCGTCACTAGGAATTTTATAATTAAATATTCTATATTGAACAAATAAGGTATATTACATATATTTATAATTAATATATTGAGTATTTATACCAAATTATTCTTTATTGATATCATGGAACTATTATTAGACTACTTGGATAGAAAATTAGCGTACATAATTTCCCATGTTATTTAAAATAATTAACACTAGGAAAGTATGAGTTTAATAATCAATTGTTAATACATTTTAATTGAATTATTTTAAGTGGAAGATATATGATTCTAAAAGTATTAATCTGAACATTTTATATAATAATATTATGTTTTGTATTATTATATAGATTATTAACATGTTTTTTAAATCTATCAATCTCATGTTAATGGATTTTCATCTCAAGTTAATTGTTGTGAGACACATGTCATATTCACTGAACGTTTCATTTGGGCGGTCTATATATTAACCATTAATTCAAATTGTGGTTATCATAATTAAAATTATAGGGTTTTATAATTCAACATACATGTCACTATTTCATATAGCGTTGAAACATATATTACCAGGGATATAAGGTGTATATGTTATTATCTCATTATTTACAAGTAATATTTATGATTAAGTTTAATAACAAGATATTTATTGATATAACTATCAATATTATCTTTTTTGTACTCTCGCAATTTCATGCGGATTGAGTTTTTTAATTTAATTTTTATATCATTAATAAATCATTATACTGAAATAATTTTTATATATAAATAGACATTATTTAATATTGGTGGATTTAATTTGTCTTTAACATCCATGTTTTCAGAAACTATTGTCAACAATGATTAAAATATTATCCTATCAATTTTCATAGTAATTTTGTCATATAAATAAATTTTTATTAGATTCATTACAATGAATATTCTAATCAACTTATATGTGTTATTAATTTTATATTTAATTGAAAAAGGGAATAAAATCATTATCAACATCTATGCTACATGAATTTAATCATCCATATTCAAGAACAATCAAGACATTGAATATTACTTTAAATGGGTACAAGGTTCTTTTCAATGAATAAATCATACATGATAATTTTGATATTTTTAGATTCTTTTATAACATTCCTGAAATACATTTTTATTTTCCTCAACAAGTATCCACAGTAATCTTCATATGGTAGTATTATTTTTTTAAAAATCCATCGACATTGAATGTTATTTTAAGGGGATATTATCCAATGATACAATCCATATTCTTCCTCTAGATGGTTTGTGATTATTATGATTATACGTATATGAAATACATAAATTTTACATGGTTTATCATATTATAAATTTTGAACTACTTACAAAAATAATTTTAACCCCACTAGTCATGGTATGTGAAATACAATATATGATATAGTCTAACACATACAATTGGTATATGATTATTTCATCAGATGTTGTAGAATTTTACTATCCACTTATTTATTGGATATGTATGGATATCTCTTGATACAATCACTACTTTAATGGGAAATTATTTATGATTGTTATGGTACTATGTTCTACATAATATTTCTTATAGTGAACCATGACTAATGATATGATAATTTTTGGAGTTAACACATTCCACTATGATTGTGAAGAAAATTATCCTGTAATACTTTATAAATGAATTTCTATTATTATATGTATCCAAAAAACATATATCATGTGACGTTGATATACTAACAGGAATCATTTTCATTGATTACATTATGATTAATGTTTTTTAACATCCATTATTTATTCAATGACATAATATTATGATCTATAATATTCTGTTTTTAGTATGGAAATTTTAATATCAGTTTATGATACCCTTATTCTCATATTAATAATTATTGATAATCGATATCTCTATTTTTTACCTTTATTAATCACATGAACTCACCCATTTTATTTTTCAATTACAAATATTGTCAATAAAGGTTATATGTAATATATATCTAAAAATGGTGATTTTATTGATGAACGTATTGTAAAATGATGTAGACCACTCATGAACATATTTTTCATTTAACCAAGATCCTTTGGACACAAAAAATATACTATTATTTCATGGATCATGATGTTATGTATTTAATATTTATCTTCTATGATGTTTAAAATATGTATATAAAATATAGGGGGATATCAATTTCATAATACACAACATTTTTTTTAATTGTGTAACTAATTCATAATTAATTTCAACAAAAAATCATGAGTTTTTACGATCTATATCATGCAAATTATTAATCTTTTTGATTTAAAATATTCCATAAAGTATGAGGGGTATTTTAAAAAAAATTGCTCAAATCATAAGGGTTTCATTGTAAATATTATTTTAATGTCTTGAATGTTTTTGAATTATATAATTATTTGGAGTATATATTATTAATAGTTTTTTATCTTTTAATTTTGATATTAATGTGATAGAAAATATCCCCAAAATATTTAATTTAATTATGACTCATATTTTATATGAAGTGTTTTTTAGGAGTCAAACAGAACCTATCAATTATTCTCAGTCAAAAACACTATTTTCCATATATATATTCCATTAATTATTTTAAATGTACAATAATCATTTAATAAATTTATAAATAAGGATATTTTATACTACCTTATATTTTTTGATATGATTTCAAATACTTAAAATTTTCTTAAATGTTTCATTTTTGATCAATATATAAAATCTAATATTTTTTACATTTATCAAAGCAATGAAAATATATCCATATTCTCAATTTTAAATGAATAAATTTACTAATGATTTCATAGTATCTCTAAGAAACTATATTCCACAAACATATTTATATAAAATAAATATCCAAATTATTAAATAATATCAAGG
The DNA here is from genome assembly GCA_963277665.1 of Viscum album. Lineage (NCBI taxonomy): Eukaryota > Viridiplantae > Streptophyta > Magnoliopsida > Santalales > Viscaceae > Viscum > Viscum album. The sequence continues at coordinate 1,986,339,536 of OY728128.1, forward strand.
ATAACTCTTTTCTTCCAAAATTATTTTCTAAATATTCTTCAAAATAATTTTTCATCTAAGTCATTTTAAATTTTAATGTTATATAATTAATCTTGGATATTTTAAAAATTCTATCAGTGGAATTATTTCTATAAGAAAATTATTTTATGGTCTAATATTGTTTAGATGAGGTATGTCAGTATAATTTTATTTCACATATATCATCATTCTATAACTTTAATTTTTTAACAATAGTAACAACTGTTTTTTGATTTATGTGAATGGATGTTATTCACCAGGATTCCATACATCTAATGATTGGTAAAATTATTATCTTAATAAAAACATTATCTATACATTGTAAATATCATATGATTTATTACCATTATTTAATGGAAATTAACAAGAAAATTACCTGAGGTAAATGGATAACAATGTAATTTCCATGGGTTCTTTAGGATGTGATATGAGAATTATTTTTTATATAGAACACATAAGTATATATGAATGATTATTTTGACCTATATCAACCTATACATAATTTTTTGATGTTTTATATATCTTTTTTAACATGTTATTTTCTTGGGTATAATAGCAGTTTAACTTTGCACAATTTTTTTACATGGTTATAATCCTGATTTTGATTCTCTAAGAAGGCTGTGTATGGGTATAATGGAGGTATAAATATAACATGGTTTTTGTTCATGGTATAAATGTGGTTACAATATAATATCAAGGTTACTCATTTGTCAATATTTGTTTATGATGTGCCAATATAGTTGTGTAAGAGTATAATTAATTTCAATATATTCATAGAAGTTTGTGTTTTCACAAAAAATTTGTTTAATCTATGATTAAAATGACATATTATATAATAAATATCTTTGTGAAACTATTTGATGAATTTTTTTATTACTTTACATTCTTAGGAAGAATTTTTATAGAATAATGGTTCTACATAAAATTTGTGCATGAATTATTATTTAAAAAAAATTATTCAATGAATAATTATTTATGATATTTTATTTTTTGGGTATGATTTTTATATTTATAATGATTATTCACATGTAAACACAATATGATCACTTATTTTTATTGACTATTATGGATTATTTCAACCCCCACAAATAATTTATCAAAACGAATTTATTATCATTACATCCCCCGTGTGTGTAAAATATGTTTAACATAAGATAATTCTATATTTTATTGATTGTAAGGACCCAATATAAAAATAACATATTCTAGTGTTTCATTACAATAAAAAATTAATAATATTTTCTAGATCATTTTGTTTTATATATTTTGAGAATTTGAAAATATTCTTATATAGTAAAATCTTTCTTTAGAGGTGGACACATATACTCAATTTCCATTTTTGACAAAAGAAATATTTTTAAATAATACGTGGTTTTATTTCATAATAAATCATCATTATATTCTAATCGATCAATTAATTTTGACTTCAATCCCATAAACCCAGTGAGCGATATTTTAAAACATGTGTTGGGTACAAAGGAATATGTATGGGACATAATATAATTAAATATGACAATATTGTTATTAACATGAAATCCAATGGAAAAAAATTCATAAATATATTTTCACCCCCAAAAGGGAATCATATTTTTAAAAAGATAATTATTCTATCTTATATAATGTAATAAATACTCCTACTAAAACACATTAACATGAATATAAATGTTACTTATGTAACATTGGACATCATTTTTTATGTCACTCATACAAATGAAATAAAAAAAATTTTCAACCTCAATATCCATAGTACCCAATGCATTCGAGGATATATCAAAACCACTAATACTTATTTTATCATAGAACCAATCATTATTTCATAATAACAAAACGTCCAATGATCATTAAAAATACCCATGAACCATAATATAATCATACAACATTATATATTTCATCATAAAAACAATCCATTGGGAAAATTTATTTTGGATTGTTAGAATACTTATATTACAAAACAAAATCTTATAAAGAATAACATTTTCATTAATAATATACATATAGTTAGTTAAAATATCACATAAATTATTAAAAGATCATTATGGGTGGATGATATTTTCATTCCAAAGAAGTTAAAAGTAATATTTTTTGTAATTTTTAATAAAGTGATATAGGAAAATTAAATGTGGATTTTTAAAGGAATTTCACTTACTAGTAGTATTATTCAACATTAATGTTCATTATATTTCAAAAAATGAAAATTATATTAATTTAATAATTTATAAAAATAATTATTAAATTAAATTGTTACCATTATGTCACATATTATCATTTTATAATCAATTACCTGATCATTTATGTTCATGTAATATATATTGATGATATTTGGTTCATAAGTAAAAAAGAGAATTTTGTATGATAATTGTCATCACATTGGTAATTATACCATCATTTATAGAATAATAATATTTAATTATCATTAATTTCTTTCTTCAATTATTCTTTTAATTCAATCCATTATTTATGGTTATGAAAAATAACAATGATACAATCATGGAGATGGTAGGACGTACGTACACATAAATAAGCATTCTATTTTACAATGATGAATATAAAAAGATGGTAAGAATGATATTTAATTTACAAATTGATAATAACTTCATGAATATATTATTACTTCTTCAAATATTCTAATTTATAACATTAGTGTGATGTGGTGGGGGAAAATTCACATTTCTTAAAAGAGGTGGTAGTCCACAAGTACATACGAACGACGTTATCAATTTTAAGTACATGGTTTGATATGAATTTAAATGTAACATTATATTTTTTTAACATTAAATATTTTAGGAATACCATGTATGAAAAATAATTCAATCATTATAACTCATCATTATAGATAGTGATGGAAAACAAATTACATCGGTTTGAGAGGTGGTAGTCCTCCAAACACATGAATGATGAATTATTTTTCAATTTTCTGGAATAAAATATTTATTAAGGTCATCACAAAAACATAATAACATATCTATTTATGGGAAATATGGTATTTTATTATTTTATAAATGATGTTGATGTTATGTAGGATGTGGAAGAAAAACAAAACTACAATATGCAGGAAAAACTACACCTCTTATTTGGAAACCATCGTTGAGTAAGAACATATGCCTTCAATGGTTGGTGGTATTACTAAAATAAGTTTTATTGAATACGTTTAAGGATAATAGAACTATATTAGATCTGTTTTTAGATTAAAAAATTATTTTTATCATTGATGGAATGGGAAGTGGTGGTTTCATTTTATAAGTGTGGGAATTTATTCTATTGGAATTTCATATAATATTTAATATATTTAAATTCATTTTGATTTTAAAAAATATTATAAGTGATATATATATATGAAAATATAATTAAGGGTATCAATACCATTATAAAATAAAAATATGAATTTTTTTGACTATCTATCCACCCCTATCTTTTGATTTTAATCCCAATTTTAGCATTATTCACAATTAGGGTGAAAAAATATATTCATATTTTTGATAATCATTATAGTAACTATAAAATGAAAAAAACCTGAAATGGAATTTATTTCTATTTTAATCGATAACTTAATCACTTTTATTAATTTCATTTTTTAGAAATTTTAAAACATTTAATAAATTTTTATATATTTTAAAATATTAATTATATAATTATTTAAACTGTTGAATACACTGACATTTGTAATATCAAGTTAAAAAATATATTTTGTATCAAAAAATATATGTATATCACAGGGATATCAATATAATATTATAAATTTGTTGATGACATTATTAATTTTAAATTATATGTATTTTATTATTTTTAATATGATTTATTTGTGTCCAATAATTTAATTATTACTTATTAATTGATGTGTAAGAATTTAAGAAAACTATTTCTTTTCAATATTTTTTAAAAAAGTATTAGTGTAAAATGAATTATATTTGACTTCAAAGTACAATTTATAGTCAAATATATTTTCTTTAAAGAACCATATTAAATGTATTACGTTTATTAAAAATTAGATTATGACGTGTCTGATTTTTTACAAATATAAATTTTATCAAGGTCATAACCAATACCATTTGGCCCTAAAAAGTCATAAATTATACCCTTGGATGGATATGTTCATGATATACTAATCCGACATTATGTATTTTATTTTCTAGGTCATATTTTGGTTCATATAATTTTAGTTGTAACTGAAATTAATTGATTTAGCCTTTAATATGGTGAATAAAATCCTTATCTTTACTATTCTTATTAAAATTGATTAAAGGAAAAAGTAAAATAAATATAAAAAAATAATAATAAATAAATTAATATATTTTTGAAAATTAAAAAAATCAATATTTGAATAAATTATTTGAAGATAAAACTCGAAGTATAAACTAAACACAATATTATATGAATACATAATTTTCAAATATAAAATTCCATTATAATAAATTAGTGTATAAAATCAATTAAAATACATAATTGAATTATACTAAATAAAAAATAAGTAATTATAAATGAAAAATAATTGGAAATAATATACTTTTTCGTGAATATACTATAGAATACAATACATTTTTTTAAAATTTTTTTTTATTTTTCACGACCCCATAAAAATTAATTGTTTTCATAAAATTATCTAAAAATAATATAAGATACTATTGACATGATGAATTCCCAAATAATTTTTTTTTTCTAATTATAATTATATAATATTAATGTTAAACATTTAAATAAAATATTAAAACAGGTAAATCTATAAAACCATTTTCTTTTTATAGTTTTGAATCACATAATATATTTATAATTAGCATATCAAAATAATTAAATAATATTAATTAATATTAAAATGGTTTATTCTAACATTAACATAGTTGGTACATTGTACCTCACTATATACTAAATTTTTTCCACTTGATTTTAATTCGTGATTCATAAACATGGATTTCAATTTAAAAAGTATGGTTGTTGATTTATCACATCATAAAAAGAATTAATAATCCCTCCACTTAAAAAGCGAGAGTTGAAACTATTGAATGAACCCGAGATAAAAAATAATCATATTCTTTGTTATAAAAAAAATTATATATGATTACCTAGACATGGAAGTGAAAAATAACTCCCAAGTAATTTTAAATATTGACCGGGAATATGGTCAGGAGAACATAACTATTATAAAACCAAAAAAATTGATGTGTTAAATGGAAATTGATTTCATGGTAAGAAAATAAATCAAATTATATTTTTTCAAAACCGTTTTACTATTGATGAACATTTCATTTATATTTTAGTATAAAACATATATTAATATACATACTACAATAGATTAATTTAATTCTATAATATATTTCAACCACATACAAATATTTTTATCCAAAAGATGATAATTTAATATGAAAGTATCATTTATGAATTATTATAATCGTTATATATGAAAATAAATACAAATATAATATTTATATATTCATTTATACCTTTATTTAGTATCCAAAATCAAAATATATATGACAAGATAATATAATTCTGCAAATATAATAAAATTTCAAATGAATAAAAAATATTTTTATTCTCTAAAATTTAATTATAATACCCATAATTCTACATAGTTCACAAAATAAATTTATAATCATAAAATTCATCAATAATATTAAAGAAAAATATTTATAACCTATGATAATAATGATTTGACAAAACTGGCATACATGAAAAAAAATAAATTTTATATCCAAATCATATCAAATAGTCTTAATGTATCATAAAAATATATAATTTCCTAAATCACATAATCTTTATCATATGATAACCCTTTCCATTAGTAATTTAAAATACTATAAATAAAAAATAAAATTATATATTCTTAGAAAAATAATTCAACATTTGTTATCATATAAATTTTTTTAGTATATTATTTTCTGTTATAGTATATTTTCTTTATAAAAGTGAACATATTCCAAAATAATAATAATAACTTAACACAAAATCAATTTCTTCCCTTATAGTTATCTATTTGATAAAGAAATATGTTACAAAAAAATAATATTATTCATATAAAATATATATTAACTATAAGAATTATTTTTACTAACCGGGAAATCACATTTTCCTATGGTTGGATTCAAGCCCTTCTCACCATTTAGTTATGGGTTCAATCCCCATAAACTTTCTAGAAAAGTCAGGATGTCATTCATCCTACAAGGGGACTAATTTTTTTTAAAAATATTGTAGTTACCTTATAAAATTTTATAAACATGTGAAACTTCCTAAAAAAACTATAATATATTTAACATTATATAGTTTTTTAAAACTAAAATGTTATCATGTACAATTCAGTTTTCATCTCAAAATTCCAAAAAATATCATTAGACACCATAAAATTTAGTAACATAAATCTAAAAGAGGGTTTCAATGAAATTTTAGATATGATAAGAATTAAAATTAATAACCAATGATGGTTTCCATCACTATTAGGATAACCTCTCAACAAAATATCTTAATCTACAATGTTATCATAACACTCCTCTAATAACAATTGAAATGAGTTGGATTTACGCATTACATAATCGACTATTTGTCTATAATTCAATATCTAACAATTATGATGATGTTTTTAGATTAGAATACCAGAGAATTAAGAAAAAAATCAATCATGAGAAACTAATTCTGTATATGTGGATACATATACTATGTTTTCATTTCTCTAATATAATAAAACTTATAAAAAACATGGATTCAATTCTTGTTAATTCTTAAAATTATTTTGATAAACACATCCATTGACATGATATCTATTAAAACTAATAAACTAGATTTTAAAAGGGTGAATTATAAAAAATTTCACATAAGTGGATTGAAATGAAAAATATTTTATATTAGTGATAAGCAAGAAATCATGTTATTAATGATTTCTAAAAAAATTATTTTAACCCCATTTAGAGAATGATATTTTCATATTGGACATTATATTACCTTTTTATTAGGATATTATTTCCAATAACACATTTAAATAATCTAATAAATGTTATGTAGCTATTTAGGATCAACATTTTCATATCAATCTTACATATGAAATAATCAATATGACCACCTTCCTCCTCTGGATTACCCAATGCATTTGATGTTATAAAATAACCAATAGTCCTTAGATTATCAGAAGACCATAATTCATTAGTAAGAAATGATAAAAAATACTCATTTAAAATTCCAATGGACTAGTCATAAAAAAATAAATACTATATCATTAACATATTTCTTGAGGAAAATAACATTCCTATTTTGAAATGACATATTTAAAAAACTGCACACATACAACAGAAATAGTTATCATTGAAAATTACCATTTATACATGTTACAATTTTTTTTATAATTACTTCATCATTAATAAGTAAAAGACACACATTAAAAATTATTTGAAGAAAAAATAATTTTTAATTTCATAAAATATAGAAGGAGGATCATTAAAATTTTATATCAAAACAAGGTCACCTACCTCAAATTAGATTCACTATGTATGCCCTATTTCATCCTGAATTAAAAAATTATTCTAATTTTTTTATTTTATAAGAACATTTTTCATGTTAAGTATTTTTGTTAAATCACTTATTACCTTGTTACATGTAATTTCACAATCATTATGTTTCTTGTCAGTTGTTTTGATGATATTCAATACTTCTTCCTAAAATAACATTTTTATAAAGATTGTTATTGAAGTGTTCTATCTTAACATATATATAGAATAATTTTCATGATATAATTTTATTTTTTTTCATTAAAAAACAATTTATTAAAAACATTAAATTTGTTTATTAAAAATGAACTATGATATAAAAATGGAGACAGTTGGTCGTACATACACCGATGTAATGATTCTATTTTTTAAAAATCATTATATTTAAAATTTAATTTATATATTTCATTTAATGAATTTTAAAAATATAATATATACAATAAATATTATTTATATACTATTATATATTTCATTCATCTATTTTGGGGATGAAAAATGAACAACATCATTTTGTGGATGTGGTTGTCAATATGTATGCATGAGTGTTGATATCATTTTTCTCTGAATGGAAATAAAAGTATGAAAAAGAAATAATATAATTTATAAAATGATAAATATGATGTAAAAATATTATATTAGAATTAATTTGATAATTAATTTAATTTTGAGTGATGGAGATGGAAAATGATTTACATCGGTTTGTGCGGTTGTAGTCTATGGAAAAGATGAATTATGGTTTATTTTTCTACATTGTGGAAAAAAATATAGAGATACATCATTAAAATAAAATAATATAATGTAAATATATTATGTATAGTAGATTTTTCTAATTAATCACCAATAATGGATTTATATTGTTGAAGATAAAACAAACCTAAAATATACACATTAATACAATACTGCTTCATTGAAAAACTACCATTGATTAAAAGAAAATGTCTTACAATGTTGGGATTATTCCTCACTTAAGACCTATAAAATTAGTATATGTTTTTATTCAATCAATTTTGTCTTAGATTCCTAGAATAAAAATGCTATTATGTGTCTTATTATATAAAGATGATGTTCCAATTTATAAGATAGGGGAGGGGAAGTCATGTAATTTTTTAAAGTATTATGTTAATTTAAATTAGTCTTGAATCAAAAAAGGATCCAATGAGATTTATAGTAATGATAAGATTAATTTGGTTAGTAATGATCTCATAAAATTAGAAATAGACATGTTTTGAAAATATTTAAACCCTAATAATTTGAATTTAGAAAAGAACAATAAAAGATGCATGCTTGATATTTTATACCATTATCTGAATAAATTCGTCTAATATTCTATCTTTTTGAATTTTAAATCAGTTAATAAAATATTAATTTTATAACTTTTAAATAAAGCCAATTTTTACAACCATTCAATACTTTGACATTTCAAATAACATTATAAAACTCAGAATTCAGAAAACATATATTATTATATACTTAACATTTAAATTTATATATATAATATTATTTTATCACACTATTTTTGGTAAATAGTATTTATTTTATTTTTTGGAATATCATTTTTTCATTTTTCCATTAATTGATTAATTACTAAATCAGTTTTGTGTAATATTTTAAGGTAATTATTCCATCCAAAAAAATAATTAATTAAAATTATGAATATATGTATGGAATGATTCAAAATAATATATATAGTCAATGATATCTCTTAACTAACACTATAGTAATAATAGTAAACTTGTTAAAAAAAAGTGTGTCAAATGTTTAACATTGCATTAAATAGAATACTATAAATTTCATTATAATATCCCAGTGGCCAGAAAGGTCATTATTTAGAAAATGTTATTATCATGGTTATAATTTAACCATCCAATAATATTTAGGCAAGTGTGTCTTATTTTTAATATTTCATACCATTTTGTATGAAACCTAAATTACCCTATTTTCCCATTATTGTGTTAATATAAATTACCAATTTTTCCATTTATATTAACCAAAAACAAAAAAACTATTTTCTAAATTTGAGACCACTTGTTAAAAATATTGAATCCATTTATCAATATACCAAACACAAAAGTGGATGAATTTAATAGAAAATTAAACTAAAAAACAAAATGAAAAATAGGGCTTTCAAAATATTCCATTTCTAAATATAATATTTTATACTCAACTAATGAATAAAATAAATTTAAAATACCATAATTTTATTATATTAATTCAAAATTAAAAAAAATAATATAAAACTAATCAATAATATATGTTTACCTTGTAAAAAAATTAATTTATAATTAATATTAACTAAAAATAGTATTTTTCAGTTTCCCATGAAAAATATATATTTTTGAAAAAATCTCAAGATTCATACAAATATTATATTGACATTTTGGTTAAAAATTAAAATTAATTTTTAAATTAAAATTATAAAATTTTTATTTTAATAATTTAAATAAAATTTTACAACCAATGAGTTTTAAAAAACAATTTGCTTAATGTTTTTAAAAATTACTGAATATATATTTTTGATGAATCAAGCTACATAATTCTGGATTAATTTAAAATAATAAACAAAATTATTGTCTCATTAATTGTGTTTTTATATATAGTATTTTTTTAATATGTGTAAAATTTTATTATTTTCATAAAATATTGTTCTTTTATTTCTTGCCCTAAAAACATATATATGTTTTATTCATGGGATTATGTGGTTACTTTTGATATCAACTGTTCTTATTATGGATATGATAAAAAAGAACGATATTCTAATCATAAATCAATATTTTGTTTCAGAAAATATTATTTTCCCAATGTATTATATTCAATTATAAATATAGAATACTATTTAATTATTGATATAATAGTTATATATATTTGAATTCATAGTTTCCAAATCTATAAAATAAGTTATAATTATCCCAATAACATTGGTTATTAAATGGGTTTCAGAATCTAAAATTATAGATAGAAATTACACAACGTTTAGAATACTGAATCTCATTATATTGATCAATGAAATATTATATAGATGAAAAACATCTACATATCATTATATGGGTTCAATTATCTATTTTTGTTCTATGATTTAATTGTCCCCTAACAAGAATAAGTCTTTATATTTATAATTAATAAAAAAATTAATAAATTTTACATATTGAACTCATCTAATGGTCTTGAATATTTATTATATATTACATTTCATTTTATGTAAACATCCAAATATGTTAATTGTATTCAATCAGTGATTATTCATTACTATATATTATGGATAATTCAACAAGAATATTCCTTAAAATATAATAATGATTAAGTAAAATAATACATGATTTTGATATTCCTTGATGATTGAGTGTTGATATCATTGGTAATTGTTTATCAAACATTCCTAGTACTCATTAATCATATTAATTAGACCATTATTGATTCTATAAATATACTTCCCAGAATTTTTGATTCAAAAAGATCGAAAAATACATAGAATATGTTTTTTTGGAGTTCATCTCAACTAGGGACTTCTCCACATCATTAGTCCTATCAATATTCATTTGGTACACCATCTATAGATAAGTTTAATGTCCATAATTTTATTGTTCCTACTACTCATAATCATGGAAATAGTATTTTGATAACTAATTTTGGCTTTTTCATTGGTTTATTTAGATCATAAATATTTATATCATAAAACAATTTTAACATTTTAGTTTGTTCAATTTTATTATCAAAATTTTTATGCAGTGTGTGGTAAATAATATAACATCATTATTAATTGAAAATAAATTTACAATTACCTATCAATGACTGATAAAGGTTTTTTTCATGCCATCCAATATAAATTTTGAGTGAACATTATGGGTTTTATTTGAATAATATAATATAAAATTTTTATACTCAGACCAATTACAAAAAATTCATTTTAATTATATTAATCATGAAAAATTGGTTTTCTCAATGTCAATAAAATGTGCTAAGAGGTTATTAATATGATATTGTAATTATAAATATTTTTTCTATTATGTTATGAATCAGACCACAACCCTTGAAATGGTTCTATGTTTTATTATATAATATTATTTTGTATAAGAAAAAACAGTTCTTAATTTGTAACATCTAATGTAATTTAAGAATAAATTATTTTTGTAATTATTAATATTTTTCAATTTGATAGTAATTTAATTTAAAAGGGGAACTATGTCTGATAGAATAATCAACAGACGATAATATTTTTCCCCAAATTCTTATATTTCAAACAACATTGGGTTATACCGAAAAAACATAATATTAATAATTTAACAGATAGTTATCACATAACCGTTAGAATTGAGGAAATTAATGATATTAAATAAATTATAAAAATATGGGTTTTACATTTTTATATAATTATTCATCGGATTGAAAATTTATTATAAATTTAAATAAAAACCAAATTGAATATAAAGGATATGTTTTTTAAGAAAACTATTTATGTTTTAATAATAGGGTTTATAAAATAATAAAATCACACTTTTTGGATTATATAAATAAATTATAAATTAATTATGACGTTTAAAATTCATATTATATTTTTTCTGGACATTATATAAGAATAAACGCATTTGTATACATTAAAAAAGTATTTTTTAAAATGGAATTTTTACCACCTTTTGATAGAGGAACCCTTTTAAATATAGTTTTTGAATCATTAATAAGTTTTATTTGACAAAATAAACACATTATTTGGAATTAAGACATGAAAATAATATTTTGATTATTATTTTGTATTATTTTGATAAAATTTATATTTTTTTAAAACCAAACAATACTTTATTGTAAAACAAAACTACCTTTTCTCTTGTTTTTTACGTATAGAATAAATATAATTTTAATTGATATTAATGTATCATTAAATAATTTTTTATCATTAAATCAGTATTTGATCATTGTAAACAATTTCACAGTGAAAATGGATATAAAAATTGTATGATCTTTTGAACTATTTACTTAAAAAACTAGTCTTCTTTTTCTGTCAATGAGATTTACTTTTCATTTAATTTTTTAATTTTTTTTTATTTCTGAATATATTATTCTATAGTTGAAATCAAAATTTCTAAATTATGTAAATTGGTTCCTTTTATTTTTGTACATTATGAATATTACCTTACGTAATTATTTTTTATTACCACGGATAAAGGTATATCAAATAATTAAATATAAAGAAATATTAGAATAATATAAAACTATCATAAAAGCTGTCCTAATTTAATTTTATGAGATTACTATGATATTTTGAATCCTTGATTCTATTTTAGGATTACTTGGACACACATGGATGACTTTAAAGGATTTATACTACTATGCTCAATAAATAGTAAATTTTTCACACTTTTTTTTAAAAATCAATGTATTTAAATATGGTGTTATAACGAGGATAAATTCGACTATAAATATTCATTGGAATGATAAAAATTATTACAAACATAAATTTAATTTAATTATATTTTTTTGAAATTAAATAATTTAATTTAATTATGACATAACGGTGATGTAGTAATTTCTAATTTAACCAATGAATACAATAATTGATATTATAAATATTAAAATAAATATCTTTTCAACCTATTTATTCCATACCATAATTTACGGATGAATATTACTTGTTTCTATTAAGTTATTGTATTTTTTTCAAAGGAATCAGGTTGGTATGATTTAATAAATAAATAAATGTATGAATATTGTCAAAATTGTCACAACTAATATTTTAAAATATAAAATATTAAATTAAATGATATAAAATTTATGAATATAGAACATTTCACCGCTATATTTATATAATTATAAAAATTTTATTAATCATTTATTAATTCTTCATTTGGAATGATTTATTAATTAAGTTAACTCTAAAAGTGTACATCACCTGATAAACAAGTTTGAGTTAAATGTAGTTAAATATAAAAAATAAGGATTAAAAAAATTTCAATACTTTTATAATGATAATTTGATGATGAATATTTTACCCAAAAATATACTATTTTCATATAATTTTTTTAGGACCATTTAGAATAAAAATTTATTTTACTTTAAATAAATTCCTTTTATTAATTTCAAGGGTTCCACACCCCTTTCCTATAAAAAGGAACCTCTTACTCTTTATTTCTCAGAAGTCCAAAAAATTTTGTATCATCAAATATTTTACATTAATACCTTCCTATAATACGAACCGATATTAATGTTGAATTATTTTATAAATAACACCTTCATTAGAGGTGTTAAGGTGTTCTTCATTGTAAATCAACTAACGAAGAGGTATAATTTTCCTTAAATATTTATATATTATTTAATCTTCCACTTCATTAAAATATCCTTCAACCATGATGGTATAAGAAATCCAGTATCCTTAATATATATGGATTCAATTAATTTAATACTATAACCCAAATCCCACTCTAATATCATAAAATTGCAAATGATGTAATTGTTTGTGTTTACGACGTAATACCTCCTCGTGAACCAATATAGTCCATTTTTCACCACCATCATTACTGAATGGTCACAATGAGGAAAATAATGTTAAGATGTGATATTAATGACAAATAAATCATCACACGATAATAATATACTAATTAAATTCTTACTTTCCATGCACATAAAAATGATAATGTCATTCATTCGTATGTGTGAACTATCACATCCTTGAATCTATGTGATTCATAGTTATTCACAAAACCACATGTATGATATATATAATAATTGTTAAATTATTAATGATGTTAATTATGTTATGATAATTATATAAATTTAAAACATTGCATACCTTCTTAACATTACAATCAATGAAAAATGGTGATGTCACTCATTTGTAAGTATGGCTTACCGTCTCCATGATTGTAACATTGTTCATTTTTCATAGTCATATTTAATGAATGGTTGTAAAGGAAAATTTTATATAAAAATATTTTTTATTATGTAATTAATATTATTCTATAGATGATGAACTTGTGACTTTATATACTGTTCATATCATAATATGTTAATTTTCAACTCAAGTACCAAATATAGACATGACACCTAATGCCAACATAAATAATTAGGTAGTTGTCATTACATGATAATTTTATTATAAAATGAATAATAAAATTTATATTGTCTTATAAGAAGGTAAATAATTAACATATGTTTGTTACAATGGAAGATAATGATTGTACGTGATGAGTCAGACTAATGGTAAGAGATTGAGTCCCAATCTCCTTATATTTGGAATTTTCATGATTATATGAACCATTATTATTTGATAATGTTTATATACAACATAGATGAATTTTTGTTTTTGTATTTTTAATATAGTCATGTTTTTCTTTTTTGTAAAATTTTATACTTTCATGTGGCATATAATTTATATTTTCAAATTGGTATTAGAATCATTAACTAAATCATTATATTATGTGTTTTGATGAATTATTATTCAAATATTTCTCATTCATGTTCAGGTTTTAAAAATTATTTAGGTATTTATTTATATGTTAAAAAATTTAAATGCTAATTCTTGAATATTATTTTATATTTCTCAATGATTTATGGGAAACATAGAATAAAAATTCAATTTTATATAATTTTAAAATTTCTTTCCAAAAATAGATTGGTTATTATATTAATGAAAATAATATTTTATTAGTGAAATGTTCAACTTTGAAATCCTATATGTGTATGTAAATTGATATTTAATGGGTAATCTCAGTATAGTTTGTACGAATGGTTGGGCACTATTATAGATCATGGGTGTGCCCAATATAGAATATATGAAGGGTTTAGCCCCATTATATCTCATGAATGATTAGAGATCCTAGTATTTGATATATGAATTTTGATCCCTATTATTTCTCCCAAATGTATTGGATATTCTGTAGGTGGAAGTCGACCATATTGTTATTCCATTTGAACCGGTTATTGTAAGAGTGATATGGTAATTTTTTCATAACACCCCTATGTGATTTTTCTATCCCTGCTAATGCATTTTTATGAAAATGATTTTAATTGGTTATCATGTTTAAATATTCAAATGATTTAGTTTCATTGTATCCCTTACTATGCTTTTGTGCTAATACCTTGCTTTAAATTTCACTTAAAATTTCATAAGATTATTAAGTATAAAGAAGATGCCTTGATGAATATATTTTGGATTTTTTTTTAAAAGAAATAATTTTTTGTTACAGAAGGGATTCCTTAGGTTAAAAAAGTATATTGTGTATATGTGTCCACTTATAAAGTACTATTTATTATTTTTTTACTAATTCTGTAAAAAATTATTCTAAAAATATATTATAATTTGAAATATTGTTCAAAAACACATGATTAATATATAAATATATATATATCTATATCTATTTCCTTAGGTATCCGAGGATGGATTAGATAGCTTTATAGATTTGGTTTTCCTCATATAAGATAGTGATTGGGAAGAAAATCGTGAGGGAACATGGAGATCGGTGACACCTCCTGGTGATGGAGATCGACATCGGATCCTGGTGAAAAACCCTAACTCATGCTTGCGGATGGGTTCCCCCCCTTCCTGGAGGTGGGAGGTGAGTGGAGGATCACCCTCAACCTTTGTTTCCACGGGCAGCCACTGTACTTTTTTATAACCCTATCTATCTTCTCGATTCTCAATCGATTTCCTTAAGTCCGAAGGTTCCAGATCTGCATCTCGGGAACCCTCATCTTATGATATATGACTTGTAGTTCTTTGACGCTTCAAAACTCTTGAACATGACCTTGGTGTCTTGATTCAATCACCGAAGACCTTCGGTTGATGAGTTTGACAGATTTGTGATTAGAAAATGGGATCTACAGGATTGCGCGGTGGTGGGTTTGATCGACAACTGTCATATGATGGTACAATTTTCATCAGATGACGACTTAATCTGTTCTTGGTATTGGGAACCTTGATGCTATGGTGGAAATAGATTCTTCCTTTTCCACTGGTCTTTTTATTTCTACATGAATCTGGACTCGCCCTCTGCCACCAACTAGGTTAGTTTTCCTCATATTCCCCTACCATTCTAGAACTCCGTGATTATCCACAAGTTAGAGAATCTAGTGGGGTGATTTTTGTGATCTGATGATCGCACGTTGTCGGTGAGTCATCTTATCTACCCACGACTATGCGTTGAGGTGGATGCTTCGAAGCTACCAGTTGATTGGATCTGGATTACGATTGAGGAAGAATTTCACTGGAAGTAAGCGGTGATTTTTGAATCCTTAGTTGATTACTACTTGAGCTGCAATGATTTGGTTCACCGTGATGATCAATGTAACAATGGATGAACTCCAACTCCAGTGAAGCGAAATCTGAAAGCTACAGGTCAGGGGCAGATGACTGTTGATGTTGCATAGGCTGGAAATGGAGTGGATGGTTCATACATGAGAAACACAACTGTCTCTATGGTGATTGGGAGTCTGAAGCAGGACCTCAAGGTCTGTGTGAATCTTGTGGATGCTGATTCTACTAGAGGTGGTTCCGGGCCGGATACCGTAGTAGCAGGTTCTGAGGGAGGGAGTGCTGCTAATGCTGGTAATAGGACTGGTGGTCTTATGTAGTGTGTAGATGGTGCTGGGAATAACTATACTAGTTTGAAGTGGGGAGGATGAACTCGAATTCGGATGGCTGTGGAAAAATTTTGGATGCAACTCCATGTGTGCAAATTCAATCTGATGCTTTAGGGAGAAATGAAGAAACTGTTTGCTGGTTCCAGGTCTTGGCTTGTGGTGAATTTTTTCACATGGAAATGGGTGAGTTATTTCAGGAAGGCACTGATATGAAGTGCATTTCACCCGATGCTAGGAAGGTAATGGATCTTAGGTTAGTGACTGAGGGGAAAACTGAAGATCAAGTGGATGTGGGTGCTTCAATGAATGAGAATAAGAGTTTTTAGATTATCTTGATTGATGCACCGGTGAAGATGGATGATGGACATAAGCTTGGAGGGAATCCACCATGTTTGGAAATGCTTGACGGTAACATATGAAATGATAAGGCCAGAGGAGTGGGTGATGGTTTCCAGGATGTTCTGATGAATGGAAACTGGGGGAATGTCTAGAACAGTGATAAGGAAAATGTGACGGTGACACCTGCCTATTTTGAGGTTCTCAAGTATGGGAAGAGGGGATCTGGAAAGCCGGCGTCCACCACATCAAGACAAATGATGAGGAAGGACTACTCCGAGTTGCCGAAGCCACTGTGCACTAGATCCTCTTTCAAACAATCACTACAGGAGTTGATCTCATTGGAGAAATTGAACCTGAGAAGGAAGTATGCCAAGATTGTATGACATTATGAAGGCTCGGAATGGGAGATGACCACTACGGAAGGAGACTCTAATATGGGCTGTGATGGTTATGATGTTTATGATATGTAATCGGCTTTTGAACTGTAGTTTGTGTACTGTTGCATTTTCCTATTTATTTAATAAATAGTCAGGGTCCTACCTCTGATGGAATTTCCTGGTAAAGATAGTGATTTTATATGGGTTTACAATTTTTAGGCTTATTATAGGATCAATATCTTAGAAATCACATTTTAGGCTTTATATTACAATATTTTAATATGCTTAATGGAATTTTTGTATAAATTAATTTTTCAGATAATAATTTTTTTTAGTTTTTGGGGTGAAAACTTAATTGCATGAAATAAAATTTGAGGAAAAATATGTTAAAGTTATTTTTGATCATTTTATCTCTTTTTTGGGAATGTTATAAAATTATAATGTTTTTAATAATGGACAACATGCGGATCATGTGTAAACCCATCGTATTGGATAGTGATACTTGAATCACGACAACTACCAATGTGTGAAAATGCTTTATCACCTACCACGAGACTATATAAATTCTCTGGTCAGTATGACATTGATTATTTTTATAAAAAAAATTCTATATATGGATTTTTGGAACATATGTTTTATCAAATGGATATCGATGGTATGGGAAAATGATTTGTGGACTATTTGATAAATTTTATATTGAAACATGTTCACAATTTTTGGAAATTTAAATGATTAATATAAGTAGAATACTATTAAATTTTATTTGAAGAATAATAGTTGAATTTTATTTTTCAAGAATATAGTTTTTCATTATAGAATTTTAAAAATTAGTTTATTTATGGAAATGATGAACCTATCCTAGAGAATATTTGATTTGGAAATTTATTTTTTGGAATGATAGATTAAGAGTGAATTATGTTATTTGGATATAAATGTAATATTGTATATTTAATCATTATTTAATTAAATATTTCAATTTTTTTGATTTTATCTTTTTTATAATATTTATGAATAATTTATAGGATATTTATTTATTGAATTGTTTATGTTTAACTTTTGATATTACAATTGAATTTTTAGAGGATAAATGTGTCTTTTCATTATCCAATGGTTTATTCGTTTTTGGAGAATTATATTATCCTAAAAATATTAGTTTTAGTTAACTTTTCAACACATAATAAATAGATTTTATTAATTTGTGGACATATTAGTTGATTCATCTTGAATACTCATCATTTTTTGAAAACGATGAGATTGTGGTGGAATCTGATTAAAGGATGAAAACTTATCTTTTCAAGTAAGAATATTTCCTTATATTGTTATTATAAGTAGTAAAAAAATTATTCAACATTATGAAAAATAACATAAAATCAATTTCTGTTAAATATTCCTACATCAAAATCAATGAAATTTTAAGAAATAAAAAATATATGGTTTTGTGATTGTTAACTTTATACTTATCATGTTTTTGATCACTCTCTATCGAAACATTATTGTCAATTTTTTAATATCCATATTTTACAATATGATATCCTAGTATGTGTTATGTCAAGTGAACATTTTACTTCACTTTCCTTCCTTTAATGTTTAAGTTACATTAACTCTTTTTATAATGTGTGATTTTAATTATGTAAATTTGAAAAGTTATTCCTTAGTTACCATTCAAAAATTTTAAATTCTGAGGTTACATTTTTTAATAAGGTTGATGTAACATCCCAGTTAATTATAGAAAAATATTTTTCATTTCTATAAATTTTTTTAATTATATATTAATTTTAAATTAAAAGGTACTCTATGACTACTATAATACAATACACGCCGAAATTGGTTTCTCAGAAATCCTACGATTCACACCAAACTCAGTTATACTGGAAAATAATATATTATTAATAAACTTATATTATGTTGAATTTATAAAATAGAATTTAGATTGGAGTTAATTAAAGATATTAACTAAATTATAAATATAGGGTTTACACAAGATTTAATAATTATTAAGAGAATAAAATATGAATTATAAATGAAAATAAAAACCAATCGAATATAAAAGATGTTTTTTTATGAAATATTATTTAATTGTAAATAATTATTTATATAAAATAACAAAATCATTAATGTTCAATTATTTTAATGAAATATATATTAAATATGATGTTTTACTTTAATTTTATGTGTTTTATTGACATAATATAAGAATAAATTCATTTTTTGTATAAAATGAGTATTTTCATTAAAGAATCTATTTTCACCACCATTTGATGGAGAACCATTTTAATTTTTTGGACACATTTATAAGTTCTATTTGATTTAATGAACTTCTTATTTATTATATATAAATTCAAATATACATTGGTCTAACTTTGGGTAATTTTTTTTCTAAAATTCACATTTTAATGAATAATGAAAATGTCCTACATTATAACTCAAAACATCATTTTCACCTATTTTTTGTGGATTGATTATCCATAAAATGTTTTTAGTATATAATTAAATATTTTTTATCATTTAATCAATTTTTGGTTAGTTTTCTAAATTTCACAGTGATATTCTATATAAAAACTATGTGAACATTCGAACATTTTATTTAAAAACCCTTTTTCTTTTTCCGTTATGGGGATTAATATATAAATTATTAATTAAAATTATACAAATTGAATTTGGAAAATTTTATCCCATAATTGTAATAATAAGCTCATAGTTATGTAAATTTGTCCCTTTTATTTTTGGACATTGTGAATACTAACTTCCGTAATTATTTTTATTACCACAGTTAAAGATAAATAAGGTAATTAAAGGTAAAAATAATATTATAATAATATAAACCTACCCATTCAACTCGCATAATTTAATATTACGAAATATTAAGACCATTATTATCATTGGGTCTATTTTAGGACCAGTTCAATCAATATGGTTGACTTTAATGCATTTATAATTCTATATTCAATGGATAGTCATTTTTGTTAAACATTTGTATTTAAAAAATTATAGTTTCTAAATATAGAGTTATATTTGGGATATCATTGACTGTAAATACTAATTTAAAAGAAAAAAATATTACCTACATAATTTGAATTAATTTTTAACTATTTAGAAATTAAATAATTAAATTAAATTGTGACACAAAGGCAATGTTTCCATTTCTTAATTAATGAAAAATTCAAAAAAAATATACTATAAATATTAAAATAACTATTATTTAAAATAATTTATTCTACACATGAATTTTATGGATGAATGTGGCATGTTAGAATGGAGATATTTATTTTTTTGTGAGGGAATAAATATGTTATGAATTTTTAAAAAAGTCATGTATTAATACTGCCAAAATTTATATAAATCAAATTTTAAAATATAAAATATTATATTAAATAATATTAATGTTATGAAAATATATTATTCTGAAAAAAATAAATTATATAAGTCTAAAAAATTAATCAATGACCCATTAATTTGTGTTTTTTCATGATTTGGTGATTATGTTAACTCTCACAATGTAAATTACATGACAAATAGCTAATAGATAAAGGTGGATAAAAATAAAAGTAATAAAAAATATTAAAAAATGAATAAAATATATTTTATTATAATTATTTGGGCCAAAATAATCATTTGATTGAAATAAATCTTCTTGGTACAATTTGGAATCAGAATTATTTTTATATTAATTTAATACTTTATGAATTCCAAGGGTGGTCCTCCCCTCTCTGAAAAAAAGGCACACATTCCTCTCTTTGACTAAAACATCAAAACCTTATCATTCAATGATTATCTACTCAAAGACATTCTTATAATACATACCAAAACTATTGAAACATTATTTTAGGATGAACATACACTTTAGAGGTGTTAAGGTGTTTTTCAAAGGGGATTAACCGAGGTTGAAGTTCTATTTTCATTAAGTATTTATGTTTTATTTCTTATTCCACATAATTAATATATCCATTAACCATAATAATATATCAAATAATTTGTATGAGTATTTATTATGTTAACACGTTCACCAAAATCCTTCTCTAAATTTATCAAATAGTAAATTAATTATTCATTTATGTGTATGACATACTACCACCTCGAGAACTGAAATAGTTCATTTTCCCTCACTATCTTTAAATAATTATTATGATAATAGAATTAAGGTTCTTAAGTGGTATTAGTGAAATATTAATAAATATAAAATTATAATATATGATCTAAAATTTTAAATTATATGCACATATAAATTGTAACATCATTCATTGGTACTTGCGAAATATCACCTCCATGAAGACATGTGATCCGTTTTTATTAACTAAACCATTTTTTGATATATATCAGTATATATAAATTTTTAATATTGTATTAATGATTTTATAATCATTCTAGGTAGGTAAAAATGTACTTACCTTCTTTCTATAATTATCATTGTAAAATAAAGATATTGATCATGTGTTTGTAGGGGTTACTGGCTCCATGATTTTAAGGATGTTCATTTTTTCTACCCAAATTAAATTAATATATTTATAAGAATAATTAAAAAAATTAATATTAGGTCACAAATATTATTTTATATATGATGAAATTATTACATCATGCACTATAGACACCCTACCAAGCTCAATTTTTAATCAAGTACCGAATATCGACAAAACTACTGATGTGAAAATAAATAAATAAATAATTGTTATTACATGATCATAGTCTTATAGAAGGAATTAAAATTTTTCCACTGGTTCTTATAAAAGTAAAAAATTTACCTATGTTTATTATTTAGTAAGATAAATATTTTATGTAATTATTCAGACTTAAGGTATGTGATTTATTCTCAATCTCCATTAATTGAGACATTTCATGAGGATAAGAACCTTTATTATATTAAAAATTAATATATAGACCATCATAATTTTAATATATATATTTTATTAAAATTCATATTATTTAATTTTATAAGAAATTATCTAATTTCATATGGCTTATTATTTTAATGTTGAAGGTGGTATGGGACGCTTTAACGAAAACATTGTCTTCTGTGTTTTAAAAAAATTTCTTCTAAATATATTTAATTTATATCCTTGTATTCAAAATTCTTTAATGGATTTATTTATATGAAAATTTATTTTCTAAAATTTTATTCAAAAATATTCTTATATAATTTACAATGGGTTATGAGAAACATTGATTAAAAAATATCTTTTATAAATTTTTTAAATTGGGTTTTGAAAATGTGTTGTTTATGTTATGAATGAAAATGGAATATTATGAGTGGAATGTTGAAAATTGAAAGCTTATATGTGTTGGTACTTTTACTTTTAATGGGTGAGCCTGATATAGATTATAAGAAGGTTTTAGAGCCACTACAGCTCAGGGGTGATCCCTATATATCTAAAATGAGGGGTTGATACCCATTATGGGATATGAAAAAATGATGAGCCATAGATAGATTATATAAATGGTGATCCCCATTATATCTCTCCAATGCACTGGGTATTATAATGGTGGCTATCGGTTGTATGGTTTTTCTATTTTTAATAGTGATTGTAAGAGTGATATAATAATGATGTCTTGATTCATATATGTTATTTTTTTGTGCCTGAAAAATATTTGTTAATAAAATGTTATTATGGGTTCTAATGTTTTCAATAGACTAACAATTTTTTTTATTTATGTACCTTACATATATTTTTCACCCATGAAAGGTATTAAAATGTTTTTAGTGGTCTTATGAAATGTGAGTACAATGAACAAGCCTCGAAGAATGTATTGATGATGCTTCATGAAACGAAATAATGTTTTATATTAAAATGTTTTCCCTTGATGAAAAAATGTATACAGAGTATAAGTGACCATTTGTAATGGACAAGTTTCATATGTATGGGATTTGTTTCTTCAATGTTTAAAACTCTAAAATAAAAAGATATTTTATTGTAAATTATTGTTCAAAAATAGTAGAATAATATATTTTTAAGGCTATATACTCATATTCAGGGTTTAAAATGTATAGTATTAGGTATCTCAGATTGTATTTATAGAGGGGTGTTTATTAATGAATCATCCTCTATAAATGAAGAGAATATTTTTATATGTAAAGGATAAACTACACATTTGACTTATGTCATATTTGTCTTAAAATATATTATTTCGAATTATTTTTTTTCCAATGACCAATAGTTGGATTATTCATTGATCGAGGTGTATGAGCACCAAATATGATGGCATGAAAATAATAAAATATTTATCAATTAAATCGGAAACTAATCAATGGTTGAGTCCATTGATTTGTATCACTCATATTCTCTTACAATCAATTAGTTATCTCAATATATATTAATAATATTATGAAAATAATATTTATTGTATTAATGGGAAGATGTTATATTAATTCAATAAATCAACTGTGGTCAAAAAACCCAAAAAAAAACAATACCAAATTTGGATGCAGAAAAGAGTATGTGATGGAATTTCAACCTTATTCAACACCATCCACACATTTAAAAACAGTCTACATCCACTTCACCACATATCTTAACATGTAAAATTATATACGATAATGAACATATGTATAATTAATTTAATTTAACAACCATATTTAATAAAACATTAAAAACATTAAATAAAAGAATTCTAGGTATTATTATATTTTTAACGACCGTTGTATTTATAGAATTATCCTTTTTTGTATCAATTAATATTAATTAATAGTATATTAATTTTATGTTAAATAGGAAAATTTTTTATAGTGTACTAAACATGCAAGAACGAGCTTCTCTAAAATCTTATGTTTCATAATACATTGAGTTATATCGAAAAATAATATAATGATAATATTTTTTTGAATGGTAGTTAATGCATAGCCATTGTAATTTTTAGAATGACCATAAATAACAACATTATTATTAAAAATGTTTTTTAAATGTCTTTAAATTTATCAAATAAATTTTAGAGGGTTAAAATAATACTAAATCGTAATTTAAGCATGAAATACTCAAATAATGTTGAAAATGTTGATTTACCACCTTTTAATGGAGAACTATTTATAAAAATAATTTCTATCACTGTTATATATTTTATTTGACAAATTAAACATCTTATTTATAATTTTTTCCACAAAATTTACTATGGTATGTTTTTTGTATTTTTCTGATAATGTTATGTTTTTTAAATAAATAGTAAAAAATACTGCATTTTATGTTAGAACTGTGATTTTATCAAATTTAATTATATTCCTATATATACATTTTAATTGATTTTATTGTCAAATTATATTATATTTTTATTATTTAATACAATTTTGGTTATTTTTTGTGATTTCAATTAGAAATCAGACATAATCACATGTAAATATTTTTGTAGTTTTTAATTCTTAAGACATGATTTTTGTTTTTGACAATGGAAATTAATTTTAAATAAATTTGTAAAAATTACGTGTTTTGAATTTGGAAAATTTGATTCCATATTTGGAATCTGTAGGTACAAATTTGGTAAATAGGAACCCATTATTTTTAGTCATTATTAATTGTGACTTCAGTAATAATTTTATTTACAATGTTTAAATGGTAAATCTAGTATATAAGTGTAAACAAAATAAATATAAAATAATACAAGACTACACTAAAATGTGTTCTACTAATACTAAATGATACATTTTCAACCATTTTAATCTTTGTGTCGATTTGAGAACTCCATAAAGACACATAAATTTGAAAATGACATTTTATAAAAATTAATTTAAAGTATGAAAAATGTATGATAAACATATATCATAATGTAAAACATCATTTATAAGGTGTAATATAAGTATTAAATTAGACTATAAAATTTTCATTTTAAAGATATAGATTGTTCATATATCATAGTATTTTATTTCTATTTTTTGGACATCATATAAATAAATTAATTTAAGACACTATTATGATGTCACGATTACCTGATTAATGAAATATTAAAAAAAACTTAATAAATATAAATATAAATTTATTTTAAATGTTTTTATTCCATCCATGAATTTTTGGGAAGATTATGATTTTTTTCATTTAATTAATTATATTTTTCTTTGAAATAATCATGTTAGGAATTTTTAAAGAGACTTGATATGAATAGAATAAAAATGTCATAAATGACTATTTAAATGAACTAATATTTTATTAAATGGTATAATAGTCCTAAAAGTATAATATTCAGCCAAACAAAATATCTGATATTAAAAATTTCATTAATGATATATTTTTTAATCTCTTGTCATTTTATAGTAACTATGGTAACTATATATTATGAATAAACAAGAATACATGTTAAAAGATAAATTATTTTACTAAGGGTTAAAGCTAAAAGATAAGGTTAATCTTATAAACTAAACATATCTAAAATACATTGGCCAATAGTATTTATACTCATATTCATCTAATCTAAAAAAACTTTTGTGTTATTATTAATCTAAAATCAATTTATAAATAAATAATATTTCAAGTCATTCATAAAGTGCCGCTCCTTCCGCTTATAAAAGGACACCACCTCTAACCCTTACTCACGCCTCCCAATATCCCTTGTATCATCCAAAATCATCCTAAATATGCTCCTGAAATCCATATACTACTCCTAGATACCTTATCTTAGGAATAATTCAATTGAGTAAATCCATCTGTCTCAAATAAAAAGAAGTTATCGAATTTGACGAAATGTCTTCTCTCATGCTCCATTAAATTATTTTTCCTTCTACACCCTCTATGCTCTTCGAATTTTTTTGTTCCATAACAAAACCAGTATCCTATATATACTAGGTTTTTATTTGATTTATTATATATACACGTACACACACCCCCATCTAAAGAGTATTGACCATACACTTTCTGTGGATGCCGAACAACTACCTCAGGAAACGATAATTGTTCAGTCTTCACCTACCACCTCTCATGGTAGAAATTATGGTGAAAATGTAATTATATATGATATATATGATAAATATTATAATTAATTAATATATATAATTATTTAATTCTCATTTATATAATATCTTTATTCTATTCATGATGTATAAATATGATAATCTAATTTGAGAAAATGCGGACTACCACCCCTCAAATTGATATGACGTGTTCATGATTTCAATGAAACATATAAAGGACGAAATTAATTAAACTACGTATCATATATAACATAGATATTATAATTGAGTCATAATTTACATATGTATCATTTTGTTTTCTTTATTTAAATTGTTAAATAGAAATGAAATTAGCGTTCATTCATACATATGGATTACAGTCTCCATTAACGATGAATTTAATTTCTTATATCCAAATGCTATGGATTTTTATAAATACATAAATATATACAAGTTATATATGAATTATATGATATATAAATCATTAGTATTATTCTGGAGATAGCGTAGTTTTGACCACAAGGACAATTTGTAATTTTAACAATTACATTTTCTACTCTCGTACCAAACATCAAAAAAATATCTAATATGAACTCAAATAATTAAATAATTGTTATAGAATGGAAATATGTAATATAAAAGGAATAATAATATTTAAAATGTTTATCAAGAAAGTATAAATTAACTTTTGTTTATTATTCAGGAATAACAAGGATAATACAAGATAATTCGGACTCATGGTATGAGAACCTTTCACCCTCCTCTTATAGTCAAAGTCTTATTTTAAGTTAATTATTTTAATTTATATTTTATTATGTGGGGATTTTTTATCATATATCATTAATTATTTTAATTAATTTTCAAAGTATTAGAGACCATTTTTCTCTCATTAGCTCATTTTATGAAATTTTATGTGACCTCATTAGGAAACTGAATTTTCTTGAGGGAATTTCTAAACTAAATTTCCACTCATTTTGTTTTATTCATACATAGTTGATTATATTATTACAATATTATGTATTTATTATCTGTTTATATATTTATGTATTAATTTACACTTATCCATTTGGGGTATACTATTTATACACATATTCATCCCATTGAAAAATTCATACATCATTTATATGAACATTTTAAGGGAAATCGTAACTCAATCTCATTTAATAGAGTTAAGTGTCCATGTAATTGGATTTTTTTAATAAATAATATGTGTGAATGACCTATTATTGTTTAATACTAAATATCCAATTATATTTGGTGTGTTTATTTTTTTCACACAAAATTATTTCATTGATTTATCCTTAATATAAGGATACAATCTTTGTGAGATACCTTCTATGAATCATCTTTCACTGAAGCACATATTGGTGTTTTTCACCTTTATTAACCTATAATGTGTATCTACAACCATTTTGAAGTGTTATATCATGAATATGTTTGTTCTCATGATATTTAGTATTTTATTTTATGTTATTACATATTTTTTTTAATTCAATTGCCTCTCAATTGGAAAGGGAATCTTTAACTAAAACATCGTTTTAAATGATTCAATGATTTATTCTTTTAAAAAAAATTATTTCATGTCCATGTTTTCAATATTGATTTTATGATTTTATATATATAGTAATGAATATTTTAAAATGATAGTATATTTTAGAAGTTTCAGACTGGTATGTGACAGTTTGATTCAAAAATCAATTTATTAAATGATTTAAATGTTTTTAGAAATGTATTGAATATTTAAATATCATGAATGGAATTATTGTTATTGATGAGAGAAATTTTGATAACATAAATCATTTTTATGTTATTATTATGTAATAGTACTTGGGAATTTTACGGGAGGTTACATGATAAATCAAATGACAGGTGCTTTTGTGATAACCCAGGAATGGGTGGTTATGTTATAACCTCTAATGAATTGGGTACATAAGTCGGTCATATAGATACTTCATTTCGAGATATATATGGATGTTTTCCGAATGGTTATTCCATTTAAGTATGTTTATATCCCAACATTCCTTTATATGTTATATGTTTTTTTCTATGGGTTTTATAGTAATATCCGGGTTTCAAAATTGGTAACCAAAGAGCTTTTATTCAGTGAATTGTTTTTTCTACATCTTAAAGGTTAAATGTATTACGTTATGATAAATTATTCAGGGATTACTTGTTGTTTCTCAAAACTATCAGTTTTCCTTCATAATATAACCCTTTTTGAGCTCTTTATGCTCATCAAATATTTTGAAATGTTTTTTAGGACTTAATTATTAATTTGGTGAAGTATGGGATCAAGGAAAAGTTGTGATGTTTAAATCGTAGAACTAAACATGTCCCCTTTTAAATATTTTTTATTTTATGTAAAAATTGGATAGTGATTAGAAGTGTATACTTGTAATATTAATGTTGTTATGTATAAGTTATGACATAATTATCAAATGCTCTAAAACTTGAAAGATCCTTAAGGAGAATTATTAAAAAAAATTAATTATTATATAATGTTTTATTTTGAGGTATTACAATATTAATTAAAATTTTGATCAATATATATAAGATCATTTATATGTGATTTATTCGATCTCATTCATAATGAATGTTGTCTTCCAAAATCGAATTCATCACTGATCAAGGATTTTACAGTCTATGTGAAATCTTATTATCATAATAATTTTTAACTATCATAAATTCATATATACAAAAATTAAAACTATATCTCGATATGAAAAGATTAATTGAAATTAATAGATTATTCCTTGTTATAATGAGGTATCATAAAAAATATCAATTTTAGTCTATATGGATTATGACCCTTTCTCTATATCATCTTCTGAATGTCATTCCTCTATTTCCATGTATCAAATACTTCTCACATGGGATTGGTTAATACTTCAAATGTAGAATTCTAAATTACCCATTCTATATTGGTGGTTTTTATAGGGATCTCTATAGTTTAATCATAATCCCATTTGCCTAATGTGACATAGATATAATCTACATCGAAAAAAATCCATAAAAACATGTTCTATGTTAAATTGACTCAATTTTCTTATAA
Source organism: Viscum album (assembly GCA_963277665.1). Lineage (NCBI taxonomy): Eukaryota > Viridiplantae > Streptophyta > Magnoliopsida > Santalales > Viscaceae > Viscum > Viscum album. The sequence continues at coordinate 1,986,369,206 of OY728128.1, forward strand.
ATTTTTGTTAATCTGTAGGAATATAATATTTAAGTGTATCTTAATATTAAATGAAATTATTAAAAAAACTCATGTAGCACAATTTTTCATTGTATATGTTCTTATGTAGTATGTCAAAAAAGTTATTTTACCTTCCCTTCAACATCTATTTAAACGTCTAAATAAAGAAAAATTATATAGTTAATAAAATAGAGGATGAAAATCCATTTTTATTAGAATTATGAAAATTTTCATTTGGATAATATTTATCATTATATATGTAATTATTAAATTTATGTGTCCTTTTTCATTTCCTTATTTAATTATACAAAAATTATGGATATTCTTATATAACATTAGTATACACACAATTCTTCTGAAATAGTGAGGTTATAGATGACAAATTCTTATATATAAACCTCTTATTATTATATAATTTTTTTTTAAATCTACATATAATCAAACACATTATAAATAATATTCATTTTACTAATATACATTTGGAAAGTAAATTTATAGCCTCATCCTAACATTTATATTCTGCAAGCGAGTTAACATATGTTGATATGTTTTCCATTCATGTATTAACTTTATAATGAATTAAATATGTCCATAATATGGATAAATTAAATAGTATTAAAAAATTAATATCATATTATACATTAATACCAAAACATTAAAAAATAAAACCGATTACCTATGTAGAAAAATCAAATGAATTTATTATAATAAAATATAATTAATAAATTACAATTTTCACTAATCTACACTCATATAAATGAATCCCTATATCGGGAATAACCCCTAATATTAGTTATTTACACACATATATTATATAGTAGGATTACCAGCCTACATTATATTATTACATATTGTAAATTGAAAACATCATCATACTCTTCTAAATATCGTTTTCATTGGGTTCACACCAACAATATTCTTGACTTATTATCCATATAGTATCCCAATTGTACAATAGATTATACCCCCAATTTAATTATATTTTCATTAATCAACACCAATTATTTTAGGCTTAAATATAATAATAAATATATCCACATTAGCACACCTATACATTGATTTTACATTTTAGTGTATCGAGATTATCATTTAACCCATTCTTAGGTAGAACCAAAGACCACATGAATATTTATTAAATTATCATCAAGATTCACATAATGGGGATTTAATCACATATAGTTTTTTTAAATAAAATTTTTTAGATGTGTTATTTACAAGAAATTAAGTATGTTATTAATTTTATTATAGTCTACCAAAACTAATTTTAAAATTATAATATCCAAAATTGACAAATTTTGGGACATATAATGTGATAATATGTTCCATATATGATTCATGTATGTAAAACACTATCAACATTAGTGTAATAGTAAAATAATAAACGGTAACTCATAAATATAATTCTTTAAAAAAACAACTCTATTATTTTTCAAAATTAAATCATTACAATGCCACCCCTATGAAAATATATTAAATCCGACACTATTAATAGCCAATAGTATTATAACATTAATCCAATGATTTTATTAGTATTACTAGTATCGACCAAGACTGAAATCATAGGATAAAAAACTCAAGGGATTTTTATAAATTTATTTTATCATCAACATTACCTCACCACTCCATTTAGAACATGTTAATGTAACGTGTACGACAAGTATATCTCCATGTATTCATGTGGCTTCATACTGGTGGAAAGTCTTGAATAATATCTCAGAAGGAGAGAATAAAAATTATAATAAACATAAAAAAATATTAAAAAATAGTGATCTCAAAAACATATATAAATGTATAAAAATATAGAAATGATTTGGAATCATTACAAATTATAAAATATAAACTATTCTATAATGACTGGAAAATCTAGTATGTCTTTCAATATTATATTATATGAAGTTCACCCATTGGTTACTATTTAACAATATATAGTAAGTATAGTATAAACAAATAATATTACTTCCCGCTACCAGTTATTCCCTTTACTTAAAAACAATAAACATGTATCGATTGATCTACAATAACACACACACACTATTTTTTGGAGCCATTCACTTAGTTGATTGTTCATAATAAAGTCTACAAGTGAAATGTGGCGCAAAATCATGCTTTTTGTATAATAATAATTATAAAACCATCAATTAGAACCTAAAATAATCAATAATATATTATTATCCTTGTAATTATGGAGATAATTTCATGATATTACAACACATATAAGAGAAGTTATATTATTAAGTCCTAATAATATTCATTAGTAATGAAATCATATCTACTTTTGTCTGAACATAATTGATATCTTTCGAATTCCAATGTATTTTAAGGATTAATATATCTCTATTTTTCATGTGTATCTTCCCTAATGAAATATTTTTTTGGATATAAAAATTATGTACTAGATAAAATGCTATTATTTTTTCGAAGCCATGCATAATTTCTTGTCAGGGGCTGACAAAGTGTCAAAATGTTTTATAATATGCCTCAAAATTTGATAATAAACACAACAAAAATGTATTAAATAAATAATGAGTTTTGAGGTCATTTAACTATTATGTACCGAATAATTTCACTCTTTTTTAGTGTTCCCAAGCTAGAGATGTTATATCAAATCAAATATTGAATGTGAAACATAAATTGATTTCATCATATGGATCAAAATTTTGTAATTATAGAGACCCAATCATTTTATACATATTATTACTTGGTTATTTTAAAAAAATCCTTTTATTACAACCTATTCATTAGGTGTAAAAATGTATTTGGATGGATAGGTCCATAACACAGGAATGTTATAAAAAAATTATTTTTTTATTATCTATAATGTGATCAAAAATCCATTAAAGATTCTAAAATCTATGGGATGTCCTTTTTTATACATATACATAAACGTTTTTTTAAAAAAAACATAGTAATGAAAAACATGTGAAGGAAAAATAATATTGGTTTCATGTATAACATGATTAATAAAATTTATTTCTCATGAGTTCCTATAAGGAATTATAAAATAAGGAAAATATTTTCATAAGATCATTTTTTCATAGGAAATGTTGTAGTAACATTAAACATGACCTAAAGATGATCATGGGTAACAATATATAAAATATCAGATGCTAAAAAACAAAAAAAAAATGTATCATATTTACTCCTTAATCTTATACATGACATATCATGAGACTATAACATTAGACAATGCATTCTCTAAATTTATTGAGGAAACTAATGAATTAGAAATATCATGATCACCTAATATTATATTGGAAAACCCATCATAAATTTTTCATTACATACGTGTTCCATCAATGTAAATCATTCATAAGAGATCCCAAAATAATAACCAATTTAATGAAAATGGGTTTCATAATCTTGTATTATATCATAATAAATTTAAATTTCAAGATGATGTAATATTACAGATGATCATAAGGAATTTATTCAGATATCAAAATAATGATAAATAATTTTAGTATATATTTGAGTACCATATATACAAAATTTTAATGAAATACAAAACATATAAGGTTTCCATCCTTAAAGATGATTTATTTAAAATATTATATGGATTATTTTTTATGGAAAAATACCATTTTAAATTGAAATATCTATATAACTATATTAAAAAAATTGAATATATTTTAAAAAAAAATTATTTAAAAATCACAATTGAATATTATAAATTTATATTAATGTATTTATGAGGTCATGAATTTTGGTAATTACTTAGATCAAGAAAATGTTAGTAGAAATAATCCATTACCGTAGTTTTAAAATTATTTACAATCCATTAGGAAGATGACATGAAATTTCATTTTAAAACACATTTTATAAATTAAATTGATTAAATATGAAAATAAAATATTATTAAATAAAACTAATTTATTTTCAAATGTTTTTAAAAGAAGTCATGAATATGAAAGAGAATGTTGTTTTGATGGAAGAGCTAAATAAAGTGTATTATTCTTAAAAACATTCACTCAAAATATTTATGTACCAAAAAGTGTAAAATTGTACTATTATTTACAAATTTATTGATATATAATAGAATATTAAATAAATTGGGAATTTAATACCATGATAAAATAATTTACATCAAATTAAATTCATTCATAAATTGTCATGACCCGCCCCTCAGGGCCCCTTCCATGACTACCCCAATCCCGCCTTCCATAGGCCAGGGGTTGGCGACTTGCACCAGAAAGGCATATCTCTAAAATGAGACGGCATTGCCTTTAAACCAGTAAAAGCACATATAGTTGTACGCAATAAGAAGAAACCACAAATTCAACAACTATAGTAAAAGAGTGAAAAATATAGGATGGAAGCCTTAATAAAATCCCATATGGAAAAGTACAGTTTCAACTGAAAATTATAAAACAACTAAAAAGTAGAATATTGCTCATGGGTTGTCCTCAGAATATCCTACATAAAGGGTAGGTACATATCGCCTCGTCCACACCCCACATTCACCCTTCTCCTCCGTATAACACCTAGTACTGGCTCTCTCAATCCTAATCCCAGCTTCTCATTGCATGCACAAGATACAACAAGGATAGGGCGTAGTAAGTGAAGGTGTGGGTAAAACAATACTCAATAGAGACTCAGTAACCCATGATGGTCTCTCAAAATTCCACAATGGAAAACACCATGAAGCATGATCTCATTCACAATGAACAAGGAAATATATAGAGATTAAATAGAGTCATACCTCAAACTAGGTTTTTAGGGATGTAAATAAGTACAGATGATTAGTCACAAATCTGGATCATCGTATTCTATCAAGAGGCACTACTTTTGACCATACGGAGCCTAACCCACATAGGATCAATGGGTACTAACCCCTATAATGACCCATTCATTTTTTGACCCTTCTAAAGTCGATATATACGAACCTATGGTGACACACATAGGATCTGACCCACATAAGATCGGTATGTGTTGACCCACAAAGGATTGCAGAGCACTAACCCACATAGGATCTGATCCACAAAGGATCAGTATGCGCTAACCCACAAAGGATTGCTGAGCACTGACCCACACAGGATCAATATGCGCTGACCCATATAGGATCGCTGATCGCAAACCCACACAGGATCAATGGGTACTAACCCCCACAATGACCCACATTGAATCTGACCCACCTAGAGTAGATAGATACTAACTACCATATGATTTTTCTCCAACCTCCATCTCACTGCCAGCGAGGGGATTCCTCGCACCTTGTGCACTCGAATTTGATAGAATTTGTCCCATTAGATATCAGTCATACCTGAACCACCACTAATCTTCACAAATAACTAACCCATAGGACTGACATGTCATAAGGTTTCTAACGCGAGAGAGGGAGCATTAATCGGATTCCAAGTCTGTGAGTTATTAGCATTTCAATGTCGAGGGGACGGTTGGATGCGAGTTCAATCCAACCCGGACATATTCAAAATTCTCCAAAACTCATGTGGAGTACACTAAAAGGACAATCTCGGTCCTAGGGTCCCATTTAGGCAGACGGTTTTTCAAACGGATGTCCATATTTCAAGATAAGGCCTATTAAGCATTTCAGGGTCTGGTTGGGCCCGGGTCCGGTCTGACACAGTCGTATTGACCATGCCCAACCCACTCTACGCTAGTCCATGGCGGGCTCGGCCCACTGGTCCAAGGTCTGGCCCAACCCAAAAGGGGGAGTCCTGGAAATTGTGGACCGCATGGGAGGCCTAGTCTGTATAGGGTGGTCCAAGAAACGGTGGCCCGCTAAGTGGCGACCCGGTAACTTGAGGTGCAGCCCACAATGGGTGGCCTAGCTATGCAGAGTGAGGCCCGTGAGGGGGCATCCAATCTACGTATGACACGAACCATGAGGGGGTGGTCTGACTGCTTTGGGTGCGACCTACAATTGGGAAGGCTAGGCCATGAATGGTGCATCCCATGAGACAGTTACTCGACCATTGTCCACCCGAGCTGGCATGGTGGGATGTTTCCCCTAGTATCCCGAATGGCCCAGAGGCCATTCGGTTTCATGAAATGGAGGCACCACATGGCTTCCATCAGATCACCATGTAACCCTTCCTAGGTGAAGGTTCGACCTCCCCCATCGGGGATTCATCCGTGGACTCCTACTCACCGGCGATGCGTGATGGCGTACCCCCTTACCTTCTATGATATACTGATGAGCCAGCCACCTTCTCTGACTGTCGTGGATGAAGATACACGGCCCCTTGAATACCAATTGTGTGTGATGACATGACACACCTCCTCCGCAACAGGCCAGTGTAATCCACTCTGATAACCACCATGACCTCATGCCACATCTTCCTCTAGCAATGTGTGTTGGCGCATCGCCTCCTTCATAACTTATTGATGTCATCACGCCAGCAGCCTTCAAAGGTTGGCACAAGAGTAACAATGTTGCTAAGGGTTCGGGCCATGTTCATCAGGATCGTGCTGTCTGTGTTATCTCGTGATCGACGGGAGGGTAAAAAGGGTTTAACAATTTCTCATATTAAACAAAAATCATATCCCCATGAAGGTACACTAAAACTACCTCTTCCAAAAACAAATGAATCATGGATCAACCCATAAGTCGGTTGATCCATTGTCTTCTTCTAAATCAAGAACATGTTTGAGAGAATCATTTATAGTTTGTAAAAAAATAGACCCCCTACCTAAAGTTCATTGGAGAGCATTCATGTTTGAGGAAGTGTCAGTATTTGTTGCTCTCGCAACAAGCCTCAAATGACGCCGCTTGATCGTCATTCTTTAGTTTGTGGTTTGGTGTCACCTGTCACCTCCCTTTGGATCCATCCATGTCCACCATGAGTTTTGTGTCTCGGTACATAGTCAAAACATTTTTTCATGGATATTCCAAGCCAATACCTCTCCCCAAGGTCCATTTAAATTAGAGGGGGGTGGTATGTAAAGACTTTGGGAATTAATTTGGGGCTCATTAATTAAGAACCGTCCTAATTCCACAATGGTTCGGTTACACAAATATGATGGGTCAATCCATTTATTGGATTTACACGTCAGTGGTCTCACCATCTCTATTTATTTGGAAGATAATAAAGAAAATAAATAAATAAAAAAAGATATTATATTTATTCATTTAAAATCCCCCAATCTAACTTTTTCTCCATACCTACTATGGGGAAAGTGGAACCTACTTTACGCAAATATCGGCACTACAGATTCAACAGTGACCTCATGTTTTTAAATCAAGCACTGGTTAAAAAATTTTAAAACTCCACCCATGCATTTACTGAACGTATATGAAAAAATGTTCATAAAATTATTAACAGTCACCTTCGACTCATGTCGGTCAAGGTTGGGCTCTACCTAAAGATAAAATTCCTTCACGAGCTAAACAGTACTCTCAGATTTTCCATCTATGATACTATTTATACATTATGGATTATTCAATAAAATAATTTTCACTTAATTATTTTATGTTTGTCCAAAAACTATCATTCTCAGGTAGCTTGTGACGGCAAATGTTAGTATCATCCTGAATAGAGTGTACTCGCACGATTTCAGCAGTGGTCTCAAATTTTCAATCCGAGATACATTTTTTGAGTTCTAAGAATATTAAAAATAAATTAGTTTTATTTAATTATTTTTATTATTTTTATTCCATTTTAGGGTTTTCTCACTGTAGGGATGCGCTGACAAATCTTAAGTCGTGCCTAGTGTAAACCCGTACTTCTGAACATAATGGCTCCCTTGGATTTCCGATCTAGTCAATAGTTTATGTGTTATTTATGTTTTTAGAAAAACTACTTATGTGCACTAATTAAAGATTAAAAATACATCGACGAATCATTTTGGGATCCATGGGCCACAAAATCATGCACAATTAGATTTCATAATATCAAAATCATTTCAAATAGTTAAATAAAATTATGGAATTTCTGTGTCTTTAAATTATACCCACCATAGTTCCTTTCATCCATGAAATCCAAAACAATTGAAAACCTAAAAAATGATGGTACTGAGAATGAATCTAAGCCTACTGCTTTAATGTACTCACTAATAGGTCCCTGTGATTCTACCGAACTCGCACCAGAGGGATCAGCTCTCCACATAGGACTCACTCTAGACAATCCTCAATCTCCATCGCGAATTCTATAAAATTTTATCCATTTTCAAAGTCCAAATCACACTATTCAATAACATGTGATGGATCATGGATGAATATTCTCAGTTGTGACACATGGAAAACATTATTCTCAAGGTGCATCTATGGGGAAAGAGATAGATGGTATGCCACCTCACCCACACGACTTAGAAATTAGAATGGTCTGATGAACCTTGGAGATAGCTTACCGACCAGATCAAACCTCTGCAATCCTCATCAGGGTGTGAACCGTAGCAAGACATGGTCACCCTTCTCGAGATCCAAGTATCTTTATCTCCTCTTGGTATTAGAATTCTTCAATATATAAGTAGTCTGCACTTGCTAAAAATTGAGGCATTGTGATACAAACTCGGCCACATGTTCCTTTATCCCAGGCAACTAGTACATACGATGGAGGTCCTGGTACATCTTCGCCACTCCAGGATGTATAGTTAATTGGAATGAATCTAATTACTTCCAAAATTCCTTTAGAAGCGTCACTGGTACCATAGTATGTTCTCTAAAGAAAACGACATGCTCCCCACCATCAAGAAAAATCTTTAGAAGATCATCTAGAAGAAATCTGAGCTCATTGGGCCTCACAGACAACTTCCCATGTTGTTTCTCCCAATGTATGACGGAAGAATTGGGGGAGTGATAGTCATATACTGGAGGTAAGCTTCTCAATCTTTATCAATGAAGGATATCAGTAGCGTGACTAGCTATTATGATGCCTCTTTCAGCAGGTGTAGACTAGACCTCCTCCTGAGTGCATCTACTACCACATTTCACTTCCCACGAGGATATTATATCTCCATGTCATTGTCCTAGAGGAACTATATCCATCATCACTACCTTAGCTCCTGAATTCTATGCTGAAACTTCACTATATTTAGGAATGTCTTCCCCTTTTTCGTCAAAGCTGAGAAGCGTGCCGCTACCCTAGAATGTCTAGTTTAAATTTCTGGTTGTACCTTGCCAACGCATATGTACCTCTCCATTCATGGATATAATCATAGATAAATCTTTAGAAAAGATGTCCACATACTCTTCCACTTCTATTGGGAACTGAAAACTGAAAACTCTTACTACCACGAGGGTAAGGCTAGCAGACTCAAGAGTGATCGACCACACCATCCTATGCATGAGTTTATCTTGTGCGGCTAGGGATTTATTTGTCAATGAATAATGAAAACCCAATTCCAAATATATATATTAACCAGAACCTTTATTACAAATATATTTAATCTGAGTATGAACTATGGATGTTTAGTCCATACACAATCTAACGTCTTATGGCCTCGACTATTCCACCAAGATGTTCCAACTGAAACTCTCGACTCAAGGTTCAGATCACACCGTCAGCATAAGAGATATTTTTGAGTCTCCACTCAATGGTTTCTCTAGAAATAATGTTCAATTAAATGATTTAACCAGAAAATCTTGTTCGTGAACAAGATTCATGGAAAGAACAAATGATTAGTCCTTACATTTGTTAATAAAAAAGCTAGTAGTAGACATAGATCGTACCTATAATCATTGTTGGAGCCCTTAGATCACACTCTTTAACCACATTCTACTACTCCCTTCCCATGTTCTCTAGTTCCCTCAGCCTTGTGGGGACCATATTGGGGTGGTGGTTGTAACATTCTGAAATGTATACTACCTCATGATACTCTCAAAGTTCTACTTCCACATCTGCTACCCTTCCGATTCATCTGTCCCTATCACTTCATCTTCCTAAAAATGTTTTACAATCCCAAGTATCTATGTCTAGTTTCAGTTCCTTGTTTTCCCACTTCTAAAATTCACTGGATGTATACACTTATCCAGAGAACATTCAACAACAAAGGTTCTCTCCATAACCCTAACATAAGTTGGAATGCATATAGGAACTCTGTTGGGTCGGATGTCTCTAAACACACCTTACGAAGAGGTATGACCCCTAAAGAACATACCAAACTATATTCATCAAGTACATCGAAATTGTGGTATGCCTAGATATATAATCATCTACTAACATGTCATCTTTTCGAAGCAACAGAAGCACTAGGGAATACTCACCCCTTAGCATTTAATGGAAATAGACCCCTTGATCAGAAAAAGGTTCTCTAGATCATCCACAAGAATGTCTACTCATCGTATGATTAGGGTATCTAAACCTTGTCATCGTCCTGTTGAGCCATGTAGAAACCTCCCTACCAGAATGACCATCTAATCTAATGGTGCCCTCACTAGACTAAAACTCATCCACTAAATCATGATATTCCTTTGCCGCACGTGATTCGGGCTCGCCTCATAACCTGAGGGGTATCTGATGCTAAAACATGTGTAGGGAGCTATGACACCTTCGTTCCTCTACTAATACTGCTGGTGGTAACTACTGGCCAATTGGTAGGGATATGGCTAGTTAACTACCCAAAGGAACCATATCGGTAAATTTTCCATGTACCGAAGTCTCATCACCATTTAGACCATACTCATGGTAACACACTAATATAAACTACCATCAAGGATCACCATCTGATATTAAAGTGTCTCAAATAGGTGGAAAACTCTAGCCACATCCTCCAGCTAGTCCTTAGCTACTCGGGAATCTATCTCACCTTGAAACCTCAAAGTCCTCTATTGTTGGAACTCATGCAACGTGCTCAATCAATGTGCATGGTCCACTAGTAGCATCTGTTGCCCAATGGGTGGTGGTGCTACTGGTGCACCACCCGAAGGAGCTAGCACAAGAAGAGGGCCCTGCACTATAGCATCATCCCTCAGTGGTCCATCACCTTGTACTCTCTCGGGAATCCTAGCTAGACACCTACATGGCAGCATACAAGTAAAGAATAGGTAAGCAACAGTCATTATGTTATACCTGGTGAGATGACTCAATTGAAACTAAGGAAAAACATTTCCAAAGCACATGAAGTTAGTGTTTCCATGAACTGAGTCAGAAATCAGAAATCAAGGTCCTGGTGTATGGATACGCCAACCACTACACCAAATGGAAATGTACAAGTACAACTGAACAGTACAAAATAGATGAAAAATAGAACGCATCTCCTGGTTCGTCCTCCAAGGATCCAACCTAAAGAGTTGGTATAGAATGCCTCTTTAGCACTCTACATCCGCCCGTCTCCTCAGTGTACCTCCTAGTCGTAACTCCCTCAAACATCACCCTAGTTGCTCTTCATTTGTACAAGACACAACAAGGTGTGGTCATATCCCATGCAAGGGTGAGAATAAAAATACATAGTAGGGACCCCGAGACCCCTGAAGGCCTCTTAAAATTCCACATCCTAAAAACCACATAGCATTATCTCAATCACAAAGAACAAGGAAATAGAAAGAGCTCAAACATTGTCTTACCTCAATCAAGGTTTTATATGAAGTAAAAAAGTACAGATGATTAGAAGCAAAGATAAATCATATTTTTCTATCAAGAGGCACTATAACTGACCATACAGAGTCTGGACCACAAAGGATCGATGGGTAATAACCCCCTCAATGACCGACAAAGGATTTGACCCACCTGTAGTCAAGAGTTATTGCCCTCTACTGACACACACATGATATGACCCACACAAAATCGGTATGCACTAACCCACACATGATCACTTATTGCTAACCCATAAATGATCTGACCCACAAAGGATTAGTATCTGATGACCCAAAAAGGATAGATGAGCACTGACCCACACATGATCTGACCCACAAAGGATTTGTATGCACTGACCCACACATGATTGTTTATGGATGACCCACATATTATCGATAGGTAATACCCCCAGAATGACCCACATATGATCTAACAAACCTGGATTTGATAGGTACTATCCTCTGTAGGATCCGTATCCCACCTCTGTATCACTTCCAGCCACTGAATTCCTCTCACCCTATACACTCGAGTTCTGTAGAATCTGTCACTCAAGATATCTATCATACATCTACCACCACTAATCTCTATAATGAATTTTCCAAAATAACCAAAATGGCGTAAGGTTTCCAACATGATAAATGGAGAGTCAATCCATCTCTCGGTCTGTGAGTTATTAGCATTTTAATAACGAGGGATTGGTTGGATTAAGGTTTGATCCAACCCATACATACTCCAAATTACTCCAAAACACAAGTGGAGTATATTAAAAGTACCATCATAGTACAAGGGTCCCAGAATCTTAGATGGTTTATCAAATGGATACATAGATTTTATGATAAGGCCCTTTAAGCGTTTCAGGGTCTAGTAGGGCCAGGGTCTGGTGGGGCTAGTGTCTGGTCCAACCCAGTCGACTGACCTGACCCGACCCGGTATTGGCTGGACCATGACACGCTCCACCTAGTCTACAAGGGGGAAGGTCAGCCCGCAGGGGGGAAAAGAAAGGGCCACCCACAAGGGTGGCCCAGACTGTATTGGGCTGCCCGAAAAAGGGCGGCCCACACACTGGTGGCCCGACCGTGTGAGGGGCGGCCTGCGAAGGTCAGCTTGGCCATGCCAAGTGCAGACCACAAGGGGGAAGCCCTGCCAGCTAGGGTGCAGCCCATGACAAGGTGGACAGGACCCATAGGGAAATACCCATTAAATAGTGGCTTGGCTGCTGTCCGCTTGAGATGAAAAGGGGTGGGGTAGGTTTCCCTCTGGTATCTAGAATGGCCCAAAGGTTTTTTGGTTTCGTGAAACCGTGGTACCACGTCAGTTCCACCCAGTCACTGTGGAACACGATAGAGGCATGGGTTTGGCCTCCTCCACCACAACTTCAGTCATGGCTTCCTACTTACTGGTTGTGCGTGTGATGTGCCACCCTTCCCTTCCACGACATGCCGATGAGCCAGTCGCCTTCTCCGACAGCCGTGACTGACAAGAAGTGGACCCTTGCACATTGGCGGCTCGTCGCAACTCCTCAGTTTTCGGCTAGTGTTGGTCGCTCCAATGACCAACATGGCTTTGTGTCATGTCCTCCTATTGTAGCATGAGTTGAAGCATCACCTCTTTCATAGCTAATCAGTGCAGCCGCACCGACGACCTACCAATATGGGCACAGGGGTAGCCAATATGCAGAGGGTTCGAGTTGGGTTCGTTAGGCTTGCGCCATCCATGTTATCTCATGATCAAAGGGAGGATAAATGGGTTGAACAAATTATTTTATTAAACAACAATTAGATCCCATCTAAGATACGTCATGAAAAACTACAGCAAAAACGAATGAATCGTGGATCATCCCATTTGTCGGTTGATCTATGTTCTACATATAAGTCAAGAACATGGACGAGTGAATAATTTTTGTGCATAAATGAATAAACCCCCTACTGAAAGTTCATTGGGTTGTGTCCACAATTGAGGATGTTTCGGTGTTCGTTTCTCCTGCAACAAGCCTCCAATGATGTCACTCGATCGTCATTATTTGGTTCATGGTTTAGTGTCACCCGTCACCTTCTGCTGGAACCAGATCCATCCTCCAAAATTTTGGTGTCTCGGTTATTGGTTAGCACTTCATTTCATGGAAAAGCCGTGCCAATTCGTCTCCCCAAGATCCATATAAATAAGAGAGGGGGAGGTTAAGTAACGATGTTGAGAATTATTGGGGGATCATTAATTATGAACCTTCCTAATTAGCCAGTAGTTCTATTGCACTAGATTGAAGGGTCAATCAATTTATTGTCTCACCACGTCGCTGGTCCCACCTCCTCTTATCCATTGGAGGATAAAAAATATATAAAATAAAATAACAATTTTATTTTATTTATTCTTCTAAAATACCAAAAACTATATTTTTCTCCGGACCTACTAGTGTTGAAGTGAAACATCCTATAAGTGAATCCTGGTTCTACAGATTCAATAGTGACATAAGATTTTTAATCTGAGCTCCGGTTCAAAAGTTATAACACTCTGCCCACACATTTACTGAACATAGCCAAAAAGATGTTCATAAAATTATTAACAGTCTCCCTCAACTTGTGTTGATCGATGATAGGCTCCATCTATGAGGAAAACTCCCTCATGTGCTCAATGGTACTCTCATATTTTTAATCTGAGTAACTATTTAGAAGTTATTATTTTAAAATAAAATAATTGTCTCTTAATTATTTTATTTACGGGTAAAAACTAACATTCATCGGTGGCATGTGCTAGCCAATGTATGTATCATCCTAAGGAGAGCATAATCTCATGTGTTCAGTGGAGGTCTTAGATCTTAAATATGAATAACCATTTGTGAGTAATATGCATTTGAAAATTAATATAATATTAATTTATTATTTTAATTACAGTTATGACATTTTCAGGTTTTCTCACTGAATGCCTATGATGACTAAACATAAGTCACGACATTTGTAAATCTGATATACTAAATGCAACGGTGCCCTCATATTTCTGATCTGAGGAACTGTTTAAGAGTAATTCCTCTTTTTCAGAAAACTGATTATGTTCGCAAATTAAATATTAACAAAACATCAACGGATCATTCCGGGCTCCACATGCCTCGGAATCACGCACATTCAAATTTTGCGATCTCGAAATAATAGAAAATAATTTTAAAAAATTAATATAGAATTTCCAGCTCTTTACATAAATAATCTTGATTAAAATGAGATTGAAGCATAAACCCTTACCGCCTGTGTGACATTTAAATACATACCCCCAGTCATGAATTCCGTTAATTGTAGCATAAAATAACATGAATTATGAAGTAATCATGATATAATAGTTAAATATTCAAAATATACTCCATATAATATAAATTTGGTGATTAAATTATCATCTATCTCAAAGAATATTATTTTGAGACAGAAACCCGTTCATCTAGTCCTGAATTTGTTATGTATTTACATTATCACTTATAAAAGAAATATATATATATTATTTATATTATTAAGAATATTTTTACAGTTTAATACCCTTTAAATAAACTATTAATTTTAATTATTTTGAAAATTTATTTAACATCATAATCAGTTATGTTATCTTCTGTAATTTTGAGGATTCTTAGTTATTAAATCAATAAAAACACCAATTTATTTATCTAAGTAAAAGAATTAAAAATTAAATTGTCTCTCTAAAAATAATCATAACATAATTATATAATTTTTAACTATATTAATCATTAAAAAGTAAAAAAATGTTTTCAATAAATATCTATGTTATCATCATAGATATTGTAGGTTGTATGTATGCATGTTTAACGATTTAATTTTTCAATTATAATTATTGAAGGAAGTGTTTTAGACACCTTTACAATTAGGTTTAAAATAAATGAAAAAGTTTTTGTTTTATGTAATATATTCCGTATTTCTCTAAGGCAGTGGCCTATTCCATAGTGGTTGGTGATGTCGACTCCTTAATCAATATTGGATGATGGGTTATCTGTTCAACATTCCATGGATACATCCATCAAGCTCAATTCCTAATGCAAGCCTCCTATATATATATACGAAATGTACATGAAAATAACTATTGTTACTATATCAAATTGGGAGATGGTTAATTATTATTCTTCTACATATAAAGGGAAACAACATTTGTATTGAGTGGAATGCGACATAGTGTATTTCGGGGAATCAATTGATGTTAGGTCATACTGGAACCTATAATTTTTTCCTATTTATGAGGTAATATCACACGTGACAAATCATAGGAACATAAATGATGGTATTTGGTGTTGACTAAAGGGTATTTGATTCATGGGATTCAGGACTTCTATGTCTTTTTTACTTTAATAATCCTAATAATATTGCATTGGATAGGTATTGTGGATCATGGAACAAGTTTGATGTCATGTTGAGATGGTTTCCTATTTAACATCATGTGGGTACAAGGTGGTAGTAGAATTTATTTTTTAAAATTATGTGTTGGGAAATTATATAATTTTTTGTAGGTATATGTTAGGTGTATGTTTAATGTCTTTCATGGAAAGCATGGGAACATGTTTAATGACATATGTGGACAATATTGGAACAAAATTAATGACTTATGGGTACATTAAGAGGGAATGATTAATATCTTGGGTGGATAGGTTGGGAATATATTGGAAATATGAATAAATTTTTATTAAGATCTTATAGTTATAAGATTATATTCTTATAGGGAATGGTTTACCTAGTCTTGGATGGAGAGTCAATGACAGATTGGATGTGAATTACACTTATAACCACATCATGTTACACAATGGATATGTAATTATTTGAGTTGGGATTAATAAAGGAAGTTTCATAGTTAATTATAGTATTAATTAATGATATGTTTGGGGATTATGTATGGAGGATACCAATACATTTACAGGAGAATTAATGAAATTTTTAGGGATTATAAAGAGATGATACCCAAGTTATTGGGTATTATATAATGTTTATCACATGATGACTCCCATGATTTTACATGAAGAATCCAATTCAAAATTTGATTATCCCTATATGTGGTATGGTTATTATTTGACATTATGTGAAAAGATGTATTATGAGGGGATTATGAATTTAGTTTTTAATAATTTATTCCTCATGTATTTTCAAGAAGGAATCCCATGATCCTAGAATGGGATAAGGTTATATATAACATCATGTGATATGATAAGGTGAATGAGGATGATTCATTAAGCGTACAATCCTACATTCCACATTTCTAGACATTATTGAATCCCACTTCCATGGAATATAGTAAGGTTAAAATATAACATCATTTTAAAGTATGTTGGGTGTAGGGATTATAAATTGGGTTTCCCATCCAATATTCTTCATTATTGGTTAGGATGGAATCTCGATGTTTGTGTGGGTTGAGGAATATGATTGTGGTCCCTATATAAGTAGGAGTCCCATTAGGGATTCTATGGTGTAGTAGTGATACATATGGTTCTTGAACTCTAGGTATTTTCATTCATCTTCATTAGTTATAGTGATTAAGTAATATTGGATTCTAGATAGTTGTAGGGATATGATTGGGGGTTAAACCAAAGGACGTTGCCTATGGTGGTGTTTTCATGACAATTACATAAGAAATATTATTTTTGAAACAGATGGCATTTCATGTGTGTCAAATGAGGCATCCTATTCTTTTCAAAATGGTTATGTGGAATTTTATTATCATTTAGTGAGGACAAATGGGGTCATCTCTTGATGATTGAATGATATATATTAGACATGAATGAATTTAATCTCATTTTTATCGTAGGACACATCCTATGTTTTTAATATATATCCCAGATTATATTAACATAATCTAGTGGGAAGTAGTACTATATGATTCCAGGAAATGGAAGGTGCAGGACTTATGCATTGAGTGGCAATCATTTATTGAACATTGAATAAGATTCAAGTGGTGAGGTTTAAAGAGTTTATTATGTAGTATTTTGACACAATATACCAATGGAATCCAAGAGGATAATATATATTCATTAATTGAGAGAAAAAAGAGGATTATATTGAATTTTTGTAATTTAAGGACAATAGAGGAGTATGTTGACTAATGTTATTAATTGGGGATTAATTTGGAGATGTATAGTGAGTGAAAGAAAATGTTATCAACCTAGAACAAAATGTTCAAAGTGAGAATCTCAATTTTTCAAGGTGCTTATTCAATGCAGAAAATGTACTAGGCTGTATCCCTAGGACTATAATCTGACAGTGATCTCGAAAAGGGGTGTGGTGGCACAAATTCCATGGAAAAAAAGATGGGCTGGTTGTGATTTGACATAATATTTGGGGTTTTCTATGTTTGTCACCTCAAGAAAATTGTATTCCTGAGTTCCATGGGGATCATGGAGGTTAATGGTACTGTAGTAGACTGTGTTTCATGAAACAGGTTTACACTACATCCTTGTAAACCCTATTTCCCATGGTGTTATCTTTATAGACCATGGGAATCATGGGATATAATAAGATCCTTTAAGATATTTTGTCATCTATTATGGGAATGAACCAACATTGAAATAATATTTAATATGTTTTAAGTTCTTAGACACACAAGGGATGTAGTTTTTCAATGATTTCTTAACATAATAGGATTATCATATATCACTCTTAGGAATATCATGAGTATTGTGAACTCATTGATTTTTCCAGTAGAGGAATATTCTCCTCCCCCAAATTTTCAAACATAATGGGTATTTATTGGTCCATGGGAGGTTTTTTTTAAGGTTTTGAGAAGTTTGGATCCTTAAATTAAGATTTTGGAGTTTCCTGGTGGGAATGGAGTCTACAAACATGGGTGAAAAATAATGAAGTTTATTGTCAATGTTCCTCATGTGCACCAAAGGAGATTCAAGAATATATACATACGATGTGAATAAGCCATAGTTGATCCATTTTAATTTTGGAACATTGTGATCTATGGTTGATTGTGATGGTGGGGACATAAAAAAATTGAGTCCCTTAATTGGATATTTATTTTTATTTGGCCATAATTCTCTTGGGACCATCTATTTTGTCCTCAAACACCCCCTGGATCATATATTCCAACATAAACCATAAGATATGTTTTATTTTTTATATATATAGTTATCATAAAATGATAAATAAGATTTAATTTTTCTAACAACACTTATATATTTCTTCCATGTTATACGGTAATAAAAATTTAATCGTATATATTCATGAGGGTAAATGTTAAATGTACATAAAAAAGACATTAAAATGTTCAATGGATGGTAAGTTAATATTATAAAATAATATTTCACATATACATAATTTTTATTTTTCCAACAATATAATATTTTAACATTAAATCCATTATTCTAAATAACTTTTAAAGGTGATGATGGAATGTGAAATAAATTTGTTTTTAGAGGAAGTATTCATTTATAAAGACAATTGATGGGTTTGATTCCCTTTTGATGGATGTGTTGATGGATTTTGGGTATCACATTAACATAATTAAATAATATTACATTTTTTATATTTTTCATAACATATAAAAAATATTGTGTAATATGTACATGATGATAAAGAAGAAATACAACATATATGCCCATTTGAGAACATTACATCTCTTTTTAACCACGTCATTATTATTTTACCTAAATCCTCCCAAGATTAAATTCATGGAAATAAAAGGCCATGAAATTGTTGGTATGGAAATATGAATTTTATTTGGATTGTTATTTTCTAATAATATTTTCTTTAATGAGTAGAAAATTTATGGGATTGTATTCCATCTTATAAGGGATGATGAGTGATATTCTTATAATTACAGAAAACATTTAATTGATGGGATGTTGTTGTCAAATAAAGTAAAAAAATTGAAAAATATACATTTTTTGGATATATATGTATGAGACACACCTGTAATTGTGAAAGGTAAAAAAAAATTAATATGTTTTTCTTCTTTACCGATATTTTTTCAAACTTTTAACCTTTTAAATTTTCTACCATGGTAACTTTTTGCAATCATTTTTAAAAATCATTATAATAGAATTTTATATAGATTTTGTTGAATAATTTAATTAATTATATTTAAAAATATGGAATTAATTTTATTTTGTTAAATATACATAATTTATAGTAGATAATTTAATGTAAAACCCACAGGCTCATCCAAATGATGATTTCGGGAAAATTTATTTTTCATGTAAGAAATGATCTTATCGTAAAATTATCAAAAAAATGATAATTAATTTAAATTAAAAATGATATATATAATATTAATTTAGATAAAACATTATGATATAATGAGGTATAAAGTTATGATAATTTTATAAAATAAATTTATCAGTTTCAAACAAATTATTTATAATTTTTAATATCACAAAAAAATTAAAATATTTTTTTAAAAGAAAAGAATTTTTTTGAATAAAATATCCTTATTAAAATTTGAGTTTTATTTTATGAAGATTATATAAATAATATTATATTGATAAGGAAGTATTTATAAATTATTTAAATTAATTAATACTTATCATACCATCCAATTTAATGTATACAATTAATATGGTAATATTTACATAATAATAATTTAATATTTTGTCATTGTTCGTTCAAATTCAGTATTTTATATAGAAAATATTGTCATGGATTGTATTGTTTTAAATTATCTATGTGTTACATTTTTAAACAAATAAAAAAATTATAGTGACATGACCCCAGATTCCCAAAGGTAGACTATTCTACCATTATATTCGCTTGATTACATTGAATCAAATCATAAAGGGAAGATGAGTTTTGTTTTCTTGGTAAAACAGATACATACATGGGTATTGTATTATATATTAATACAATAATTATAATATAATTAATTATTTTTATTATAACTTTATTGCATCTAATATATCTTTTTAGATCATTATGAATACACATTATAGATTTTTTGGGAAGGTAAAAATATAATAGGGACCTGAAATGCTATGTATGGGTCCACTTTATTGGGAGAAAAAAATCAATAAATTAGAATAGTGAACATGTCAAGGTAATAAAATAACAACCATTTCATTTAATAAACTAAAAAATGATAAAAAATATTTAATTGTAATAACTAAAAACACATTCCATTAAAATAACTAGATAAGGCATAACCAATATAGAAATAAATATAACTGAAATACATTACATTTAATCGATGAAATTAGAATGATATTTACACATATATAATAACACAATATATCATGGATATGTAATAACTAAATTAAAATGGATGAAATTATTGTTTATTTTATGATATGTTTCATAGCTACCCTTTACCTTCACCATCAAGATATATTGTCAGGTCATTTTAAATAGAAAGGTAGAAATTCATACATTCTACTTTGAGAAAAACTGGAAGTGGATTTCACCAACTGATATCAATTCACAAGACAACCAATGAATCAGTGGGATATATATAACTAGTTCCCATGAATGTCATACCATTCCAATACATTCCAAATATATAGAATATTCTATTTTATTCATAATCAATATACCTTATCCAATATCTTAATTAAGTAGAAGATATTGATTTATAAATATTTCCGTAAATAAAAATTAACATTCCATGTAAACACCATATGTAATAATGATATATGGGTTATTAATTGAACATATTCATTATTAATGATATTGGTATTTTGGAGAAATTATATTTTCAAGAAAGATATAATATAGTATATTTGATAGGGACAAATAATGTAATTAAAGATTTGAATGTCAGTATTATCCTTAGCTAAATCAAACATAAACCATCTTGAGGAATAATAAGGATGTCACCAATTAAATATATACCACATTAATTATGGATAATGGTTCACTTTTTATGAATAAATAAATTTCTATAATTATATGTTTTCAAACCATTCATGAGGAAGATCACCA
Organism: Viscum album; assembly: GCA_963277665.1. Classification (NCBI taxonomy): domain Eukaryota; kingdom Viridiplantae; phylum Streptophyta; class Magnoliopsida; order Santalales; family Viscaceae; genus Viscum; species Viscum album. The sequence continues at coordinate 1,986,390,561 of OY728128.1, forward strand.
TTTTATGATGAAATATTTTTTAAAATTATTTTTAATGAAAATTACATTTCAAAAAAAATATTTACAAATAACCTTTTAAACATGAAAAAGATGAATTGAATAAGAGGTAGAGGGTAAATATGTACATGATAGTCATGGTAAAAAAGAACATTCATATCATATGGTAAAAATTTATAAAAATTACTTGTCTAGAAAGACAGATGAAAATCCCACTATAAGAATTTATAAATGACAAAAAAGATAAAAATCATTTTGGAAAGGATAAAAACCTATATTAAAACCTCTTTAAAAAAATGGGATTTTATAAGAGATCATGTTTTACCATTAAAGAGTTAAATAATTTTTTGATGTAATGATTAAAATCTCTAAAACATTTTCAATACAAAAGTGTAGAAAAAGGTAATATTTCCAAAAATCAGTCTTGAATTATCAGTGGAAAAATATCTTTTATTAAACAATGATCCATTAATTTCATGTGACTTAAATTCATGTGTAAAACCCCCCAAATAAATATATATTATTAAGTAAACCATTAAATATAAAAAAATATGTGATAATCAATAAATAAATATAATATTTATGTCAGAATCATATACAAATAAAAAAACTGGTTGTACAATATTCTATATTAAAAATGATTACATACATAATCTTATAATGATAACGACACTGTGGATGTATTATAACTCAATGAATATAAATTAGTTAGTGAAATTATTTTCCACAACATAATACATAATTCAAATAAACATAGACGAAATAAATAAAATGGAAACTAAAATAATATTGAATAATGAATGATTCATGATATTACATGTCGTAGTGCATGTATGTACACCATATTTAAGTAGTTAGGAGAATAATAATAAATTATTTATCAATGTATGGAAATTGAGATAAATTGTCGTACTAGTTAGTAAATTTTGATGCATAATCCCTTTGACATATTTTGCATAAAAAAATGTATAAATAATATGAATATAAAATGATTAATTATATTATATATCATAATGGGATGTTGAAAAACCACCCAAAAGAATAATGTGGAGAAAATGGAGTATACCTCATATAATGAAAAGTGGTACAAGAATCCATCACCTTGAGATTCCATTTGGATGAACATCCATTAAATTCTTATATAACATATTCAAACACATCACAAAATTATTCCATAAAAGTACTCATATTTATAGTATTATATATTATCCTCATATAATATTTTATTACCCATTTGAAGACTATCATTTATTATTTCTACTATTTTGGATGTGAATTGTCTTGTTTATCAAGTATGTTTTGACTTTTTATCAATGATCCTATTACATAGATCATGAATTTATCAAATAAATATTTTAATAAATTATTATATATATATATTTTTAAGGTATATTTTTTTCATAATAATTAATAATTTTGGTGATAAAAAACGTATTATTCATAAAGACAGTGGGCCATATGTATGCTTTAATGCTACCACAATTTCATTCTTATTTTAAATGAATGAAATAATAATGATATATATTTATATTAAAATTCCATAATAATATTTATATCATACATGTAACAGGAAAATTTTATAACCATAATTTCTTCATTCCATGTATATCGTGAATGAATAAAATCATTATCAGGAGACAATAGTAAACACATCCACAGATGACGTTATCATATTATAAAATAATAGAAATCATAAAGGTATGTGTTATATTAAATTGTAATAACCATAAATTATATATAAATATATTATGTGTCCTATATAATAAGTTTTCTACCATAATTCCCACGATGAGAGGTTCTAAAGGATAACCGAACAATCTTTGTTTCATGAGGGGGAAATTTTCTATGCACAAAAACAATGTGTAACATACACATTAAATAAAATACTCTCAATGTTTAGGTTGAGTCCTTATAATAACATATTTTATTTATATTAGTGATACTAGAGTTATTATCTAATCATTTAATGACTATAGTTAAGGTGTGGAGAAGGTAAAAAATATTGAAACTGATCACTGAATAATGTTACCTCGTTTTCAGGTAACACTTATTAGTTTATACCAAAAGTATTCCTTGGATGGATTTTATCCCAAGGAGGGGATTCTAGTATGTGGGTAATGATGTGGGTTGGTAATTTTATCAGTGTATGTATGAGTCAAATGGATTGAAATTTGTGAGGAAGTGGTAAGTTTCATTGCCTTCTAATAATGGAAGAGAAGTGTATGCTTGTAAAAAAAATTCTTGAGGGGATTCAAAATAATACTTTACTATTAAATGTGGCTAATATAATAAAAACATTAGATATAAAAGATAATATGGTAGTTTAATTGTTATAAAATGGACTTCGAACAAGTTTCAAAGTCATTTTCTCTCATTAGTTTATGTTCTATCCCTTGTTAAGCTAGTTTTCCTTTTAATATTTATAATTAAATTTAATTATATTCAGTTGTATTTTTTCATAAATATAAATGTTAATAATATTATGAATCAGAAATTTTGTTCATTATAAATATGTTATCCATTTTTACAATTCTAATATCTTATGGGGAAAAGTTATTTTAAATTAAATTTGGTAGTCAGGATGGCAGATTTGGACTTTAATGTAAAATGTTCAAAATTCCTTCTAGGTTTTATTATTAAATTTAAAAAAATAAATTGATTAAATTGAACTAAATATTATTAAAAGATATGATTTTTTGTAAAAAAATATTTAAAATCAATTAAAATTATATTTTATCCTAAAAAATAATCTATATGAAAAAAATGTTATGAATTAAAATTCTGTATTTTTCAAAATACACCAAATAATGAAAAAGCTTAGAAAAATACCAAAATTATACCATATGATAAATTATATGATTCTACATAAATAATGAAATTTATTTTTTCATTTTATATTTATAAAATTTAAATAATGGGATTTAAAATTGGAACTCCATTAAAAGGAGATAAAATATTCATTTTTTGGAAAATAAAAGTATTAAGTGTAAAAGATGATTTAATATTATCTTATTCCTATAAAATGAATTGTATAATCATAATATTATTTACTGAATTAATATAATATATATTTCCTTAATATAGTTCCCCACTTGTAATTCTCATAAATTATTATGATAAAACATCTTTGTGAGCATAAAATTTTTTTCTTTTAATTCATTTTATTTTATATTCATTTTAAATTAGTTGGAAACCTATTGAATATTTTATATATTTATACCATATATTATCATAACATTGTTATTACTGTTAATAAAAGTTAATTTAATGGCTGTATTATATATTAATATATTAAATAGTTTTATTTTACAAATATATTGTTTTTAGGTAAAACTCGATAATGCGAGAAATGCAAGTCATCGATGAAAGTAATTATTTTGAGAGAAATAATGTAAATAAAAATTTAATGAATAAAAAGATATATCATAGATATATTTTTTTAGAATAATAAATATGTTATAATGTATCCTGAAATTATACTACCTTATGGGATAATTGTTGCATGTCACAAATGAAATTAAATACAATGTTCTAACATTTGAATTTCATGGAATTAAATTATCCCCATTTAAATTAAATTTATTTCATGCAAATTAAACTCATCTTTGTTAATAATTTTTTTGATATTTAATCTATTTACGTCCCATATCATGTTGATTGTTTTTAAAAAATATTTGATAAAATGGAATGGTATGAACATATTTCATATGATCTAACACACACTTAGAATATAATTATAAGAACATTGTTGGAAATAAGATATAAATATATATATTAAAAGAATAAATATTTATTAGATCTTCCTAAGGTAACCAGTTATAATAAATTTAATTTTTAGGGACATAATATCATAATTTCATGATGATTTATATTACCATCTAGTCAAAAGTGGTATTATGGAAAAAATTATTCATTTTCAAAATTTTGATGAGTATATTTATTTTCCAAGAATTTATATACTTGATACGATTTAATTTTAAATGGAAAATTTCATCTATTGAGTATCCATCAATCAATTTCTAATTCATCCAAAAATCGACTTCGATGTATAAATTCGTAAAAGTCAATTTTAATGTATTTTATGGAGAATAAAGGAGTGAAATGTCTAAATATATGTCTTTAACTTTTTAAAAGTAAAAATAGTTAATATATTTAACTCTAATCCAAAAAAATTAAAAATACTAGTTCATTAATAATATATATTACAAATATGCAACTTAAAATTATTACACATTAAACAGGATTTCACGCTTACTCATGGTAGTCCTGAAACCATTATCATTCATATATCATGGTTTAATGACCATGAACATGTCAGACATGATGGGTTGTGACCTGGTATACAAGTTGTCATTTAAAAGAAAATTTAATATAAATAACATAATCAATATAATAATGATACCATGAATAAGGTTAATCACTAAAAAACCTTATAACTGAGGTTTTCAATACAAATTCAATACATAAATACTTAATCCATTTATTTCCATTTAGTTCCTTCCTCGGCACAATGTTTTCCCAATAGAGTATTGAATTTTATAAAACCCAAAACCATTGTTTGAAAATCAATTAATCTACATTATAAAACCACATAATAAATTTTAGGATGTCTAAATATTGACACATGTTTTTTAAATCAATGACACCTCAGGTTTATCCTATTTCATTCATTGTCATTATCTCTTAAAATACATTATAATGGTTTTCTAGATAATTTTATTTTTCCTATATGAATCGACTTGGAGTTTCAGACTAGGTGTGTAGTAAGGCCCATTTTCAAGTACTGGGAAATTCTAGGTCATCCATTTTGCACCTTGTCAGATCTGTAACCCCTTGGTACATAAGTTGCAAAACCACATCCACTAGTATTATCCAGACAGTGATATATTCCTATGAAAACCACATAATCTCTATCTAACAAACACATTAGGGTGGTATTCCATACTAATCCTAAAATGATATCTTAGGGTTATGTTACACAATCTATTTTTTCTAAATCTAGATCCCATTATTTATACTTCACATTATATTATACCAACTATAGCGACCTAACCCCAAAAACCAAAAGGCAGTGTATACTACCATTATATTATCATTATTATAAGGGATAAAATCCCATTGTGTTTAGTATTTTTGAAGTCTTGGTATACCATATATATACATGATTCATGTATTAAAAATGATTACACTCATTATAAAAAAATTCATTTTAGAATGAGATAATTCCATATATGATTTCCTTTCAGATCATTCTGATTGCACTTTTATATTCCTAGGGAAGGTACATAAACGATGGGTGAGGTAAAATGATTAGTTCATGTCAAATATAGTATGAGAAATATTGAATTAAAGAGAAAAATCAATAGTTAAATTTATTAATTTATCCCACATTATATGTATCTAATAAAATTAATGGATAAAAAATATTGTAATGTAATAAAAAAACACATTCCATTCAAATAAAATTATAAGTAATAATCTATATTTTATTTTAAATAACTAAAATGTGTTCTATTTAGTAAATCAATTGATAATGAAAGTCATCCATAGTCATATTGATTAAATATATCATGGATAAATAATAACTATATAAAAATTATTAAATTTTTTAATTATTTTATTCCTTGTTTCCTTGGAAAATGATTCATTTACCATCAAGATATATTAACATGACTATTACGATCTATTTGTAGAATTTTAACTATTTACCTTTTCAATATTATTGAATGTGTTTTCTTCAACTCATTTTTCACCCCGATACTGCTGATGAATCAATGGGATATATGTAACTAGGATCCACCTGTGTGATATCAAGCTAAATCATTACCCATATGTCAAATTATCAGTTTAATTCATGTACAATGTTCCTTAGAAATATAATTATTGAATAGAATATAGGTATTTATCAATATTTTAGTAGGTATCAAATAACATTCAAAGAAAATCATATATATTTTAATGGTCTATAGTATATTCATGAACATTTCTATGATAAATTATACATATCATTAGTTAAAATTCAATTTATTTTTATCACAGTAAATAGAATATTTCAAAGGGACGTACAATCTAATAAATAAATAAAATATTAATACAATCCGGATCCAAACTAATCATAAACAATCCAGGGGATGAATACTGATGGCATCAATTGAAAATATCCTAGGTGGATCAATGATTATGGGTTCCATCGAATAATTAATGAAAAAAACTATAATGAGATTATTAAAAACCCTTATGGTAAAAAATATATATAGTTTTTAAATAATATTTCAACATACTATTAATTAAAAATAAAATTTGAAAATATTATCATTAAAAATAACCCTTTAACAATATTTTTTTTAAGAAAGTGACATGGATTGGTTTCCCAATCCATGCCCAATGAAATTTATTAAGAACAAGGTTTAAAGTGAAAACCCGAGGTGTAATGAAGCTACACCATCAAAAATAGAAAGCCACAGACAAATCAAATGAAACATGAATGAACAGAAAAATCTATCCTTTATAATTCTGAAAATAGTAGTAGCAAGAGACCAGCACCTCAATTGTGGAAGAAGAACCATAAAAAGATAGAGCAGTAGCAAGCACTTCCGTATAAACCAGATTCATCTAGATGCAAGCTACCCCTCAGATCCAATGAAAAAAAAGAATATGATCCAGCCCAGTTGCCATAATCAGAAAACCCATCATTATCAATCAAGAATACAAGTGGCAACATTTTTCTAGATCCAAAAATGAATTAGCAATCCAGTCCAGTTGAAACTCAAGAACAGCAGGCGATTATACATCATCAAGTCTGTGCTGGACTGATGAAGAGCACAACCTATTCTGCAGAGCCATCCTGAAGCATACTTCCATGAAAAAACAAGAACAATCCTTGATGCCAATAATGTAATACAATGCTATAATAGCGAGAACAACAACCGAAGAAGAGTGCTAAGAGCTAGTAGAGCCCAAACAACCCCTTAGAAACACAACAGAACTGCCAGCGCTAAATTAGAGAACATAAACCGGTCATATAATACAGGCCTTCCCAAAGTAGTCCACATATTTTTTAAACCTCCAATAGAATCATAGAGTCAAGGTGCATGCAGTCCAAGAAAACCAGATCCAATCTTCTAGAATAGACAAATATCAAGAAATAGGAGAATAGTTCAAACAAATAATAGATAGATGAAACCAAAGGGATGAAATAGCAAGAGTCTAGCAAGCAGGTATCTCGAGGAGCAAGCTTTCCCATAAAATCCAAATCCAAAAAGAGAAAACTAGCAACGAAGCTCCTAGCAAACAACCTTAAAATAGACTCCAAACTCAGTCAAAAATGAGTAGGAAACAGAACTAAGCAAAACCCAGTAGAATCCAGCATGAAAAGGTAAATTAGTTCCAACAAACAAGGTCCAAGATAAGATGCATAAACACTCAGGAACCAAAACATAAGAATCTAGATCGAAATCAGGATAAAAAACACACCAAATGAAAAACCACAATCTTGTTTAAAAAACCATCAGAGCCTCAAGAAGTTCTTGAAACAGAACAAAAAGAATAAACCAGCAGGAGATCAAGAGAGACCACTGTAGGACATTAGAGCAAGACTAGAACAAGAATTTATTCCTGATTCTGTCATTTAATATGTCATGCTTTTCCGCCAAGTAAGTTCTCTTAGTAATATTGCCTTTTCTAAAAGAATTATATAGGATATCATCTTTGAGTCTCGCTGAAGAATCAGAATCGTCAAAAACTGACATAATTGGTTCATCAACACTTTCATCTTGTTGATCCTTCTCTACAGTTTGATTTGTAATAGTGGTAGATACATTCTTTCTAGCAATATACAAGGATCGAGTGACAATAGTCCTCTCTACATAAGAAAAATCCCTACGCTTTTTAGTATTTTTAGGGTTGGGAGTAATAAACCCATCTACATCCACTATTGGTTTCTTACCCTTCCTGGCCATGTCCTTTAGGTATTCTTATTTAATGATAGTAGATTAATCTTCCTCATCATTTTGAGAGAGAATATTTTCAGATTCATCACACCTCTCCTTTTCCTCATTTTCCTGAGTGTCAGCTTTTATTGGCACTATTGTCATTAACTCAAGTGAGGGTGAGGGGCTATGATGTGTATTAGCATTCTCCACAGTGGGTGGAGACTTCTTCTCACCCTTATCTAGAGAAATATTTCCATGATCCCCCTGGTTCAGCAAATAATCACAAGGTTTAGGATGCACGTTAGTAGTCCCGGAGACATCATTGGTAATGGGAATCACAATGTCCTTAGTAGTGGATGATTTAGGAAGATCCAAGTTAATTTTAGAATTATAGTTTTCTACCCAAACTGTTTTGCAGTGAGGTTGAGGTGGTTCAAATTTTTTTGACTCACATTCTTCCAAATAATGAACCACTTTGTAGCAGTAGTTACAGTAGGGTGGAACATTTTCAAAAACCACCTCTTGAGTGTTACCTTTATCACCATTCTGGAGCCATAATCTGGAAGGCAATTCTTGTGATATATCAATCTCAGTTCATATACTAGCAACTGAGGGATGAGAGAAGTTCATGGTGGAAGAATCTAATCTAATTAGAGTTCCATATAGACTTGCAATGGCAGATAGAGCGCTTTTCTTAAACAGATGCAAAGGTAGTCCTGGGAAACCGATCCAAATTGGAACAATAAGGGGCTTAGAACCTAATTCAAAATCCGGAGACCACTTAAAGACCTTTAAAGAAGCCCCCCCAAAAGACCATGATCCACGAATCCAAAATCGATAATAATAATTATTCGAGGAGAAACGGAACACAACATATAGAGAGTTCAGCAATCCAATATGAAAGTTTGTAAAACCTATATTATCAAGTGTTTTGTGTAAGAAGAACAGAGAAGGGTGGTTCTTGGAAAATAGACAGACAAGAACAAACCAGAGGTCCGAAGCAAGATTGAGTACCTCTTCTTTGGAGAAAGCAATCGGTGATAGACCTCTGTGTCTGTATGATTTTGGAGCAAGAATTCTGAAGGTATTCAATTCTGTGGGAGGTATTTTACCCGAGACAATGTCTGTTAAGGATCTCTCATCTTGGAAACCTCGATCTGTGATGTTAGGGTTAACCCTTCTTTCACCCGAGAGCATCGCCATCTGTGTGTTTACTACGCGTCTTTAACAATATATATTACAATTTTAAATATAACGGTGGGTAAACACATATATAATGTACAAGTTGAATTAACATTCCATTTTCAGGAAATTTTTTCCAAAAAAACAATATTCTAAATTAGAAAATATTACTCCATAGAAAACATTTATAAAATAAAATTGTATAAAATTTTATTTTATAAGTCATTTTGAAAATTTTAAAATCAATTTTGAATAATTTTTTGTAAAATCATTTTTATAAGACAATATTTTCTCTTATTAAAGATTAAATAATGTATGGGTTTCTTGAAAATAAAATTTTAATTATTTTTCACACCAAATAGTGTAGTTTTTTATATTAATTGGAAAAGGTCATGAATAAACATAGCATAAAAAAGTAAATTCATTTTTATAAAACTATGAAATAATTTCTTATAGAGTAAATTCGTGTCTAAACAATCCCCAAAAATGGGATTGTGATGTAAACCATTGAAAACACCATAAAATTTACATGAGTATCAATCAATAATTAAACTGTGTTTGTGAAAAATTTAAATCCACACAAAAAATTCTAAATACATCAATAGATATTAAAAGTTATTATACATTTAATCTTTCTATATTACTGACAACGAGGGTACAATATAACCTACTGAATAAAAATTGAGTTATGAAATTATTTTCCACTTGGTAACAAATAATTAAAATCCACTTATATGAAATAATTCCAATTTAAAGTCAATATATATTAAAAAAATAAATGAAACACGATATTACATGTCTATGGGGTAGTATGTAAATAATATATATGACATTAGTTTCAATAAAATAATATATGTATTATGGAATGGAAAATGAGATAAAGAACCTTATTAATTTGAAATATTGGAATCATAATATCCACGAAAGAGATAACATTAAAAAACATTAAAAACCATGAATTTATGTTAAATGATGATACAATAATATCAAAGTGGGTATCATATACTACAAAAATATAGTTAATTGGAGAATATATTGTTTGCCTTATATAATGAAAAGTGAGATAATAATACCTTATACCGTGATTCCTTTTTGGTAAACAAACATTATCATATTCTATATGGTTTTATACATTTGAATAACTTATAATAAGACCGTACACATATTTTAAATATCATATTTTCACTTCTTATAATATCTTTTTAACTTTCTTTTTCAATAATATTTCATAACATCCACTATATTGGGGGATAATTTTCTTGTTTTAAAGTACGTGTTGACTTGTTATCATTCATATTATTACTTAGATAATTATTGAGAATATCTTTAATGTGAAAATTTTTATAATTATCTTATATATTCAGTATATCTATGTATAGTGTAATCCATTATATTGGGAGATATGAAATGAAATGTATCATTCATGATGACAGTAGGTGGTGCATTCTAGTATAAATTTTTATCATGTATTATCTAATATTTTATTTAAATAGTTATTTTTTATGGTTCATGTTAAGTGTTAATGAATCACGAAACATTTATAAGGCATAAAAAACACCTCCACAAACGATGTTATCATATTCCAAAAAATTGAAATCATAATGGATTAAATTATATAAAAAATTAAAAATAAATAATTGAATACAAATATTGTATATATCATATATATGTATTTTATCAATAATATATCCCATGATGAGTATGATAATGGATGAACAAATTGTTATCAATTTTCGAGGCAGTAGTCATCCATGCACAAGAACAATATGTTTATTATCTAATAGATGGTTGTTTTTTATAAGTGTAGTTCAACAAAATTGAATAAAAAATTATATTTATATTTATTATATATATATTATTATATAATCATGTAATAATAATGTTTGACGGGTGGATAAAGAAATAATATGAAAGTGATCATCGAATAAAGTCCCCTCTTCTTCAGGTAATGCATTTTGGTTTATACAAAAATAATTCCTTGAAAAACTTTCATGACACTTTGAGGATTATATATTTAATTTAGTGATTTGGTTAGGTTATTTTCATAGGATTTAGATGATAAAAACTGTATTAATAGTGTTAAAATGGGGGAGGTTTACTTTTTTTATAGTGTGTGAGAAGTGGGTTTCTTGTAAATATTTTCAAGAGGGGATTCCTCCCATGTTTTTCCAAACAACTATGAATCCAATGATGAAAAATATTTGATATAGGGGATTATAGGGTAAAAATTTGAACATAAAAAATCTTTTTAAAAAATATATTTCTTTTTTTATCTTGAAATTAAGGTTTGGTCCCATATTAATCTAATTTTCCTCTTAATTTCTATAATTAATTTATTAAAATTCACTATTATTTTTCGTAAAATCTATATTGAACTTATTAGGAATATTTAATTAATCTAATTAATAATATTTAAACTATTAATCTTAATTTTATACATATAATTTACATAAATCTATTTAAATTTAATCTTGAAGAATGGTGGATGAGGCATGGATTTAATTTAAAATGTTTTATAATTATCCATGTCTTTAAATGCAATTTCAAATTGGAATTGATCAAAATGACATAAATTATACTAATAGTTGTAAATATATCTTTTAAGTATTTTGAGACCCATAAAATTATTATTTATCAATTACTAATAAATTTGAATAAAAATCGGATATAAATTAAAATTCATTTTTTTCCATATTTTTCAAAAAATTTACATATCCCAGAAAGATACAAATAACAAAAGATAAAATAAATTTTATTTTAATATCAAAAAAATTATGACTATTGTTTCATACTAAATATATATATGTTGAAAAATTTGTTTTAAAAAAATATCTTCAAACAAAGGAGGTAAATTTTATTTTTAGAAAAATAGAATATTTTATCCGGAAACAAAATTTGTTATTAGTATATTATAATAAAATATATTTTATAAATAAAAAAATATTTAATTGTATATATAACATATATATTTCATTAATATTATTCAATAATTTTGAATATTTTAATTTATTATTATAAAACATTTTTATCATGACAAAAACATGTCTTTATATTCTTATATTTTTTATTTTCATTTTTTATTATTTTGTAACCTATAAATTTATTTTATATATTTATAAACCATATATTTTAATAATTAATTAAATAATATTAATAAATACAACTCTAATATATAGGTAATATATAATTATATTAAATTGTATTTTTTTATTAATCTATTTCTGTTCGGTAAACCCCACTCTTGTGTGTAACTCAAGTCATCGAAGAAAGATATTGTTGCATTATACACATAATAATTCATTATTTCATTCATTTAAAGCAATATAATAGATTTAATATTGATAAAATATTAAATATATAATAGTTTATTGTGATATTATATTTCCTTATGAACTTGGTGAATCATTTCATTGACACTATTGAATACAATGTTCATACTCTATAATTTCGAGGAGTTATAAAGCTTTTATTTATTTTAAACTTTTTTTCTATAATAAAGGGTTTGACATTAAAAAATTTGTTTTTTTGGGAAACCATATTCCTAAAAAGGTTTCAAAAACCATCTACATTTTAATGGTGAAAAGAAATGAGTATGTTCATGTAGAATAAAACATGCATGAATTGTAAATAGGATATTTTTTGTTAATAATTAAGACATGACTATGGTGCATAAAACATAGAAAGGGGGAGCTCTAATGATCAGTAAGGATAAACATAGAGAACAAAAAACAATTCTTAAACATTTTAACTTAAAAAAATGAACATAAAAAATCAAAATCATGAGTAATGACATAAATCTTAGCAGTACATAAGGAATAGATAATAAATGAAGATTAATCATGATAAAATAACATGGTAATAAAACATGTAATTGTGGCATCCATTATGCCCATGTTATGATATCCATAGTAGCCACGACAATGTTTCCAATACCATCATGGTGGAAAAAGTCCATTACTGAACCGGGTTTACCTGCCATTCCAGCCACGTATTACCGAACCAAATTCACATTCCATTTTATCCATGTCTATCTAATGAGATATAAATCTTTACCCAGTGCATTGGTGGGAGATATTGGTCCCACCCATCTCATAATGAAATCATTTTTTGTGTGCCACAAAATAAACATAAATCATTCATCACAACCCAAAGAATAAAATGGGTTTCATAAAATTATCCCATCATAACATAATCCATATAAAAAAATGGATATAATTTCAATATAAACAAAATTAATCCATGTAAATAATAGAGACATTATTCATGAAACATAACCATATTGAAGAATGTCATTATAGATGGAAAATAGTTTTGATAAAAACACATGAAATGAATTCTAGTGGAAATTATCATTTCTTATTCAAATCATTTTATTTTCATAAAATGACACGAAATTATAAAAAAATATTTTTTTTGATAATAATAATGAAATATTGTATAGGAAGCTTCATGGAAATAAGGAATTATGAAACTGTAAAAAACCATTCAAGCCATATAAGGTAAAAAACATTCTTTTCGTACTTTTGCGTGAAAAGTCAACAAGTAGCCTTTATGGTAATCAAATGAAAGATTCATTCCATACCATGTCTTAGAAGTCCATAATGGTAAAAATGACTTTAAACGTTCATGGAATAATAATAAACATTTTATGAAAAACATAATAGAAAATGTGCGATAGGATGATAGACATAACCCTTGTAAGTAATTACGAATAAACAACCCCCTATAAGAAGGAGATGAGAATAATTATCCATTACCATTTATGATTAGTGAAATCATACGTGTCATAAAATAAAGAAAATTACATTCATATGTAAATATCATATACTTCATTATAAGAATCTTAAATCCTTCATGGGAAGCATAAACGTCATACAAAAGAAACAGATGTTGATTAAGGCATATGTCTCACAAAAATAAAAGTGAGACAAAATAATCCCTTACATTATGTAAAATTTCTTTTGTACATTTATGAGACTCTTATATAAGGGGTTTAAAATTATTATTAAATTTTAACATAACCATAATAATATTTATCATATCATATGTGCTTCACTTATGAGTTTATTTACCAGTTCATTTGTCAATTCAATGTTAAAGTACTGTTTTGGGAAAAATCGTTTCATTTATCGTGCGTGTTTTGACTTTTAATTTTTCACATGACTAAATATATCATCATTTATTACTTCTATAATGTAATACATGATTTATATATCACATATATTCAATATATAAATATATATAATCAATCTATAAACGGATTGAAGTACACCCTTCAGGGAGGCGGTAGGTCGTACATATGCATGAATGCTATTTTTGTTTCCTTACTAAATTAAATGGAAGTAAATGACATATATATATATAAATTATGTAGATTTATTATGTAATATATTTCATTATTATTTATTATATATACCCTATAATCATTCTTGAATAGTTAACATGGATAATGAATCTCATCGCATCATGGAGACGGTATTTCATACGTACAGACAAGCAATGATATCATTCTCATAATTATTGAATGGAATTGGATGTAACTCCCCAACCCTAGTTACCTATAGTAAATGAATTATTACATTACATTTTCATGATCACAAAAGATCAATCCTCAAGAGACCGTTTAGTTTTTTAGTCTTGGAAACACTAGATATAATTATAAGTCTTACAATACATCATAAAGTAAAAAAAACATCAACAACATTTTGTCTTCATATCCCCTCATATTATCCCTGCAAGTCATTCATAAATTACTTCTTCACATCCAAGAAAAAATAAAACATTGAAAGGGGTGAGCTCATATCCTCAGTACATATAACAATATAGCAGAAACTTTCATAGATAAGCATAAACATTTAAGGCAAAGTATAACTAAAACAAAATTCTTTTAAACTTGAACTTCAGCATAATATAGAAAATATTAAATTAAATAAAGCCATTTACTTATTCACATTGATATTCTAATAGTCGAATAACCACATGAAATATCAATAACCACTTTCATAATGATGGAATGCATAATGCCAAACTATCATAACCACATAGTAAAGGCCTAATGCCAGGACTTCAGATATTATTTTGTCAAGGCCTTGTGCCAAGACACTAATTTGAATCAGGAGACCTACCGATGCATCGACGAGCTATACCGGGCACCACCCATAACTTATAAAGTCCAATGTATTCCTCATATGAAAAGTTTTAAACATAACATAAACATTTGTATTAAAACTATCATATGAAATGTCTATACATTATCCACAAAACATAAATGGTATAAAAATAGCACATCCACTATCAAACATAACACATTCAATACAATATAGAAGATTTTATTGTAATATATTAACCTCAATCGAGAATAATGAAGAATATGGACATTGATGAAAATAATCATCAAAACTATTTGAGGGGAATATCCCCCTTTTTCTTTAAAACATTTAAAAGTCACACTACTTGTCAAGAAGCCATTTTAAAATTGATTTTTGAATAAAAGTGTCCCACTCCACTTTGAATCTTTTAGAAGGAATTTTAATTTTAAAACATTAATGTCCGTATAAATAAATCCTTAAAACCATTTTTAAAACATTGACATTAATGAGAATGATTTAGAAGAACAAATCATTTATACATTTAAAAATGATATTTTAGATAGAGTATCTAACCAAAAGAGATACACTTTAATAAAAATAATTTAGGTAATAAAAAAATTGTAATATCATGAGAATAAAGGGATTCCTGATATACATTGTCAAAGTACATTATATACACCATATAAAGGTGATTTGGTACATAAAAAAAAGAAGTCTCAATGCGATGTAAATTGAGATGAAATCTCTTATAAAGACCGTATCCTTAGGATAAGGATAAATCAACGACATAATTATGGGTGGAAATATAAATAAACTCAATTTGATTGGATATTAAGTCTAAAACAATCAAAGTAAATTCACACATATTCTTGTAAAAACAACATAAATGAATTAGATGTTTAACTCAATAAATGGAGATTGAGTTAAAATTACTCTTATGAAGTTCATATCAATGACTTGAGAATTTATCAATGGAGTGATTATGTGTGTATAATGTATATCCATAGAAAAGGGAGTGGAAATTATGACATAAGAAAATATATAGTGATTCCACACATAATCATGGAGTAAAATAATCAATGAAGTATATGTAAAGCTGAATGAGTGGAAATTGAAATTTCAAATTACCTTATTGATTTGGTAACTTACAAAACATAAAACCATAAAATAAGGATAATTAAATGATGACGTAAATATCTATAAATTAAATTATATTACACAATGAAAACAATTATGGGAAGTACACACACCAAATGCAATAAATAAGAGGCGAACAATAGAAATCTCATGAAATTAAAAGTGAGATAAGAAACCCCTTACATTGTACTTTTTCCGTGGTAGATGTTAGGTTAGCCACCTGTATAATGGTGAAATAATTGTTATTGAATTACACAAGGATCATATACATTAATATGATATCATATATGATCTTTTAACATTTATTTGTTAATAATATCTTAGTATTATCTCCGTTTTGGTTGTTAACATACTCATTTTATTTTATATGTTTTGTTATACAAGTCATGCTAGTTATGGGTAGGTTGAATATTATTCATATAAAAAATGATATCAAGTCCTTATACGTTATTTTTAAACATCAAATTAGAATTATACTTCACTAGATATGATGGGGAATGAATCTCATCGCGTTCGTGGAGACGGTAGTCCGTATGTACGCACGAGAGAAAATATCATTGATTTGATATTAAAATAATAAATAATTGGATGTTATATCATATATAACGAATCATTATCATGTTATATTAATTATTTACATTAATTACATATCATTATTACACACATCAAAATAATAATGTATTGAAAAACAATTACACCACGACGTGGAGACGGTAGGCCGTACATACGCACGTATGGCGACATGTCATTCAAAGGATGGATAGAATACATAATATGGTAGTACCATATTTATAATATAATCACATTATATATAAGATATTGAAGTAATTATTTTATAATGGAACAACTAAGAAAGTATAAGTTGAAGAAGAAAGGAACTTGAAAAAGGTTGGTGAAAACATTACCTCTTCTTCGAGTTCTTCCTTTGGATTTGATCAAAAGGGATCCTTAGTCTGGATTTATGAATAAAGGAAGGCCTATAGGATTAAGGGGGTATAGTTTAGAGGTTATTTAGGTAGAGTATGGATTAACAAAAAGGCATTTATGGTATGATGAATTCATTAGAAGTGGTGTCCTTTTATAAGGGGGAGGAGGGGCTCTTTAGAAAAAACATAAAATATTAATTTATAATAAATTCATATACGATTAATAATGGCTTAAAAGTGAATTATTCAAATTCTAAGGTGGGAATGGGTCGAAATAATATCATCTAATAGATTTTATACTGGTTTGGGTAACTATATTAAGCTTATCATTTATATTTAACTCTTAGTTAAATAGTTTGATATTTACCTTGTCACTTTGTATTTTTATATTATATAATTAATAAACTTACTCTATACTTCTAAGAGACATCCAAGTGATACATTAATGAAACACATATAATTATATAAGTCTTTTTCCCAATCCTTAGATTTTTAGGAATAGAATATCAATTAATAATATAATATTTGTTTTAAAAACTCATTTATGTCAATTTAGACAATATTTAATAATTGATTTTTGTTAGTCTTAAAAACTTTATTAATTCGATACAAATTCATTTAAGCCATCCTAAAATGTCATATAAAATAAAAAAATTTGTTTGTGGAATCAAAACAATCAAATTATTTTTATTTTAACATTTATAATACTAATTATTGGATTCCTTCATTAATAAAGAATGTACTACATAATTATTGTTTCATAGATAAATTTAATTTTTCAATGTATAAAAATTATAAATAAAATACCATTATATAGGAAATATTATTAGATTTCTAATGAAAATTTATAGTCAAATATATAACATACATAACCATATGTAAAAATAGTTTTTCTAAAAGATATATGCTTATGTCATTTTTGTATTTATTTTAACATAATTAATATAAACTGTCATTATCACTTACAAGTGGATCCACGAGGTCCCAAAATCAACACAAAATTTCCATGGTAGGAAATGTATCAACCAATAGGTTTAAGACACGTTTTAGAGTAATTTATTATTATTATAGTATTATGTTTTACCCTTATTTACCAGATTTACACTTTAACCATGGTAAATAAAATATTTACCAAAGTAATTATTCAAAATATCTAAAAATAAAAGTTACCTATTTAAATAATTTGGCCTACTGATTGTTAATATGGAATCCATTTTTCTAAATTCAAAACATATAAGTGTCGGATATTAATTTAAAATTAATTCCTACTTTAAAAACAAAAACGTGTTTTTAAGAAATAATAACTATCAAAAGATTGACATTTTTTATGTCCATATTAAATGTGAAAATATGTAAAATGACCAAAATTGTATTAAATTGTAAGAATTAATTATAAAAATACTTTGAAACAACTCAAATTCATAATTTAACACTTTTAATAATTTCGATTTAAAAAGTAGTGTTTAATTAAAATTTCAAGATTTTCACTATTCATCAAAAATTGAATGTTTTTAGAAAAATACCAAAAATTCACCCGAATATAAATTTAATATTATGAATCCAAAAATGAAGTCCATTTTGAATGATAAAATTTATAAAATTTCAAAAAGTGGGTATTACAATTCAAAACAGCTAGTTTGATTGGTTGTGGTGTGTGTTAGAACTCGAAGTTGCATACAACACATGCTACTGTATTATTCAAAGAGAAGCATAACATGGAAACATGGGGTGTTACATTCTACCCTCCTTCAAATAATTGCGTCCTCTAAAATTTTAAAAATTGGATTGGGAATATAATGGAAGGTCCCACATCGGAAAAAGAGTCAATAAAACTATTACCTTAAAAGAATGAATGAAAAGTACAAAGGTCACCCAAGATAACTCATACTAGGATTATATGTAGGAAAAAATGGATATGGAAGATAAAATAAGTGTAATTTTTTGATGGAGAGTGATATAAAACATGATCAGGATAAAGTTAACAACAAAAAAGCCACAAACTTGTTATGGGACAAACGGTCATTAGTTTCCCAGTACGAAGGGTATACGAACAACATTTTTTAAGTTACAATATATAAATATGAGGAATTAATTTATGAGATTGACTAAGAAAATCATGAGATATAGTTACTTTTTAAGTGGAGTTTCATTATTTAATAAACTTCCACCACTAACTCATTTTTCTTAACCGATGAGTATTCAAGAAGACTTAGTCACACTGGAAGAGCAAAAATAAACTTCTATAGAATCACATGAACCATGAAGGATAAATTTATATTTACCTTGTATTTAGAGATTAATCAAATCCAAAATGGTTACTACAAGATCTGATGATCCCCTAAAAGGATATTCCTTTAGAAAAAGAAACAATAATCTAAATTTATAAAATTAAACCAACAATACCCCAATGTTAAATAAATACCATTCAATAAACAGTTTTCCTTAAAATCCTTCAATATAATCCATACTAATATTGAAACCCAAAACATAGAAGAATTTGATTATGTAGTCTTCCATGTTAAATTGTATCTCAAAATGACATCAACTACTCTTAATGTCACATACATAAAATTAATTAACCAAATCACGTATTCTCTATTATAGGTTAATCATTTCTATAAATAACCAAATTCCATATAAATTCACAATAAAAACGTAGATAAAAATCCACCACTACTCCTCAAATGAAACCCCATAGTATTATATTTTCCTTGGGCATATAGTGTTCCCAACAAAGTGAACATCTTCCAAAATAACATTTATCACTTAATCACCAAATAATTTTCCTATACTAAGCGTAATCATATGATAAGAAATAAGACCCGATATCAACTCATTACTGATCAATAAAATAATTTAACTAAAAATAATTAGTCACACTAACCAGGGACTTCATGTAGTCCAGTGGTAGGGGATACATCCAAATCTTACTTTGGTTGTCAGTTAGATTCCCACATTTTTGTCCGACGCAATGGGTTGTTGTCCTTTTTCAGAAACCATATTTTATAACATTACCAAAATGAGATAAATTACTCAAAATAACCATAACATAATTTTAAATAGAAATGTTATCTAATACCTTGCATTTTCATCCCAAAATATTATAACTTATAATTACTACAAACCCAATGATCATATATAACAAAATTGTTATTTATAATTATTTTCACAAGGGAAAAGATAAGACGTCCTCAAATATCATTCTCACATGGAAAACTACGGGGTTACAAATACAAGAGAAAATTATTCCAAAGTAATCCCATAAAAAAGGAGCAATAATACATTTAAAAATTTCTCCAACCATTTATTTCCACATAGATTATTCTTTGACCATGAAAATATCCTATAGAATAGGGCATTCACTCAGTTAATGGCCAGGTCCCCTACATTTATGGAAAAAGACTCTAAATGGATTATTGGGACCATTTTTATTTTCTTCCATAATACTCTTCATTTTTCTCAGCATATTCTTCACTTTATATCCTTCTTTCCTGCACGTAAATCATTTCTTTTTTTCGTTGAGACACTTTCCTAGGTGTCTCGATCCACATTTCCTGTATGATGGAAATTTAAGATTCTTTTCTACATGGTCTCTACTCCTGGAGATCTTATTAGTCATCACCTATCTCTTCATTTTTGAGTCTGGTAGTTGGTTAATATATATGTTTTTGATCATATTTTTGGAAACCTGATTTGGCATGAACACGATATCTTTTACACATATCAACATTAAATTTTGTTACTCATTTCTACCACTATTAACACCTTGTACATCATTCTAAATGTTACTATGACTTGCTTGGACTCTAGTCGTTGAATAAAACCAGAAAGCATTGTGCGAGTAATAGTAATTATAAAATCATTTAGAGAATTTCATGACACTATATTCTCAATTTAAAACACCTTATGATTATCCAAGGACATTTATTATCATCTTACATTAAAATACAACAAATTGGTTTGTAAATAAAATGTAACTTATCCTAAGCATATCCCCCAGGAGTGTTGTAACCAAGAGTGCTGCTGGGCCCGTTGTCGTTCACCGGTTCCCGTTTGAGTCGAGCTCAAAGTGGTGTTTTCGGGTTTTACCCCTAGGTACATCTATGCCAAAGTCCCCTCTACCTGCTCGTATCCATATAGGGATGTATTTCATGGAAAATTCACAAAATATATACAATACCAAAATTCTATGAAGTTGTTATATACTAATACTCAATTTCTATCTTATGGCTATGTGCTCTAATTAGAGTTTATCTATATATAGTTTCCTCGGTTTTTACTAAACTTCCTCTGATACAAACTATAACGCCCAACCCTAGTTACCCAGAGTCGGTGCATTATTACATTACATTGGCATGATCACAAAATATCCAGTCTCAAAAGACTGATTAGTTTAGTAGTCTTGGAAACACTAGATATATTTATAAGTCTTACATTACATCGTAAAGTAAAAAAAAACTACAAAAAAATCTTGTATTAATATCCCCTCATACTATCCCTGCAATTCATTCATAATTTACTTCTTCAAATCCTGGGAAAAATAAAACATTGAAAGGGGTGAGCTCAGATGCTCTGTAAGGATAACAGTACAACAGAAACTTTCATAGATAAGCATAAAAATTTAAGGCAATGTATAACTAAAAAAAAGCCTTTTAAACTTGAACTTCATAATAATATGGCAAAGATAAAATGAAATGATGCCATTTACTTATTCAAAAGGATACTCTACTAGTCGAATAACCACATGAAATATCAATAACCACTTTCATAATGATGGAATGCATAATTCCAGACTATCATAACCACATATTCAAGGCCTCGTCCCAAAACTAAAAATAATATTTTTTCAAGGCCTTGTGAGAAGACACTAGTTTGTCTCCTTAGACCTAATGATGCATCTAGGAGCTATTCCAGGCTCAACACATCACGTACTAGGTCCAATGCATTCCTCATATGAAATGTTTGAAACATAACATAAACATTTGTATTAAAACTAGCATATGAAATGTCAATACTTTATCCACAAATCATGAATGATATAAAAATGGCACATCCACAGTCAAACATAGCTCATTCAATAAAATATGGAAGATAGTATTGTAAGATTTTAACCTCAATTGAGAGTAATGAATGATATTGACATTGATGAAAATAATCATCAAAACTATATGAGAGGAATATCCTTCTTATTCTTGAAAACATTTAAAAGTCACAATACTTGTCAAGAAGCTGTTTTAAAATAGATTTTTTAATCAAAGTGTCCCATACCACTTTGAAACTTTTAAAAGTAATTTTAATTTTAAAAAATTAATTTCCATATAAATAAATCCTTAAATACTTTTTTAAAACATGTACATTAATGAGAATGATTTATAAAAATAAATCTTTAATACATTTAAAAATTATATTTTAGTTAGAGTTTCTATCCAAATGAGTGACACTTGAATACAAATAATTGAGGTAATTATAACATTGTAATATCATGATAATAACGGTATTCATGATATATTATGTCAAAGTACATTATATACACTATATAAAAGGGATTTCGTGTATAACAACAAAGAAGTCTCAATGGAATGTAAATTGAGATGAAATATATTATAAAGAACGTATCCTTAAGTTAAGGATAAATCAACGAAATTATTATGTGTGAAAAATATAAATACAATCAACATGATTGGATATTAAGTCTAAAACAATCAAAGTACATTCACACATATTCTTGTAAAACAACACCAATGAATTAGATGTTTAACTCAATAAATGGAGATTGAGTTAAAATTATTCTTATCAAGTTCATATCGATGACTTGAGAATTAATCAATTGAGTGATTATGTGTGTCAAAAATATATCCATAGAAAGGGGAGTGTAAATTATGACATAATAAAATAAATAGTGATTCCACACATAATCTTGGAGTAAAATAATCAATGAAGTATGCGTAAAGACAAATAAGTGGAAATTGAAATTTCATATTCCCTTATCGATTTGGTAACTTGAAAAAACATAAAACCATGAAATAAGGATAATAAAATGATGATTTAAATATCAATAAATTAAATTATATTACACAATGAATACAATCATGGGCAGTACACACCCCACATGCAATAAATAAATGGTGAAATATAGAAATCTCCCGGAATTTAAAGTGAGATAAGAAACCCCTTACTTTGTACTTTTTCCTTGGTAGAGGTTAGGTTAGCCTCCTGTATAATGCTGAAATAATTTTTATTGAATTAAAAAAGGACCATATACATTAATATGATATCATATATGATATTTTAATATTTCTTTTATTAATAATATCTTAGTATTTTCATCATTTCTGGTGTTAACTTACTCTTTTTATTTTATATGCTTTGTTACATAAGTCGTGTTTGTTAGGGGTATGTTTTATATTATTCTTATAAATAATTATATCAAGTCCATAAAAATTATTTTTAATCATAAAATGAGAATTAGACATGACTGGATACGATGGGGAATGAATCTCATCGCGTTCGTGGAGACGGTAGTCCATACGTTTGCACGAGTGACAATATCATTTTTTTGATATGAAAATAATATATAATTGGATGTTATATCATATATATAGAATCATTGTCAAGTTATATTTTTTATTTACATGAATTAAACATCATTATTACACCCATCCAAATAATAATGTATTGAATAACAATTACACCACGACATGGAGACAGTAGGTCGTACATATGCACGTATGGTGACATGTCATTCAAAGGATGGATAGAATAAAAAATATGGTTGTAAGATATTAATAATAACATCACATTATATAGAAGATATTGGAGTTATTATTTTATAAAGGGACAACTAAGAAAGAAGAAGTTGAAGAAGAACGGAACTTGAAAAAGGGTGGTGAAAACATTACCTCTTCTACGGGTTCTTTCTTTAGATTTGATCAAAAGGGATCCATAGGTTTGTATTATGACTAAAGTAAAGACTATAGGATTAAGGGAAGATAGTTTAGAGGGTATTTTGGTAGAGGATGTATTAACCAAAAGGGTTTGATGGTACAAACAATTGGTTAGAAGTGGTGTCCTTTTATAAGGGGGAGGAGGGGCTCTTCAGAAAAAACTTAAAGTATTAATTTATAATAAATTCATATTCGGTTTCTAATTCCTCCAAAGTGGATTATTCAAAGTCTAAGGTGGGGATGGGTGGAAATACCTTCATTTAATATATTTTAGACAGGTTTGGGTGACTATATTAAACCTATAATTTATATTTAACTCTTTGATAAATAGTTTGACATTTACCATGCCACTTTGTATTTTTATATTATATGGTTAATAAACATACAATATACTTCCAAGAGACCCCCCATGTGGTCCATTAAGGATAAAAATTTCATTATATATGTCTTGTGGCCGGAACATAGATGTTTAGTAATGGAATATCAATTAATAATATAATATTTGTTTTAAAAACGCATTTATGTCAATTTTGACAATATTTAATAATTGATTTTTGTTAGTCTTAACAACATTATTAATTCGTAGAAAATTAATTAAAGCAATACTAAAATTTCATATTAAATAATAAAATTCTTTTATGGCATCAAAACTTTCAAATTATATTTATTTTAGCATTTATAAAACTAATTATTTGATTATCTTATTAATAAGGAAAATACTACATAATTATTGTGTAATAAATAAATTAAATTATTAAATGTCTAAAATTTATAAATAAAATACCATTATGTAGGAAATATTTTTTTACTTCTACTTAATATTTATTGTTGAAAATATAACATACATAGCCCTATGTAAAAAAAATTTTGCTAACAGATATATGGTTATGTAATTTTTGTATTTACATTAACTTAATTAATATAAACTGTCATTATCACTTACAAGGGGATCCAAGAGGTCCCAAAATTGAACCAAAGATGCCAATGGTCGGACATGTATCATCCAATAGGGTTAGAACACGTTTTAGGGTAATTTATAATTACTATAATATTTTTTAAACCGTTATTTACCGGATTAACCTTTTAACCATGGTAAATAAAATATTTACCGAAGTAATTATTAAAAATGTATAAAACCAAAAGTTACCTATTTACAATATTTAGACATCCTGATTCTAAATATGGAATAAATTTTTCAAAATTCAATACACAGAAGTGTCAAAAATTAATTTAAAATTAATTACTGCTTTCAAAACAAAAAGCGTGTTTTTAGGAAATAATAACTATCAAAAGATTGACAGTTGTTTATGTCCATATTAAATGTGAAATTATGTCCAATGACCAAAATTTTATTAAATGGAAAAAATATATTTTAAATATACATTAAATCTACTCAAATTCATAATTTATCACTATTAATTATTTGGATTAAAAAAGTTTTTTTTAATAAAAATTTAGTGCTTTTCACTGTTCATTAAAAAATGAAAGTTTTCAGAAAAAATACCATAAATTCACCCTAAGATAATCTCGGTATTCCGAAACTAAAAACGAATTCCATTTTAAAACATAAAATGTATAAAATTTCAAAAATTTGTTATTACTATTCATTACGCCTAGTTTGAATGGTTGTGGTGTGTGTTAGAACTCGAAGTTTCTTACAACACACGCTACTATATTATTCAAAGAGAAGTGTAACATGGAAGCTTAGGGTATTACATTCAATTTAATGATATAATATCTCAGAATTATTATGATGTTATAATAATCATAAATAGTTATTATTTCCACTATTAAACCCATCCATGTATGGTGGTGGTGTAAAAACAAATTACACAACGACATGGAGATGGTAAGCCTTACGTAAACACGTGTGGAGATTTCATTTTTTGTATGATGGATTGAAGGTGAAATATGGTTGTTTCATATTTATAATAACATATCGGTATATTATTTATAATAATGTTTTTAAATTATAATGGAACAACTAAATAATAGGAAGTAGTGGAATAAAGAAACATGAAAGAGTTGGTAGAAGAGATTACATCTTTCTCGACGAACCCCTATTATGCTTCCTCTTAAGGGAATAGAGATGGTATTTTGAGAAGACCAGATCCTCTAGAATTTGACTAGATTATTTTGGAATAGTAATGTTCTAGGTATGGCCGAGCTGAATGATCAAAATTTGTTTGAAGATGAGAGGGTTGAGGTTCCCTTTTATAAGAGAAGAGAGGGGAACTTTTGTAAACCTCAAAATTTTTAATTAATAAAAAAATCAAACCCCACATAAAAACCAGAAAAATCATTCAATTAGAAGGTGAGATTAGATTGGTTTTTAATCTCATCAACCAATAAAATTTAGACATGTTTTATGATTTTTTTAAAACTTATCATTTTGATTTATAATTATTTAATCTAATTAATTTTATTTTCGGTAATTGTAATCTAATTTTTGAATTGTTATAAATACTTACTTATGTGTTGTTAATTTTCATTAATTAGATACATTATTATATTATTAACCATATAATTTTGTATTTATAATTTTTAATTTTTTTTGGATTTTTAAACAATTTAATATTATGTGATTTTTATAAAAGAATAATAGTGTCTATTTTGACACTATTCAATTATTTGAAATTAAATAAATTCCAAAAAGAAGATATATTCGAACAAAAGTATTTAATATATTTCTAACATTTCATATTCATCTAAAATTTAGAATAACACATTAAGTTGTTCATATACTATTTTTTATATCTTTAAAACCTTTTTTTTTGTTATTTCTCTAAATAAAATAATTACTACAAAATTTTTGTATAATTATTTAATATCATTATTTGTTGCAAAAAAATTAAAAACAAAATACTATGATGAAGTTGTGTCTAGTAGAATTCATAAGATTACTTTTTGATTAATTTATCTTCTAAAAAACCAATATTGAAAATGTTAACTTTATTAAAGTTTGAAGGTGATAACTTTGACATCATTTAAAATAAGATAATATAAATGTCATAATCTGTTCCATAAGGCTCTAAATGGTCCACAGGTCGACCATTGGATGGATAGGGTATATATATACTCGACTAATATGGTTTTGACAAGTTTATGGTCATTTATATGTGTAATATAATTATAATAAATCATATATTATTGATTTTTCACTAAATAAATAATTTATGCATCATTAATGTATAAGCTATTAAGGTAATTATATATATATTTTAAAAATCACTAATAAATTACCATGATTGAGAAAAAAAATTTATCTTTCAATTGAGTATTTATAATAAAATTTATATTCTGTATAACCTTATATTAAAAATACTTTAATTATAAAATTTTTAGTGAGGCATATTTCAATTTCTTTAAATAAAATACATTAAAGGTCTTAGGTTACAGGTTTTATTCCCGCAACATTGTTTTATGCGACGAGTGTCTCCCATCCTATGAGTTTTTTTTCTAAAACTATACTATTATAACATTTCAAAAACAATATAAAAAATTTCTAGCCTTAAAAAATACTATCTGATGTATAACATAATTCATTCCAATATTTAGGCTTATCGAAAATACCTGTGACAAATCTCATAGTATAAAGAAAAATATTACTAGAGAGGTCATCTACCAAGAATGTAAATACAATCATTTATCCACCATATATCAAAATATATATCTTGTGGGTAATATTCCAAACATGTGAATACCTTAATCATGTATTCTATTGAAACATGAATTACCACAGAATCTTTCTGAAAACATGAATGCTGTCAAATGTTAACTATTTCCATATACCAAAATCCCAATATTTTTATATACTCAAACAATGATATCACTTTGTCCATATATCAGTCATGAGGTCACTAATACTATCAAACATTTGATTATATCCTTATCCATTAATTATGTGCATATTAGGTGTTTCCAAAATTATCTGAATAAAATTTCATGGATACCTATTCCATTCCACATATACTTTCAAAAACATAAGTAAAAACAACAGTTAACAATCCTCAGATGTTTCATTATTCCATAGTACCATTAATTTACTTATATTACATTACACTTGATAAAAATTAAATCATTCCCTGACCTTTTTAAACTATTGACCGCGAATCATCATTTTACTCCTCAAAACTTCTTTCACCTCATATATAATTTATAGTCACTTAAATATTCATTAACCTAAATACTACCCATTCGACCATGCTGATTCTCATCATAAAATTTTCCCATAGGGCATTGGTTTTCATAATTCTTGTACGTTCCACATTTAAAACATTTAACCATTGTTGATGTATTATAAATACCATTATCCTTGTACATGGTGTAAAATGATCCATTTCATTTGCAATTATTGTCTTTGTGTCCTCATTTTCCATACCCAAAACATCTTTCTATTGCATTGAAACATTCTCCTTAACGCTTCTTCACACATTATTTACATGAGAGATATTGAAATTTCTTTCCTCTATGATCATCATTAAACTCCATATTTCTCTTATTAACTAAGTTAGGAAACATACCAAAGATGAGATTATTGATCATATTATGATTTTGCTGATTGGTATTAATAATCATGATTGGACTTCCAAATCCAATTTCATTTGGTTTCTCATGAAGAATATCATTCCATTGTCCATCATATTCTTTATTAACATGAATCTTCCTATTTCAAACAATTTTTTAAAACCCAAAAATGATAGTGTGAGAGGACAAAATAATGAATGAAAAACATCATAATAAAGGGAAATTAACTTCAATATCTAACATAATAGGTTTAATTCTATGATAATTACCTTAATTCTTTGACTATAACCTATACATATACTTAACCTTAGGGATATCCCTAGACATACCATAGAAATATCTCTAGCGATCTCACTAAAGTTTTCGCATCCTAGTTATCAGAGGATGAATAAATTGTTCCTCTGATACCAACTGTAGAGACCCAAACTTTCCATACATGGAAATTACATTACTTTTGTGTAATACTTAATACACGAAAAATAATCCCCAAATACCATATTAGATTGGTGTCTTAGGAAAATTCGATCATAATATTCTATTAAAGGTGAATGATCTTAAACATCTCTTATAATGATCTTCCCCAATTGTTATCTAACCGAGAACCATTATTTTTATCATGGGGAAAAGAATACATAGAAAGGGTGAGCTCTAACGCTCTGTAAGGGTAAACATGGAGAGTATAAAATAATTCATAAACATTTGGAAGTAAAAACATTAACATAAAACATTAAAAATCATGAGTAATTACATAAATCATGGAAGTAGATAAGGCATAAATCATAAAGGAACATTAATCATGATAAAATATCATAGGAATAAATCAAGTAATTGTGGAATTCATTAATTACATCTTATGATTTATATAGTATCCAAGCCATTGTTTCCAAGACCATCATAGTGGACAAAGTCCACTACTAAACAGGGTTAACTTATCGTTCCAGCCCAGTATTACTCAACTATATTCACTTCTCATTCCAGCCTTGTCTATGTCATGAGATATAAATCTTTAACCAGTGCATTGGAGTGAGATATAGGTCCCACCCATCTCATAATGAAATCATTTTTTTGTGTACCACAAAATAAACATAAATTATTAATCATAACCCAACGAATAAAATGGGTTTCATAAAATCATCCCATCATAACATAATACATATAAAAATTGTATATAATGTCATCATAAAAAAAATAAAACCATGTAAATAATAGAGACATTATTCATGAAACATAACCATATTGAAGAATGACATTATAGATGGAGAATAGTTTTGATAAATCACATGAAATGAATTCTTGAGGAAAATATCCTTTCTTCTTTCAAATCATTTTATTTTAATAAAATAATTTTCAATTTAAAAAAGAATAATTTTTTTTTGAAAATAATCATGAAATCTTGTATTGGAAGTTTCTTGGAAATAAGGCATTGTGAAACTTTAAAAATTCAATCTTTCTGTATACGGTAAAAAATATTCATCTCGAACATTTTCCAAAAAAGTCAAAAAGTATCCCATATGGTAAAAAAAAGAAATATTCCTTTAATACCATGTGGTAGAAGTAAAACGAGTAAAAATGACATTAAACAGTCATTGAAGAATAGTAAACCTTTTATGAAAACCTTTTTTGAATACATTAACATGGATGATAAACATAACCCTAGTAAGTTCTTAGGAATATAAAATCTCTAATTAGAACAAGAATGGAATAATTATCCCTTATTATTTATGATCAGTGAAATCATACGTGTCATAAAATAAAGAAAATTAAATGCATCGATAATCATCATATCATTCATAATAAAAAATATAAAACAATCATGGGAAGAATAAACACTATAAAAAAGAAATAGATGGTGATTAATGCATAAGTGTCGTAGAAATGAATGTGAGACAAAATAATATCTTACTTTATGTCCAATTTATTCTGTATGTTTCTGAGACTCTTGTATAGTGGGTTTAAAAATATTATTAACTTTTAACATAACCATAATAATATTTATGATATCATATATGTTTTCCTTACGACTTTATTTACCAGTTCATTTGACAATTCCATGTTAAAGTACTGTTTTGGGTAAAATCGATTCATTTATGGTATGTTTTTTTAATTTTAATTTTTCATATGATTACTTAGATCCTAATTAATTACTTCCTGAATGTAAAACATGATTTATGTATCACATATTTTCAACATATAAATATATATAATCAATCTATAAATGGATTGAAATACACCGTTCATGAAGACGGTAGGCCGTACAAATGAATGAATGCTGTTTTTGTTTCTTTATTTAATTAAATGGAAGTAAATAACATATATAAATATATAAATAAATACATTTACATTATTATGTAATATAATTAATTATTATTTATTATATATACATTATAATCATTCTTGAATGTTTAACATGGAGAATGAATTTCATAGCGTCGTGGAGATGGTAATCCTTATGTACGCAAAAGTGATGCTATCATTCCCATAATTGTTTAATGGAATTGAAGTGGATGATATAATATCTCAGAATTAGTATGAAGTTATAATAATCATATATAGTTATTATTCCTATGACTATACCTATCCAAGTATGGTGGTGGTGGAAAAACATATTACACCATGGCGTGGAGGCGGTAAGCCGTACGGATGCATGCATGATGATTTCATTTTTCAATGGATGGATTGAAGGTGAAATTGGGTTGTTTAATATTTATAATAACATATCAGTATACTAGTTATACTTATGTTATAACATTATAATGAAACAACTAAATATGTGGAATTAGATAATAGAGAAACATGAAATAATAGATGGAAGAGATTACATCTTCCTCAACGCACCTCCTTTATGTTCCCTCTAAAGGGACTAGAGTTATTCTTTTGAGAAGAAAAAAACCTCCAGAATGTGACTAAGGAAATTGTGAAGAGTAATGGCCAGGGGTTGGATGATCATGAAGGCACAAAATTTAGTGAAGAGGAGAGGGATGAGGTTATCTTTTATAAGAGAAGAGAGGGTCACTTTTGGAAAACTCAAAAATATTAATTAATAATAAAATCAAACCCACCATAAAAACATAAAAAATAATTATATTAGAAGATGAGATGAGAATGTATAGTAATCTCATAAACCAATAAAATTTATAATTGTTTTATGTTTATTTTAAACATTCTCATTTTGATTTATCTTTATTTAATTTATTAAATTTTATTTGTGGTAATACTATTTTTATTTATAAATTTTTATAAATACTTACTTATGTGTTGTGAATTTATCTTTAATTAGATACATTATTACATTATCGACCACATAATTTTAATTTTGGAAGTTTTAAATATTTTTTTGATTTTTAAACAATTTAATAATATTTTATATTTATAAAATATCAATAGTGTCAAATTTGACATAATTCAATTATTTGAATTTAAATAAAATCCAGATAGAAGATATATTCAATAAAAAATATTTAATATATTCATAACATGGTATAGTCATCTAAAAAATTCGTAGATAACACTGAGTTGTTCATATATTTTTTATTTTAATATTTTTAATACCATTTATTTCTTATTTTTCTTAATAAAATAATTACTACATCATTTTTATTATTAATTAATAAATTCATATATTGCACAGAAATTAAAAATAAAATACTATGATTAAGATAAATCTAATATAATTCATAAGTATACTTTTAGTCTAATTTATCATCTAAAACAACCAAGCATTAAAATGTTATTTTTATTAAAGTATGAAGATGACAACTTTGACATCATTTAAAATAAAATAATATAATTGTCACAATCTGTTTTATAATGCTCAAAATAGTCCACAAGTCATCCTGTGGATAGTTACGGTATAGATATAAACTACGAATAAGGTTTTTTCATGTTTATAGTCCTTTATATGGGTATTATAATTCTAATAAAAACTATATTATGGATTTTTCACTAAATAATTAATTTCTACATCATTAATGTATAAGCTATTATGGTAACTATATATTTCATAAAAATCAAAAAAAAAATTTACCATGAAGAAAATAATAATTTTATCTTTGAATGGAGTATTTATAATTGAATTTATATTCTGTATAACCTTATATGAAAAAAACATTAATTATTAAAGATTGAGAGAGACATATTTCACTTACTTTCAAAAAATTAAATTAAAGAACTTAATCACATCCAAGTGGGTTCAAAAGATACCATTTCGACCCAATTATATTTTATGATAAAATATAATCATCCAATTATATTAATACATATGTTAGGGAAGTTTTATTTTATTATTTTTACCACGAATTAGCTGATTTACATTTAATTGTAGTAAATAAAATTTAACGCAGTTACTATTCATAATTCCTAAAAATAAAATGTATCCTATTAACATAATTGAGACATAATGATTCCAAATATGGAATCCCTTTTTACATATTCAATACACAAAACATGTAGTATTTAATTTAAAATTAATCCCACTATTGAGAAAACATGTTTTAAAGGTAAAATATTGCAAATGATTTAAATGTTTTTACATATGAATTCAATGTAAAATTAATGATAATTACATACATAATATTAAATGGTAAAAATATATTCAATATATACATTAATACAATTCGACATTATAATTTAACCATATAAATTATCTTGATGAATAAAGTTGTTTTTAAGTAAAATTTAGCGTATTTTTACTATTCATCAAAATATGAATGTTAAGCGAAAAATGTTAAAAAAATACCCAAAGTTAATTTTTTTGTACTTATTGAAATGAATATGTTTATTTAGTCACATTTAAATTATAAACATGTAAAAAGAAATATTTAATGTGTGTATTCCATCAAAAGGCAACAAAATTGCATTTTTTTTTTGAAAAATTCTTATTTTACAATGAAATTTTATTTTGTTCTTATACCATCTTCTATAATATGTGTAAGAGGAATGATATTGTTATAAAATTAAAAATATAGCTAATACTATTAATAAAATCTAGTTCATAATAATATTATAACAATATATCGTTGTTTAGTAAAACTTGGTATTGCATACAACACACACAATTGAGGAAGGTTGCTCTTGTGTGCAACACAAGCCAAGAATAGAACTGTGTAAAATACAAGATAATATATTGTTGTGTATAGCGCAAGATAACCTTGGTTTAGCGTACAAAACAAGACATAATAAGAATTTAAAAATATTATTTCTCATAAAATCTCAGGGTGTTACATTCTACCCCCCTGAAAATGAATTTCACCCTCAAAAGTTTTTGGTGTTATAAATGGTTTACTAATTGAAAGTTTCATTCTTAGAAACCCAGTTTGTAAAAATTAATAGTAATACTTAATTTTAAAATGGAATGTTAGAAATTCTATGGTCTCCCAAAGTAACTCAACACTAGGTTTCCACATAAGATAGTATGGGTGAAAATATGGACATAAAAGAGAAATCTAACCATCATGTTCTGATGAAGAGTGGTAGAGAACATTGCTATGAAAAATTAAATAATCACAAAGCCATATTTTTGTGATGATCTAAGGTGACATCATATTTCTCGGATATGAGGGTACTAGGAAATTGTTTTTGGTTTTCAAGATCATTTCTCTACAGTTGATGAATTTGGTTTTTGCATAAGGATAAATACTTACATGAATTATGTTTAACATCATCATTGGTCATTCCATAAACAATTTCCACTTCTTCTCTTATTTAATGAAACAATGTTGAATATTTCATTCTTGAAGTATTAGAAGATCATGTGATAGAATGATAGGTCATTCCATCGATCTATATCATAAAAAATGTTACCACAATATATTAAATTTACATAAGTCCATCTATGGTGAGGTTAATCGTATATAGTTAAAAGATGAACTTATTCTTCATCTATCATACCGCATAATAAAATAAAACTAATTTCTACTAACCAGGGACTTCTTGTAGGCCAGTGGTAGGTGATAAAGGCATGTCATACTTCATTTGTGGGTTTTATTCCTACAACCTCGTCTGATGCGACGGGTGGTCGCCCATCTTACAGGTTGTATTTTTTCTAAAACTGTGAAATTATAACATTTCATAAATAATATAAAAAATATCTTGACTTAAATAATACTATCTGATGTCTAACTTAATTCATTCAAATCATTATTTTTATCCAAAATACTTTTGTCCAATATCTTAGTATAATGAAAAATATTACTAGAGAGGTCATCAACCAAGAATGTAAATACCATCATTTATCACCCATATATCATATCATATATCTTGTAGGTCACATTCCAAAAATTTGATTACCTTAAACATGTATTCTCTCGAAACATGAATTACCATATATTCTTTGTGAAAACATGAATAGAGTCAAAATTTAACTCTTTCCACTTACCAAAATCCCAAAATTTCTATATACTAGAACCATGATATCACTTTGTCCTTATATCATTCATGAGCTCATTAATACTATCAAAAATTTCATTATCTTCTTATCCCTTCATTATGCGCATATTAGGTGATTTAAAAAAATAACTTAATAACTATTCATGGTTACCGGTACCATTCAACATATACTTTCAAAAACATA
Source organism: Viscum album (assembly GCA_963277665.1). Lineage (NCBI taxonomy): Eukaryota > Viridiplantae > Streptophyta > Magnoliopsida > Santalales > Viscaceae > Viscum > Viscum album. The sequence goes on from OY728128.1 coordinate 1,986,425,862, forward strand.
TGTAAAAACAACAGTGTAACAATCTTAGATGTTTCTTTATTCCATAGTACCATGTAGTTACTTATATAACATTACTCTTGATAAATATCAAATCATTTCACTACATTCTTAATACATTGACCAAGAATTATCATTTTATTCTTCAACACTTATTTCATATCATATGTCATTTTTAGTCATTTCAATCATCATAAACATAAATACAACCCATACGAACATGAAGATTCTCTTCATGAGATTTTCCCATAGGGAATTGGTTTTCATAATGCCCATATGTAACAAATTTAAAACATTTAACCATTTTTGATGTCTTAGAAATTACATTATCCTTGTCCATGGGGTTAATTGAACCTTTCCTTTGCAATTACATGCTTTCTATCCTCCATTTCCACTACTAAAAATTCTTCCAGTTCCTTTGAAACATTCTACAAGATGCATCTTCCCCTAGATTTACATGAAAGAAATTGAACTATATTTCCTCAATGATCATTTTGAAACTACATCTTTATCTTATTAACTTAGTCAGGAAACTTAGCAAAGTTGATATTATTGATCATATTATGAGATTTATGATTAGGAATAATAATGATGTTTGGACTTCAAAATCCTATTTCATTTGGTTTCTCAATAAGAATATCATTCATTTGTCCATCATATTTTCCATTAACATGAATCTTCCTGTTTCTAGACATTTTCTAAAACCCTAAAAGAATAGTGTGAGAGAAAAAAATAATCCTAGGAAAACAACATAATAAAGGGAATGTACCTTCAATATCAAACATCTTAGGTTTAATTATAAGATCATTACCATAATTCTAGGACAACAAACTATACTAACACTTAACCTTAGGTATATCCCTAAACATACCTTAGAAATATCTCTAGGGATCTCACTAAATTTTCAACATCCTAGTTTCTAAAGGTTGACTAAACCTTTCCTCTAATACCAACTGTAGAGAACCAAAATTAACATACATGGACATTAAATTACATTTGAGAAATACTAAATACTTGACAAAAAACGCCCATGGACCATATTTGTATAGTATCTTTGGAAACATGGATCATAATCTTCTAATCATGGTGAAATATCTTAAACATCTCACAATAAGATCTTCCCCTTTTGTTTTGTTAACAAAAGTCATTATTTATATCCTGTGGAAAAGAAATCATAGAAACGTTGAGGTCAAATGATCATTAAGGGTAAATGTGGAGAACATAAAACAATTCATAAACATTTGAACATAATCACATAAACATAAAACATCTAAATCACAAGTAATGACAAAAATCATGGTAGTTCATAAGGCATAGATCATAAAGGACCATAAATCCTAATAAAATAGAATGTAGATAAAACATGTAATTGTAGAATCCATTAATCACATGTTATGATTTACATAGAAGACAAGTCATTGTTTCCAAGACTATCATAGTGGACAAAGTCCATTACTGAACCGAGTTTACTGGCCATTCCAGCCCGATATTACTTATCCAGATTCACTTGTCATTCCAAACATGACTATCTCATGAGATATAAATCATTACCAAATACAATGGAGGGAGTTATGGGTCCCAACCATCTCATAATGAAATAATTATTTCATGTGACACAAAAATATATAAATCATTCATCAGAAACCAATGAATAAAATGGGTTTCATAAAATAATCCCACAATAACATAATCCATATAAAACAATGGATTTAATTTCATCATAAAAAAATAAAAACATGTATATAATAGAGAAATTATGCATGAAACATAACCATATTTAAGAATGTCATTATAGATGGAAAATAGTTTTGATAAAACACTTGAAATGTATTCTTGAGGAAAGTATACTTTCTTCTTTCAAATCATTTTATTTTCATAAAATGACGTGTAATTTTAAAAGAAAATAATTTCGCTGAAAATAATCATGAAATCATGTATAGGAAGATTCATGGAAATAAGGCGTTATGAAACTGTAAAAATTCATTCATGTCGAATAAGTTAAAAAAACATTCTTCTCGAACTTTTGACAGAAAAGTCAAAAAGCACCTCATATTGTAAACCAAATAACATTCCTTCCATACCATGTGGTAGAAGTCAAATATGGTAAAAATGATTTATAATATACATTGATGAATAATAAATTTTTTTTCAAAATATTTTTAGAAAACATGGACTTGGATGTTAAACATATCCCCAGTAAATACTCACGAATAAACAATCCTGGATAAGAACGAGATTGGAATAATTATCTCTTACCATTTATGATCGGTGAATTCATATGTGTCATAAAATAAAAAATTGCATGCATATGTAAATATCATATCTTTTATAATAAAAATTATAAAACATTCATATAAAGCATAAACACCACACAAAATAAATATATGGTGATAAAGGCATATGCGTCACAGAAATAAAAGTGAGATGAAATAATCCCTTTCCTTTTGTCCAATTTCGTCTGTATGTGTCTAAGACTACATTATAGTGGGTTTAAACTTATTATTAACTTGTAAAATAACCATAATAATATTTATGATATCATATACTCTTCACTTGCGATTTTATTTAACCGTTCATTTGTCAATTCTATGTTAAAACAGTGTTTTGAGTAAAAGCGTTTCATTTAATGTACGTGTTTTGAATTGTAATTTTTTATATCATTACATAGACCATGATTAATTACATTCTGAATGTAAATAATGACTTATATATCATTTATTTTCGATATATAAATTTATATAATCGATCTATAAATGCATTGAAATACACAGTTTATCGAGACGGTAGGTCGTGCGTATGCATGAACGCAGTTTTTGTTTCCTTATTAAATTAAATTCAATTAAATGACATATATATATAAACCTATATAAATATTCATTATTATGTCATATATTTCATTATTATCTGTTAAATATACTTTATAATCATTGTTGAATGGTTAACATGGAGAATGAATCTCATCGCATCATGGAGACGGTAATCCGTACATACTCATAAGTGATGATATCATTCCCATAATTATTGAATGGAATTAGAGTTTTTGATATAATATCTTAGAATCTGTATGATGTTATAAAAATAATTTATAGTTATTATTTCCACCATTATACCCATCCACGTATTATTGTGTTGGAAAAATATATTACACCTTGGCATACAGACGGTAGCCGTACATACGCACGCGTGGTGATTTCATGTTTTGTAGGATGGATAGAAGGTGAAATAGGGCAGTTTCATATTTATAAAGACAAATAAACATATTATTGATACTGATGTCATTATTTTTTAATGAAACAACTAATGAATATGAAGTATAAAAATAAAGAAACATGAAAGAATCGGTAGAATATATTACCTCTTCCTCGACACACCTCCTTTATCCATCTGCTTAATGGACTAGAGTTTGTCTTTTTAAAAGACAATAACCCCAAGAATTTGACAAGGGAAGTTGATAATAGTAATTGGTAGGGGTTGGAAGGTGCTTTAAGGCTCAAAATTGTGTGAAGAGGAGAGGGATGAGGTTCCTTTTATTAGAGAAGAGAGGGGCACTTTGGGAAACCTCAAAAATATTAATTAATAATAAAATCAAATCCCACATGAACCTAATAAATCACTAAATTAGAATATGATATGAGATATGGTTGTAATATCATCAACCAATAAAATGTAGACATGTTTTATGAATATTTAAAATATTATCATATTGATTTATCTTTATTCAATCTATTTAATTTTATTTGCTGTAATAATATTGTCATTTTTAAATTATTATAAATACATACATATGTGTTGTTAATATTCATTAATTAGATACATTATTACATTTTAAACCCTATATTTTTAATTTTTTAATTTTTAAATATTTATGTGACTTTGAACAATTTAATAATATGTAATTTTTATAAAATATCAATAGTGTCATTTCTAACACTATATATTTATTTGAATTTAAATAAAATCCAGACAAGAAGATATATTCAATCCATAATATATAATAGATTTCTAAGATTTCATATTCATTAAAAAAATTCTTAGTGTACATTAATTTGTTCATATAATATTTTTTTAATATTTTTGAAACCATTTATTTTATATTTGTCTTAATAAAATAATTACTACATTATTTTTTGTATAATAATTTAATACACAAGTTTTTTGCATAAAAATTAAAAATAAAATACCTTGATGAAGATAAACTTAATAGTTTTAACAATAATATTTTTAGTCTAATATTTTTTCTGAAACAACCATCTTTTAAAACGTTTTCTTTATTAAAGTACGAAGGTGGAAACATTGAAATCATTTAAAATAATATAATATAAATGTCATAATCTGTTTTATAAGGCTCTAAATGATCCAAAAAACGTCTATTGGATGGTTAAGGTATAGATATAATCGACCCATATGTTTTGGTCATGTTTTTGGTCATTTGTATTTGTATTATAATATTAATAAAAACTGTATTATTTATTTTTCACTAAATAAATAATTTTTGCATCATTAATGTATAAGAAATTAACATAATTATATATTTCTTAATAATTTCAAATAAATTACCATGATTAATAGAAACATTTATCTTTCAAATGTTTATTTATAATCGAATTTATATTTTGTATAACCTTATATTAAAAATACTTTTGTTATTAATGTTTGAGTGAAACATATTTCACTTTCATTAAGTAAATTAAATTAAAGGTCTTAATCATATCCATGTGGGTTCCAAAAGATACCATTTTGTCCCAAAAATATTTTAGGATTAAATATAATCATCCAATGAAATTAATAAAAGATTAAGGGAAATTTTATAATATTATATTTACCCTTAATTACATGATTTACCTTTAATTGTAGTGAATAAAATTTACCATTGTTACTATTCATAATTCCTAAAAATAAAAAGTAACATATTAACATAATTTGGACCTACTAATTCAAAATTTGGAATCGATTTCTCAAAATTTATTACACATAATTTTTAGTGTTTAATTTAAAATTAATCCCGTTGTTGAGAAAACATGTTATAAATGTTATAACTTTGCAAAAAATTGAATTTTTTTATCAATGAATTCAATGTAAAATTATTGATAATGACATACATAATATTAAATTGTAATAATATATTATTTTTTTAATTTAAAAATATTATATATTTTAACTTAAACATATAAATTATCTTGAAGGAAAAAGTTGTTTTAATTAAAATTTAGCGTATTTTTACTATTCCTCAAAATATGAATGTTAACATAAAAATATTAAAAAAATGATACAAAGTTGATTATTATATCCTTATTGAAATGAATAAGTTCATTTCTTTAAATTAGACTTATAAACATGTCAAAAACTAGATGTAATGTGGGTGTTCCATCGAAATGTGACAAAACTGCATTTTTTAAAAAATACTCATTTTACCTGAAAATTTTATTTTGTTATCATACCATGTTCTATAATATCTGTAAGATGATTTATATTGTTCAAAAATTCAAAATGTTGTTAATACTATTCACAAAATCTTGTTTATAATAATATTATTACAATATATAATTTTTATTAAAACACGGTACTGCGTACAAGATATGCTATTGAGGAAGGTCGCTCTTGCGTGCAACACAAATAAATAATATAGTTGTGTATACAACAAGATAATACGGTGTTGTGTATAGCACAAGATAATAATGTTGTAGCATACAACAAAAGACATCAAAGAAATTAAAATTATTATTTCTCATAAAATCATTGGGTGTTACGCATTTAAAAGGAAATGACAAACAATAATTTTATGATAGATGAGACCATCAATTTTTTTAACGAATAATTTTTTTTATTTCTTTATAATTTTTCTAAATATCAGGGATAGTTTTTGCATTAATTCTATGTTCATAAGGAAATATACATACTCAATATGTATAACATAAATGATTTATTATTTATAAAAAAATAACAACTTTTACCTAAAAAATGAATATTGAAGATGAAATTTGTAAGCTTGAGGCACAAAAATTAACATATAATTCATAAAATATTCCCCAAATGATGAAAATGAAATTCAAATTTTCATTAGTAAAAAATTGTTTGAAATTATTATATAATAAAATTTATTACTATCTATACATCAATACTAATTGTTAAATTTTATTATAATCAATTGCATAAGATTCTAAACATTAAACCCATCATCTTACTTCTAAAAAACACAATATAATTCTCTCCACGAAATCCATTATATTGAAACTAAAAATAATATATACTTCATAGAAATAATAATTTTCCCAAAAAACAATATTAATGAGGTAAAAAATCATAAAATCAATTTTTCTACCACATATCATTTTTCCAAAATTCAACATCAAATGTCTCCACCAAATAATTTATGTCAAAAATAGTTTAATATTTTCTAGTATATCACTTCAGTATGTGGTAAGAAATTCACCCTTGTTTTCGTTCTATTCAATCCACACTGACTTGCTTGATGTGATGGGTTATCACTTGGAATACCAATTTATATTTTAATAACACCATTTTTATGTATGACCATTGACATTATAGACTTATGATGGACAAACACCAAATTACAATAAAAGTAAAAACATTTTTAATGCCATTAATATTATATAAATTTAATAAATTTTCATGATAAAAAAAATCATAATTTATTATATATACATTAATTCCATGAACATATAAAAAATTATACCTTCCAAAATTATTTGTATTTAAATAATATTTCGTACTATAATTAAATTTCCATTCTAGGTTAATATAACCAAACAATCGACTATTTACATTCTATAATGAAAATTTATTACCATCAATGAATATAAATTTCATGATTCTAAATTAAGACAGATGAAATATGTACACGATCATGCATAATTGAGTACAACTATAAATAAAATAGAAAATGAAACTATTTAGTCCAAAAATACATACTATAACAGATTACATTGAAAATATGTCTTCTTCAGTTTATGAAAGGTATATATGATTTATTACACATTCATTGTACATGAGACAATTAGTTAAGCATATCAAATAATGTATAACAAAATGGTTTGACCCATTAAATTATAACAAGTCTAATATCTTTAAATGTTATTTTACTAAAACGAGTTTGACACGGGACATATATATTTAAAAAATAATTTTTATACTAATATTACAAATCCATTTGAACCCAAATCTATATTCTCATCCATGAATTTTTCTAATAATTATAGATCATATTTATAATCATATAACATGATTGAATTATGTGTATATGTTCAAATATATATATTTAAAAATTTTTATCCATTATTTATAATTAAAAGAAAATTCATACTAAACAAACCCAAATATAATTTTCAACCATTGAAATATTTAAACACACAAATTTTAACCTTTATAAAGCCTGGATTCATATATTGATGATATATTTAAATATAAAACCCATAAATATATATATAATTACATTTAGGAACTTTTCATTTCTCAACCATAACAAGTACTGCTTACATTAGTTAAACATTGACAAACTCATAAAAAATAGAATAGGTTTAACATGGAAAAATACATGTATACATATAACCATGAGCACTATAATGTTATAAAAATAGTGCCAAATAACACTTACATGTGAATTTAAAATTGAAACCCCCCAATATTTAAACTCATGAATTAAGCACATTAAAAGAATGACATTTAAAATAACTACACATAATGTTTTCTATAATACATTCATTGAACGGGGTGGGAATACAAAGTAGTGATTAATCAAATCCAAAAGAAAATATTTGAAAAATACTTTTTTATACTTTCTTCAGAAATCATTGGAAATTTTTATAAATACAATTGGGTATTGAAGTTGGATTACATACCCACAAACCCGTAAGGATCTCAAATTATTCTTATTTGACACTTACATGATTATCAATATTGTGAACTCAATTAATAACGATGAAATTCTTATAACCACATGTTTATATTATCATTATATATTTATGAACACACATAATCGGGTATAAAATTTTTCTTAAAAATTACTCCATGGATTTCATAGTTCTTCAATAACATTGAAACTCACACATAGAAATATTAAATATAGGCTTATGAAGTCTATGAAAATATGAGGGATGTGCATATTATAATAATATATTTTCATATACATTCATATATGTATAAAAAAAATTATGTATTTTAGGCATAAAATAAATATGCATGGGTGTCCATATATCAGGTTTATTAATATCTTATAACTCATGATCTTGCAACTCTTAAAGAGATAATTTCAAATATTAGGATGATGTATACATTTTTTACAAGTGTATATAAATATATGTCCATAAAAATTAAAACCTAATAGTAAATACAATGACTAATACGTTACCTTAGCTTGATGAGGAAGAGGGGCTCACGAGACGCTGGAAAACATAGAGGACTCGTTGAGGTCCACTGGAAGCTTGTGAGAAAGGAACAGATAGGTTCTTCAGGTGCCACGTTGTGGTTTTTATAAAATATATCTATAATGGTTATTTAAATAAAAGATTAATGGAATCCAATGCCATCATATATTATAAAAATACTAGGGAAAGAGATCTCTGTGGAAACTGGGTGAGAGTAGGGTCTGGCGGCTAAAAGGGGTAGGGAAAAATGGTGCAAAAAGGGAGTTTGGGTATTGGTGCATGGCATGCCATAGGGGGGAGATAGTTCTTCGAGTAGAAATATGGGAAGAACATGGGTGGCCTAGATCAGTTCTGGCTTAGATTCAAGGGTCGGGATGCGTTTGCATGTTATTTAGGTAATGATAGGCTCAGATTAAATTTGAGTCTGATCGGATGGCCCAAGATTGAAGCAGGATTTTAAAAACCCTAGAAGGGTTTTGATTAGATCTCGATTGTTCTGATGGTGTATAAAAATGTGGATGTTTTACTACTACAGAAGGGGGTCGAGCGCATGGTCGAGATCAATGGACCAGATCGTGTGATACATGATCAAACAGCCCAGATCTCATTTCTCCTGAAAAAATGTGTCCCACATCGAAATGGGCAGGTGCACGTGACTTCCTTATAAGACTAATCCTTTGATGAATCACTCATAAATCACACTTCACACACACAGTGGGCCTTACACATGGTCTCCATATTCCCCCGCAGGCCTTGTCCTACCCATGCCCACCGTGGCCTTCACCCGTGCTGCGCACTCATGCGCTCCTGCTACCGTGTGCCCTTTGGGGAACCTATGCACAAACATGGGCCGACCCTTGCTTGGGATGAGGGCTAGGCATAGCCACCTATCTTGATCTGCCTCCCTTGGAACATACATAAATGTCTAGCTCATGAAGGAACAAATAAATTTATGAAACCATCCTAAAAAACAAGGAATACCTAATTATATTTTTTCTATTAATAAATTTTTTAAAAAAATTAAAGCATAAACACTCAAGGTTATAAATATAAATTTGAAATACCCACATAAAATTTTTTATACTAATATTATAGTTGTCAGAAAGTTAGTTTAATCTAAACATAGTTTAACTATGGGATATTAAACATTGTTTTAGGAAATTAAGAATCATTACATCCTATTTAAATTATTTGAAACTCATTTAGAATTCCTTATTGAAAAATAAAATATTTCACCATAATCAATTGTTATCTAATAATTTCAAATTCATAAATTTTGGGGAACTATGTTGTATATGAACCTTTTTATTTATTTCACCACAAGGCCAACGACAATAATTATAGCTGTTGGAATCCAAATGTAACCTAAGGAAATGGTTGGGTTATTGCCTTATAAAACTATGGCTTGGGGTGTCCTAAATTCATCATGATTGTATACAATGGTGCAAATCATACCATTTGTGATTAGTGTGGTCGTAGTGGCTTTGGTCGTTCTTATGTTCCTTATGTCATATTCTATGGACCCATATTACTGTCTTGGGGTTCTTGTTGTTTTAAGTGGTATCCCAATAATTACGAGAGGGTTTTTAAAAGGTATATTTGGTTATCATGATTACTCTTTTGATCTAGATGTATTGTAAACACTACTATGTTTTTATTTAAATGAATAGCCTTGTTTCCGTTTGGGTGTTTTAAATGGTTTCATTCTAATATAAATTATATCCATATTATTTCATTCTCATGTAAAACATGTCTAGTTCAGTTATTATGAAATTCAAACAAAAATGTAAACATAAACATATCAATACATGAGGTTCGAGTTTTGGGGTGTTACATCATTCCACCCTATGAGGAATTACGTCCTTACAATTCATTCTACATCCACATAAGATAAATAATCATTTATTTATTCACCACAATCTCTATCGTGAAGGGTCCTCTAGTGTGGCTAAGTGATTTCCCATGATTATGTTCAACTCATCATCTTCTCTATCCTAGATATAATTTGAGCAGAAAGGGTTGAACCTCATCATTGTACATTCAGGTGTCCACGTAGATACTCGAGTGGTGGAATGTTTAGAGATGTCCAAATGGACCATCTCTCAAAGAATTCACCAGACTGACTCTCGATTGTGAATATCTAACTCATAGGCATGTTGTAAAAATTGAAACTAAGAATTTGGTACATGTAAGACTCTCAAAGGTTTCCCACAAAAGTAGCCTCTCGAAATCTCACCCTATCTATGATGTTCCGGCCCAGACTAAAGTAAAGAAAGAGTCTTTTGTGGTACTTCCCTCATTGCCTGTATTCATCCAATTGTGCCCGGGATATTCTGTGTTATATGTAGGCATTATCCTAACATGAACAGATATTGTTCAGATTGTTTGACACTTCGTAATGTTGCTTGCATTTTTTCTCAAATTCGTGATAGGTAGGTACTCCTCTTCACCGATCGTGATCAAGATGTTCTCTATTATCTCAGTAGGGAGCGATACGATGTGAGTCTATCCTTCTATCTGAAAATTAATTATGAAGGAACCATTGGTGAAACCTATTTAGAAATATAAACAAAAACATGATAGAAAAAGAAAGAATGGATAACCAATTTCATTATAAAAACACCACTTGTTCGTAAAAAGAGAAACACTAAGGGTTTACCTAGTCCGCAAATACAAAAAACCTCAAAACATGTTCAAAACTGTTGATCTCCAAGAACCATATTCAACCCGAGGTATATGGTTCGATATCATGTGGTCACCTATGTTGTCTCTTGAGTCTAACATGTGGGGTTTAAAACTGTGTGATGTTTATATGTACTTCTTGTCTCTAGAATGAATGGGAGGATTCGTATTGAAGGATGTCTAAGTCCATTAACTGACCAAAACAGCCATATGACAGGACTTGACACATATTTTTCATGTAGAGGTCTCCTGCTACTGCATCTTCATGGAAGTCCATAGGGGATATGATGCCTTCAACTATGGTGAAGCATCTAAAAATACGCTTGTAGTATTTTCCCCATCATACGTAGGATGAAAATTTGTAATTAATCTTAATGATGTAATCTAGACCCACTATTCGGTAGAGTTGAATTACCTGGGGAGAATTGGATATATCATAGAGATTTTTCATGAAATATAGATACATGCATAGTTTACCTAATTTTCATTGATTTCTATTGAAATTATGGTTTCATGGGCCTCATTGTTTAGAGACAGAACACTAGTACCTTAATTTTCCATCTGTAAATTCTGAAAATTTTCATACTTAGTAATGTAATAATTGATTTTTCTTTGTTTCAGTTATAGTTTTCCACATTTATGTGAACTGAATCTTCTGATTCCAACTATCACGTCCATGATCTCGAATACTCGAAGTTGGTGCCTTATAGAGGATCGATTCAGGTCAGGATCTGAATAACCATATAGGTCTAAAATACTTCATCTGCTAAAAGTTCTCACATGAATTTTTTTAATCAAAAATGTAGAGTGAGTGTACGAATGAACAGTAAGGGGTTTTTAAAACAATCCAAATAACTTTTAAAAACTATATTTAAATTTTTTCCTAAAAATTTTTTCTTAAAAAAATATATAACACAAGTAACATATCATAAAAGTTCTCAACTAAAAACATGTTAAAAAAGTTAAAAGGATACATGACTCAACTATAGACATGCTCAGTTTGGAGTAATAAGAGAAAGATATGCATATGTGATCACAAATTAAATAGATAAGAGTAATGAATAATCAGAGTTGTGTGTGAAGGAAATAACTTCAATTTCATTCATCTAATACTAAAACACTAAGTTCTAAACATATGTCATGCCATAAGCTTTTCTTTTATGACACTTATAAATACTGGTTCTTATCTATGGGTCTTATACTAAACAAAATTCCATTTGGTTAATTAATTATCATGCACATAATGAGGGAATGTATAATGATAGAGTTTAATTTCTGTGTCAAGGCCTTGTGAAAGACCTAGGGGCTAACTGTAACCAGTAACCAACCTGGAGAGAATTTATAACTGGACTCCATCTTAGAGAGCCTCTACAATCGAACTCCATCCTGAATGTTCTACTGTAACTGAACCCCAACCGAAAGGGAAAACTTTTACCAATCCCTAACCCAGAACATTCTAGTCCAATACATTCCTTATATGTTTAATTAGTAAATGTATCCAAAGTGTCCCAAACCACTTTTAATACCTAATTCCATGTCTTTTCTTTGGTGTGTCCCATACCACTCAAAAATAATTAAATTCATAATTCATTATTATAAGTGATTAATAATAAATTGTTCGATTAATCACAGAAATTAATAACTTTCCAACAACATCCATAAACTTTAAAGCATTACACCACTTGTTTAAAACATTGGATATGTATTATTCATGATCAATTCATGTGCTGATAAATGGGAATGAAATTGGAATAAATCATAATATTTGAGTTATCATTTAAATAAAAAGCTTCCTGAAAACATGCATAAACTATTAAACCTTCTTTGTACAAGTGATGTCAATTTAAAACACGCAAGTAATGGGGTTACCACATAAAATGACAATTCATTATTTTTTTAAAAAAATTATGGATTCATGGAAATGAATATTTATAGTTTAAAATGACCAATTTTAAATTAAGTCATATGTCATTTGTACACAAGCATGCATTATAGAGTACAACTATAAATAAAATGGAAAATGAAACCATTTAATAAAAAAATACATAGTATAATAGATTACATTGAAAATATGGCAGTTTTAGTTTATCGAAGATATACAGGGTTCATTACACATTTTTTGCACATGATACAATTACTGAAGCATATCAAATAATGGATAACAAGAATGTTTGACCCTAGAAATTATCACAAGGATAATATCATTAATGCTTCTTTAAATAAAATGAGTTTGATGTCGGGAATACATATTTAAAAACTAATGTTTAGCATAATATTACAAATGAATTTGAACCCAAATATATATTCTCATCCATGTAATTATTTAATAATTATAGATCATTTTTATTAGAATATAACTATATTGAATTATGTGTATATGTTCAAATATATATACAAAGTGTTTATCTATTTCTTTATAAATAAAATAAAATCAATACTAAACAAACCCAAATATAATTTTAGACCATAGAAATATTTACACACATGAATTTTAACCTTTCTAAAGCCTAGATTCACCTAGAGATGACATATGTAAATATAAAGAATATATATATATAATTAATTCAATGATTGTTTCATTTTTCAACCAAAACAAGTACTTTTTACATTAGTTAAACATTGATAAAAAAATTTAAAAAAACAAAATAGGTTTAGGGTAGAAAACTATATGTATACATATAACCATAATCACTATCATTTAATAGAAATAGTGGATAATAACTCTTAAATGTGAATATAAAATTTCTACCCTCTAATATTTAAATTCATGAATTAAACACATCAGAAGAATGACATTTGAGATTACTACACTTAGTGTTTTGTGTAAAACATTAATTCAACGGGGTTTGCACAAGAAGTATTGTTTAATAAAATCCAAAAGATAATATTTTAAATCACATTTTTTGTACTTTCTTTACAAAACATTGGATATTTTTATAAATACAGTTGGGGATTGAAGTTGGCTTACGTACCCAAATACCCATAAGGATCTCATATCATGCTTATTTGACATGTGCATGATTATGAAAATTATGAACTAAAAGTATAAAGATGAATTGATTAAAACCACATGTATATATTATCAATATATATTTATGAACACAGATAATCATGTATAATTTTTTTCTTTAAAATGGCTCCACAGATATCATAGTTCTTCAATAACATTAAAACACACAGTTAGAAATCTTAAATCTGGGCTTATGAATTCTTTGAAAATATGAGGGATTTGTATATTGAACCTATATATTTTCATATACATACATATATGTATATAACCGATTATGAATTTAAGGAATAAAATAAATTTTCATGGGCTTCCCATACATAGGGTTTATTAATACCCTCTAACTCATGATCTTGCAACACTTAAAGAATTAATTTCAAACCGTATGATAATTTATATTTGTTTTACAAGTGTATATAAATATATATTTATATAACATAAAACCCAATAATAATGACATGTTCTAATCCCCTAACTTAGCTCGAGGAGGAAGAGGGGCTCGAGAGATACTGGAAAACTCGGAGGACTCATTGATGTCTGATGGAGGATTGTGTGCAAGGAACCGGGAGGTTCTTCAAGAGCCTCGGTGTGATTTTTATATAAAATACCTATTATGGTTATTTTAATGCAATATTAATGTAATTAGAGGCCAAAATATATTATAAAAAATACTAGGGAAATAGATCATTATGTAAATCAGGTGAGAGGAGGGTCTGGTGGCTGAAAGTGGTGAAGAAAAATGGTACAAAAAGGGAGGTTGGGTACTGGTGCATTGAATGCCGTGGGGGGGGAGGGGGTGAGAAGATAGAAGTTTGATTAGAAATCTAGGAGGAACATGGATGGACCATAATCATCTCTAACTAGGATTCAAGTGTCGGGATGCATTCACGGTTTGTAAACGTAATGATCAGCTCAGATTAAATTCGAGTCTGATCAGACGGCCTGAGATTGAAGCGGTGTTTCAAAAACCCTCGAATGGTTGTGATTAGATCTCTCCTGATCCGACGATGTATAAAAATGTAGATACTTTACCGCAGCTACCGGGGGTCAAGAGCGGAGTCGAGATTAACGGCCTAGATCACACGATACATGATCCAAAAATCCATATCTCCTTTCACCTCAAAAAATGTGTCCCACTTCAAAATGGGGAGGCACCCGCAACTTCCTTGTAAGCCTAAGCCTCTTAAGTATCACATAGAAATCACACAGAACACACACAGGGGGCCTTACACATAGGCTTCTACTTCCCCCGCAGGCCTCATCCTACACATTCCCACCACGGACTTGCACCAATGCTATGCACTCCTGCACTTCTGGTCCTGTGAGCCCTTCGGGGAACCTATGCCCAAACTCGGGCCGAACCTCTCTTGGGCTGAGGGCTAGGCTCAACCACCTAGCTTGAGCTGCCTCCCTTGTCCTAGACATAAAGGGATAGACCTTGAGGGATGAAATTTTCTTATTTAACCATCCTAAAAAATAAGGAATACCTAATTATACTTTTTCTATTACTAAATTTATTTATAAACATTAAATATTTTACATTCATGGTTATAAATATAAAATTGAAATACCCACATAAAATATTTTATAAAAATATTATATAGTCAAAAACATTGTTTAATATAAAGATAGTTTAACTACGGGATATTATTCGTAGTTTTAGGAATTGAAAAATCATTACAACCTATTTATAATATTTTCAAATAATTTCGAAAACATTATTGAAAAAAAATCATTTCACCATATTCAAGAGTTATCTTATAGTCTCCAATTAATAAATTTCCGAAAACTAATTTGTACATGAACATTTTTAGTTATTTCACCAAAAGTCCAATGACTATTATAATAGTCGTTGGAATCCAATGGTCACCTAAGGAAACAGTTGGGTTGTAACCTTATAATATCATGCCTCATGGTGTCCTAAATTCAAGGTGATTGATGAAGATAGTGCACGTTATACCATTGGTGCTTAGTGTGGCCACTGTGGCTTTGGCCATTCTTATGTTCATTGTGTCTGATTCGAAAGACCCATATTAATTTCATTAGGATCTCATTGTGTTACGTGGTCTCCCAGTAATTCTGATAGGTTTTTAATAGGTATATTTGGTTAGAATGATTTCTATTTTGACCTAGATGTATTGTAAATACTATAGTGATTTTTATTTAAATGGAAATATTTGTTTCCATTTTTCTGTTTTACACAGTTTCAATCTAATATAATTTAAAACCATTTTATTACATTTTCATGAGAAACAATACTTGATAAATTATTATCAAATTCAAGATAAAATGTAAATGTAAACATATCAATACATGAGGTTCGAGTTTTTGGGTTTTACAATATGCACTAAAATGTTTCTAATTTTCTTATCTAATGTAAAAATATTATTTTTGTAATTATGAATCATTCGTATATAGTATTCTGATTTTATAAAATATACGCCCTAAGGGTTTGAAAATAAGTCTTCATTAAGGACAATTTTCAAACACCAAGTGATGATGGAGTACAAATAAATGCATGATTTTCCTAAATATTTACCATTGGTAAAACTATGAAGGAGCCACATCAATGTGTAAAATATATATGTGGATGTTTTTTCATAGGTACCACAATCTCTAAAATTCCAAAAAAAATATTTTTTATATAAATTATTACCTATATACTTCACCTTAGGTTTATCAATAAATTATTACAGTCCTTATATCCCAAGATAACTAAACCATTATCAGATAATAAATAAACTCACCTATTTCATTCACAAATATTATTACTTTACTTTTAACATAAACATCAATTTATTTGAACCCAATGATCATTATTACTATTGTATTTGGAATCCTATATTCATAGTGTATAGAAGTGATAATAAAATATTTTTTTTTCTAATTTTATTCTCCACACTAATCCCCTAAATCATTTTGAGAACATAAACTAAATGGAATTACTAGTGGTAATAAATATAAAATCATGATTACATGAAAACCTAGTAATTGAATAATAACTATATAAATAATAAATGTGTGTCACATAATAAAATTTTATCATAACAGATAAAGATATTAATAAATCATTGTGATTTAGAATATAAGAAACATGGAATAATAATATCATTGTTACATAAGAAATGGGGCAGTAACATATTATATGACTTAATCATGATCATGACTATCATCATTGACAATATCACATGGAAAATGATTTCCAATAAATGGTAAACTTTTACAACCTATTGTGATGATGTCCGTATCATGAGATTATAAAATTATTAAATTCATTGAAAAAATATCCTGGTGCACACATCATATAAGCTATATTAGCTACACCTAGGGCTATCTAAGCACAACTATCACAACATAATCATGTATTTTTTGTTCTAATTTGGGGAATCCTTATTATTTCATAACATAAGAATTTACCATGTAAATTTTTTTTGTAATATTTTATCATATCAATATAAATTTTTTTCATGATGATGGAATCTGAGAGATAAGTGTAAGGAATGCATAACACTTCTATGTAAGTGAGAAGTAAGATATTGACTTTTTATGGAGATATATTAGAAATTTTTTAGGTATTTTATCTATTTTGAGTAAATTTTTTGACATTTATCAGGGAGATTTTTGGATGTAATTGGAGAAACATATAATCAAGAGACATTGTGCACAATTTTTTGACTATTTTTTAAAATCGTGTACCCATCCTAGACAACTCAGTGAATCCAATCATTGGGTATTCACATAGTTGGAACTTTTTTTCAAACCATCCACCCAAACCCAAGAATAGGAACACAATTACAGAACATGGTATGAAAAATGATGAACCCATAACCAGGAAACCAGGAATGATGTTTTAAAGTACCTGAAAATTATATATTAAATTACCCGAACCACCAATTTAACTGCAATTTGACAGAAACTAAGTCTTACCATTTATATATAATTTTTAGTGTCTCATTGATTTATTCAATGCACTACCAACCCCAATTCATCATGAATAAATGTTTGGATTAGGGATCTATGACTCTCTATAATTAAATCATATAAAGTGTGGTTTCCACCCTCTTTAACATCATTCTCTTGTTCTTTGAGGGGATGATATCACCTATTTTATACATCATATATATTTGTTCATGTAACATTATTTTTTATCACATATTTGGGATATATTTCTAGATATAATTTTTCATAAAGTTATTGACCTACCCAATCTATATTTGTGATTATCATTGGGATATCACTCGTCAAAAACATTAAGTAAGTAGTCTAATTTTAATTTCCCATAGAATGGATCCTATTTGCATGCATGAGTTGTGAGAGGTCATTTTATAGGTTGGGAAAATAAATCATGATTTAAATAAATTTATTGATTAATTAATTAATTGAAAAATGTATTTAGATTTATTAATTGTAGAATTAATTAATAGATTATATGAATTGGTAGTTGATGGTATTGTGGGATTTGTTGAACTGGAATAATTAATTCTTGAATTAATTATTGGAAATTTGAAATTATTGTATTGGAATTTTAATTATTCAACTAATTATTTGGATACTGAATTAATTTAATTAGAATAATTAATTTTAAAATTGTTTATTGGGATACTGAAAATGTATAATTAGAATAATTAATGGTTGAATTAATTATTGTGAAATTGAAATTTTTTAATAGGAATAATTAGTGGTGGTATTAATTATTAGTAAATTGGGATTGTTAAACTGAATTATTTAATTTAATAATTAATTAATGGGAAGGGTTTTCATTATGAAATTTATTGAATGGGAATAATGAAGGATTGAATCAATTAATAAATGTTTTAATTTATTAATCTGATATGATGGTTAATTTTTATTATCCTTGAATGATTTGAAATATGTGATATACGTGGTTGATTGAGAAGTGGGTTGTGGGATGTGGGTTGATACTTCAAATACCCAGTTGGGTCCTATCCATGGAATTAAAGGTCTAAATGCTTGTACTTGAATATTTACATGTGACATGCATTGATGATAAAAATACTCATTAGGTGTGGGATATGGACTAATTCTCCAAATACATATGGGGTTAAAGAGAAGATAGTCTAGACCCATGCTATTAACATTAGAATATGGTTCCCATTTGATGTTTTATTATTTTATATGTAAGGTATAATGAAATTAAATGTGTTATAATAAATATTGAATTTAATATTTGATATGGTTCATAATATAGTATTGGTGGTAGTATGTATTGGTTGGTTCTAGTGTCCTCAAGATCCTAAGGGAGTTCACTAGTTATATAAAGAGTAATTTAATAAATGTTATTTGTCAACATTTTTTATTTTATATGTTCATTATAAAATTGGATAAACAATTATATGATGGATATTTTTTTAGATTTCATTAGTTGTGTCCTTTTTATTTGTACTCACACCCCAATCTGGCATCCTGATTGATACTAGACACTACTGGGAATCTCACCTTTCCCAAATCTTCTATACCAACGGTTTGTAAAAAGCGTTGGTATAGGTCCCCTTTCCCAACAGTTTGGACAAACTCTTGGGAAATCCCACTTTGAGGTCACTTTTCACAATATTTTTCCAATACCATTGGGAAAGGGTATGGCTTTACCAAAGGTTTTGGCCAAACTGTTGGGAAAATTCCACTTTGTGGCCACTTTTCCCAGCGGTTTGGCCAAACCGTTGGGAAAGGGTACATTGTGGCCACTTTTCCCAACGGTTTGGACCAACTTTTGGGAAAGGGTATGGCTTTCCCCATATACCAATGTCACTCCCTAAATCAAAGGACCTATACCAAAGGTTGTCAAAACTGTTGGTATAGGTCTATACCAACGGTTTTGACAACCATTGGTATAGGTCCTTTGATTTTCTATTGAATCTTCCTACCGAGAACATTATATAAATAATAATTTAATATAATTATGGTAATATATATATATATATTTATGAAATTATGTTCACAAAAGTCATGTTAGGTCAGTGGTTAGCTCTTTAAAAGAATAACTAGAGGTCCTAGGATCAAATCCCACCAAATGTTTTTTTGAAATACATATACCAAAGGTTTTATCGAACCATTGGTATAGATTTTCTCATTACTTATACCAACGACTTACATGGACAAAATTCTCCAAACTATTGGAATAGGATATTCCAATGTTTTGAAGGCTTATACCAACGGTTCCAAACTGTTGGTATCGGGTATTTTTTCAGTAGTAAGAATAAACGCCATGGTTCATGATAAGTTTAGGGAGTGTACACTATGATAGATGGCTGAGTCCAGATGAAGCATGGAAAAAGGGACATGACATTGTTTGAGACCTACATGAATGTTATCACTATCATTATTTATTATGGGTTTTGAATGTTAACACTTTACACATATTGTCATCACATGTGTACAATTTAGTTTTTGATGTGGTATTTGATATTTGGGTCATCATGTGATATTTGTATTAATACGGTTATGGTTATATAGATTGGTTGTAAAACAATTATTTTCTACCCTGAGGTACTATAATAAAGTGGTTACAGTCTTCCTATGGTCGATATTGGACTCCCACATCTTGTTGGTAACTTCTACCGTATAGGGCGGCATGCCTGATGTCATGTAATGAACCACCTTGGGCAGCAGTGTCTTGTCCCTATGTTGGGATGATACAAAGTTGTATCAAAGGTGGTTTCATTTAATTTAAATTCCATTACTATTTAGGAAAGGTAAACATGATAAATGGATGTGTTGGGACTTGGTTAAAAGCTCTTGCATTGGATTATCTAACCCATGGTGGGATTATTGTAATTGATCTGTGTAGTTATTATTGATGTTAATTCATCTCGAGTGATGATATTGTTATGTGGTGTGCTTTTTGATTATATGTTTTTTGTGGTTTGGATCATGGACTAGGATGGAACAAGAGTTGATTATTCATGAATCATTCTAGGAAGACAACATTTTGTTTGAAATTAAGCATTTTAGGAGTGCATTGGAAAATGTCTTTTTTGGTGTGTGCTAAGAATTTAAATTTCTTCATTACATGGGTAATTTAATTTGAAAAGGTTCCTAATGAGAAATTAAAATTCAAATATGATGAATAATATGAATAAATGGGTTTCAAGTTTGACAAATAAGAAATGATAAAGAGTTTAAATTTTTTAAAAATTAACTAGACGTAGCACGATTAAGGGTAGTGATAAAAAAATAATTTTGAACATTTATTGAGGTTCTAGGAAAATGATTTTTAAGGATTATTATTATTTTTGTTATATAAATTATGGAATCTTGTGTTATGTATCATCATAAATTTCATTGTAAATTTATCGTTATTCCTCCATGAAGAGGTATAATAATCGAATGATAGGAGGAAATGATTATAGATTATCCTCAAGGATCACAATATGAGGAAATAGTAATTCATGTTGATGAATTGGGAGATCAATTCTAAGAAGACATATTTCATTTTATTCAATTCCTAGAAAAAACCTCAGGAAGGTTCTGAAATGCATATCATACATAAAATAGATTTTCTATTACAGCACCCACCAACATTTATTAGATAGGGAATACCTAATACATCAATGTTATAGATTGTGTCTATCCGATGAATACATGAACAATCAAAGAATCATGCTAAAAGGATAGTCAAATTATCTATTTACATGTTATGTGGACAAGAGAAGAGATAACATGACATAAAACTAAGGATTAACATGTGGACATTATAGAGTGGGATTAAATTAAGGTTAATATCTTAGATAAATATTATCTTCAGATTCTCAGGACGGATAGATGATCTATGTTCACGTAGTAAACTCAAAGGGGAATGTTTTTGATGGACTATGTTTTATGGTTTATAGATTTGCAGAGATTTGATATTACAATGGTATGAGATGGGGATACATCATAAATATGGTTTCAAGATATTCTTACCTATGAAATTAATCCCCATTTTAATATATACAAGATGAGAACGTCTTCAGAAGTGGTGAATAAGGCTAACATAAACGAGGGGACATTGAAAGATTCATTTAGTGGGGAAAATTTACATTATACTAGGCGGTGAATATGTACTAATTCCATGAGAATGAAGCATCACTATGATAATGTTAGCTATATTAGTTGGGAACAAAGTGTTCAATGTAATGATTAGTTACTCAAGATCATACTTGAGTGCTTTCTCACCAGAGTGACTATTTGGGAAACATCCATAGATAGTTCCACCAACAAACATTATTGTTATGGGGTTCTATCAAATTGGGGAATCTAATGAGGTTATATAGGAACTCATGATAGACTGGTAGTGATATATTAGCATGACAGAATACATGTACTGGAAGGGAATAACATACACTATACCATTTTGATAGTTATAGTTATACAATCCATTCATGTAAATGTTGTGGATGTGGGGATTCTTGGAAAGTGTTCTTGTATATTCAGAGTATTCATGATCATAATACTGAGACTATATAAAAGGGAATAGGGGATGAACCATTACATGTCATTCAAACAACACTTGTGGATAAAGAGGTTGTACCATCAACAAAAAAGTGTTAGCAGAAATTTATATTCAATAATATATAGTTACTTATTGGAAAACACTTCCTCTCATTTCATTGTTTTTGTATAACATATAAATTTTTTTATATTGGTGGTGGAGTTCATTAGTGTGGTTTTTTAGAATGATAAACATTGGGAATACTATTTAGATGCATTGGTTTGGGCATAGGGTGTTATCTCATTGCTGTGGAGAATCATTTTTATGGGAAAATTATATTCTTTTGAACTTAGGTTTTAAAATAAAATTTTTTATGAACAATTTTTTAGCATATCATGAACACGTAGATTGTTATTATATGATTGTGACTTTTACCCCTATTAATGGTTACAACTATATTTATCAAGGATAGTGGGATATTTAAATGGGCCATGTGGAGAGGCAGTGTAAGATCCCAAACATTTCAAGAGTTATCTCAGGATTGTTTTTATGTAATTTTTGAGGTTTTTAATTACCATCGTTCCGGAGTAGTGGTTTGGATTTAATTTTGGTAAATTTTTAAGAAAAAATAATGGACAATAGGATGTTCATGGTTTTCCAACATTTTGACAAACCATGAGAGTAAACTGTGCCAACAGTGAAATACTGGATAGAGAGGTCTATAGGGTAGGCACACTATATTCCCCAACCATGTGACATTTCCTAAGAATCCATGTGTTTGGGATTAATTATACGAAAACATACTTTTAAATCTACATGAACCAGTGAGACTGTAATATTTTGACCTCTTCTCAGGGGTGACAAATTCTATGTGATCCCAAAGCCTTAAGGTGGGATAATAATTTGAAAAGAACATCTTTCATCAAGATGTAATGTCATGATTGAAGATCTACAATATTCTTAGAATGTGGATTTCATCCATTTGCATCGTCAGTTCATTCCACAATATTTCAATGATACATTCATGGATGATCTCCACCATTTCCATGGATCTAAACCAATGAGATGATATCTAGATCTAGTATTGTAGGTCTTGATATAGATTTTCATGATCTTTATGCCTTTTATCATCAATTTAATTTTGGGATTTAGATCTCGTGATTGATCAATAATGTTGTTCTACTCAAATTTTATGGATTTCAGGTGGGATAACATCCATCGGTTATCCAAGGTATGTTTTCTAAATCAAACACCCATTGTCATGGAATTGTTATTTTAATGAGAGTTGATAGATTTTATAGGTTATCTTGATAATTTATTTCTTAAATTAGAGTAATTTTTAATGTGGATTTGACTGGTGATTTCCTTGGTGACTAATTAGTATATGAATTACATAATAAACAAATAGGGGTTCCCAAATAGAAATTTATTTTGGATATTGATTATGTGTAGAGATATTGTAATTGATATATTGAATTGATTATTTTAAGATTATTAAATTGAGGAAATCAATAATGAAATGGTGTTTTTATATGTAAGATAATTATTTATGAGAATTAATTATGTCCCCTAATGTTGATTAAAGATAATTAATTTTGATAATTCAATAATATAGGTTGAGATTCGATGTGAATAAATAGTTTTGAAGAATTAATAGTTTAATGATAAATTTGTTGATTGATTACTTATTTAATGAAATAATTAAGGTGTTCAGTTCATAATTAATTGTTGAGATAACTAATGGACTTTTAAATGTTTTTCTAATTATTTTATTATTAAAGGAATAATGTAGATAAATTAATTTAATAAAGAATTACTAAATGAGTGATATTTTGGTTGTTTATGACATGTATTTCTAGACCTATTAGATTATGGGACTTGGACATGGGATTCCTCAAAAATAGTTATCCATGATTGATATATTGGGGTGTTACCCATAATAACCTACACCTAATGAGATATGGAGTTTCATTCATGGAGACCAATATTGAATGAGATAGTGGTGCTTGACATGGTATTTAAAAAAAATGAATGATAATAATGAATGATGATTAAAATGGAAATCATGAATTGAAACAGGGAACAATGTGATGATTAAAGAATAAATGAAAATTTTATAACTGTTTAATTATTATTATTATTCAATGTTTCATAATACTACATACAATATTTTTGGACTTGAATTGTTTTATAATCTATTGGTGTTGGCCTACTGAGTGGTGCTCACACCCTATTAAGGCTGCATGGTCGACACCCCAGTTGAAATTGTTGTTGCATGATCAGATAATGCAATGGACCTAGGATAATTTTCTATTTGGGATTGGAGGATGAGAGAGGGAACCCGATTTAGTTTTGGACATGCCTGGTAGTCTTTCTGCCTTTAATTTTAGTTTCATTGTAGAAACATGAAACTCAAAATGTCTTAGAAGGTATTACCCTTCAATTGTCTATTTTATATTGGTTATTTGAATATCAGATGATATGGTATCGTCCTGGTTATTTATATCCTTGATGAACATGATATTTCAATATTACATAGATTAGATTGTGGTGGT
Organism: Viscum album; assembly: GCA_963277665.1. Lineage (NCBI taxonomy): Eukaryota > Viridiplantae > Streptophyta > Magnoliopsida > Santalales > Viscaceae > Viscum > Viscum album. Next base: position 1,986,450,912 of record OY728128.1, read on the forward strand.
TATTGTGGATGACATCTTTTTATACTCTACGACTCATGATGATAATTCACATCATATTTACATCATCATAGGTAAATTAAGGGAGCATCAACTGTATGCCAGTCTACCTAAATTTCAGTTTTGGATTGATTGGGTTCACTTTTGTGTTATATAATCTTTGAAGAAGTTGTGGTAGTGGACACAGAAAAAGTGTATTCTGTGATTTCATGGGAGCACACCAAGAATTTTTTTGATATATAATGTTTTTTGGGATTAGTTGATTATTAAAGGAAGTTCATCCTAGACTTTTACCGATTGGAATCGATACATTCTAGTTTAACAATGGGATACATTTTTATTGGATAATAGATGAGGATGACACACCTTCAAAATGGATAATATGTGAGGATGAAATCAACTATGTTAAAAATAGGTTAGTTGTGCCTACCTGTATATGAGAGGAACACATATGAGAATTTCATTACATTATGTGGGTTGTACATCTGAGGGTGAAAAAATGTACATTGACCTATGATGATAGTTATTGGTTTCCAATCATGGAAAATGAGATTGGAGGGATACAAATAAGATGTTTCACCAATAAGTAGGTGAAGGTAAAACATTAACGTCCTGCAGGCCTATTACAGCCACTAAATATAATGAAATGAAAGTGGGATGATTTAGATATGGATTTCATTGAAGGACATCCAATGAAACTTTAGAAGAATTATTCTATTTGGGTTGTTGTGGATCTAAAAATTAATGTAAAATATTTTTTGCCTGACAAGAAAACCATAGCAGTAGAATAGTTGTGAGAAAAATATGTACGAGGGATAGTTCATTTTCATGGGGGTCCATAGACTATAGATTTAGATCATGATTCAAACATTACATCATGATTTAGGAATATCTCTCCCAAGGAACATGTTACATAGGTTTCATTTAATATTTCCGTCTAGCTATTAATAAATGGGCATTCAGAATGTACTATACTAGTGTTAGAGGATATGTTGCGAGCACATGTGCTTGACTTTGGTGGTTCTTGGTAAAAGCATTTTGCTTAAGTGGAGTTCACCTATAACAATAGTTATTTGGTAACAATACGTATGTTACCATATGAGTAACATCCTAGAATACCTTGTAGATAAAATATATGTTAGTTAGAGGCATGTTAATCAATGTTCTTTGGTCCAAGTATCGTTCTGGAGACATCACAAAAGGTTTAGTTGATTCAAAAAATTATGGATACGTCTCAGAGAAGGTATAAGTCATACACTGATATGTGGAGATAAACCCAAGAGTTTATAAGGGGTGATAGTTTAGTCCATTAGGTTTCACTTATATTGGATCACGACAGTATACAGAGATAGTGGAAGTTGGTGCCCAGGTTTTTTGGACCATTTAAGGTGCTGGATATAACCAAGTCAATGGAATAAGGATTATCCCTACAATATAAATTCATATCTATGAATGATTTTTCCCTGATTCAAAACAGAAGATTTTTACCCCTAACCCTTATCATGTTATTGATATGGAATAGTATATTCCTTATATAGATAAGTCTTTTTAAGAGAATCTGATACGTGTGTGGGGTCACAATGAGAAAGTGATATTGGGAATGGCAATGATGTTATTTCTTATTTTATGGAAACATGGATGTGTACAAGTGGAAAATTGGGATTGAGTTGTAGACATGATGGCTCAATGGGATAATATTTTTTGGCTCATAATCATATGGATGTTTGGGAGGGTAGCACAGGGGAGAGCATATATATGGTGGAGATAGTGTAAGATCCCAATATTATCTAGATAAATATCATGAATGTTTTATTTAATTTATGATGTTTTTAATAACCATTGTTTTGAGTAGTTTCATGAGTTGTGTTTGGGTTAGTTTTTAAGTTAAAATAACAGACATTGGGCTATTCACGGTATCAAAAACTGTGTGACTAATCCATGCCAACTGTGGAAACCTAGACTAAGAGGTTTGTGTTATTTATGCATAGTTTAACAAATCGTGAGACTATACAGTGCCTATAGTGCAAACCTAGATAGATATTTCCACACAGTTGGTGCATAGATTGACATAACTACGTGCCCCTACATAAGAAACCATGCGTGCCAGATTAATTATCTGAAAATTGATTTTAAAATCACACAAACCCTAGAGACTCTTATATTTTTACCTTCACTCTAGCTTGACAATTTCTAGGTGACCCCAGAGCCTTCTGGAAGGATTACACAGTGATTCAAGCATCTATGTTTGGGATTAGAATCCAAAATTGAAGATACTAACTCTTCTAGGTAAGTGGGTTTCATCTCATTTCCTATCTCGTCCATTCCAGTCTATTTCCATTAACTTTTCAGGGAAGATATACATCATTTCCATGGAAATGAGCATATGATTTTAGATCTAGATCTAGTATTTTGTTTGAATATCTATATTTTCAATATATTGATTCTGTTGATCTTAATTTTTGTTTAGGTTTTTACATACATAGCTTGATTGATGACAACATTCTCTCAAATTTTGGGGTTTTCGGTTGTGCTAACATCCTTCAATAAACCTAGGTAGGTGTTCTAAATCTATATCCCATAGTCATTGATATTATATATAATTGTGTGTTTATGGATATGGTAGCATACCTTGATAATTTATTTTTTAAATGGAGTAATTAGGAATTTGGATTTGACATGTGATTGCCTTGGTTTTTAATTAATATTGGAATCACAAAACAAATGAAGGGGTGTTTTCCAAAAAGACATTTGTTTTTAATATTGGTTATGTGTTGAGATATTTTAATTGAGAAATTGAATTGATTTTCTAAATACTATTAATTAGGGGAAATTAATTATGCAATGATATTGTGCCATGTAAGATAATTAATTGTGATAATTAATTATGTTACAGGATGTTGATCAAAGTTAATTAATTTTGAAAATTATTTATAACATGGGGAGATTTATATGGATAATTAATTCTGAAGAATTAATTATGGAATGTGATTTGTGATTATTGTATATTTAATTAAAGAAAAATTTCTTGGGTTATGTTCTTAGTTAATTGTTGACTTAAATAATGGAATATTAAATGATTATCTAACAGTTTTATTAGTGATGTAATGATGTGGAAAATTCTTGTGAATTAATGAATGATTAAATGGATTTGTTTTTTTGTGGTGCTTAGAATAGAATACTAGGATTATTAGAAGACTGGAATTGGACATGAATTTCCACTCAAATAGTTATCCAAGAATGAGATGTTGGGGTGCAAGGAATGACGAACTAAACTAAATGTGAGATGCGGTGTTAGGCATGGAGACCTAAACTGAATGAGATTGGGATGTTTTACATGATGTCCAACAAAAAATGAATGAAAATAATTATTGACGATTCAAATTGAAAACATGAGTTGAAACTGTTCCAAATGTCATAAATAAAAATTAAATGACAATGTCATAAATTTTTAATTATACATTGAATTTATTGCTTCATAAAACTTTATACACTATATTTTGACTAAGCTTGTTTTAAAAACCGTTCATGGTGGCCTACTGAGTTTTTCTCAAACCCTATTGGAGCTGCCTAATTAGAATCTGGGTAGACATTGTTGTTGCAGGAAATGATAATAGAATGGTTATGGGATATGTTTATATTTTTTATTGGTTCATGGGAGAGGTAACCAATTGTGGTTTGAGACCATCTTTAGAATTTTTGTGTCATTACTTTTAGTTGCATTGTAGACACATAACACTCACATTGTCATACCATGTTTTAACTTTTAGTTGATTATTTTATTTTATTTTTTTGAATATCATATGTCATCATATTTTTTGGTTATCCATTATCTTCCACACTTTATTGTTTTGGTTTTATTTCATTGGTGTTTTACTTTGATAAAAGAGGGTTTAGTTTACACAAGATTTACTTGCGAGACACTCGCTGCTAGTTGCCATCATCTAGAATATGAGGAGGTGTTTTTGAGGGCTTGTGACCAACTAGATAGAAGAAAAATTTATTGGCTACTAGGTCTGGATGCCACATAGAGTTCATCGCATATGGCAGGAGGTCACTACTAAGGAGTTTAGTAAGTGGTTGGATGATGATAGTGTAAATTAAGATTTCATTCCACTAGTAGTAGAAGAATGTTATATGTGCTTCCAATGGAATAAATCATTCATACACCTAAGAGATATGGGTAATTTATGATTGATCTAAAGTGGGGGTCTGGGACACTTTTTATTCTCCAATACAAAATGACACTAATAGAGCTTTAAGATCTCAAGACTCTGTTAGACTAATAGATATGTAAGGGGATTATTTATCAGAGTACATCACCTTGGGGCTCTATATTTTTTTTCAAATATAAATAATGGGACAATGTCCATATGTATTTATTATCATAATATTAACTATATGAATATGAATATGTTGTATCATATTTTATGTATAGAAAATATGATTAACTAGATACGGGGGATTGCATCTTCTCAATGAATGACATGAGATTGTGGTATCAAATTTTGAGAGATTGGCCATTATGATACAAAGAGTACTTGTTTTATATGTATATATTGCATTTATGAGTTTTTTATAATATCTCATGGGTTGGTGAATTATGCAGCTATGTTTCTAGACATGATGACAACAATATTCAATCCATACCTAGATAAGTTTGTGATGTTTTGTTGGATAAAATATTGGTTTAGTCAAAGACTCATGAATATCACGAAAACATCATGAAAACATCCTGAGTATACTTAGAGAGATTTGGATATATTAAATTCTATCAATGTGTCATTTTCTATTGAACACATAAACTTCTTGGTTGACCTTATCTTATAAGAATACATGTCACCTAAACCATATATTCTTAACATAGTTGAATCATTAGACCATCTTAATAATGTTATTGATATAATTATATATATGGGGTTAGTAGTATATTATTGATTGGTCAACCTAGAATTTTCCCATTTAGAAGAACCACTTTTGGGAATGTCCAAAATGTGGATAATGTTTGAAGGGTCTACATCATATGATAATACATTTTAATTGTTGAACATGTTCATGAAATTAGTGGAATTATTTATTCTACCTAATCCAAGTGAGGTGTATACAATTCTTTGTGATGCTTATAAGATATGTTTTGGAGTAGTGTCTATTCATGGAGATCAGAATGTGTTATTTGTGTCTTGATAGTTGAGTCCACATAAATAGAAATACCATACACATGACCTGGAATTAACAGCAGTTTATTATGCCATCAAGTGTAGGTAATATTATGTATTTGGATATAATTATTCTCAATATTTAGATCATAATATATTAATGTACATCATTTCACATTTATATTTGAATATTCAACAATGAAAATGGGTTGAATATATGTTGTTTTTAAAATTTAAATATATTATATATACCTGGTACGTGAAATAGTATTGTAGATGCTTTGAGAAAGAATAATCGGACTCAGAAGTAAGGAGTATAGTTCTTAGTGGAATATGATTACATTACTAGATTAGACACATGTTTTTTTTTCAAAATGGTTAGGAGATGTTGAATTCCATATTAGTTTTAGAGGAGTTTAAAATTTTGAGTCGGATAAGGGAAATGAATTAGGGGGATATAAAATATTTATTCAAGAGGTAAATCCTTGAATGTAGGGACACACCTTCATATTTGATGATATATGAGGAAAATATCACCATTTTATGAAATAGTGACTTTTTGCTAATGATTCTATGAGTGGAGATTATGAGTGAATTTCAGTCCTCAATGTGGGAGGTACATCCAAGTGTAACAAAAATATTTGTGATCTCCATAGATAGATCTGTTGGATTGGAATGAAAAAAAGGATTTCATGGTTAGTGACACGATGCTACACCTTTCAATAGGTGTTGTTTTGTCATCAATGACTCAGTGGATTTCTACATACATTTCACATTATAGAATATATGTGTATGGATATTATCATGAATTTTGTGGTGTGTCCCCAGAGGATGCATCTAAAGAATGATGATATTTGGCTGATTTTTGAATGTTTTTCAATGTTATCACACTTCATTCATATAACTGATAATTTCTCATTAATGAAACTGGGAGATTTCATTGTTTGGGATATATTATATCAACATGTGGTACCAAAGAATTTTTTCCCAGACCATGATTCATAGTTTACTTCTTAGTTGTAGCATCGACTAAAAAAGATTCGCTGCAAATAGGTTTTACTATGTACGATATTCCACCCATAAAAAATGGGTTGTGAAATTATACCATACAAGTTCATGATTATATGCTTCAGTAATTTGTCCTAGACATTGGTGTGTCATGGGAGAAGCCCCTAGATTTTGTGGATTACACCTTTTACAAATTTTGTTAGAAATCAATTCATATAGAAGCATATGAGTCTCTTTATTTTACCCCATTCATTTCCCATCTATATTTGATGGAGGTAGATGAGCAAGAGTTGTTGGGAATGAGTCTCATAATGGAGATGTTAGAGAAGGATCAACTGATTCAAAATTGTATGGATACACCTCATAGTAAATTGAATTAGTTTGAAAATTGATTTTGACATCCCCTTGAGTTTATAGAGGGTGATCCTATATTCCATCATGTGTCTCCTAAATTGGGTCATTGCAGCATATAGAGACATTCCAATTTTTAACCCTTGATTGTTTGACCGTTTGGGAATGTGGGGAGAATTGGTCATGTGGTGTACCGATTGAATTTAAAAAAATTGCAGTTCAATGCATTACATTTTTAATATGTAACAAATTTTATTGAATCACCATGACTATCATGACCCATCCTAGTGGGGCCCACTCTGTGACTCCCCAAGCCCACCTCCAATAGGTCAGGGGCTTGTGAATGGCACTGAGTAGGAATATTGCTACATGGGAAGCATTGCCTAGGAACTTGTACACACAAACATCTCTAAGCCTAGAAATGTTGAAATGTAAAAATCACTAAGGAACAAAATGCATGCACACAACTAAACCCAACCAATAGAGTACATCAGAAATTAATGTACTGAATGTAAACATTGTTAGAACACAAGCCCCCTAAAAACAAGAGTCTAAAAACTGCAAAGTCCAACCTATTTAGACAAAAAGGTATTGGTACTGCTTCTCTTAGCTAAAGGAATGCCTTGTCCTGCAGCGAACTCAGAAAGATTAATCTTGTCCTGGTCTTCCCTAGACTCTATCAAAAGGCTACTCATCCACACAAGACACGACACATACAGGAAAAGCCCATGCATGGGTGACATAAACAATACTCAGTAGAGGACACCATAAACCACAAAGCAATGCACAATGAAAAGGCACAATCAGCTCTACACAGTATATGTCTATTGAACATATAATAAGAGAAAACAAATCAGATATACTCAAAATCCAGACTCATAGTCTACAGTCAAGTCACACAACTGCATACCCCCATCTAGGGAATCAGTTCAAAGATTCCACTAAGCACTCGTTCCTGAAGAACACACTCCACGAGTCTGGTAGCTCTATTGATGTCCATCTGAGATGTACTCTTCGTTGGGAAATATAACGAGTGGTAGTTAAAATCATTATGTAAGACACACTATTGAGTGGGAAATACCATGACAGATAGATTCACTCATTACAGGAGACACACTCTTGAGTGGGAAAGAACATAATACACAGATGAGGATCTCTGCCTAGCCCATGGAGGATACCAAGAGTCATCCAGATTCACCACTTAGGTGGATTCGCCATCTAGGTAGAGGATCAACGCCCTATATAGTTGGTCACATCGATGCCTAACTCTACCTAAGGTCTGGAATGGATAGAGGATCTCACTTTGGGCCTCTTAGAGGGATGCAGACTCTATCACAGAAAGTCATGCTGAAGGGATCATACTCTTGTAGAAGGATATGATAACTGAGCTTCAGGGTAATGAGAATAAGGGACACTAACCCAAATGAATCATTTCCAAGATACGGTGGGAAATAGAACCATGCCCTTTTCCAAAAAATTTCATGGTGTGTAGAAAGGTTACACATCCTGTTGTCTAACCCTGGGTACTGCCTGTGTACAACGACCCATGTCATATGGTTGGTCATGTTGAAAATTTAGTAAACGGAATTTAGTATGATGTACACTCCCTATACGAGTGATGGTGGTTAGCTCCGTGTATGCATTCCATGTGCCCATACACAGTCATCAACCCGTGTACTCCAACCTGTGTAATCGGTACACAAGGTGACCTGTGTTACTGGCTTCGTCTAGCCATGTGATAGAGTAAATTGCCGTGTACTCCATCCCATGTCCGTGAATCCCTTGGATACATGCCATGTCCCATGTAGCCGCCTCTACCATCCTTCCTAGAGAGTGCACTCTGTGTTTCAGATTTGTGCAGTCTATCCTTTGTCTGTGTACTTTCAAAAATACACCCCGAGCTTCTTGGAAAATCCTACATGTCGTGTGACTAGGGTCACACACCAAGAAATTTATCTATTACCACTGAAATCCTATTCACCACTACTAGTACCACACATCATGTTCATCAGAAGTACACACCATGTATTCTAGAAATTTTCTGAATCACGGACATCCGCCACCACACCTCTATGATGCCTCGTTCATCGATCTAGCCATCTGATTGCCACGAATATCTGAAAACCCGGTTGCCCCAACATCCCGAGGTCATCTCCATTGTTTTCAGTCCTCCGATGGGCTCCGAAAACGTGTTTTGATCCTCCCATGCGAAGAATGCTTTAATAAGCGTCTTTTTCGAACCAAGCCTCTTCATCGTACACTTTTACCGTTGCACTTCTATCGGGCCGTTGCGATATCAGATCTCTAGTTTGTGATCGATTCGTTGCAAGATGGGTGCACAATGATCCATTTTTCATAACCCCAAGATGAACAAGAAGAACACATGAGAAAAAAGAAAGGGGGAAGAAATCTAATTAGAAATTTTAGATATTTGGAAGGAGTAGAAGTTGTGTACGATTTGTGCACGGTTTTTCCCAAAATGTGTTCCTAATATCGGAAATAGTGTGAACCCAATTAGGGGGGATTTACAAGGAAGGAACATGTATTTTTATATTGTTCACCCTATCAGGATACATTATTCAACCCACCCTAAGAAGAGGCACACAGTTATGGAACACTATTAGAAAAATAGTGCACCCAACCCAGGAATCCATGTTTGATGTTTTAATTTTCCTAGAAATTAGTTTTATAATTACATGGGCCATTCTTTTATCATAATATTTACCCCATATTGTCCTTACACATTTTTATTTATTTTTTAGTGGATCAATAAAATGTTGCAATCCCTATGACAGCCTTTATATGCGAATCAATGACTAGATCAAATATATGAACATTTTTATATTTGTGAATATAATCTAATGTGGTTTCAACCCACATTCTCATTATTCTATCATGATTTGAGGGGATTTTTTGCATTATTGATTGGGATCTAGATCTAGTTTTATTGATATTTATATATTTGATAATTTTTTGAATGATTAATATTTAGATCTTGTCCTTTATCATGTTCATGACCTAGTAGAACTAAATTTTGGTTTCCCATTGAGTGATCTATCATCATCGACAAGAGGTAGTTGTTCTAATTACAATTTATGGGAATCTTGAACCCATTTTGGGGATTGAATATTTAGAGTTTGATTGGAACATCATGTAATTGAATCTTGAATTGAATAAATTAATTTATTAATTAATTTATGCAATCATGAATTTGTTTTTATTAATTACTAAAGTAATTAATAAATTGTGTCAATGGTGACTTGATAGAAAATGGTGATTTTTTTAAATGGAGTAATTAATTACTGAATTAAATATTTGGTTTTTTTAATTATTTAATTTTAATAATTAATTTATTTATTAATTAATGGGATATAAACATTTTTTATTAGTATAGATAATTTTTGAATTAATTATTATGATATTGAAAATTATCAATTATAAAATTTTATTGATCAATTAATTATTATGATATTAAAACATTTTATTATGAATAAATATTTTTTGAAATAATTATTTCGATATTGAAATTGTTCAATCAATATAATTAATTTTTTAATTCATTATTGGGATATTTGAGGCTGATAAATTCTATTTATGAATTTTCCAATAAATTAATGACGGTTGTTTTATTATTTTATTGATAGAAATGGAATAATTATTCATTTAATTAATAAATAAATTTTTTATTGGTTAAAGTGATAATATGGTTAATTTTTTCTAACCATGAATGATTTTATATATCTGATATATGAATTTGATAGAGAAATGGGGTGTGGGATACATAATGACTATCCAAATAACCACTAGGGTTCTAGCGAGGGTATTTTATAACTAAATGAATGTCTATGATTTTTAGTATGGGATTGTGATTGATCTTCCAATTACCCAAGATGTGTGGGAATTTGATTGATGCTCAATATACCCACATTGTTCGAGACATGATTTTATATACCTGTGATATTGGCATTCGATTATAGTTCCAATTGGATGTTTTATGAAATGAATTAAAATGAATAATGAAATCACATGTATTATAATGAATTTTGAATTGAATATGTTTTATGGATAAAACACTAGCATGGGAAAATTATGGTATTGGTTGGTTTAGGTGTCCTTAACAACCCAAGGGAGTTATGTGGTTAAAAAAGATTAATTTAATAATTGTAAATTTTTTAGATTATTTATTTTATTTGTTCTTTATAGAAATAAAATCTTTCTTAATGAATGGATATTGTTTTAGATGCCGTTGGTGGTGTCCTAATGAGTTGTTATCACCCCTTACATTGGATTCTGAATGGTATACTTATAGATTTTATGTTTTTAGTACATGTTAATGGAAATGTCCATTTGTTAGATGATTTTTCGGGATAGAGATTGGATGCAGGAAGCATAAATAGTTCTTGAATAACATGGGAGTTTTATGTGTCTTAATATAATTTGGGTTTGTCATATTGACACCTGAAAAAAATTCCTTGAAATATCTACTACATTGTTTTATATATTAAATTTTATGTTTTTGTTATCCGGTGATATTGGTATTATTATACTAACATATATAAATTTTTATATTTATTTATTTCTTTTTTGTTGTTCTTTTATAATGTTAAACTGCAAAAAACCTACCCATGATCGATATTATACATTCACAGTTTTTAAATAGCCTCTTTCATATAGGGTGGCATGGAAATAGTCTACTTATGAACCAGCACAGCGCATTATCATGTGGAACCTAGGTCAGTATGTTACATGCTGATATTATTTGTACATATGTGAGAGACATATAAAAATAATTTATCATAAATTCGTAAAAACATTGGTTTTCATTATCATAAAAATATATTTTAAATATTACAAAGAATATTTGTTGATAAAAAATCCATTTTCAAATCAAAAATAATTATTCTATTATTTTATCATATATATATATATGAATTTTGTTAAAATTTAACATTGAGTTTTCTAAATGATAAATCAAGGAGATGGACATTCAGGAAGATGTGTGATTCCATATCTTTTATATAAGTTAAAAGAAATATTCCTTTCATCCTATTTTATAAGGGATAAAAAATTCATTATTCATAATATTATAAGCATTTCACTTTTAAACCATATTATGAAAAGATAACATGTTGCAATTTCCAATTAAAAAATAACAGTGTATTTAATAAAAAATTCAAAATTTTTGAAGGAAAACATGGCCACATAAAGAAATATATTTATTATTAAAGACAGAAATAAATTTTATTAAAATTATAAAAATTTATTCAATCAGGTATTTATTTACTAATAAAAAATTGTACTATATATGGAAATATTAATTTAAATAAATAAAAAACAATCAAATAAAATAATTTTATTAAAAAATTGGTAAATTATTTCCATCAATTTAAATTCATGCTTAAACAATATAGATTTAAAATATTTTAAACAACATGCCCTTAGCATGGTGGTAAATTTTGAAAAATAACGGCCATGATTTATGTTAGTAAATGAAATAATTAAATAACATAATGTACGATTGAATAATGAATAATATGTAAAGGGTAATTATATACCCCATATATAGGAAATTAGGTGCATAAAAGAACATGTGACTCAAAGAAGTATGATTTTGGATGAAAACTCTTACCTTGACTACATACATTGTCTGATGTGTCTTATATCTCATATATAATAAAAATATATCAAGTATTAATTTTCATATGAAACCATTCCCTATTTAATCCCATAGATATAAAAAATTTAAATAATTTCTTTTAAGGCTGTATTTCATAACATAATCTGTTATGTACACAAGAGGTGTTTTGATGGAACTGTTTTCATAATATCAAAACTGGAATACTATGTTGACACCGAAATAATGAGTCATTTATACATTATATCTAGATTAATAATCATTAAACGGTTATATTGTTATATGTTAATAATAATTTTAAAACCAAAAAACAATTATTGTTATGAAAAATGAATTATGTTGGAGACATGGAGAAACTAGACCATATGTATGTTTCTGTAACATTTCAACTAATTAAAATCTAAGTGGAAATAATGTAATAGTTCATTCAATAGTCTATGATAATAATTATATAATTTATATAAATTTTGTTCCATAAACACACATGAAAATACCATCCATGTGATGCGGAAGTTAAAAACAAATCACATCTCTTCACGGGGAAGTAGTATACGGTACAGATGAATGATTATAAAATTTAAATTGATTGTAAAGTAAGACCTTATATGATAGAACATATTTATTGAATGAATAATATTTAAATAATATATTAAATATTTTTTTCGTTAATCATAAAGATTCATTAGAGGTGATGAACGACAAAAAAATTCTTCAAATCATGAGACAATAGTTTCCAATACACATGATCGAATGTTTCGTTTCCCATTTTTTAGTAGTGGGGATGGATTTAAGGTATTAACATAACATAATAAAAAACGATATTTTTAATAATTTTCATATTTTATGATTATTGTTTTGGTAATATTTCAATGATTTTGATTGTGAAAAACGTAAATGATTCTACGTTAAGAATGTTACCACTTCAAGGGAGAACAACATTAGAATTATAGCAAAAGCATACTTATATTGGATTTATGACTACTATAAGTTCTTAATGATGTGGGTATGTATGTAAATAAAATAGTTTTAGTTTTTTTCCTCAACCAATATAATATTGATGTGTGTAAGCGAGAGGAGATTTGGTGGCCTTTTATAAAGGCTAATGAGTGAAATTCTTGAAAATGAAAAAAATATTCAATAATGGGGAGTAGAATTAAGAAAAATTGTTCCAAAATTAAAATTTAAATGATTATAGGAGAAATAATACTAATCCACACCTCTAATATAATATGTAACATCTTATAGACATTTTATCCTTTGTATGTCAAGGATTAATGACGTTTACATTTTAATATTTATACCATTGATAATGTTTTTTTATTACTCTTACTAATTTTTTTGAAAATAAATATTTTGAACATATTATATAACATAAATTAATCTTATTAAGTATTTTGAAATTTTTTATCTATTATAATTGATTGTAGTGAATAATTTCATTTAAAATAAAAACAACATGCTTGATGAAATTAATTATTTTTTAAAAAAGTGGTTCTTAAGAAAGATATGATTTTATATTAACTAAATTAAAAAGTAATAATTACATTAATTTTAATTAAATTTTCTTAATCAACACATTTTGGTAAAAAAATTCCATATATTTTGTTATTTTATTTAGTTAAAATTTTGAAAAATTATTAAGTTTTAATAAATATTCAAAAACATTTTTTCTAGTATATAAATAAACATATTCTAAAATATGGAATACATATAATTTAAATGTAATAGAACATTAAAAATCTAATAAGTTAATATATATACATTTATTTTCTATTAAATTAATATAGAATGTAAAATTTAAATTATCAAAATAATAAATGAAATGACAGGTTTAGAAATAATTTTTAATTTTGATACTCACTGAACATTTAATAATTTATGAAAAATTAAACTATTCAACCATTATTTAAAATTTTAATTATTAATATGAATATTATGTCTATTTAGTGAAATTTTATTTTTAAAATATCCATAAATTAATTAAATTATTTTACGCCAAAAATAATTAATTTTTCATCAGGGAAACAATTTTCTTGAAGAATAAAATATTATTTTAAGAGTTTTCTATTTATTAATAATATTAAAATATATATATATTAGTGGAACATTTATCTATATTTTATAATGTGTCCAAAACTATTTATACCATCTATTTTGAAAGCCATTATAATATTATTATGTTTATATGATAATATTTTAACATTATATGATAGTTTGTTCAAGATCTGTGTTGTGTGCATAATACACTATAGAATAAAGTGTTATATTAAGTTCTCAATGTTTAATAATAATTAATCCAATCTAACAGTGAAAAATTACATAATTATTGGAATGTAGTGTACACAACCTGTATGTAATCAATAAAATCTTGAATTATAAATTATCTAAACATGTGTTTACTCAATAAAATCACTTGAAATGTTTTCATAAGAAAACATTATACTAAATAAAATCAATTTTTGGTAGTTTATTTAAACTATTTTCACCAATTAGAAGAATTGGTTTTCAGTTCTACAAATAATTAATTACTAAAAAATTCCACATGTAATAAATATTCCAATAAAAGAAGTTCACATTCAGTAACACAAATTTGAAGAGAACACATTGTAGATGAAATATATCATAATTATAGTTTAAAGAAGATAAAAACCATGATATATTGATGAAAATACATTGTGTTAAATATATTTTTGGCATAGTTTATCCCAGAAAATTAGGATCATAATTATCATAGTTACCCCTCATAATATCAATTGAGTACATAGATAAATAATTTGATGAAAATTGGCATTAGCCTAGATAATTCACCATTAGACCATATCCCTACAGTAACACCAACTGCACATCATTAATAAATAGTATGATGTATCAATACCATATCTAGTAAATAATATCAACAATTAATTCATATATCCAAATTAATATTAAATTCATGTTCCAGAGTCATCCATCCCTGACAGAACCTAGAAATCATAGAAATATCAACTTATGTAATGATATCACATTGACATTCACTGAATATACTAAATATTAGATGTCATGAGATTTAACAATAATATTATAAAGGTTCCAATATAATACCATCATTAGCTCAACACATATTTATAATGCACTCCATTCAAGGCCATTATCATTAAATCATGCATTTATTATAAACTTCCGATAATGAAATAAATTTACCTCTTATGATCAATAAAATATAATTATAACACATAATCACCAAACAAAATATAATATATTTTTATAACCTAACCTATATATGGAATTTTTATCTCTCTATTTATCACATTACTTCTTGTAATACCATAAATGATATTCCCAATATTATTCTACAGTTCACCCGTTCTAATTATGAAAATTTAATTAATATATCTTAATAATTTAATCACTCAACCCTATTTATATCACTAATATTTATAGCATTCCATTCATTTTTAGATATAATTTCACTAGGATATATATCATATCAACCAATGTTGGACACTCACTATGATATAATTTACTAGAACAACTAATGACTATTACATAATGAAAAATATAGTTAGTCTATGATTCTAGGGAGTAGTCATGGATCATATTCTAATGCACATGTTTTTTACAACCATTTTCTAATTTCTCTTTAATCAAAGTCAATAATCAGATATTTATTTCATAGTAGCTGACCATATTTTTCACATCCCATGACATATACAATTCCCAGTAATTAAAAATAATAATATGGACTACCTACACATTCATTGATTTAAACCCAATAAATATTTCCAATACTTATAATCAATGATCTTTATATCATTCACATGACAAAAATTAAATGTCTTATTCTACTTCATGAATTTTCATTATTAAAAAAATATAAATAACATTTAAAAATAACTTACAAATATTGTAATCCAAAAAAATAATTGAGTTGTATATCTTTCCTAGAATCCAACAAATTAGGGTGGAAATTATTATAGATATATATTAATATCCCAATGATAAAAATAAATATATTCCAAAATTCAAATATAAAAAATTTACTCTATTTATATTTGTAAATAAATATCTATAAATTGAGTATTTTTTTCATTGAAATTGAATTAAATTGCTGGATTTAATCCATTAGAGTCCTCCTCTAGATAACTGATTTTAATTTAATGTCTTGGATGAGAAATTTCATTTTTTAAGAAAATTACAAAAAATTATATAAATTAAACATCCATAATTAGATGATAGTAGGGATGAATGAATTTCGAATAATAAAAGAATTATACATACCTTAAAATGAGTCCCAACATTCCTAGAACTCCAATGGTAATACAGTAAAACTAGATAATTTTTTTTAAAAAAATTTGTCCCTATCATTATTTTTCTACTTGTTATATATTAGGATCCCTAGATATTTATTTATTGTATTATTTTAGAAATATTTAAATCATCCCACATTATGTAGTTCTTATGGTCGACCATGAGAATTTTAGTGGATTTCACTAATGTTTTGGTGAGACAACATGTCCTTATAACAACTAAAGACATATTTTATTTGGGTTTTCTAAAATAGATTTCCATTTAATCTATAGTTACATGAACTGGGGTGTTAGTAAGAATACCACAATCCAGCAAATAATTCACATTTACTAAAATAACCAAAATATTTTCTGTATTTTTCCATATGTTTCATTCTAAAAAAAGTATACATAAACATAAAAATGTGTATGTAACAAATATAAACAAGTATGACTAAAAAATATGATTTAATCTAATTAATCATACTTTCAAACACACCACACTCTGCTAATCTGTGAAAAACCATATCCTATCTTTCTAAATCTAGAAATGGGGATAAATTATGAATTATATTATATATTTCATTTTAATATTAATATATTTCTAGATAGAAAAAAATTATGTCTTAGATAAAGAGAAATATTCAGACATCTGTAATGATTATCACTAGTATTAATATTGTTTATTTTATGGTGAGGAGTTAGCTATACATATTTTTTATTATAATTGTATTATCCATACATTATTGACATTGAGCTACATCGATGTGATAATTTGGGTGAAAATTGAAATGTAGAAATTTACCGATCTTAGAGATAGGTATGAAAAAATTTGTGTGCAGATTTTTTATATTGGTTTATTACTAAAATATTATTTCCACACATAAAATACATAAACATGATTAGATAGGCATTTAATGTCTTAATGTAATAAAAATTCACCATGTCGTTATGTGAAATCGCTTTACCTAGTGTGGATGATATAATGATATATGATGATGATGAGAACTATGAATGTGTTTAATTTTTATTTATGGTAGGAATAATGTTGTATTTAAAATTTCATTAAATTATTTCCATTAATATATATTGTGTTTATCAGATGTCTTTCAAAAAATCTAGAAATGGACCCTTTGGAGGACATAAATTTGATACACATATTTCTCTAAGGAATAGAATTATTTTCCCTATGATTTATTATATATGAAATACATTAAGTAAATTTTGGATTTCAAATTGACCCATATGTAGATATTAGGTGGAATATTGGAACATATATGTTTTCTTATATAAATATTTTATATGTATGGTTATCACATATGAAAAATTTAATGTAATGACAGAAAATAGATTTTTATGTTAGTAAAGGAAGAGAGACTAAATATTGATGACTTGGATAAAGGGTATAATCGTGGAACTAAAATTTTTGTTATAGAATAGAAATTCATTATGTTTTAGTTACAATGAAATCCAATTTTTAAAAAACTGGATGTTTTTAGGGTATAAATAATGTGACTCAAAAATAAATTTTTTTTAGGACATTTATAATAATATTTCATAGAATTATAATATGATGGTGATAATTGAAATCTGTTGGGTGTTTTAGAAACAATAGACATTCTATGTATTTTTTGTGCCCCATTATAAAATAGAAAATATACACGTATATGATCACCAAAAAAAATATAGTTCAAATAGATGTTTTCTAAATATATATTTGAATATATTAATAGAATCAATTATTATGTTGGATATTATTATGGTTTGAATAGTAATTCATTATGAAGAAACATCTTCAATTGGACAGATAAATATATAAATTATTATAGAATTAGGGGGAGATTTGTGAATCTGATGGATGATCTTATCAACATATCTATATAGTTATGTTTTGTAGACCTAATATTCTGAAAAACCATGATTGAATAATCCCGTTATTATATTATTTTTAATAATAGATTAACCACATTAAATTTCATGGATAATTTAGGATTATATTATTAAATAACTATAAAATAGGTACATAAATATAGGATACATTGGTACATTAAACATTTTTTCCATAAAAATTGACATTTACATTTACACCTTTGTTTAATAATGAATATCATCGAATAGATGGTGACACTCGGTAGTCCAATAAAATATATTTTACTAAATCTATTAATATTTCAATTTTTATTGTTTTGAAAGGAATCATTCTCCATCTATTAATTTATTTGTTTCTACATGGATTCATTCCATCATTTTTGGTACTATTCTTTCAAGTATATGCCTCTCAATCATACAATGAAAATTTATCTATTAATGGATAACTATAATATTTTTCAATATCTTAGAATAAAAAAGACGAGTGATTTAATTTGTGGAGGACCTTTATGGTACATATCCATACAAAGTAGATTTCCCAACATCTTATATTTTTATAAAATTTGATGATGGATTCTTCCCAGTTGTGGATGATCTAGAATCCCTCTAGAAGTTCATATATTTATTTAAATTATTAATTATTTGGAATATTTCATACATCATGGGGTATAAGCTAAGGGATATCCATCATATCAAATCCATTATTGTTTATTTCAATATTGGATGTGGCTAGAAAATGACCCCATTGGAAGATGGTTCATAAACATCATTATAGAGAGGAATTATAATCTTTTTTTTGGTTTGGAGACTTATATATGTTCAGTTAAATAATACAATTTATAGGATTTTTAAATGGAATTTGAACTATAAGGCATTTAATTGGTGATTATTTATATCCCATATATGTGTTATGATAATTGGGTTGGATTGGAATTTTTGTCATCCAAAAAATCCTCATTGGTCATGATATTTTCATTAACATTGCCACAAAATTGGATTAGTGTACTTCTAGTGCATAACATAGCCTTTATTATTTAATACTCATTGTTTCTAAATCTTATTCCAAGAATTATGATGTGATTACTTTCATTATAAATTAGAAGAAAATTAATGTTAAATATTAGTATGAATATAATCAGCCATTTTGTGACTAATGCATGATTTTTGGGAACTAAATTGAGAAATATGCAGTAATCCATAAACAGGTGACGCAACCAAATGACCCATATTCATAGGAAGATATCATATAATTTTTTTAAAAGAATAATCTCCTAACAAGGGTGATCCCTTAATGATGAATAACCCTAAAAATGAGTTAAAATTAAATATAACATCATTAACCATTAATAAAACAATATTAAATATATAATATTTCAATTTGGATGAAAATTTTGGGATTATTATGATGAATATTACATCTAGGAACCTCCGTACACTTTTATATGTCCCTGATTGATAGGGTAAAGATCAATGAAGTAATTAGTCGTGATGATGTTCTCATATTAAAAAATTATAATGAGGTCACAATTATTATTATTATGTACCTTCATAAAATCCATCTAATAATATATCAACTGTTATAATATCATGTGGTGATTCTATTTATTCAACTATAGAAAACCCATGTTAATACATCCAATTGTGAAACTATTCTTGATAAAATATATGTGAAACAAAATCTGGAAAGCTTGATGATGTTGTTACTTTGATGTATAAAAATAATTTTGGTGAATAAAATTTCACTCCTTAAGAAACAATAAATCCACATTATCAAACCTCTAAAGGTAACTATTTTTATTATCCTACTCAAAATACATATGTAAACACAAGTGAAGGCTTTAGAAGACATATATAAAAAGCATATTGTCATTCTACCTGAGAATACATTTCATCATGTGTTTATAGTTAAAAATGAGAGGAAAATTAATGTGATTCCTTCTCAACTAGAAATATTCCATAGGGATTAATCTTCTCATGATATTCTCCAATAGAAGTCTTATCATGGTGTTAAAATTCATGCGTTACAATCTTCATAGAAAAGACCATTCGGTGATGGTATTAAGTAAATCATCAATCCTATTTTTATAATTCTCATTGATAATGGAAATTAAGTGTTATAAGAATAAAAAATGGAAATTAGTGGAAGTACTAATATAAATAACAATTCTAATATGAACATTTCCATGGTAAAAACTAAAAATGAACATGTATAATTGATAACTTCAGACAGTACATAGACCATTTTAGTGAATAATCAATGTTCTTCTAAAAAAATTTCATCAGAAAAATTGCATGTAGTGGGATACTCTTTATTTGAAAAGAAATTAAATGAAAATATTTAATTCCATGGACATAATGAGAATATTTATTTTTTCATCAATAAATTAGCATGACATAACCATAAATCATGAATGGAAATAGGGGATCTATCTCTAAACATACGTTCAAATGAAGATTATTTTATAGATATTTAATGGTTTGACCAATCCTAAAATAATAATTTCTAATAATATTTTTATAAATTAGAATAATCCTAATCATCTAGGTATTTCATAATAAATAAGAATTTGTACTGAATGGATATATTCCATATATATTTTGGGTGATAATCTCATCATTTCAAATTATAATAGTGATTAAATTAAAAAACAAAACTGAGGGTCTATAATCATTCAATGCTAGTTGGTATCAAAAATATTACTTCTATATATAATATCGTCACACTCAGTTACAATTTTAAGGGTATGAAAAATTTATACATCGTCATCTTTTTAAAAATGGATATTAGGAGACATGATACTAATGAAAAAATATACCAGATTTGGGAATCTCAATAAACAAGTCACAGGATATCGATGGTAATATCAATGAAATTATTTATCTATATGAGAGGATTTTCATGGTAAAAACTTATACATCATCTCAGGAATTCATGGTTTGACTAAAGAAATTCAACCTTCATGAGGTCAACCTCTTGGGTTTTTAATTCACCAGGTATATGAAATATCTAAAAAATCATTGTACAAAAATTTGGCATAAATTTATTTCATGGACTCTTCCACGGATTCATGGTCCTTCATTACCTTTACTATTGTTGTGGAACATAAATCAAACCATTATCCTATTATGAAAAATCTTCTCAAGAGAGTGGTTGAATATCCCTTTCAATTCATATTAAATAATTCTTGGACCATAAAATGATATTTATGAAATTGGATGATGATACATTGAATTATATGAATTATAATAATGACATTATTTCAAGTATTCTAAAAAATAATTCTCTTATGTTAAATAATAATTACTGGAGTATAGATTGATTCATAATTGTTGACAAAAATATTATTCATCTATAATCCATTATTAACACAATACATGAATATAAATTTTTTTAACACTTTAATAAATATTATAAACTATAATTTTGTACTACACATGTTCTCAAATCTCTTCTAAGTCACAAATATGGTATCTAGTGAGAATAAAAATGTTTAAATGGATTAAAGTGGTTGACTGGAGTAAAGAATTATTAAATATCTTAAAAATTTGAAAAAAAATCAATATAACATTGGCTCCTTCTAATGATAATAAGAATTTTCTTGAAAATAAATGGGGTTTGGATGCTCATATTGTCTCATATTATAAGAATATATTTTTATTTAAAAAAACTAGAAATATTATTATATAATAAAGATTTTTTAGTATTTTTAATCATGAAGATACATTTGTCCTTATAGAAATTCCTCTATATTTTTACATTATTTCAGAAATAATTATTTTTTTAATGTCTCCTGGATCAGATGGGCTCAAAAATTCATTCGATCTAACATATTGGGATATTAGACATTGTCATTTTTATAGAAATTTTAGTAAATTATTTAATGTTGTTCAGAAAACATAAGACATCATTTTTCAATTTTCTGCATTCATTCAAATACTGGATAATTATATGGGAATTCATCCTTTTAGAAATCATTTTCTATTTTCCAACACATTTTAAATATTTAGGAAAATATATTCTAATAGATTGGATCATATTTTTAACATTATTTCTTCTTTAGATGAGTTTATTTTTATAAAGGGAATATATATTCTCAATTTCCTTATCATTGCTTTCACGTTTGTCAATATTTCAATAAATAAACAAGTTGATGCAACATTTCCAGTGTGGTTGATGCGAAAAATGGCATTGATATTCCTAATTGGGGACTCAATTCCAAGTTCTTACCTAGTTTAGGATTTTATACAACCTTTATGAAATGGTTCAAAATCATTTCGAGTTCATAAAATATTATAGTGTTAATTAATAGCTCTCCCTTAGTACACTTCACATTTTCTTGAGGTTTCATACATGGTAACCCTCTCATATTCATTATTCTATCTATTAGAAATATATTATATGTTTCCTTTTTCTAAATTTGATTAATAAAAAAACTCAAAAACCAACAGTTCTAATATTGGAATATCTGTCACACCAATTTACTATATGCTAACGATATAATCATTTTAAAATGTGGTTCTAAAATAAAATTAAATAGAATTAATAATTCTCTCCTTCAATATGAAAATGTCTTTGGGAATGATATGTGTTCGTATAAATTGTTTTATTACATTTGAAAAAAAAATTAGTTAGAAACCATTCATTTATAATGGATTTTGCTATGTTTTTAGTAAAATCACATGTGATTTACTTCTATCACATTTTGAAATAAATTAATAATAATTTGGCTTTCAAGAAAGTAAATAATATTTTGATGGTACAGAGGATTAGACTACTGAATGATATTCCTGTGTTAAAAATTGAATACCCTACCATGGAATATAATTTTTTTATTTTTTCCATAATAATATAATCACCATAATAATATATATGACTATAATAGAAAAAACATTAATAAAACACATACCTCTTTTCCAGGTAATAAATGTTGGAAGTCGTTTAAAATCATTGTATTGGAATCAAAAAACTCAACAAATTTAATCTATATTTTCTGGAAAATTTCATGTGAAGGTTTATCAATTTTATGTTCGAGGGGAATACAATTTTATAGTGTTGATTATAATGTAGGATAAATTTTGGAAATTCAAATTATATAGATTCTTATATATGGAATTCCCTCAAAAAATTATTTCTCTTACATTTCCGTGAAATCTCATTATCATGATAACATCAAATCATCATGGAATTTCTTGTCAAACAATAGGATAGTTTGTCCTCTTCATTATTTTCTAATTTAACATAATTAATAAAATTTCACAAATGTGTTAATAATAGAGTAGACGATGAACTCCATGGATATGCTTCCAACTCAATTTGGTGAAATGGATTTGTTTTAAATGATTATTAATGGTTATATTTTGGTTTTAGAACCTTCTAAAAATATAAGGACTTCCTTCAAACATTTACTTAAAAGGAAATTGTTATGGAAAATGATCTATTTGGAAGTGAATTTGATTGGAAACTTTATTCTAAAATCTAGATTCTTTCTTGTTTGGAAGGTGATGTATTATATAATCCACCTTGATGAATTTATAAAATATATTTTTCTAAACATATCATCGTGATATTCCCTATATAATGATCCTATGTACTATATTAATATTTGTTTCTCAGTTCAATAAATTATACATCTATACAAAATTATGTTGAAGCTCTGTTTGAAGTGGTAGTCCAATACATAGACAGCTCATAGGAGAACCTCTTGATCAGTATCAAGTAGCATATTTCAAATATAATGCTAATGTTTAATTAGGAGGAATTTTATAAAATTATCATATATCTTTGGACTAGATACAAGAATTGGGTTCATGAAAATATTTTTTTACATTTAATTCAAATGCTCTCCAAAATAAATAATATTGAGAAAAGTCAAAATAAAATTAAAATTAGTTATTGGTCTATCTATATTCAAGATCTTATGATGACTAAGAATGATGGAAATACATGTAATTGTTTTCCTCCTTCAAGAACCCTAGAAAAAACCTAGATACATTAATATTGGGGTTTACTCAAATTTTACGTAGATTAAACTTCTATATAAAATACATACACATATGGATATAATGAATTATTTAGCAATCATAATAATTATATAATGGGATTGCTCTATTATTTAGGTGGAATCATGAAATCTCTTGATATTAGTATTATTTCTATTATCAATGAAGGTGAAATGGAAAATTAGTATGGATGGCTCAAATACTTTCTCAATTGTGACTCTACAACTGTTTTGGAACATATCAGAAATGGAAATATTCACCCATCATTGAATATGATATCTAAATGGAGGTGGTTTCATATACACTATTTTGTCCATAAATTTAATCGTCTCAGATAAATTGATGAAGGATATTAGTTGACTGATTGGATATGAAATATTGAGGTGGATTTTCCAAATTTGATATAGATTAATGTCATATATAATGAGATATATTTTTTTTTGAAAATTTTATAAAATTACCATTTTCAGACATATATATCATCAGTTATATTCAATCATGTGGCATTTTTATTTTTGTCTTTGTGCCCATTAAAAAAATGATGAGTCGTCATTATAGGTATATATATTATGATAAAATTTATACAAAACGTTATATCATAATAAAAACATTAAATAATGCGGGATAATGGGAAAATGATTAAAAATTATTATAAAAATAAATTTACATTATTAGACTTGGGAAAATATGATAACCTAGTAATAAATTTACAATTTTCAATAAAAAAATTGATCAAATAAATAAGAAATAAAAAAATTAATATACATAATTTAGAAAAGAAACACCTTGAATATGATTATAATTAATTCTGTAAACCATAAATGGATATTGAAGAATGTGGGAACTCCTGAAAGATTCTTCCAAAAATTATAACATTTAAAAATTATTTATCTCAGTAAATATATTTATTTCTATAAAAATATTTCCCATGAATAATATTCTATCATGGAGGATAGTATTGATAATCTTTTTTAATCATATTTTACCCTTGTTAGAATACAAAATTCCTAGTTAGATCTATAGGAATAACCTACCTTATTTTCTCTCATATTGTTTTTAATTGAATACAATATCATTTCCAAATTAATAATAGTTATATATCATAATAAATCATCATTGTGAACTATATCATTCGAAACCCTTATCATAATTAATTATCTTTTATAATTTATTGATGGAAAACGTTATTATTTATGTTGAAAACCTAAAAACACATTCCATTTCATCATAACAATAATGAGAAATAATATTTATATTTAGAAAAAATTAAAACTTAATTATTATTATATTACTATGAAAAAATATATTCTATATAATGTCTATACAACATTATAGAAATATTTAAATTGAATAATTGATATTATGCTATGAAAAAAACATACAATATGTTTTCAAAATACATTCGTTTGAACATATATAAAAATATTAAAATAACCCATATATAAAAAATATAAAACATTCCATTTTAATATAATTTAAATTTATTTTAGTAGTATTTTAAATTATGGTTAAAAACCTATAATTATTAGTTAATATCCTTCATAAAATATTTTAAATAAAATTGATGTTGAGAAGATAAAATATCAAACACCATTTTAAAGGAAAACACCTTACCTCGTGTCCCAACTTATTTCATATGTAGGTATACCCTAAATAAGGAATAACAATATATTATTTTTCTTCTTTTATAAATACCTTAATAATATTCACTAAATTATAAATTTTACATTTAATACATTTTTACCATGTTATATTCAGTCACGAAAACGGATGAGTTCACACAATATGTGTTGAGAATGCTTGGATTGTAACCTAAAAATTAACATTAGTGCGTTAGCTATGCAAAAAGGTGTTATGGTTCCCCTACCACTATAATATTAAAAATTAATTACATATCGTATTAATAAAATAAATTTAATTATATAACCAAATATTAAAGGGGGTCAGGAAAAATGATCGGAGTCATTTTATTGTGGTGGATATCTGTATGTACTCATGGATGATGTTTTCATTTTTCTATCATAATTAAAACTAAAAATGTGGATACTATTTTAATAAACCACAATCATAAACATGTTAAAATTTTCTTATATAAAAGTTTTTTCAACTTTTTGATCATCCAAATATGTTGTAAATGATAATTAAATTGTATCATTTTGTGGAGTTTGTAGTCCACATGAATGGATGAGTGATGTTAACTTCTTTCAATGTGTGGTGTTGCAAGAGCATAAGTAATGTATTATAATTTTAAAATAAGGATTTTTCCAAAAATATAACATTTATTAATTTTATTAGTAATATTAGTAATCTATATAACCATACGATGATAAATATAACACATCACATTATAGTGTGGGTAGTCAACATGTATCCATAAGGGATGTTTTGGCTTCTCATTGAATGGAAGATTAGATGAAAAAGTGTTTTACCTCAACCATAATAATCCATTCTTATTTATAAGATATATATTTTATTGTTTCATCACGGTTAAGGAATATATTATTGAGTTATTATAAGATATAATCTTCAAAACACTCGGTTAACTGTGATTCCTCTAATTTGCAAGTCTTCTTATATATTACACTTGTATCCTTTTATGTTTGGAAATTTGTTTGACTATTTTATCTAGGTTATGGGGAGAGGTATGGGTTATAAATTTACAGTTTTCATTAATTAAAATGAGTTATAAGAATTTAAAATTAAGTGGTGACATGATCTATAATTTTGAACGTTACTGAAGTAACACACTTTTAATTAATCAATATTTGAAAATAAGATAAATTCTTACTAAATTAAATGTCTCCCTTAAAAAACAAAAAGTTGAAAACAAGGCATAGTTGTTTGAGATAATAATACAAAATATTAATGTAAATATTTTTTGGCCATATCACTTATTTTCTAACTCAATTTCCCTTATTTACCATTTTAATTGGATGTCATGTTTTTTCCTTGGTTACTATTCATAATCACTAAAAATATAATTGAATTAATTAAAAATAATTAAGCTCATTATTCCAAATAAAAAATCATTTCTTTAAATTCATATGTTGATAGTGGAATAAAATTATATTAACATATGTTCATAAAACACAATGAATATTTTTTAAATTTTTTTATTATCGTGGAATAAAAAAACTTATCGCAAAATCAAACATAATATTTATTATTATGCCATTCTACAATTTATACTTAATGAAATTTATCATATTTTACACAAAAAATTTATATAAATTGAATGGGTATTTTAAATATAATAATATTTAAAATGGTATGTTTTCCCAAATTTTTTTTTTGTGATTTAATAATAAAAAAATATTATCAGAAACATTTATAAGTAAATTTTAATCATTATTTGATATTTTATACAAAAAATATGAATTAATTTTTTAAGGAAATTTTTTTTAATCAATAAATTTGATTTTTATATCCAATGATAAAATACCTGGATGAACAATTTAGGTAAATAAGACTATTAATATTTTGAATGAAAAATAATTTATATCCCACAATAAATCTATAAAGAATATGAATGAAAATTAATGAATACATTTAATTTAGAATATTGATTTTTCTAGTATTAACATTTTCTTAACAATGATAGGTCATTTTTTAGAATACTTCCATAGAATTATTTTCATCACATGTTGAATTGAGGGTAATTTCAATATAAAAATTATATTTATCATGTTTCGTCATCAATAATTCAGTTTTAAAATAATACGTTAACTTTGTGACTAACCAAATTTCAGGATATCTACCATATGGTATAAAACATATGAAGAAATCATTAATCTTAATAGAGATTCTCATTTAACTATACCACATATAGGGCTCAAACTTTGAGGTTTATTGGGTATATGTATTCCAAAAATATGTAAAAGAAATAAATCTTGTTTCATAGATAAACATGGTGGTATGGCCTCTCAGTATGAAACTGATACAACATTTTCAATAATTTCATAGAGGCAAATATGCAATTCAATTAATTATTCTTTATTTCAACACACATTCAATTTTTCGAATAGGTTAAATTAACAAATGAAATCACCTATATATAACAATATAAAATTTCCCTAAATATCCTCCTAAAATTTTATCTTACTTAGAGATGCGCTCATAAGGTGAAAATTCATATATACATTATAAATAATTTTACCTAAATATTTTGTTCCTAGAAACATTCTTTCACCATTTTCATAAAAATATAATTGATTTCAGTGCAAATTTCAATATAATTTCCTTATATGATCCATCATTATAACAGATTGAAAATATTTAATTTAAGAAAATTCTACAAACTAATGATATTGATCCGAAATTCCCTGATAGTATAATAAGAAAATTACACGAATATATTCCAATTTCACATTCAGTCACTCTAAGGTCCATTTAATTTAAGATGATATGTTTTTCTAAAATTTAATTCAATACTTCTTGAATTAAATTTTTTTTCATACAATTGTGATAAATATTTGATCATGAACAGAAATAGTAGAGAGGTTCACCTTTTTTATTGGTAAAATTATCTTGAGATTGTATCGATATATTTTATCCAAGGATATAATTTATTGAGTAGAAAAATGAAATTTTTTCATTAAATGAATTAAAATAACCTAAATCTGATTACTAAATCAATATGTATTTCATAATCACACTATGTAATAAATGTATACATTATCCTTCATTTAATCATGGAAAATAATAGTTTGAATCGTCTCATTCTGAACATACCACTCATTTATAACCTACTGAAATTTTAGGTATTTAAATGTAAATTTGAAAGTATATTTCGTCACATACTCAAAACAATAATATTCATGAAGGTATGATTATATATAATTACTAATGGGATGAATATAAAATCATGACATATGATAATTGAGAAAAAAATTATTAAAATGAGAATTACATAACACCAAAAACCATATTCCAAACAAAAAATTAAATTCCTTATCAACATTAGTGACTTTCAATTTACCCTTATTGACCCATTATTCTCTTTAATGAAAACCACTATCATCATTCTAAGCCTCATTATTTCATTTTTATAAGGGTTTTTAATGGAAATATATATAATGGAAGAGGGAGTTGGGGATGAAATTATTATAGTCCAATATTTGTTAAATCATGAAATAAAGGATGACGTTGGAATGGTTTCATAATTAATGATAGATAATTTATTTGACTGAAGTATTCAACAGGATTGTATATTTTATATAGATGATTGTGAATCCTTAAATCATCTTTCATTATATTTTTTTCAACATTATCTACCTCATGAAAAACTATTTTTCATAGAATATTATATTAAAACATTTTTCAATATATTTTTAACTCATTAAATCATATAAATAATTCATCAAAATTATAAATGCTAAAAGAATAAACACATTGAACTCATGATAATAGATTGTGTAAATATATGCATTGATTATTAATTTATGTTAATCATATGAAATAAACCAATTATATTTCATGAAGAAAAAAATGTATTATTAAATAAGAATCATTATAAATAATATAATTAAAATTTATTATTATAAAAGGTTACTGTTCAGAATTATAAAAATTAAATTCAAAAAAATTATCATATTAATTTTTTTTATTAATTATACTCCATTTCATCTTAAAAATGGTAGTGGGATAATACTTGATAAACAATTCCATTGAACCAACTATAGTAACCCATGAATCCAACAAAACATAAAATAATCGTGATATTTTTGGTTCTTTTAATAAATCATCAATATTGGTTTTAGTGGGATCAATTGGTATTTAAAAATTTGCAATAATATTCTCATTGAAATAATTTTTTCCCTGAAAAAATCACATTAACTACATTTTCCATTACACTTCATTTATTTTAACATATAAATATTTACCCATTGGTATTTATAATGTTCATTATAACATTCATAATTGACCATAACATCATCAATGACATAAGAAAAAAATTTATTCCAATAATATTTTGAAACCCTATTTAAATTATCGATAAATATTTTTATTAAATTGTTAAACCCATTGAGAAATAAAATAAGGGATATAACTAGTAGAGAACATTTATTTTAAAATTTGGTACACTTTTACATTTACATGATGACAACTAGAACCTAGATTAACATTTAAAAATTATATTCCCATGCACCTATAAAAATAATAACCCATATGAGTAAATATATTTGAATTAATAATGAAAATTTTATTGAGATATATAAAATAAATTAAAATTTCAGCATTTTCATATTTGTTTTTAACTAATATTATATGATTACACCATGTATAAGATCATGTTTAGGCAAACCCTATATAAAAAACTATTATAAGTACCTTTTAAATTATAACAACTCATCGAAAACCATTAGATTAAAGTGTGTTTATATTATATTAAAATTATTAAATAAATTAATAATAAACTCAACATCCCAATTGGGAATAACATCAAATAAAGAAAACATATATATATATATATATATATTTATTCAACCCAACAACAAAACTAATTTAAATACTTTCTTTATTTTATAAAAATATTTACATGATAACATTGAAAATCATGTTTAATTAATTCCTCAACCTCATGATATTTTATCAATGACAACAAATAATTGTTATATTTGAATTTAAAATCACTCTAAAACATGAAAATGGATTCATTATCTCTAAAATAAATCATTTCCTAATGAACATAACATGATTCCATACATAATATAACATAAAACACTATAACCAGAAAGATAACATGGATTAACAAAAAAATAATTAAAGATATAATATTTATAAGGTTCTTATAAATTAATTTTTTCTTAATACTATTGAAACAAAATATTTACCAATTGTTATGTCTTTATTTCATGATATTTTAATTCTATTTTACATGAAAATTACAAAGATATAAATTAATTCATGTATCACGAATTAAATAGTAATATTTAATATCGTTAATGAACAACTAATATACATGAAACCACATTTTTGGATGATCCCACAACTTTCAAAAGTAGTAAAAATAGAATTACCTAAACTTTTTTCTTTCATTCATCATTATTACAATAACTATTAAATATATTTTGACATGAATTATTTTATCAACCACCCTAATTATAACTAAAACATCACACTTCTACATAAATATCTATTTCTTAAATTTACCATATTAAATATCCTTTAGTTATACTCACGGTCTAAATTATTGATCTTACCACAACGGTAGAAGTATTTTGATCCTATAAAAATTCATTAATAGGTATTTTACCTTTTTATATTATTTAGGGGGTCACAAAATTATTTATTTGTTTAGTAAAAATACATTGTATTCTACCATGTATAAAATATTACATTGTTTTCAAAATATACATATATGTTTGTAAAATGCCTCTCAACTATATGATCACAACAAGAAACATCCTTATATCATTTAAATTCATGAGAGTTTAATGTTTTTTTAGCAATTTTGTTTTTGAATTATAAAAAATATATTAATTATAATCTTATGGTTCATAATAAAATTCATTTGATACCATTCTAGTGAAGTAAAATATTACTTATAGGAATCCATTTTGATTAATTCATTTTGGTTAAACTCTTTAAATTTTTTTCCAAATTGATTTCATGAAAATTATGAAATGACATTAGATGAAATATATCTTAAAAAAATATCAATTAATGAAATAAATAATCTAATTACCCATGATATTCAAAAGCACATAAAACTATCGATTAAAATTTTCATTAAAATTTTAAATGGTATTAATAAAATTTTGATATCCTCTATGTCCCAAAGCATGAAATATAATTTTTTGGGGAATTTACTAATATCTAATCATTGACATGATTTTAATATCCACTACACTTCATATGGGATATTAATAAAGTGAAACATTATACCCTGACAGTATATAGAGTATCTAGATTCCCTGTATCATGTGTTCCACCATTAATAACGGACACCAAATGATTCAATACTACCAAACTCATCTATATCCCAATAATTTGATGATACTTATTTGAAACGTTATCATAACCAATTGGTAACATTAAAGCATTTTCAATATTTAATCCTTTGAAATACATTCTTATCTATCATGTATTAGTTTGAGGAACATATATATAATCAAAATCGATATCATCATATTATTAAAAAAATGATTTTATATTTAATCATTCATCTAATATTGTCATAGCCTCTAAAAGAACCTAAAATTTTTCTATGATAACATATATAATGATTGATGAATAAATTAATTAATAAATAAATGTTTTATAATAAGGGATATGATATCATATAACATGAAGGTATTTTATATTTATTGAATAATAGAATTATTTAAAAAAAATTATATAGGATAAGAGACACAGTCTAAATGTATACATTTTGACTATAAAAAACATATCATTATGTATACACCCATGGTTCAACCAAAATAAATATTCTATATTTCAGATGATTTCTTATAGAGGAATGAATGACCATTATAAAATTTATTTTTCTTTATTTATCATTGAATAATCATTTTAAAATTATAGAATACAAAAAATTACTTTGTAATGGATTTAAAAAATAAAATAATATTGTAATCTAGTGAAAAACATGAATTAAAATGATGTTATTTACCATTTTCCTATTAAAATATGTATAAAATAAATTAATTAATTACACAAGTAAAAGATAAAATAATTTAATAGGAAACCCATAAAACCTAATATAATGATTAGGAATGAAAATGAATTCATCTTGAGGCATGAAGGTACCTCTTAGGAAACTACAATAAAAAATAAACAATTTACCTGTACCATATGCCAGAAAGGTGTAGCAAAAGGAAAAAACCTCTGAAAATTTAAAAAAAAAGAATAGTTTATTAAACAAACTCTAAAGACCAAACAGAACAATTACATACTTTCATAACAAAAACCATCACCATCTCCATGATAAAAATCGTCCTCTGTTGTTGTTGATTCCCAGATAGAGATTTCATAATTATTTAGAGATTTAGTATACATACTTGTATGATTTATATGGCACAATTAAATAAATTCATTATTAATTTTAATACCTTTATTAGCACTAGAGACTACCCCACTCACTCATGCTCCAGCCCTTGAAATCAGTTCACTATCAAGATCGTGACGAGCACACCCCCATCCTCAATAACCCGTTAATAGAGCCCATCAGCACAACCCTCTAGATCCACCACAACAAAAATAACGTCACAATTCTCCATCACAGCAGGCAGCATAATACCCTCGGCTATATCCAAAGCAGACCCCCACTTCCCTTTACTCAAACAACCACTTCTGCAGCCATTCCTATGACTAATAATGATACCCTTATGAATAGTAACATAACCAAATGACTAGTAAACTTCCATATGATTGTATATAAATAAGATATAAGTGTAGGTACGATAAACCTATATCATGGAATAAGAAAATAAATGTTTTAAAATTGTTATTATTTCTAGTAAATTGTGTTTTTAATTATGAAATAAATTAATCATATTTACAAAATTATTTCTAAAAAATGGATTTCATTTTTTGATTCTACATACCAAAAAATAATGGTTAGTTTTTGTGATTCTTATGAAATACATGAATTCTTTTGTGAATAGTAATATAAATTAATTTACCACATATAAACATTATAGCCTGAATAGTTTATTCCTAGATTTATGATTGATCTAACCACCCTTATTTAGAATTCACATGACCCATTTACTATTTTTGGTCATGGAATCATCACTACTACTTATAAGGCCCCGACCATAAACCTTACTTAATATAGAATTAAATGAATAATTCACATTGAGGATATTTTTAGGTTTAGTGTTTTAGAGAATTAGGTCATAACTATTACATCTCAAAAGATTACATAGTAGACACTTCTACTAAGTTTCCATAAAATAAAAAAACACACTTAAAAAAACATGTCTAGTTCCATGTTTTAGATAGAATGTCTTTTCTTGATCCCATCCTTGACCCTATTCATCTTTAAGTCCTTTGGAAAACATTTCAAAAAACTTTGGATGAGCATAAAAAGCCTTGTAAAGGATACACAATGAAGGAAAACTATTAGTTTTTCAAAAATAACAAGTAAACCATTATTACTTTACCAATGTAATACTTTTTACCTTTATGAAGTAGTAAAAACTCTTCACTGAATAAAAGTTCATTACTTACCCTTCTGTAACCAAAAGATTACCATAAAACCCATATAAAGATCACATAAAATATAAAGGTAACTTGGGACTTAAATATACTTAAATGGAATAACCATACCGTCGACTTACACACATACTTAATGGAATTGCCATACGTCTGACTT
This sequence comes from Viscum album, assembly GCA_963277665.1. NCBI lineage: Eukaryota > Viridiplantae > Streptophyta > Magnoliopsida > Santalales > Viscaceae > Viscum > Viscum album. The sequence continues at coordinate 1,986,485,511 of OY728128.1, forward strand.
CCATACCAAATTCATTGGAGGTTATAACATAACAACTCGTCCTGGAATTCATGGCACCACCCATCATATGGTTTATCATTTAACCACCCGAAAAATGTCCAAGTACCATTATAAAATCATAACACATAAAACCAATATAATTGAAAGAAAACATCTCCACACATTGATCACAAAATATCACTTAAATATATTGACATAAAAAATCCATTATAAAAACCATTTTCAATACCAAAATACATAAAAGAGTATATGGTATTTATTTTATTTTAAAAACATTACGACATGTTGAGGAATCCAAAGTCCAAATAATACTCACCGCGACAGAAAAAGGTCGTTGGCATCGCGAATATTAAATGAATCATTTGTTTTTGTCGTTTAGTAAAACGCTTCATAGAAAAAGAATCCTTTTGTATAAAATTAAAATTCAAAGGGAATTATACACTGTATAAAATAAAGCCTTGTATTAGAAAAAAATATTCCTCAATAAAGAGAGATTGAGACTAAGTCCCTTACAAAGATGGTATCCTAAGATTAAGGATAAATCAATTACATAATTGTGTGTGACAAAAGAATACACCAAATATAAGTGGATATTATGTGTAAACAAATTAGAGGTTATTCACACATATTAATAGAACGACATATTCAAGGATTACAAGTTTATCCCAATGAATCAAAATTGGGTTAAGAAGTTCCCTTGCAAAAAATTGAAAGCCTAAAGACGTCACTTCAAAATGAGTTGATAAGAGATAAAAAGGGTGTCTCATAACTTGGAGATAAAATTTAAATCAATAAGGATATAGAAGAACATATCCCAACATAATAGTATGTGATTTAAAAGACATAACAAAAGAAGTCTTTTAAAAAGAGGAGGGTGAAAGGTTCCCTTACCGACTTGGGTAACTTTCGAAACATACACCCCATTGAAGAAGGGTCTTAAAATGAATATGTAAATACCCATAAATGAAATTATATTACAAAAAGAGTATAAAAATGGGAATTACATACACAACTCAAAGTAAATGGTGGAAAATTTATCATAAATCTCACGGGACTTAAAGTGAGATGAACAATCCCTTACGAAAACTCGGCAGCCTAAAGGCGCCACATAAAGCATCCAAAAATGGATTGATGAGATCAAATAGAGTCTCTCATCATATTAAAATAAAATTTACAGCAAGTTTAATATAAAACAACATCCCCCATCATAACAAAGAGGATTTTAAAATAAGTGACATAAAGGAGAGTACTTAAAAAAGAATGAGAGATGTTAGATCTCTTACGAAAATTCGGCAGCCAAACGGCACCACTCAAAACATCCAAAATGGATTTATGATAGAAAATAGGGTCTCTCATCATATGAAAATAAAAATTACAGTAGTAGTAATATAAAATAACATCCCAATAATAAGAAATATGAGCTTAAAAGGAATGACATAAAAGAGTGTACTTAAAAATAAAGAGAGGAGTAGGATCCCTTACCTCAAGTCTGGCACGTCTTGTTCGTTTCTTTATATTCATGAATAATAAACATTGGTCAATTTATAATTTCGTATGGAACTCTTTTAATGATTATTATTCAGTTTATATCACATATTATAATGTTACAATAATTGGTTTATAATGTGAGTTCATATCAGACGTTTTTGTCGAAGTTTGGTACATGAGTAAAAAATGAACTTGTATGAAAATGATAGTCCATGTAGTTATGAGTGAATCATCTCCAGAATAGTATTAATGATTTAATGGCCACCTTTAATAGTTTTAAAATAATATTGAACAATCATCGTTTCGTGAGGCAGTAATTCCCTATCCACAGAAACAGTATGTTCATTAACCATTAGACGAAGGTGTTTGTAAGTATAGCTCGAATCCTTCACCTAAAAACATCTTAGTATATTGAAGATACTGGTGATGTTACAAAATAAAGGAATAAAAATAGTTTAGAGGGTTTGAGAACCAAAATAAAACAAAAGAACACAAGTGAAGACATTACCTTAAAATCGGGTAACTCTTCTTGATTTGAGCTCAAAAGCTTCCTTAAAATGGATTCTGCCCAAATTTGAGGATTAAATGATGAAGAGAGGGATGTGGAGAGATGAAATGGGTAGGTTTTGGAAGAGCCAAAGGCTTGATAGGTTTGTGTATGGTGGTATTGGTGGGGGCCTTTTATAAGAGAAAAGGAGGGGAACTCGTGGAATGTTATAAAATATTACTTTATTATAAAATAGTTTACCGATTTTAAAGGTCCCAAAAGGATATATTTCGAGTATAAGGTGATAAGGTTTCGAAATCCACCCATCCAATAGGTTTTTGAAAAGTGTAGGTCTTAGATATTACATTATCATTTCATTTTATTTAAATCGTTAAATAATGAGGAAATCGCTGCATCATCATGCTGTCATAAATAATTTAATTTATTTAGTGTCTAAAAATAATAAAAAAATATCATGATGTAGGAAATATTTTTAGATTTCTAATGAATATTTATAGTAAAACATATGACTTGTATAACCCCATATAAAAATTGGTTTAGTAAAACGACACATGTTTGTGACATTTTAATTTTAACAATAAATAAAAAGGTATTAAGTCATTTTCCAACCAAAGTGGCTCCATGGGTTCCCCAAATTGACCCATGTATTGTCGTGGTCGGTCATGACACATCCAATGAGGGTAGGACATGTTTCTAGGTCATTTAATTTTATTAAAACATTATTTTTACCTTATATTACACTAATTACCTCTAATCGCGATTAATAAACTTAAAACTTACTATCCACCAAAAATTATTTTAATCTCATTGAACCACATTTTACTTCATAATGACAACCATGTATGTCGGATTTTTGAAATTAAAATCACAGAAGTGGTAAAGTTTCATTTAAACGAAAAATCAGTTTCATTAACTACCACTTAGTGGTTTCACTATTCATAAAAAATTGATGTTTTTCAGAAAATTACCAAAAATTCACCCAAGGATATATTTGATATTCCGAATTCAAATATGATGTCTATTTTACAAAATTCAAAACATATATGTTACATTAATTAATTTAATAATTAATTCCCACAGTCAAAACAAATAGCATGTTTTTATGAAATAATAAGTATCAATTGATTGACATTAGTTTAAGTCCAATTTCAAGATGAAATTAATTCCAATGACCACTATTCGATTAAATGGTAAAAATACATTCTAATTTCACTTTGAAACCAATTCAGAAGATAAAATAATCATATAAATAAATTATATTAAAAAGAGGTTTTTAATTAAAATACCACATCTTTTACGATTCATTAAAAAATGAATATTATCGGAAAAATACCATAAATTTACATAAAGTAAATTTTGATGTCCCGATTCTAAAGAATTATTTTATTTTCTCAAATATAACACATTAATTGTTAAAAAGTGGATTTAAAAGTGGTTCTTCATCAAAAGGCGGTCAATCAACCTTTTAAAGAATATTAGAATGTTTACGCTTAAAATTGTATTCATTCGCATTTTTAATCCTCTAACATTTATTGTAAAAAGTAAAAATATTTGACAAACATATATAATCATTTTGTAGTTAGTTCTATTCATTCCCGCCATTACAATGGGTAGGCGTTAACTACAATTTGAAAAAATATTATTTTATTATTAGAGTGCAATGTAAGATTCCCAAGAAACTCGTTGTTGCGTATTGGGTACGCCATCGAGCATAGCATCCCCTTTAAAGTTATATTAATATTTTATTCACAAATATGGATAAATGTGAAAATTTAATATTCTTTATTTACCTGGGGTGTTACATCCTTCCCCCCTTTTGGGAATTGCATCCTCACAATTTTAAAATTGGGCCTGGAAACTTCATTGAAAATCCAACAACAGAACAAGAGTCAGTAAAACAATCACTTTAAAATAAAGAAAGAGAAGTACAATGGTCACTAGAGTTAACCCATACTAGGATTCCAAGTATGAAAATATGGGCATGGAGGAAAAAACAAAGGGTCATGTTCTGATGGAGAGTGATATTAAACATGTCTAGGAGAAAGTTAACCATAAGAAAATCACAAACTTGTGATGGGTTAAACGGTATTCTATTTCCCAGTAGGAAAAGTTAACCGAATTTTTTTTTGGTTTTAAGTTTCTCTTCATTGGGGAGTTTATTTTTGAGATTAAGTAAATCATAATGAAACATACTTACTTCTCACGTAGACTTTCAACTTTTACTATATTCTTTAATCAAACTCATATTTTCTCTAAAAGACGAGTATTTAGGAGGACATGTTCGCATTAAGAGTACTATAATCAACTTCTAGAGAATCACATAATCAACAAAAGAGAACTATATACTTCCCATGTCTTTAGACTTTAACCAAAACCAAAACCAAAATTTTTAGTACAAGATCAGATAATCTAGAAAAGGATAACCCTTTATAAAAAGAAAATCAATTCTTAATCTCAAAAATTTTCCCAACAAAACCTAAGTTCAACGAAGACCATTCAATAAACAATTTGTCAAAAAAATTCATCGAAGTAAAAAAAACTAATATTTAAAACCAAATATTTGAAGGATTTAATCACATAGTCTTCCAAGGTACAAAATAACACTTATCTCCAAATAACATCAGTTGCTCTTAAAGTCTCATATTGAAAAGTAATTAACCTAATCACATATCTTCCATGCTAGGTTAATCATTTACATAAATAACGTAAAATCAACTTACCCTTAATTCATAAAATCACATAACTAAAATGAATTAGTCAAACTAACCAGGGACTTCACGTAGTCCAGTGGTAGGCGATAAATACCAGTCGCACTTTGGTTGTCGGTTCAATTCCCACAGCTTTGTCCGACGCGACGGGTTGTCACACGGTCTGTGTGTTGTTCTTTTTCCAAAACTATATAATTCTCAAATCATTCCCCAAAAAGAGATAAAATCGTAATAAATAACCATAACATAATTTAACCTCAATTTTATCAGATTCCTTTCACTTTCCATCATTACATATAGTAACACATAATTACCTCAAAAGTAAGGATCATATAAACCCTAATGGTTACCTTTATAATTATTACCTGAACTTCCACATTGATTGGTCACCTCGTACATGATGCATTAAAGAACATAGCATGGTACAAGTGGTTGATCACGACTCATTGATAGTTGGTTTAGAACAACAACGAGTTTCGTCATCGAATCCCCCATTTTATCCAGTCTCTTAATCAGAGAACCACCACAGTTTCCTTCAAACCTATTGTCACTTTGGTGCCTTCTAGATCCATCCATTCACTAAAAAGAGAAATGTAAATGTGAGTATATCAACAAAACCATCATGTACTAATGAGGATGATTAACACTAAGATATACTTACTCATTCACTTTATCTAAAACTATGACTCTTTCTGAAATTTTAACCATTATGGTAATATAAACTATGCCTAGAGAATACCCTAAACTTTAAAGTTATCTAAGCCGACCTCTGATACCAACTATAAGGCCACGAACTTAAACCTTACTTAATATTGAATTAAATGAATAATTCACATTGAAGATCTTTTTAGTCTTAGAGGTTTAGATAATTAGGTCATAACTATTACATCATAAAATTTTACATAGTAAACACTTCTACTAAGTTTCCCTAAAAAAACACTTAAAAAGAAACATTTCCTGTTCCATGTTTTAGATAGCATGTCTTTCCATGATCTCATCCTTGACCCTATTCATCTTTATGTCCTGTGGAAAACATTTCAAAAACTTGGGATGGGCATAAAAATCCCAGTAAAGGATACACAAAGAAGAAAAACTGTTAGTTTTTCAAAAACAACAAGTAAACCATGAGTACTTTACCAAAGTAATAATTTTCACCTTTATGAAGTTGTAAAACTCTTCACTGAATAAAAGTTCATTACTTACCCTTCTGTAACCAAAAGATTACCATAAAACCCACATAAACATCACATAACATATAAAGGTAACTTGGGACATAAACATACTTAAATGGAATAACTATACGGTCGACTTCCACACATACTTAATGGAATATCCATACGACTGACTTCCATACCCAATTCATTGGAGGTTATAACATAACCACCCATCCTGGTATTCACGTCACCACCCGTCTAATGGTTTATCATGTAACCACCCATCAAATGTCCAAGTACCATTATAAAATCATATCACATAAAACAAATATAATGTAAAGAATACATTTCCAAACATTGATCACAAAATATTACATAAATATATTGACATAAAAAATCCATTATAAAAAGCATTTTCAATACCAAAATACATAAAAGAGTATATGGTATTTATTTTATTTTAAAAACATTACGGCTTTTTGAGGAAGCCAAAGACCAAATAATACTCACGGTGATGGAAAAATGATGCTTCCACCATGTATGTTAAAAGAACCATTAATTTTTGTTGTTTAGTAAAACGCTCCGTAAAAATGATTCCTTTTGTATAAAATTACATGTCAAAAGGTTTCATACACTGTATAAAATAACGCAGTGTATTAGAACAATATATGCCTCAATGAAGGGAGATTGAGGCGAAGTCCCTTATAAAGAAGGTATCATAGTATTAAGGATAAATCAATTACATAATTATGTGTAAAAAAAGAATACACCAAATATAAGTGGATATTAAGTGTAAAACAATTAGAGGTTATTCACCCATATTCATAGAATGACATATTCAAGGAGTACAAGTTTATCCCAATGAATCAAAATTGGGTTAAGAAGTTCCCTTGCAAAAATTTGATAGTCTAACGGTGTCGCTTTAAAATGAGTTGAGGAGAGATAAAAAGGGTGTCTCATCACTTGGAAATAAAATTTAAATCAATAAGTATATAAAAGAACATATACAAACATAATAGTATTTGAATTAAAAGACATAACAAAATAAGTCTTTTAAAAAGAGGAGGGTGAATGGTTCCCTTACTGACATGGGTAACTTTCGAAACGTGCACCCCATTGAAGAAGGGCAATACAATAAATATGTAAATACCCATAAATGAAATTATATAACAAAAAGAGTATAATAATGGGATGTACATACACCAATCAAAGGAAATGGTGGCAAGTGTAGCATAAATCTCACGGGACTAAAAGTGAGATGAACAATCCCATACGAAAACTCGGCAGCCAAACAGCGCCACAAAAAACGTCCAAAAATGGATTGATGAGATCAAATAGAGTCCCTCAACAAAATAAAATAAAATTTACAGAAAGAGTAATATAAAAGAACATCTCCCATCATAACAAATAGGATCTTAAAATAACTGACATAAAGGAGAGTATTTAAAAAAGAAAGAGAGAGGTTAGATCTCTTACGAAAATTCGGTAGCCTAACAGCCCCACTCAAAACATCCAAAATGGATTTATGAGAGAAAATAGGGTCTCTCATCATATAAAAATAAAAAGTACAGTAGTATTAATATAAAATAACATCCCAATAATAAGAAATAAGAGAATAAAAGGAATGACACAAAAGAGTGTACTTAAAAGGAAAGAGAGGAGTAGGATCCCTTACCTCAAGTCTGACTTGTCTTATTCGTTTCATTATATTCAAGAATAATAAACATTGGTAAATTTATACTTTAGTAAGGACCTCTTTTAAATATTATTATTCAGTTTATATCACATATTATAATGTTACAATAATTGGTTAATAATGTGAGTTCATATCAGACGTTTTTGTCGATGTTTAGTACATGATTAAAAAATGAACTTGTTTGAAAATGATAGTCCATGTAGTTATGAGTAAATAATCTCCAGAATAGTATTAATGATTTAAATATCATATATATCCAGTATATATTAATTTTATACTATTAAATATCATTGGAGCTAAAAAATTAAAAGCACCGTTCATGGAGATGGTAGGCCGTACGTACGCATGAACACTACTTTCATTTTTTTTTGTTATATTAATGGAATTAAAAAAATGGGAGAGATATATATTATAAATCCAGAATGAAATACATCATTTAGATGTAATATATTACATATATATCCATTATATATATGTACTTATAAGAGTAAATAAAATTTGGAGATAAGAAATGAAATGTACCGTTCATGGAGACGGTATGCCGTACATACGCATGAACGCTAATTTAATTTATTTTTCTTATGTATTCAATGGAATTAAATAATAATGATATAAAGGTATATTATAATTACAGTAGGATATCATATGTAATACCATTAATTCCATCCTTTAAACGTCTCACATATGTCATTAACGAATCAAATCACATTGAGGGGGCGGTAGTCCGCACTTCCTAAGAATAAGATATCGCGTTTACCCATAATGGAAACCATAAAGGTATGCCATAAATGAAAAAGATACATAAGGTTAAGGAAAACATAACGATATTATATATCATATATAAATATAGTGTAATCTTAATGGCCACCTTTGAAAGTGTTAAAATAATATTGAACAATCATCGTTTCGTGAGGCAGTAATTCACCATCCACAGAAATAGTATATTCTTTAACCATTAGACAAAGGTGTGTGTAAGTGTAGATTGAATCCTTCACATAACAACATCCTAGTATATTTAAGATACTTGTGTTGTTACAAAATAAAGTAATAAAAAGAGTTTTGAGGTTTGGATAAGAAAAATAAATCAAAAGAACACAAGTGAAGACATTACCTTAAAATCGGGTAACTCTTCTTGATGTGAGCTCAAAGGCTTCCTTGGAAAGGTTTCCTCCCAAAGTTGAGGCTTCAATGATGAATAGAGGGATGTGGATATGTGAAATGGGTAGGGGATGGACGAGCCAAATGCTTGAGAGGTGTGTGCAAGGTGGTAGAGGTGGGGGCCTTTTATATGAGAAAAGGAGGGGCACTCTTGGAATGTTATAAAATATTACTTTATTATAAAATGATTTTTAGATTTTAAAGGTCCCAAAAGGATATATATAAACTATCAGGTGATAAGGTTTCGAAATCCAACCATTCAATAGGTTTGTGACAAGTGTAGGTTTTATATTTTACATTATCGTTTCATTTTATTTAAATCGTTAAATAATGGGGAAATCGCTCCATCATCATGGTGTCATAAATAATTTAATTTATCTACTGTCTAAAAATTATTAAAAAATATCATGATCTATTAAATCTCTTTAGATTTATAATGAATATTTATAGTCAAAAACTTGACTTGCATAACCCCATATAAAAATTGTTTTAGTAAAACAACACATGTTCGTGACATTTTAATTTTAACATTAAATAAAAAGGTATTAATGTCATTTTCCAACCAAAGTGGCTCCATGGCATATCCAAGTTGACCCATGGATTGTATCGGTCGGTCATGACACATCGAATGAGGGTAAGACATGTTTCTAGGTCATTTAATATTATTAAAACATTATTTTTACCTTAAATTACACTAATTACCTTTAATCGCGATTAATAAACTTAAAAGTTACTATTCACCCAAAAATTATTTTAATACCATTGAACCACATTTTACTTCTTAATGAAAACCATGTATGTCAGATTTTTGAAATTAAAATCACAGAAGTGGTAAAGTTTCATTTAAACGAAAAATCAGTTTCTTTAACTACCACTTAGTGGTTTCACTATTCATCAAAAATTGAAGTTTTTCAAAAAATTACAAAAAATTCACCATAGGCTATTTTCGATATTCTAAATTCAAAAATGATGTCTATTTTACAAAATTCAAAAAATATAAGTTACATTAATTAATTTAATAATTTATTCCCACTGTCAGAGAAAATAGTGTGTTTTTATGAAACAATAAGTATCAAAATATTGACACTAGTTTAAGTCCAATTTAAAGATTAAATTAATTCCAGTGACTGCTATTGGATTAAATGGTAAAAATATATTCTAATTTCACTTTGAAACCAATTTAAAAGATAATATAATCATATAAATAAATTATATTAAAAATAGGTTTTGAATTAAAATACAACATTCTTTACTATTCATTAAAAAATGAACATTATCGGAAAAATACCCAAAATTTACACAAAGTAAATTTTGATGTCCCGATTTTAAAGAAGAATTATATTTTGTCAAATATGACACATAAAATTGTCAAAAAGTGGATTTAAAAGAGGTTTTTCATCAAAAAGCGGTTAATCGACCTTTTAAAGAATATTAGAATGTTTACGCTTAAAATTGGATTATTCGCATTTTTAAAACTCTAAAATTTATTGTAAAAAGTAAAAATATTTTAAAAACATATATAATCATTTTGTAGTTAGTTCTGTTCATTCTCACCATTATAACGGCTAGGCGTTAACTACAATTTAAAATAATATTATTTTATTATTAGAGTTCATCATAAGATTCCCAAGAAACTCGTTGTTGCGTATTGGTAACGCCATCGAGCATAGAATCCCCTTTAAATTTATATTAATATTTTATTCAAAAATATTGATAAATGTGAAAATTTCATATTTTTTATTTACCTGGGGTGTTACACTACTATTCTTTATGGAAATTAATAAACTAATGATTAAAAAATTATGAAAATCTTAATATCCTATAATATAAAAACTGCCCCTCACTCCATCTTCTCTTCAAACTTCTCAAGAATTGTTCCTTGAAAATATTCATCCCAAATATCTCCACAAGGTCTTACATTACGTCCAAATTCTCCTAGTATCTTTAAAATATTGAAACCTATCTCCTTATGAGGTTCTCAATGGAGGAAGACTCAATAGCTAAATTCATCTTCACTATTCTATCATTTCTATAATGCTTTTTTCTTTTCATATTTCCTTCCTCACCTCCCTTCAAAAAAATGGTTTGATAACTCTAATATCATAAATTTACTAGGATTATATAATGAAATATGGTAATTCCTTATCCTCTCTCCTTTCTCTGCCTTTTATTTTAATGAAATGAAAACACCATTTGAGATGTGTTAATCTAGTAAATTCATGGACAACTGTTTATATGTTTTTATTATCATCTTTATGAGGAAACCATTTGGGATATGGTTGAACCAGATTATTATAAATTTAATATATCTTAGTTATGATTCAATAATCATTTGTACAAATTTTATTATGTTATAAAGAAAAACATTTTCATTATAATCAAACTCACCGATGGTAACCCTTATGATTATGTAATATTGATTATATATAGTTATATATTTGGAAAACATATTCTTGAAATTTAAGATGAGTGCACCAAAATATCCCTTTAATGAATTTGGTGAAGTTATGTGTCATGAGATGCTATGTGAAATGGTCTTGGTAGTTATCATTGGCTTGTGAAACTTTGAGAAATGAGATAGGCTATTACCCTTGACCAATACTATTATAGGAAACAAGATTGGTGGTTATACTTTACTCATACTAAAGACATGTTTAATGTTTCATCCACATTTTTATGATTCCATGTTTAAATGATCATATGTTTGTATGTTATGATTCTATAAGATACGATCATTTTTATATCATAATGTCGTGACTTCTATCCCAAGTTCAATGATTGGTTATCCGGGTTATTCCCATAATAGGTTTTTATCTCATCCCTTTGTTCTTGTTATCCCCATGTTTTCCTATATAGCTGTATGAGTACAATGGAAGATAAAATATCATTATGGAGTTTTTTTATGTTTCATAATGAACATAGTCTTTAATGACAATAGAAATCATGATCCTTAGTATGTACTCTGATTTATAATTTTTCTGAAGATCATATAATGTTATTTGAAAAGGCTAGGGTTACTATAATGGGTATTAGTGGATGGTCTATCAATTTTGTAGATTAATAATATATCACATTAGTAAAAACATTAAGGATTAAATAAATAATATGAAAACATCCCTAAATTTTGGTAATCATATATTAAGTTCTTTACCAAAAAAATACATCCATTTTTTGGATATGAATAGTTACAGGAGGCTCTAGAATAGATGTACCTAGGAGTGAAAACACCAACAAAGAGTTTTGTAAATGACCTAAAGAATTCAGGTAAATGACAAAATCCCTTGATGCACTCTTTTTATTAACACTATCGAGGGATATGCATTGGAAAATTCATGATAATAGTAAAAACCATTAATAAGGGACAAAAAATACAATAAAAATATATGTTTTGAAATAGATCTAGGATAACCTATATTTAATCATAAGTAATCATAAGTTAGTATATACATCTTAATTAAAGGAGTATCCTTTTATGTTCAAAGTTAACATTTTATTATCAATAGGTATGTATTCAAGCCCCATATATATACATTATTTTCTTAGTTGATGACAGGAAATAGAAGAGCACGTTCCAACAACCAATTTGATAGAAAATGTGATGATTTACCTAATGATATTCTTGATACTAGAAGAATGGGTGCTTAAAATTTTATGAATATACGTGTTTAGTAAGATCAAGTTATTAATAATAATTTTAATCTTGTGGAACTCCCTCCTCCTCCAATGAAATATCAAGTTTCCACTAAATTCTTCCTGTGGAAAATTCCTCCCATGTTAAGTAGATCTTTTGATCCCCTCCAGACGTAACAATTAATTAACTCCCTTAAAAAGACATTCTTCATCCTATAGTGCGTGGATGAAGATAAATATGTACTGGTAGTTTATCATTTTGATGGGGAAGCTGACCGGTGGTGTTCATTGATCTAGAATACAATGTTCCAAGTGGAAATTGATTATGTGTCTTGGGATGAAGTCAAGATGATGTTTTTAAATAAATATTTTCCTTGAACCCACTATCTAATGATTGAAAGAGAGTTCCACAGACTCATGAACAAGGTAGATGTTTCCATCAGGGCGTATGAAGGAAACTTTAGAAGGCTTGAATGGTTCACATTTAACATTGTCACGAACATCAAAATATAGGTTAATCACTTCTTTAACGGACTAATTTCGAGTATATGAAAAACATTGGTGATTCGAGACATAAAATGTTATGAAGAGATTGTTTGTTGTGCACTCAATGTTGATATGGATCTTAGTGGTCTCATGATCCTAGTGATCGGAAGAGGAAGAGGGAGAAAACATGGGTCATTCAACAAACAAATCCCATGATGGAAAGAAGATAGAATATCCCACTTGTAATAGGTTTGGTAAGAACCATCCTCTGAATTGTCTAAAGGTAACCATGAATTGCGTCAAATGTGGGATGTTTTTCCATCTGGCCATGAATTGATGAAGGGATATGAAAAATACCACAAATGTTGAAAATAAAGGATGTTTTAGATCAATGCTCAGCCACTAGTGTAGTTTTACAAGAGAAAGTAGCATGGCCATTATGCAATCAATTAACAAAATCCAAGGGTTCTCTTTAAAAATAATCAACAATATATAAGGGAACATGTTATGGATAATGATATCATTACTATTGAGGTGGAATCAAACAATGATATGGTGATAGGTACACTCATTATTTATTTCAGAATAGTCAACATACTATTTTATTCCGGTTCTAAGAAGTCTTTCATATCGTGCATGATTAGAAGAACTATTCAAACACAACCTCAAAATTTGGAGGAAAAGATATTTGTGATAACAATTAATGGGGAAATATTTGAATCAATGGTTTATAACTCCTCATCAGTTAACATTTTGGACTAAAACCCCCAAAAAATACGTCATAAATTAATTAGTGGGTTTTGATGCTATTATGGGAATGTATTAGCTATCATTATAAAAAGACAACTTCAACTGTCGGGAAAGGGAGTTCACTCGTCACAACCCAAAGCATCCAATGATTCTTTAAAAGTTTAAGGAGGAAGATGAATCTACTTTAGAATCATCATCTTAGGTGTGGATATTGCTACTTTATGAGCAATAATATCTAGCATAAATGATTGGGACAATGGAGAGAATCATGCGTGAAGGTATGCCCACCATTAGGGATTACCATGATGAATTCCCTAAAGAGTTTCCTAGAAATCCTCTAGATCATGAGGTTGAGATATCAATTCATCTTATTAATGGATCTCTACCGATATAAAAAACCTTATTGAATAGTAACCATAGAGCTCGAAGAGCTGAAGAAGTAGTTACAGGATAATCTGGAGAAGGGTTTAATACGGTTGAGTGCTTCCCCATGGGGTGCGCCAGTCTTATTCATCAATAAAAAGGATGGATCAATGCAACTATTTATTGATTATCATGAGCTCAATATAATCATGATAAAAAATTATCCCCTACAATAGATAGATGAATTGTTCGATCAGCTTTGTGGGGCCAGTTATTTGTCTAAGGTGGTCCTTAGGATGGGTTATCACAAATTAAAGGTGATGAAAGATGATATTCTTAACACTGAATTTTTTATGAGGTATGGACCCTATGAGTTCATAGTGATTCCCTTCAGACTCACTAATTCTCAAGAAATTTTCATGGATTCAACAAATATTTTCATTAGATATTACCTCAACAAATTTGTGGTAGTAGTTATTTATAATATTCTAATACACTCCAAGTGTATGGAAAAACATGATGAGAATTTGAATACTATGTTAATGAAATTGCGAAGAGAGAAGATGTATGGAAATTATAGTAAATGTCAGTTATCTATGGGGGATATATCATTTTTGGGTCATTTTATCACCAGAAAAGGAATATTTGCAGACCATTCGGAGATAAAGGAAATTAATGAGTGGCCCAAGACTTCATCTGTGATGGGGATCCGTAGCTTTCCTCATCTAGGTGGTTATTATCGATGAATTTTGAAGAAACTTTTAAAATTTTAAAAACCAATGACCATGATAACACAGATGGGAGAAATGTTTTTCTGGACTCAAGAATGTAAAGACTATTTAAAGTATTTGGAAAAGTGGCTTATCATTATGCCAATACTCACACTCCCTACAAGTGGAGAACTCTTTGTGGTGTACAATGATTCTTCCAAGAAGGGATAAGGTATCTTACTTATAAAAAAGGATAATTTAATATCTGATGCCTCAAAGAAAGTGAAAATACATGAGAAAAACTGTCCCACACATGATCTAGAGTTGGCAGTTAGGATCTTTGCATTGAAAATCTCATAGCATTATATCTGTGGTGAGAAGTGTGAGATATATAATGACCACAAGAGCCTAAAATATATATTTACACAAAAAGATAATAATATGATCTAGTGAATATGTATGGATCTCATCAAGGATTATGAATTCTTAATCCATTACCAACCTGGTAAGTCTGACAAGGTGGATGGTGATCTTTGTAGAAAGGATCCTCAATCTTTATAAATGCTGAGAATTAAAATGGATCTGATATTTATAGATTTTAAGAGGATGGACATGGGAATAATCAAGGGAGAAAAATCATCTATCCTTTCTTAGATGATTTATCAACCATCCCTGATGGAAAAAATAAAATATTCTATAAGAAAAGATTTCCAAATTATGAGAAGGGTGAAAGCTATCAAAAATGGGAAATTCTCCGATTTCAAAATTCATGAGGAAGGAGTTGTAATTTATGGGTCCCGATTATGTGTACCATCTGATCCTGAGATAAAGAAGGATATTATAAATGATCCACATAGCTCAAACATCTCTATTCACCCAGGAAGCAAAAAAAGATATATCCAGATCACTGGGATAATGTTTTGTGGGGAAATGGGAAATGAGAGATTGTTGTATATACATCAAATTGAATGATATTTAATCATGTGAAGTCTGAGAGGAAATAGTCTACGGGGAAGATGAAACCACTACCCTTACCAACATTGATGTTGGAGAATTTCCTCATGGACATTGTCACCATAATTCCAAGGACATCGAGAGGAAACAATGTTATATGGGTAATTGTGGACCGTATTACAAAGACAGCTCAGTTTATCTCAATTCCCTTGGACTTCACAATGGATAAAAATGCATTGAAATATATCATATAAGTGGTAAGGATTAATGGAGTACCGATATATATTTCATCTAATCATAATATGAGATTTACCTTATAGTCATGTAAATTTCTCCAATATTCTCTAATCATTGAACTGATCCTTAGTATGGCCTATCATCCTCAAACTAAGGGCCAATATTAGTGAATTATTAAGACACGAGACGATTTTTGGAGCTCATGTTCTATGGACTTAAAAGGAGGATGAGACCAACATCTTCTATTGTTTTATTTCTCCTACAACAACAGTTTCTACTCGAGCATCAGAATGGCTCTATATGAATCCCATTAGGGGGAAATGAGAAGAACACTAGAGTTTTGGGATGAAGTCAGTGAGAATATGATTCTAGGAACCAATATGGTCAATGAAATGGTGGAGAAGGTGAAAACCATTCAGCAGAATAAGAATGAAGACTATGGTTGACATAAGATTTATGCAGACAATCGTTGAAAATACCTTGAGTTTGAAGTTGGAGATATGGTATTTCTATGGATATCTCTATCAATGAAGGTCATGAGGTTTTTAAATAGAGGGAATTTATATCTGATGTACATTAGACCATTCAAGATTCTTGATCATGTCTGGGTTGTGTCCAATCGACTTTATCTTCCACCAAATTTTTAAAAAGTATATTATGTATTTCAAGTATCCTTTTTAAGCTAGTACATACCATACCATTCACATGTACTCTCATCAGAGGAGGTACAGTTGGAGGATGTTATTTCCTATCAGGAGAAGGCAATGAAGATGTTGGATCACAGATATAAAGTTCTACATAGACGGACAACTCAGCTGGTCATGGTACTATGGAGAAACCATAAGTATGAAGATAAAACACATGAATTAGAGGAATAAATTAAAGAAATTTACCAACACCTATTTATGTCTTAGAATGTGAAATGAAATTTTAGGGGAAAAATTTACATAGGGGGAAAAAGTAACGATGACATATTTTTCAATATAAATTTCCATCATTTTTTATATCATATAATCACATAAAATAACAAAATAATGAATTAATAATTGTTGTGTGACCTCTAAACATATGTTTAAGTCTTATGTGATTTGAGTTATAAAATTATAACAAACATGGTCATGATAAGTAAGTTATATGGATTCTAATATGACCTATATAACATTTGGAGAATAGTAACATACCATTATGAATAGTAACATTACCCTTATTAATATTTACACAAATAAATTAAGTGTAACCTTACTTATAATAGTATGTAAACAAGATTCATGTAGAATTACGATATACCTATATCTAGGAAAAAGAAAATAAATGTTCTAAAATTGATATTTTTTTAGTAAATTTTTATTTTAAAGAATAATTAAATTATTAATATTTAAAAAATATCTTTTGAAAAATATCATTCAATTTATGATTCTACACTTCAAATAATGTATAGTTTAAATTAGAAGGATTATTTTGAAATACTTGAAATTTTTGGTGAATAGTAAAATATATTAACTTACATTATACATATATATTATAATCTAAATAGACTATTTATATCATCATTGCTGATGTCACCACCCTTGGTTTGAATTCACATGACTCAATTACTATTTTTGGTCATAGAATCATCAATATTTCTGGTCTTATGTAAAATTAATAAACTAATGATTATAAAATTATTAAAACCCTCCTCACCTCCACTATAAAATTACCGCTTACTCTCTCGTCTCTTCACTCCTCTAAAGCCTTGTGTCTTTCGAGTATTCTTCCAAATATCTCCCCAATATCCTCCCACACACACAAAGTGAATGATTAAATTCATGAATAATGTATTTGGTTTAAAAAGTATTTCAAATCCCAAATGGTAAGGGTATAACGTCGAAAATATTTTATAAAATTTAATCATGTTTTAGAAATTTCATTATGAAAGAATTTAAAATTTAAGACCCTAGGTGAATTAAGATCATACGTGTCACTTCTTTTAAATATATTTCCCATAGAGGCTTTGTGATTTTCAAATATTGTGGCAGTAATCAATATTTTTTGGTACTAAAATATTCATGGTTTATGATTTTTTTAGTTTTATTACATTTTTTCTATTGGTTATGACCTTATATGATGTTCATTATTATTTCCTTGTTTGATTATCTCATTATTGATTTTTTCACAGATTGTTTCTCTTGTGTTTTAACATGAGATTTTATGACATCGATTCACATGATGTATTCATTCATGGAAATTTTTTCAATTTAATGAATTAAATTCTACAGATATTCATCCCACATTTATAACCTATACATTTAAAATTCATATATTTTTGGATGTGGAATAATTTCATAAAAATAAAAATAAATGATATAAAATTTGATTTGAATTTATGGGAAAAAATCATATGTTTTTTAAAATATATTAACAAATATATTTTTTGCGATAGAAATTTTATTGTAATTATGATGTTATCCAACTAGGATTTTTTTCTGACCCTACGTCTTTCATTGTGTAGTAGAAAAAATTGTTTTAAAGGATTAATATTAATGGATGTGAATTGTATAGGTTATGATCATATAATAGCATCAAATACAATAAATATTAATGGTCTGTATGTGATAATAGGTCATATAGAGACTATTTGGCCATGATTATTTATACTTTCTAGTTTAGAAACATTTTTAGGGGTTTTATAGACCTTTTTTATATATCTTTCATCATATATGTTATAGGATTTTAAGTATTGTTATCTTATAAATGAGCCATTTTACTATTATCATATTTTTCCATACCACCCTGATGGTATTTCATGTGTTGTTTTCTAGTTGACACATATTGGTTAATTATATATTGTTATCAATAGAATTACCATCCACAAGTGTGTCAAAAATACATGTGTTTTTTTAAAGGTCATGGGTAGATAGTATTTAAGAACATGAAGATTTATATAGTAAGTGTCAGAAGGTTCATTTATATCCCACATAAGTCTTTGGACAAGAGATATCTTGAGTTGTCGGATAATTTTTACACTGGTTGAGACTTATGTTGTCAGTTCATTTAAATGATCTACAAGGGGAGTACATTTATATTGACATATTCCATATATATTTTATGTCATTGGATCATAAAACTCATGATGGATTTAAATTCATTATTTTTAATCAATTAGCATGTTTTATTGATTTTGGTAACAATATATAAAGTTGAATGGCCGTTGACATGTTGATAACAAAAAAATTCCTCTAATGATAGTAATTTCAAATTCAATAGTGTAATCTCAAAAATAGGTTGAAAAAAAGGATCCTCTAGTTGTCCCTTATTTGTTTAAGGTGTAATTAATAAAATTTATAATCTTGCTAATTAATTATTTATAAACATATGATGTGTAGTGGATCATTTCTATGAACACAATAACTCACATATAGCTACCTTCCATCAGGACAAATGACCCCATTAATATTAAGAGTTGAAGTAGAAAATTGATAATATCATCACCTTTTTTATGAATATTTAATAAAATAAAGTGAATTTTATCCATGAATATTCTAAATAGACCATAAGGTTATGGTGGAACTCTATTTTAATAGCTATGATGGACGGGTATGGTAATGAACCAAAGTTTTATCTTTGGAATTTTCCTTATTTATAATTATGTCATAATCCAAACTCACCACATATATAACCCATGAAAAATTTATTCTCATAAATGAATATGGAAATTAGTGGTATTGATAGAAATTAAGAATCCAATTCAATTTTAATAGTGATTAGTCCGTTGGAAAAATATTATGTCGATTATGAATAGTACTTTATGCATTAGATTATTAATCTAGCCTATGAATTTATAAAAAAAATTATGTATCTTATAAAATAATATATTTTATTGTTATATCATAATATAAGTAAATATTTTTTAAATGATAATTTACATGTCGATATTAAGGTGAAATCTGCATGATTATTTATAATATTATAATAAATATAAATAAATTACAATATTTTTTAATATATTTGTTTCACGAATTGATATTTTTTAATATAATTATAATTTAATTTAATTTGGAATCAATTATTTTTTTCAAATAGTCATAAAACCAATTATAATATTAATGGTTTCATTTTTTGATTAAAATATGAGTTTAATTATAAATTAATTTTATCATAATTATAAAATAATTTTCATAAAATGGGATATATTTTCTGATTCTGTAGATCAAAACCTGGTTTGGGATTATTTTTTGTATTTTTTAAAATAGTTAAATTTTTTTGTGAAAATTTTGAAGAATAAAATTTATAGTGTAAGTTAAATACATAAATTTTTGAGTCATGGACGATGTATGGATAATTTAAGGAAATATTATCCACAAAAATACTACACTTTTTATTTAAATAGTCAAGGGAATCAAAGATATTAGAATTATTAATCCAAAATAATAAATTTATAAAAATAATAATAATTACACACATCTACCCTTATAAATACCACCCCCAAAACACCTTCTACTCACTCTATCTAAGAAATTTCAATTGACAATATTTTTCCTCACTCTATTCACAAGCCTCATTCCCACTTCTATGAGATTATTGAATAAACTATAGTACAACACTATCATCCTTAATTGGGTTCTCAAGGAGACAACATTCAGAAGGATAAATCCAAAATCATTCAATTTTACACACTTTTATATTCTTATCATCTCTTCACCTTCTCATCAAAAGTGGAGTGATAACTCCAATTTCATATATAGATTTTAATTTTATTTTTTTATAGAATATAAATACTCAAATATCCTCAAATATCCTTTTATTAATTACATTATATCATCATCTGTGATATGTCAGTTCACTACCTTCATGGATAACAACATTTCTTTTTTCTGTTACCATTGTCAATTTTGGTAACAAAAAAATTTATATGGTTAAAAAATAAATATGTATATTAAATTTTTTTAATGTTTTGATACTAGTTTTTATAAATAACAATAAATAATGGATTAATATTTATATATCTCCAATTTAGTTGATATTTTATAGTCTCAGGAGAAGTCATTTATGATATTTGTGAGTAAAACAAAGCCATTATTAGAGATTTTCCACAAAGTGATATTTCCATTGATGTTATCATTGAATAATGTTTGTTTCATGATTTCTGTTGAAACCATATTTTATACCATGACATGATATTATTGTAAAATTTTCTTTACTTTATTCTACAATGTGATTATTCCTAATCCATCTCATTTATGGGATCATGTTATGTTTTTTGGTAACATGTTATAATTATTTATTATTTATAGGCTCTTACGAGTATTATTATATCACCCATTACATTCAATTATTATTCAGTTCATCCCATGAATTATTAGGGGTGAAAATAGATTTCAGTTTCTCATTATGAATAAAAAATATGTATCCCATTTTTTATTTTCATTTTGATGTATTATAAACACAGTCATCATTAGAAACAATGCATTTACAATTATTATTATGTATTAATGGATAACATAGTAATGATTAATGTAATAATATATGAAAATTATTAGGTCTCTATGTATGTGGTTCTATTTTCCATTTACTTCATAGTTTTAGTAAATCATAGATATTAATGTATGCTGGAATTAGTATAATCATAATCTAAATACACATAATAAATATCAATTTTCTCAACTCCCTTCATAAATTTTTATGTTAATTTTGAAAAATTAATAAAAACTTAAATCCCTAATCAATTTTACAAAAATTTATAATTTAGAAATATTTTAGGAAAATTACAAGAATGTAGGTTAGCATGAGAAATTTTCTCATCAGAAAACTCTTCTTCAATTTTAATTTTTTTCTCTCACATTGCATTCATTGATGATAATATTAAAAAATGACTGACTACTACAATCCTAAATCTAATTTTTCCATTTATCATGATGTTTAAATCATGAAGGAAAATAAATCATCATATATTTAATCGTAATAAATCATTTTTTTAACTAGGAATGTTAAATGGGTTGATAAATATACACTTCTACTTAAGAATGTACTAATAAAGATATAAAATCCTTATAATAAAATACCACAATTAATAATTATTTTTTCAATAGTTTGATAATTGAAATAGGATTTATTAAGAGTATGGATTTCATATTAAATGGGTGAAATATTGGGATCATCATGATGCACTAAATAAACTGTCATGGTAAAATTATTATAAATTCATATGATATCAATATTATTCTATTAATTTATCAATATAATGATTGGGGTGGCCACATAAAAATTTAACCATAGATTAGTGTTCCATTATTGAATAATTAAAATTAATTATAGTATCCATAAATAGTAAGGGGGTGTCTGGACATTATATAGTATAAAAATAATTTAAAATTAAAAACAAATCTCAAAGAATTCATTAAATTTAATTAATTATTATTAGATATGTAAAATATTGTAACTCATTTATCATTATTGTGGAAACATTTATCAGCAACATAGAAATTTCATTTCATGTTATAATTCATTATTAAACTGTAAAATTAAACGTTTTCCAATTGGGATCTAAAAACCTCACCACACATCACTTTTTTTACCCTATCATGGTTATAAAATCATTCCACAAAAGATCATCCATATACCAAAAACTCAATAGTGAGAATTTCATCAGCATAATTGTGCCATGATAAATATATTCCATTCACTCATTTAATTTTATAGAATTATTAAAAACAATTAAATGTATTAAATATTAAAATTTGGTTTTATATTGGTATTTGAATGTTTTTTCCTAGTGAACCAGTTCCTATGGAATTTAATTATGACCACGAAGAACACAATGGGATTATTGTTGATAATTTTATTTTTATTTTAACCATGAGTATGAAAAATTAGAAGGTGATCAAAATGTTTTTTTATGTTTTGGACATTGTTGAAATGGATTTATGAAGATTAACTATAGTTCTAGTGTTTCATAATATAGGGTTGAAAACTAAATAGATATTGGTTCTTATGTGTCATTATGATCAGTTTCAAAGGAAATTCTTAAAATAAATTGTGAAATTCTAAAAATTTAAGAACCTCATTGCATTCATGAGGTTTTTAATACTTATTATCTGGAAAATTATCCTATTATATAAGTTTCTATAAGAAAAAATATAGGAGTAACCATGCTATTTCATGTGAATAATTGGAATTTTATGGATATTTTTTATAGGTCATCTATATTTACCTTATAGTCATATATATGAAGAGTAAGAGTAAATAAGTCCTTTTTAATAAATAACATTTACCTATACATTGAAGAAAACAAGGTGTTTATTGAGATTTAAAAGTATAAGGAACTCACCATTATTTAATCAATAACTTATTTTTTAATATAATAATTTATTTTCAAGCATTCCAAATTATCATTTTGAGTTTTGGGATTAGAGAATTAGATAATTATTATCACATAAAAACTGAAACATTAAAAGTAGTATAGTTCATGTTTGTATAAATTTTCCACACAAAAATAATAATTGTAATAAAAACATGTCATATTTTTTTAAAAAATATTTATTATTTTTAATTTCACATATTAATTGTTACTACTCATCATTGAAACATGTGAAAACATTTTATTGTGGGATGAGCACACAAAAAATCAATGAGAGACTTAAAATATAATATTGAAACTCATCAAACCATTTTAAAACCATGGGATCAAAAAAATATTATTTTCTTTAAAAATTACAATAATTTAGATAAACCATTAATTTTCATAGGAATTAAATTAGCATTAATACCAATTTACATTCATAAAAAAATTATAAGAACAATTAATGTAAAATTCATAATCATTATTGTTTTTTAGAAAAAAAATATCCCTTGAAATTTTTTATCTTATAAACATTAATTTATTAAAAATAGTATATAACCCTTTTGTTAAAACAAAATTTCATTATCATAACTTTTAAAATAAAAATATTTATAAGAAAATTATAAGGAACCATAAAAAATTCATGTTTGTTCTTTGGTATGTCATCTTCTTGGAACCCTTATAAGTACCCGTAAATTTGGAATAACAAATATTGTTTAAAATTATCATAATTATCTATAAAACATAATAATTTAAAAAATTACAGATCTATATCATGCTCACCCATCATCATGTGTTGTATCAGGATCTCCCATCATCATGAGCTACATCAGGGTCACCCATCATAATGAGATATATCTGGCCCACCCATAATCATAAAGAAAGTATATGAGGAAAATATCATTCATAAAACAAATATAGACATTTATTTACATCATCATACCTGTTAAACAACTATTTTGAACCCAATAGAAATACATTTTTACATATTGACAAATATATTTCACTTAAAACATTATTTTCAAATGAATCGTTGAAAAATATGATGGATTAATTTTCATTGAATGAAAATTAAAAATAATAATTTAATAAACAATATAAAATAATTGATTTAGTGGATTTCAAATCTATTATCTTCCTTTATTTAAAAATTAATCATTCCATTTTCCATTTGAATTTAAAATGAAAATGTATCCTAAAAATATTAATTTTGAAAAAAACCTAAAATAATTTAAAACATGATATGTAATATGAACATTTCAATAAATTTATATATATATTTAAATCTATATATAATATAACATTATGTTTTTATTAATGTAATTAATGTTTTAAAAAATATATTTTTAATCATTTAAAATAACTTTATTAAGGGAAATTTTCCTTTGCCTCAAGTCGGACTCATTATTTATGTTCTCTATCATTTTTAATAATAAATTTATATTGAATATCTAATTTTTTTGTTGATATTTTTTCATGTTTATTATACTTTATATTTTAGCTATTAACAATTTATTTTAATTGATTAATTAATTATGATTACGTTTGTCGTTTATAAGATATTCAGATCATATGTCCAAAATAACATTGGTCAGTTCAATAAGGTCAATTTGGTCATCATTGAAGCATATCTAGATTAATAATCATTGAATGATTATAAAAAAAAAATATATATATATATATATTATTTTTAAAACAATTCATTCAATTATGAGAAATGAATTATGATACTATCATAGAGATGAAAGGTTGTATCTGTGCTTGAGTAATGATTCCATTATCAAATAAACATAGTTAAAATGTGGTAAAATTATTATAAATTTGTCAAATTAGGATTAGATAAAAAAATTTATATTATTTATTTAAATAAGCTTCCATATATATTTTATATGACATGTTAAAAAAATTAATCCCATCTCTTCATAGAGGTGGTAATCAAAACATTCACATGAATGACATTATCATTCTTCAATGGATAGAAAATAAAGTATGTTTCTGCTAGATTATATTTATCTAGAGATTAATTTTTATTTCAAAATATATATATATATATATATTAAATATATCATTATATAAAACCACAGTATCTTGTGATGGAATAATAATTACTTCTATTTGTGATGTCGTAGTTTGTCATACCCACAATCAAATGGATTCATTTTACATTTGATAGAATAATGAGATATATATTGGTTATTACATTATCACATAATCATACCTATATATATAAATATATATGATACTAGGGTTTTTATTTCATAATTTTCTAATAATATTTGGATGACATGGAATAATAAAAAAACTAAAACAATTGATTAGAAGTTATACATCTTCGATGTATAGTTGTGTTTTCCTTAAACCATAATCCCTATATGGATTGTATTCTTCCCAAACAAATATGTTTAGAAATTTGGTAGGGATTTTATGAAGTGACTTGGATCTTAATTTATAGAGAAAAATTTATTACATAATGGAAAGTGTTTTAATGATTTTGAAGCCTTATCTCTATAGTTATAACCCTAATCACCTCATTTTAGAATTACAATGGAAATAAAAATTTAATATTTTTGATATTGATAATTACAATAAATTCAAGTGGTCTATTTTAAAAAATTATCCTAATTTTAAATATGTAATAATTTTCTTAATAATAAATATCTATTAGTGGTAGTAATCATTTTAAAAACTAAACCCCATGAATGTTATTAAATATAGTTTTTATGAAAAATGTATTTTATGTTTAAATATGTTTTCACACCAAAACAAGGTATAAATATGTTTTTTAGTCCCTTTTGTTTGGAGACTCTAATAAAATGTGACATAGTGATTTAACACTTTTATAGATAGTGTGATATAATTCTCAGAGGTGAGTTCCCAAGCCCGAATGGCCCGAAGGCCTTCTTTTTTATTTTATTATAGATAATACCGCTTTTTAAGGGATGAAGGGGAACCCGTACAAGACCCGTAGGCCCAAGGAACAAGGGCCGACATGACTCACAATACAAGACCCGAAGGCCCATAGGCATACTATGCCCAATTCATGACCTCTAAGCCCATCCCGCAGGAATTATCCCTCCCCTATCTTCTGCATCGTTGATCACCTATGTGCCTACCTTGCATTGCTGATCGGCTAGCATTGCCCCATACAAATCTACATGGTGCCTGGTCCCAATCGAGGTTACCATACCCTCTAATTCTTCCAATCTGGTAGCTCTATATATGGTGACTTCTAGTCTTTGTTGATCTGATCTTCTTATGAGGCTTGCTCTCTATGTAATGGGAACTCCATGGTCTTTGTGTCCTGAAGGCCCTGAGGCCCGAAGACCAATAATGACCCGAAGGCCCTAGATACATCTAGGCCCAAACCGGTGACCCGAAAGCCCAAATCGGTTGAATACTTCCAACTGCTACCCTTCTGAATAGTACCGGGTATCGTATAGCTACAATACTGCTACATTAACATTGAAATTCACCTCCACCCAGTTTTGAACCTGGGTCTCTTAGATGCAAAGAAGGATCCCTTACCACTCGGATACAGACTCGTTGGCCTTAGAGGTGAGTGCTTCATATGTGATATCTTTGTAGAAACAATAAGGTATTATGATTTTATATAAGGTTTTCAATTCATATCCATAGTTTATTCCCAAATTTAATATTTTAGGTGGAAAAAGTGGTGTGTCAAAAGTGACGGGATGAGGTTTTCCTTTAATGTTAAATGGGTATCTTTGTTGGATTAGGACATGCTCACTCATTGGAGAGTGAATTACTTTACTCCCTAGTTGTGTAGCGTGTCTCGTGGAGTAGTGGATGATATAGGATACCAGTTACCTATGGTAGTGTTGGACTATGAGAAAGTATTTCTAGATGAAACATTAGGAAAAAACTCTATTAATATATGTAATTCATCATCTAATTACAACCTATGATATCCCTAATATATATTCAAGAATATCATATGGATCATGATGCAATTGGTGAGTTGAGTGTGCAGTTGGAGGACATACAAAAGAAGGGTATTGAGAGGCCTATTGATTCCTCCTAGGTATTCCCACTGTTTTTCATCATTAACATGGATAAGAGATTTATGATATGTTTGGATTAATAAATTTCAACCTATGTGACCATGATAAATAATTATCCACTACCACAAATCAAATATTACTTCAGTTAATTTGTAGGTCAGGATTGTTCTCAAAGATTGACCTCATATCAATGTGTCACCAGTTTTGAGTATGATATGAGGATATACTAATTACAAAATTCATATGTATCTGTAGTCACTATGACTACATGGCGATTCTTTCAGTAATTATTGAATCTCCAAAAATGGTAATAGGAATTACGTATTAGAAATTTCATACATTCATATAATGGTTTATTATGGTCTTTGTTGATGACATGATAGTGTACTCGATGTCTAGGGAGGATCCTGAGAGACACATTATGGTGGTTATAGTCACACTCTAAGAGTGTGATCTTTTTAATAAGCTCTTGGAGTTTCGGTTTTGTACTATATAGTTCCACTTCTGAGGACACATCATCTTAGAGGAAGGAGTTCTAGTGTACCCAGTGATCATTAAGGATGTTTTAGCTTGGGAGCCACAAGATTTATACCAATGTGTGGAATTTAATAGGATTAAAATGATAAAATAATAGGTGTTAATATTATTTCTATATTTTTGAGTCACACACAAAGTCACTAATGAAAATTAGAATTCATTATTGTTGATGTAAGAGTTCGAACAATGATTTCAGAATTTGAGGCATAGGTTGATGAGTAACCTCGAATTCATATTGCTGAAATATGACGCATAATAGTAGAGTTATTTTATTACAAAATGAATTTAATTGTTTGTGTCTTGATTCCTAGTTATGATGTGATTTCATATGGATCCAAAAATTTGACATTGTATGAGAAAAACAATGGGACCCATGATCTTTAGCTTGTAGTGGTATCTTTTCCATAAAGATTTCAAGACACTAACTTATGGGAATGTAGTTTATTATCTACACTGATCACATGAGTCTAAAGTATATCTTGTCTTAGAATGATTTTAAAATGATATATAGGTTATATATTGAGTTAATACTAGACTATGGCTTGTCAAATTTCAATAATCCAAAGAAGGGGAACTAAGGGGAATATTTTTTTACTAGGTGTTTTTTCTCTTGGTTGTTGGATGAGGAATATGAGATGTTATCCAACATTCATAATTCCATGGTCAAAATGGATGGTTTATTATATATTCATTCAATGGCTATTAGACCACCACTTTAATAGCATGTTACAAAATATCAACATGGAGATACCTACTATGAT
Source organism: Viscum album (assembly GCA_963277665.1). Classification (NCBI taxonomy): domain Eukaryota; kingdom Viridiplantae; phylum Streptophyta; class Magnoliopsida; order Santalales; family Viscaceae; genus Viscum; species Viscum album. The sequence goes on from OY728128.1 coordinate 1,986,513,991, forward strand.
ACCTTATGTTCTGAGATATCTGTTGGATGAGCCCCAAAATGATTTTCTAATGGTGGGAATCCCATTATCCTTTTAATTCAATAAATGATGGTAAATATGATTTTTTTTGAGGAGGTGATGAATTAGTTTCATAAATCCACTTTTTAATTATATCTTGGTGTTTTAATGATGTATGTGGACCTCCAATGTTAGTTATATAGAAAAATCCTGATGAGTTTTTTTGAAAATATTATATTTTGATGACTAAATTTTTGGCTATTAAAGGATAAGAACCATGTTTTAGTAGGTCTGGATCATCCCCTTAAGGATCCATAGTTGATATGGGGTGGGATATTAATATAATTTGTGTTGGTTTTACCACATAAATCTTGGGACCCCCTCGAAACCCATTTTAGACTATGATGCAAGCTTTACATAATGATTATGGAGTGGATTTAAGGAGTCCATTGGGACTGAGATTTATTGGAGTGGGGCATTTCTACACAAAACAGAAAACCAAAATAAGTGGGAAATTATGGACTTTGAGGATATGATGTTGGATTCTACGTCAGATTTTGTCCATAGTTGGATGGAGCACCTACACATGGTGGAGTATGCATACAAAAAGTCCTCCAATTACACTCATCGTATGGAACCATATGAGGCCTTGTGTGCATCCGGTGACTGTTTGGGATTCATAGGGCGAGAACATGGTAGAGATATACCCATATGTGAGCTCAGTATCCTAATCTTTTTGAGAAGTTTTTACCTTTTTGATGTAAACATACCTAATGTGAGGATTATATATCATCAAATGTTTTTCCATTTTTTACACTATAATATTAAATGGATTATATTCGGATCCAATCACTGAGATTATGTGAGATTCTAAGGATCAATGATCCCAAAATTTTAGTTTGAAAAATATTAATAATATTAATATCGCAAATATATCGGATTATTAACAATTTTAATATATCATTAATATTTTCACAAATTGGATCTGAGGATGATGTTGGCTTCAATACATGGTAATTACCTTAGGGTTGACAAAATATTTGTCTAAATCATGTTATTGGTTAAAATCCATCATAGGCGTAAATAATAAAATATATTAATTAATTTATTAATTTTATTATGTTTAAGAAGAGAACAGTTTTTATTTTATAAATATATTTTTTTGATTAAATAATATGATTTGATACAAAATCCAATATATCTATAGGACCTTTGGAGGATATCATTCATGGTGAATGTGGTTATTACTCTATCATCTCAATATAAATAATCATTATTCTAACAACTCTACATTGACATGGGTAAAAGTTGTAATTATTATAACATCAAATGATTAATAATAATTAAATAATTATAATATATATATATTTATTATAACAATAAAACTATTTATGAAATAATTTTTTGAGGAATGAACTACATTACAAACGTGGAGATAGTTGGTCATACATATGCATGAGTAACATCTCTAATTTATAACAAACAAGATGGAAAGGTGGTATGAATTAATATATCTTTCTAAAATTATGATTATATCATAAATATCATATTATCACATTAAATACACTTATATATTTCATCCATATGATGTGACCACAAAATATAACATCACTTTGTTAATGTGGAAATCAAAACATACACGCAAATGAAAATATCCAAATTCAATGGATGTAATGGTAAGTGTGTAGATGATATATTATCTCTATAGTATGACAAATATTTCATTGATATCACACACACACAAAGATATATATATATATATATATATTTAATCAGTCATTATAAATAACCCAAAAATGTTGTGATTTAAAATGAATAACATTAGTTCTTATGGAATGTGGCTGTCAGACACAAGAATGATAGATTCAACTCACATTCAGTATAATAAAGAGAAGTATATACAATATTTCATTATCATAAAAATATATCTTCACATGGAAGATATGAGTCTTTTTATTTCATTATTTTTTAAGAATATTTTTTGTAGGAATAAGAATGAATAAAACTAAAACATTCTGTAATAATTTTTACCACTACACTGGACAACAATAGTTTACTTGCCCCTTTAGCCCTCTAAATATGATATTCATCAAAAAACCAGACCTTTAGATATTTGGGAGGTATTGAAAAAAGTGATATTAGTGTGGATTTACCATTTTATTGTGATCACATACTATGACTAAAATATGATATGAGGATTCCTTTTATAAGGGAGGAGATGGGAATTCATGGAATTTTAAAATGTTTTAAATTAATATAAATTTATTTTCATATTAAAGCATTTTAAAATTGATGAAATTAAAATATTGGGTAACTATGGATCTAAAAACAATAACATAATAAAATTTATACTATTTTTTATTATTTTTACCCATATATATCTATTTTAACAAAATAATATAACTTTTGACAATTACAATGATACTAATGTTTTTTCATTCATTAAGAGACATTTAAGATTCATTAAAAGGTAAAATGACCCATAAATGGACCATGTAAGATATTATAAACCATATCCCACTCACATTAATGAATATACAACATTTATAAAATTTATATCAATTAATAAAATATTGTTTAGTTTGTTAAATAATTAATTTCCTGTTTTAAAATATTAAATTACTTTGACGTTATAATATTCAAGAAAAAAATATAGTTCAAACATAAACCCCTAATAAATCAATAATATATTGTATTTTTTTTAAATATTTTTATGAAACCTTAAATTTCAACAAAACTATTACATTTTGAGTATTTGAAATAATATACATGATTTTTCTACTACATGCACATGCACTATATCAGCATTTCATCAGCATTTAAGGTAATTATATAATCACTAAAAATTATAAATAAATTAATATAAATATAATTATTCTCAAAATAGCCTATAAATATTCATTCAGAACATATTTTTATACTTTTGTAAACATATAAGGGGAATTTAAAAAGATAGTGATAGATAGTATTTTTCAATACATATAATAATGTAAAGTTCAAAATAAAAGGAAAATTAATGAAGGGTCATATTATAGAATTTGGGATAATTTTGGATGATATAGAATAATACAATGAATTATAAGAATGTGATTGAATGTATTTGAAGCCTTCAAAAATTATTTGTAACCCTAATTAACTTATTTTACAATCACCTTATTAAAATAAATTAATATTGTTGATATTAAAAATGAACATAAATAGAGAGATCCTATTAAAAAAATTAACCTCATGATTAAAAAAATATAATCCATTCTTTAAGACTCAATTATAATAAATAAAAGAATTAATTTTAAATCTGAACCCAATAAATGTGAATAAAACCAGTATTTTTGAAAAATGTGTTTTATGTATAAATATATTATTATAAAAAAATAATTTATAAATATATTTTTATCAAACCATTCAATTATAGGACCTATAACTATAATAATAAATGATTTCACACATTTATCGAAGTGAAACATGATTCTGGATGTCAAGAGATTTGTATTTGATATCTGTGTTGCACCAAAGAAGACTAATGACATTTTTTTTCTATTGATTGAATATCCATAATTCATGCCCATATTTAGAATTTTATGTGGAGGTTGTATTGTCTCAGTAGTGATTCAATGTGGTATTCCATTCTGGTCTAAACGGAAATCCAGGCAGATTTTTATGATCTTAGGTACTGTTTAGTGCAACAGATTACTCACTTGTTGTCTAACAATACTCTTGGAGTAGTTGATGATATTGGATATGAGTTACATGTGGTATAGTGGAGTATGAGGATTTCATTTCATAGTAAATTCTAGTATTTTATCCAGATTAAAATAAAGACTTGTATATTTTAGTACCCCATAGTATTTCCCTATTACCAATACTATCATATCTAACATATCATGTAGTGCTTCGTTAGATGAGGTTGTAGTTTTAGGTATTGTATAAGGAGGGAATTGTTAGATGAAGTTGTTACCACAATATAGCCCCAGTATTGTTCTCCATGATGGAAAATATGTCCTTGAGGTTATGTGTGGATTACTGGGTCTAAATCCATGGGACTGTGAATAATTATTATCCACTATTAAGGATTCAAGGCCACTTCGGTTAGTTATGAGGGGTGAGATAGTTCTCATATATTGACCTCAGATCAGGTTATCACCAACTATGAGTATGAGGTAAGAATATAACCAATATGTAATTTATATATCTCTACAATCCTTATTGTTACTTTTTTATTACTTTTAACATGAATAAATTCCTAATATTATTCTTTACACTAATGACTTTCATTTTTAATCCTTTCATTGTCAAGTTTGTTGGGGTCTTCCTTCATGATATCCTAATATAATCAGTACCCAAAGAGGACCATGTTAGGAACACGAGAATGGTATAGGGCATACTCAAAGAGAATAATATTTATAGAAATCTCTGAAAGTGTATGATTAGGATATTAGAGGTCTACTTATTGTGACACATCATTACAGAGGATGGAGTGGCAGGGGTCCAGCAATGGTTGTGGAAGTTCTGTCATGGGATCCTAGAAAGAGTGTTACTGATTTTTGGTATCTCTATGGATTGATAGGGTACTAATAGATATTTGTTTTTTATTTTTCCATATTTTATGAACCATTAAAATATTTAACTTGAATTGAAAATAATATTGTTTGGATGGAAAATAGTATGCTTTATTTTCAATTGTTGAGTCAAAGGTTGATGAGTTGCCCCATCATGAGATTTCTATAACATGGTGTTGAGTATATAGTGGATTTTAATACCTTATGGACTGTAATTGGTTTTTTAGATAAAAATGTACTCAATGATTGCATATGGGTCTATGTAGTTGAGAAAACATGAGTTGAACAAGATGACTTGCGATCTTAACCTAGAAACATTAATCTCCCCCTAAATATTTTGAGACAAATACTTATAGGGGAGAGGTGTATCATCTTGTATGAAAACAAGAATCTCATGTAACTCATATCTCTAAAGGGTTTTATCTTGATAGGGTGGTGTTTTCATGAATTCATCCTAGTCCATTCCATCTATATTGTTTGTACTACTAAAATAGGGCACCGAGGGGATGATCCTCGTAGGAGGTAGTATTTTTCTTAGTTATTAGACAATGCATTTATGAATTTACCCCTTATAATTTTTATATTATAAAAAGATATATATATATATATATCAATAATTTTTATCACCCAACAACTTTTACAACATGTTTGTGATGTTTAACATGGATATATAGATTATGAGACCATATGTAATCTGATATCCTAAAAAAATTCACCTTGAATACTTGTTAAATGTGGGGGGAATTTATTTTTTTAATTAGATGGATGTTTTTACTAGAGATTTTGTGTGAATAGTTTATGAGGGGGATTCAAACATCTTCTTTTGGAGTACATAAATGTGTGGAAATGATTTAAAAAGACCTATGATTTCATTTTTATGTAGACGTGAATGAAGAGATTTATTTAAATGTTTATCTATTTTAAGGGATGGGTGTATGAAGTAGTTTCATACATCCCCTTTATATAGACATATATTTGTGTAAATGATGTTCTAAGACCTAATATTTCATTTTTGGTTCTAAGGAATGAAAGGTTTTGTTTTAATGATTGACTATTGATGCCTCACTTGTCAATAAGTAAAGGATGAGAACCAAGTTCATGATGGTTTTTCTCAACACATTGAGGTTTCATAACAGAATTGGGATTTTTTATAAATGATATTTGTGATGGAGATACCATATATGTTCATTGGACAAGATTCCATTTTGGGTATCGTAGAAAACTCACAATATTTTCCCACTTCTTTCCTATTCCTGATCATAGTTCTATTAAGATCCGGGAATGATTATATTTAGATGAAATTGTCTCATAATATGGAAATCCCATGAAGTCAATTTTAGACTGTGATTCTCACTTCACATTAAGATTATGGAGAGGATTTCATGAATCTTTTTCCATTATGTTTTGTTTAACCATAGATATCTTTCCAATGATTGGCCTTTAGTCTTATTATAACATTCAAGTCATGTATGACATTAAGTAGGGTTGTCTGTTGTATTTTGGAGGTGTATGGGAGGATCAATGACCCTTAGTAGATTTTACATTCAAAAATAGCCAACATTCTACAATAAAAATGGCCCCATTGAAGTATTTTTTTGGGAGACCCTATAAATATCCACTTTTTTGGACTGATCCAGGTGAGTATACACTCATCGTCCAAGATTTCATTTCATTATAAAACTTATAATGTGAAGATCATATAGGATTTGATGAGGAATGCACTGAAATACCATAATACCTACACAAACCAATGATTTAATCATTTTCTGTTTGAGGAGGTATACCAAGTGTTCATGATGGTCTCAACTCAACGTGGATTATAAATATTATTTCAAGTCATAAATCTATTGGTATGATTCATTATACCATTATTATGTATAGTTTTTAAGGTGTAATAACAATGATCTCTACCACTGTAGTTATACTGGATATATGACATAAATCATTTTTTCTAGAATAGGAGGTACTTTTACCACCCAACACATGTTATCAACTTGTGTGAGCTAGACTTCGAGGATGGGGTTACATTTTTTGAGTACCCAATGAAGATTGGGGATTTTGAGGATTGTATCCATCATGGGAGATTGATTCCCCTAGATCAAGTCTACAGTAGGTCAATGGTTTTTAGGGATACAATCTAGGAGTGGGGGACTAATATTAGAACATAGTAACCTCATGTTTTAGTAGGTTTTTCAATTTTCTGGAAAGAAATCCCTATAGTGGGTATAATTATTTTACACTTATTTTTTAATTTATAAATTTATAATATTATATATATTATTTTAAGATCTATCCATCGGTATATAAGTTTATTCTGGGGCCCAATGAGTGTGAAATTATCGTATTAAAATATTAATAATATAAATATAACATGAAAGTTTTTTCCCATGAATTTTGTTAATAACTCTTAAATAGAGGCTCAAATAAGATATCTAAGGAAGATGTTATGTTCAATACAAGAAATTTAATCTACGATCGACATAATATATGTTATAATTTTTTTTGGCCAAATTCAGCCTCTGGAAATATTAATAATATAGATTTTTTAGTTTTGTTATTTTATTATGTTTTTATAATGACCAATTTCCTTCTCTAAAAATATGGTTATAATTTGAACACATGATTTTATAATTATCCAAGGGGATCTATTGGACTATTGGAGTAAATTATTCTTGGATAATGAAATATATTAGATCATGATCTGGGATCATTGCACCATCTGTGTTTTTGGATCTCACAAATTATCATAATGACTTGTTTTTATTCATCGCTAATATATCCAAACTCTAGGTAGGGTTATTGATTTATTTTATTCCATACATTAATTTTATCATGGACAAATTTGGATCAATTCTAGGAATAATAATTTCTTTTCCCATAAATGGTTGATTCTATTTTGGGTTGATTTATTTTTTTCATTATTTATTTACCTCTTTGTTCATTACATTATTCAATAGTTGATAGTTGATGAAAATCAAAAAACACTATTGTTTTTCTTCAAATTTAGGTTTTATGGATTTTCCCCACTTTGTCGCACGTTCATAATGGAAAATTACTTTGGCATATGTTCAATTGAATACCATATATTTGATCATTGTGCAACCATTATTTAGGGAAATATATTTATACCTAATATATGAATTCTAATCAAGGGTGTGATTGTGGTTTGATTATAACATAGTATGATCATAGTTAGATCACAGTGTATCAACATTTTCTATTTATAGTAATATGAAAATGTGGATTCTAATAGTGTGTAGCTATTTAAAGAGTGGATTCAAATCCCAGATCCCTGTAACCGATGACAGGAGCAGAAAATCAACATCAAATCCAATATTCATTGATATAATCATGATGCTTGATGGGAAAATGGAAAAAAATATAATAACCCATAATTTCTGGGGAAATATTGAGTTACATGTCCTTTAATTCGGTGATACATGCCTTGTTGGACACTCTATGTGGTGTTAGGTTTTCTATTAAGATAAACATATCACACATAATGTGACATCTATCACACACCGAGTGAATAATGGGGGTGGTTGTGAATATTTTTTGGAGGTTTCATGAGCATGTGATGGTTGTGTTGAATGGACATGACCATAGCACACATATATATACATGTACTCAAACATGGCCATGTGAAAAAAACACAACTAGGTGTACCTTTGCATGACCAAGATGTAAATGAGGAAAAATACACAACACTGGAACAGTGTTTGATGACCTCTGCATGGTATGTGTAAATACATAAATGCCATTTATTTTAAGGGTCACATGTAATGTGAAGAAAAGTCATATAGGAATACCAGGGGTCAAAAAGACACAATGTGTACTACCTAGTACAAACTAAACTCCCCCTTTGAGGTTATTTAGAGCCCTCTGTTTCTTCAGTTTATATCAAAACTAGTTGAGTTTATTCTTCTGGTCCATCCACTCAACGATACTCTTTTTCATTACATCAAATTCTCTAGATAGTGAATTCCTAGATGATCAATCTTTGATAGAGTCTGTGGTGTCCATTATTGGGACTGATGTGTGATCCTCTATCATTATTTTGTATACCCTTGGTGGGATTCTGTGAAATTGGTGGATCCTCTTTGAGTAGGGAGTTGATCACCCATCTAGAATGATGTTACACCTTTATTCATAGGTCCATTGTTATACAATCACCTATATATAGGGTTGATCCATGTGTCAATCATGGTGGTCACCAGGGGTCCTAGAGGTGATCCCCTATTTATGGATCATGAACATCAGATAATAATGAGTTTACTTAGGTGAGGAACATTTATCATGACCTCTTGTATGAGTGTATATAATGTTATGACTACATGTGTAGTTGTTTCTCATGGAACTATCATTTATTTTAGGAAATAAATATTATGTTCAACGGATTATTTGAGACCCTCGGTGGAGTAGTGTCTTTCATAAGTTTATCATGGTTTTTTCTATGATATATATGTCCTTGTTAAGAGCTTTATATACTTGATTCTTTTTCTTAGTTTGTGAGAGTTTCATACTGTGTATTTTTATATTCACCCTTACATTGGATTTTCTAGCACATGTCATGTCTAATGTAGATAATTACCCTTTTTATGGTGTCATAGGTATATAAGGTGATATTGGAGATTCGTATGAGATTTAGAGATCAAGGTATTTTCTGGGTGGTTACATATGATAGTATTACCCATCTCTTAAGAAAGTTGGACCCTATTTAGTTTTTCATTGGAATTTTATTTGGACAAATTAACACTTTATGTACTTTATAGTTGTACAATGATTGAGGGATTATAGATGTATTCATGTGTTCATTTTAGTTTTAAAACTTTTTACCATTGTATAGGCATAGAAATTTTTTATGTGTGTAGGTATATTAGGTTAATGGATCTCATGTGTGTGATATTCTTTCTCGGGTCTGGACAATAGCCCGGGCCAATTACATGTGGGATTGTGGTAATCATAGTTTGGGCCCTGTAGGGATGGGTTGTGATGTTTTAATCACCTAAAAAAATTGTAGTAGTTTTATAAAACCATTGCAATATTTTCAAAAAAACAATATCGTTATATATAATAGTGGTTTAAAAAAGATAACATTACGTAGATTAGGATGAAAACATATCTAATGATACATTTACAAATACTAGTCATGAAACATTACATTCCAATAGAATGAAATATATAGCGATTTCCAAACAAATGTAGGAAAATATAATATTGATACATTAATATAAAATATAAAACAATATATAAAATAAGTCGATAATATTACAATTTACAACATTTCAATTTTTATGATTTAAAAAGATACCTATAATCATTTCATTTCTCTCCTAAGATTCATCACATTCATCCTCCAATTGTACATGATGTTTCACAGGTTCATATTTCATACTCATTTTCTTTGGTAGATTAATTTAATATAATAAATCACACATTAGTAAAAGACAATTTAAAAAAATATAAATTGACGTAAAAATAAAAAACTATTAAATAATATAAATAGATTAAAATAATATCTCATGTGGTTCCATTGCTAGACGCAGTCCACTTATCTTAAAAAACTTATTCATTTTCGAAAACTATTTTTCCATTTTCAATTTAATCGTTCACATGAAATCATTCTTAAAAAATATGGAATTAAAATTACAAAACAATATAATAATTTAATCCAGTATTGTTGTTATAAAAATTACATACTAATACCCCATGCTAAAGATACACATATTTATAACTCAATATTAAAAGTCCATAATTTGAAACATTGTTTTACATGTACAAACTAGTTCAACCAATGTTAAAAAAAATTATAACAAATTAAAAAATCATATACAAGGCTCTAATAAATGACATTTTTCTCTCCCCACAAAACACAATCCAAACAGTCCTCTAAATATTAAAAATCATAACATTTAAAGTTTTTATTCATAATGAATAACATCTATATATATCCATAGATGGAACATAATGAATCAACAATCCAAAATCGTTTAACATCTAAATAGAAACCCCTAAAGGAAAAAATATTAATTAAAAAATAATTATAAATCACCTATAAAATGTAAGTGATCAAAAATAATATTCCCTTAAGTGCATGAAAAATTATTTTTGTTACCCATGTATATTTCAAAAAAAAAATATTTCACCTTTTAAAATTCATAACCAACAGTCATAATTTAATAACCAATCAATAATAGTCCAAAAATATATTTATTGATATGAATCCAAGAATTATCATATTTTGATCAGTTGAAGTATGTAAATGCTTAATACTAAAAAAATATTACTTTTAGAATTACCCGATAAATAATTTATAAACATTGGATTTTTTATTTCATTTATGATAATTATCAAATAATAGAAACAAGAAAGTAAAAAAGATGAAAATAACTATACGTTTATAAAAAATATTCTTCATAAATATCATATAACATTAAATATTTATTTGGGATTATTATTAACAATGCAATGATGCATGAAAGACAATGTTCTCTACAACATATTGACCCGATCATTTTGGGTTTCCATAAGATTTTTTGATAATTAATAGTATTTTTTAGAGAGATATTCTAATTTCGAGTGTCAGTATTTCCTAGAGCAATGAACACTAATATAAATGATCACATTGTCAATGTAGAATAATTTTACGTACAAAATACCTAAGAGGTTGATTTCTTAAAACTCATCCCCCACATATGATAGTAGTTATTATTCTATTAAACTTCATTTATATAATCCATTATGGATTAAAAAGTATAGAATGAATGGTTTCCGCCCTCTATTTCATTGAATATTTACAAAAATTGAATAATAAAAAATCATTTAGTATAACTTTATCACTAACTAACATTATTTTTTTTTTACAGAAATATTTTGTTGTGTCCATTGAAAATAGTTCCATCCTTTTTTATGGACATAAAAAATATTTTCTATTCAAACAAATAAACTGCTTACATTTACTAAATATAAAATAATTATAACTAATAATAGGTAAAACTAAAATAATTCATATATTATATATATATATATATATTGTAAATAATTAAAGGGATCATTTTCAAATTTCTTCTAGCTAAACACTTCATCCCCGAAGTGTGGGGAATTTCATTATTCTCGTAACTAGTATAATTTATCATAGAATTCACCTGAAGATATTATATATTAATAAGAAATTATATTTTGTTATGAAACATGTAACACCAAGAGATTTTAGTATTGATTTTACTTTAATTAAATGTTATTTAATGTATATTTTTATGCACACAACCACAAACCTAAACTAAATGTGATACAACATATTAAAATAACGAAATATGATGTCAAACATCAAGAAGAAAATTACAATTCCAATTAACCATCATAAAAATATAAAAAAAATTAGGTCTTATAAGGGAATTGATAATAATTCCATGCATATTATTATTATTAAATAATTTTTTTTATATAAATGTAAATTAATTTATTTGGATTTAAGATAAATAATTAATATAATGGGATTAAAACTATTAAATATTAAAATAAAATTCAATGAAATATTTACAAGGAGTGATTAGATTTCATATTCAATTTAATTAATTACATATAAAAGTATACTTCAATAATATATAATATTTAAAAAAAAATTTAACAAAATTTAATTAAATGTTATATGATACAATATTATAAAAAATTTAATGTTTAAGAAATTGTCAAAATCAGGTTTCTTTGTATATTTTAAATATATTGAAAATATAAATGTGTAAATTTTATAATTTTTCTATGGTAAAATTAACATCATTTTTGAACTAATAATATAAAAACTTATTTATATTGTATTTTTGGGATCTATCTGAATATGTTTATTTTCAGGGGAATAATAAACACTATTTTTAATACTTGTATTATCAGTTTTATGAAATTATCAAAAACTAAGATTTAATTTTAAACATAAACAAAAAAGTATGGAAAAAATTATTTATCGGCTGAAATAATTAATTTTAAAAATACTATATAGAATTTAGAAGATACATTTTTATAAATTTTGAATGTAAGTATTCATTAATTGTAATGTTTAATTATTTTATGTATTATTCATTTGACTATGTTCTCACCTAGTAAAATTCAATTTTGGATTTTTTCTAAAGAAATAAAAAATTTTATATGGATCGTAGTAATATAATTAATTTCATATAAATAAATAGTAATTCATAGTTATTTCATTATCATTATCTTTAATCCCAAAAAAAAATCATTTCCATAAAATTGTATTTAGCTATAATGTGCACAAATATCCAAATTTGTTTTCCTCACCTTTTTTTTGAAAAAATAATTTCAAAATATTAGTTATATACTTTAAATAAGTTCAATTTTTTTTTATTTTATTCAAAAAAAATTATTTTAAATATTAAAAACGTATTTACCATTATAAAGGTTAATTAAGGTAAAAAGATTTTATCAAAATTTGAATAAGTATAAACACGTTAAAAACATTTTTGAAACTGTGTTTTAGTATTTATTCCAAAAGAAATTATTTTTCCTCTACCTTATTATCCAATTTGGATTCTAGTTTCCTTGTGAAGCATGCTCCCAGTTTATTTTATTGTGTTATATTTATAAAATTTTAATTCCCACTAGTTAGAAAATGGAACTCCCCTGATTACATCAAATCCATTCTGAAAATATTATGATATCTTTATTATGTTCCAAATTTACTTACTATATAATCATATTCCACATACCTAAGCCACTGTATTAATAGCCATATCAATAATTAATTTAATTATTTATTTATTACATAATTATACTCTTAATTCTAAACTTGAATATAATGATACATAAAATATATGGGCAATTAATTAAATGATATAATAACATAAAACATAGGTAAAATTCATTATGTAAAAACACTAAACCTATCCTTATATTTTTTGGATATTTTAAAACTGAATGGGATAACCTGGGGATATACATAACAAATGTGAGAGAGATAAAGCTCATCAAGGAAATAACTAAATGATATCTTGGGAAATGAAATACATGTTAGGTAATAGGAATATCAAGATAACAAAAATGGTTTGAAACTCATAATATTTAACAATAAGGCTTGATATAATGTGATAACATCAAGGAAACATATGAATTTAGAAACAGTATAAACCATGAAATCATTAACATTAGTCTAGGAAAACCACCAAGACATAGTAAAATTATTTTTTTAGTATATCCTCTCATGATAGAAACATATAATCTCATGAGATAAAAACATTACCAATTCGTTAATGGGAAATATAATTGTTGGCCCACCGACACATTAATAAAATGTGCATGTATTTTTTTGGCACATGGGTCATAAAATAATTATTTATTATATCACTTTAAATAAAATGATAAAGGATTGTCGGATACAATCATGGAATGACCAACACAATTATGGATCAGTACATCTTTGTGAATACCATTCAGTGATAATAGTGAATGTTATTCACAATTAAAATGCTTGAGATCCAAATTTATATGATATTTTGAATCGTATAATTTTTTTACATAATTTATTATTGTAGGGTTTAATTATATATAAAGGAGTCTCACATGACATAGAAACCTTAATTATGGGATATGGTTTGTGTAAGAACAGATCTAAACATGATCAATTGGAAATAAAAAGGAATAAAATAAGGATGGTACTTGAAAAAGAGGAGGAGGGTATCCTTTAAATCAATAATGTAATGGATTATGTAGTGGTTATAAATAGTGGGGATAAATGATCTAAAATTATAGGAACATTAATTTTATATTGGATATTTATAAGAAATTGAAAACATCATAAATAGAGATTCAAAAAGGATGAATAAAAAAATGTTCTTGAGTGGAAAAGAATAGTGAGATCCCATACTTTTAGAGGGAACATCAAAAAGTATGGGAGGATATTATAAAGAGAATTATGGAAACATGGATTGATATAGATATTCAATTTTAGTGTATCTTCATGGACCCATTGTTTTTAGGACAGATGAATGGGTGGTTTGATGGGTTTATATATAATTAGAGGGAGAAATTCATTTTAAATGTCAAAACATATGTTTTGGAATTTATAAGATAAATTAATATGGGAATGAAATTATCACATGTTCATTTCCAATGGTTACTACAAAAGAGGAGTGAAATTAAATATTTATTATTATTATAACTGAAATACATAATAAAATACCTTAGTGATTAATAATTGAATCATGTTTAGGAATAATTGATTTTTAATCCTTAAAATATAATATAGGTTTTTGAGGATTAATTGGGGGTTTAAAATAAAAAAAAACCACAAAAAATTTTATTTTAAAGGGTAAAGGTAATAGGTATAATGGATACTATTTATTGTATTTTTACATCACTTTGGTCACTGTATTATGTTATAATACAAACATTATATTAATACCATATTTAAATTTATCCAATAATTCAGTTCTATATGTAAATTTTGAAACATTCACCACAAGATAATTTCAATTATGATTTTTCATAACAAATATTTATTTAATAAAAAATTCTATTTTTTAAATTTACACTTTTAATTTGAATTTCTTTATCATTTAAAAATACTATTTTTTTACATACAACATTTCTTACCATTAAAAATACTCCATTTATCCTCATGACATTTTATTATCATTATATTTAATATATATCCTATAAAAATTATTCTATTAAAATATATTTATTTTAATAATTTTTGAAACCCTAAAAAATATTTTCTTGATTAAAACTATATAAATCCCAAAAATACCATTTCAATTTCATAGCATGAACATCTAACTTTTACCTTACAAATTATCTAATATTTTATAATAAAACAATAACAAGGATAATTTTAATTATTATTTTACTAAAAATAAAAAAACACATTTAAATTCTTGATACATCACCCTTTATTAAAATAGATAATTCCCTAAGGGTAACATTAATGAAGGGTTAATTTTCTAGTGGTGGTTTGGAAAACATGGTTTGGATCATGATATTTATGAGCATGAATAAATCCCATAAATGGTTTATCATAATATTTAGTTGATTAATATCATATTGCGATTAATAAACAGAATACCAGTAATGATATATCTATTATAATATGCATTAAATGTGATTCTGAGGATATGGTCATATTAGTTGTGGTCGTCACTTCTTACTTTAGCCAAAGCTTTGTTGTGTAAGCTAGAGTTAATTTAGTGTTAATCTTTGAAAAATATCTGAATGGTCAATATAAATCATTCTAGTATAATTTTATCATCTTGTAAATTCAAATAAAATGTAATCTTTGTGAATTTTTTTTTTAAATAATTAATAATTATAAAACTGAGTAGTTACAGTCTGAGTAAATTATAAGTTTAGTATGATTTGTTTTTTCATAATTTTTTATCTTTTATATTAGGTGGTGTACATAAAATATAACAGTACAGTATAAGATTTATTTTAGTAGAGGATTATCTCTAAATAATTAACGTTCTATAATTTTTTGTGTGAGTTGAATGAATATTTTTTTCTTGGGTATACAAAAAAAATTGTTTGAGTGAGATCAATATTTGTATAAGTGGTCTATGTTCTCATGATGGTCGTTCCAAATACTTCATATTTTAATGTTGATTTTAGTACCATGAATGTTCACATATGGTATCCAAAATTATAGTTGATACATGATAAAAATATGAAATATTTTTTTGATCTTAAATGATTCATTAATTGGAGATCTAATGCATACTCTGTTATGTGATGATGTTTTAAATTCCAATAAGAGATATTGTACATTCATGAAGAATATTTACTCACTCACAGAGATTCACTCATGCAATAATTTGTATGATAGTGAGATATTATTGATGGAATGAATAGTAAGGTGTATTTTCATGAAAGAGCATTTCAAGAATAGGGTGCTAAATATATGTTTTATTCATGAATGAAATAATGTGCTTATAATGTGGAATTCCATTTGGTGTTCTAAATTTGTGATGGTCCTTTGAATTTTGTGGTTAACAATAGTACTACAAGTAAGGGTATTATAGGTGGTGTGGGAATTTAATTGAACATGAAATAATTCATTAATTAAATATATAATATCATGCATTGTATTTTACAATCCTGATGAAAATTGGATATAATGTGTATAACATTGAATTATTATTTGAGAATACATCCAAACATCAACCTAGAGAAAATATGCCTATTTTTTTAAAATATTGAGAATGTATATACTATTTGAGGATTATTGGATTCTAGAAAAGATCAGTTAGTTTACATCAAATTTTCTATGTTCATTATTGTTTTAAATGGATATATCAATTCAGTGGGACTCTAATGTAAAATCAGTATCTAGTGGGAATCTTGACCCAGTTAGTGGGATACTAGAAACACATTGGGAGGTTGTATAAATGTCCTCTTATGGGATCCAGAATTCACATGAATATGTTGTATCATGGGATCATCTTTGGGACTCTATAGTGGAATACTATGGGTTTATGAGTATATGGTTATTGGAATTTCCCCAGTTGTATTCAAATAATTATTGTTATGAATTTATAAATAGTTTTATAACTTTTTGCGATGAAGAGTATGTATTTATAACAACCCTGCAATTTATTACAAACATAAACATGATTTATTAGATAAAAATGCACTTAATAAAACTCTACAGATCAATATTTCTAGTGTATCAGGAAATTATAAACATTACATAACAACATAGACCATAAAAATACAATATCGGTAATTAAAACTTCTTTTACATGACCCTGACATTCCATCATACTTAGGATTGTATGGGTTAAAATGAGGAGATGCATAAAAAAAGTGTGAGATATAAAGCCTAAAAAGGGAGTAAACAATTAATAACAAGATTAATAAAATACATGTTTGGAATTAGGCAAATCAATTGGGCATAATAGAAACATGAACATAAAAGTAAGATATTGCATTATTATCAGAACATGGAAATGAAACCACAACATTTAACATGATATTAACATGATTCAAGGCTCATTGAACATAGAGCTTCATTATACCCACATTTAACTTCAAGTGGTATGACTAATCCCTTATTTAACTTGATATATCATGATACTAATCTTTACCCAGTGCATTGGAGCGCTATCATGGCACACCCTTCTTAATCTTTTCATTTCATGTGTAAGTGTGACACATGGATCATAAAACATGTAATCATTAAACATCATCATTTATTCCATGATAAATTAATTTGGAATTAATAAAAAACACTATAATCAATAATAAATTATGCATAAATGTGAATACACTTGATAGAGGAGTGTGCATTGTATTCACTACACTATGACTTTGGCTTGGATAATCACAGGGAAATTGCGGCAGTATAACGCTGTGACATAAGAATTCATAAAAATGGTTGATGAGACATAAAGGGTAATATAATCATATTTACATGAAATGGAAAGTAAATGTGGGGTTATAAATATACATTTCCCAACATAGGTAATGGAATTTAGATGAATAATATAAATGAATTTCTGGAATGCAAATGAGAAGAGAGAAAATCCTAACAAAATTTCAGCATAGTAACAGGTATACATGGTAGGAATTAATGATAGAGAAAGGGGTATATCATCATTAAAAAGTATGTATATAATTATAGGGTAGGTGCGAAATCAGACCTCATAATTTTTAATTTAATATAAAATAATATAAAAATATAATGAAATTTGCACAAAAATGAGAAATGAAGAAATCCCTTACATGGAAGTGTGATCCCAAATTATTGGGAGAGGCTTGAGAGAGGATTCTAAGGAGATTTGGGTGCCTTGTGAGGATTTTATAGAGAGGAGGGTAGGGTTTGGTTGAGCTTAAAATATTTTGAGTTATTGGAAGTGGTATCTCGGGTGGGTTAATATAGAAAAAGTGAGGGAATTATTTATTATTTAGGGTTTAACACCACACAATAAACTAATCAAAACCACAAACCAACCCATTTATTTTTCACATGTTTTTTTCGAATGGGGAGTTTAAAACATTATTTTATAATGCCAATGTCAAAACATATTAGAATATTAGTCTTGTTAATGCAGACATGAGTCACACTCTCAAACAAATCATATTAAATTGATAATTTTTTTTATAAGTCTTGTAAGGTTCACTAAAGCATTGTAAAATAAATAAAACTTACCTAAAATAACATTATAATAAATTTAAAACATATATTTTCCGAAAATACAATTTTTAGTATTTTATTACAACATTATATTGTCATTGTGATGTCATAAAAAACAATATATATTTAAATAAAATTTTATTATTACCAAAACATTTGACAGTCTCATAAAATTATGTAAAATTCACCATAAGATAATTTCAACATTTTTATTAAAAAAAAATGTTCATTTTATCTAAATAACTTTCTAAATATGTGAATTATCTCTTTTTAAATAAAAATGACAATTATAATGAAATTCACGGGTTTTGAAAAAAAAAACAGTTTTCATACCTTAATAAAAACTACAATTGTATTCATAAAAATTATATGATCATTTACATATTATACAAATTTATATTTTGATAATATTTTAATAAAATATTATTTCATTAAGAAATCAATTAATTAATCAAAATAGATTTATTAATTGAATAATTTCTAAAAATATTATTTTTTCTTTAAAACCAATTTTAAATGTACCAATAAAATGAATGTATGTTCATTATTCTATATGAAAATATGCACATAATCATAGTGATGTGTTCATGTTACATAATCCCTTGTAATTGCCGCATAGGACCTATACATGTTTAATGTGGGCGATGGTGACAGACTCTTGGGGTGGCTCGGAAAAAATTGATTGGATGGAAATCTCTATCAACTTCAACATCTCCCATATGCAGTTCCATTCAGGATTAACGTGAAGAATAATGACATGGGATTGGTCATGATCAAACCCCAATGACCCTACCTCCATTACGAGCATTAAAAAAATGGAATTCATTTTGAGTAATGCTACTGGATAAGTCCATCAGTTCCATTTTCTGAGTAAATTAGATTGGTTAAAGCCATATATTTATATGAATCATTAGATCAATATTCAATATAAAAATTAGTAATGGTTATAATTACTAACGCTTTTTCAAAATCTAAAAAAATAAAACCATGGATGTTTATATATTATTTATATCCATTTTACATTTTAAGACATTTAATTTTATCCAATGGTATATTAATTAAAAAATGTTTTGTTAAATACAATATTCCCCCTTTAAGAAATTTCTCCCTCAAAAATTATTTTTCTAATATTAAATTAAATTAGGGTAACTCTACTTTATCACTTCCTCAAATTCAAACATTTCTTATTCAAACTTATAGTTTCTCCACAACACCTTGATGAAGGGCATTGTCTTATTTAATAGTACTTTTTTCTCTATGATATATGATCTTCAATAGCTTCTCTCCTTCGGAGATATCATTCTTCAATGGTAAAACAAATTGATTTAGTACTTTCAATAGGTCAGGTATGTACTTCCAAAAGCGTGATACATGGAATATGTCATGTACATGAGATAAGATCGGTGAGATTGTTATTCGATAGGTCACTCATCCAATGCAATCAAAGTTATCTAATGGGTCGATGTAGCTTAGACTATGCTTTCCCATCATTCCAAATTTCACAAATCTCTTCCATGGTTATATGCAGAGGAATACCGTTTCTCTAAAATCAAACTCAAAGTCCTATCGATGATTATCAGCATAGCTAATTTTTCACATCTGAGAAGATTTAATGTGTTGTTAGATGGTTTTACAATTCTCCACCATTTCATTGGCCATTTATGTATGTAGGAGCTTCTGCTACCCAACATCATCCCAACATGTCATTGTTGTACACCACATCATAGAAATTGATTTATAATGATCAATTTCAATTCTTTAGTGGAAACTGTTACTTTTAAAGAAATAAAACAGAGTAATATGTTTATCTCATCCTCCTTTTAATTCCATTTATCATGATATCAACATGTCCACATGTGTTTGGATAGTCCATTCATACTAACATTCACTTTGAGGATTATAATCTATACTAAAGATAAGCTCAATATTCAGATCATGATGTAGAATCTTCTAGAACATAGAGGTGAATCATAGATCTCAATTAGATAAAATATATAGTTTTACTGCATGTAGCCTTACCAATTATCAGATTATATATGCTCTAGTCCATCTAATGAGAAATCTTCTAGAATTTCAATGAAGGGTTTAGTCTTTATAAGATGATCCACAATAATATAATAGCATTGTTTCATTTGGATGTCTTTAGATGACCGGTGAAAAAGTCAATGGTGATGTTCTCCCATTTCCCTATTGGTATGGGTAATGGTTCCATCAGTCCATTAGAATTATTCCTCTCATCCTTCACTTGAATACATACCAGGCACTCTGATGTATACACAACAATTTCCTTCTTCATGTTATTCCACCATTAATACTCTCAGATATCTCGATACATCATTATGTTTCCAACATTAATGGATACATTTAAACTATGTGCATCATCAAAAAGTTCATTCTTTATTTCTGGATTTGTTTGAACACCTAGTCTTGTACCATTTCTCCCAATTCCATTTTCATTGTCTTTTAACTCCAAGGATTTCATTTTATAGATAGTTTCCACTTTCTTTAGAATTCTCACATCATCATTTTGAGAATTCATTAACCTTTCTAAAATTGATAGTTGATAAATCATATACCAAAGTATTGATGATGATCCCTTATTTACGCTTCCCATGTCCATCTTCATTAAATATAATAAGATTGTATCCTTTTAAATTCTCATCAATGATAAAATATCTGGGTCATTTCAACATTGATCATCTACAGACATGTTCTCCTTCCTACAGTGGTAATGAATTGAGCAGTCTTGGCCTTTGTTCACTCTAACCATCATTATTTTTCATTTTCAACTCCTTCTGTGGGAATATATACTTGTGTCTTTTGTGGTCCATTTATATTTCACACTTCTCCCCAAAAAGGTAATTTCACTAGATTTTTAAAGTGATGATCACTATATCCATCTCCATATCATGTGTTGGATTGTTTTTCACATGAACATTCAATTTCTATGGAGCATATGAAATGAATTCTTCATTTTTCATCAACACACAACCCAAGCCCGTCTTCGAAGCATTAGTGAATACCAAATAAAGTTCTCCACTTGTTGGTAATGACCTGATAGGCATAGTGATAAGACTATTTTTAATCTCTTTTAATATCTATTCACATTCATCACTTCAAGAAAACATTACTCCCTTCTGAATTAGTTTGGTAAGGGAGTTTGACAATCAGGACCAATTATTCTTCAATCAGTGATAATATCCATCTATCCCGAGGAATCTATTGATATCCATCACCGATGTATGCCTTGGTCATCCCTTAATTGCAGCTATCTAGGAGGGATCCACAAATATCCCATTTCATGTGATGATATGAACCATGATTGATACATCTTTCAACAAAAACTCAAATATCCTGTACTTTTAATCGATCTTCTCCTTTAACAAGGTATCTACTACAATGCTTAGATGCTCTTAATGATCCTCAATGGTTTAAGAATATATTACAAAAGTTTCTATATAGAGTAACAAATATATTTTTATGTAATCTATAAATACTCTTTTCATCATGTCTGTGAAGACTTCTAGAGCGTTAGTGAGTCCAAAAGAATTACTATTAATTCATAGTTCTTGTAACATGTATGAAAAAAATTCTTGTGGATATCCACCTTCTTCAATCTGAATTGGTAAAATCCCAACCTCATTTCCCCCATGGAGAAGTATTGTGCTCCACATAGCTGATCAAACAAGTCATTAAATTCAGGCTGAGGATACTTGTTCATTATCATGATTTTTTTGATCTCATAATAATCAATGTAAAGGTGCACTGACCCATCTTTCTTTATGATGAAGAGAACTGGTGAAGCCCATGGTGAGGCACATGGGAGAATGAACCCTTTTTCCATGTTATCCTATAATTTTTTATTCATCTCTATAATATCCACCAATGTCATTCTATATGGAGTCTTGGATATTGGATACATCCCAAGGATAAGATCATTTGGGAATTCAACATCTCTTCTAGGAGGAAGACAAGGTAATTCCTCGGGAAACAATTGAGAGAATTCCCTCAAAATAGAAATTTCATCAAGGATGGTTGACTCTATAGAATCAATCGTCTATGAAGTATATACGTGATCATTGGGATTTCATATCCATGCTTGATATGAGGGTGATAAAGAAGATTCAACCTTCTCCTTACACTTATACAAAATCGGGGGGTTGATTCGCCATATAGAGAGAAATTACCATATCACTAAAATTTATATTATGTTTATTTAGGAAAGACAATCCATGACATGAATTGTATCAAACGCTACTAGAGGGTGTGTGCTGAGTTTTTTTTAGAAGTTCACTCCCCATATAGTGACATGGGTGGAGTTATATTCATGGGATGTTATGATTTCCCAATTTTCCATTCTCACAGACATCATTTCTTTCATGATTTGTTGCGGTGTTGAGGTTTTTATACTATAATTTTAGGATATTAAAATAATGTGTATAACATGAATCAAAAATTATGTTTTCTATTCGTGAAAGAATAACTAGTGTACCAATCACCACATCTTTTTTGGGGTCCACTTAAGCAGTAGTGATGGAAAAATCTCATCATTGAGACCTTTGGGGTTGTTGGTTTCCTTTGGAAAACCTCGGCTTAGGGAACGTGTGTGTAAAATTCTATGGATAATTATAGTTGAAGAAATGAACAATTCATTTAGGGTTGAATGGATAGTTCCTCTACTCAATTGTTACAACAGGTTTCTCTTGTCGGTAGTTAATAGCTATCTGCACTTCTCTTACACACCTAAAACATTTCCTTATCCCATTTAAAAAAAATTCAAGGTGATTCTTTCGAAACCATTGGAATAAAGGGTGTCATAATTTCATATCATCATTGGATTTATCGATCAGACCACTAGAATTAAAGTCCACTTTACGATTCTTATACCCGTGATACCCTTGAGATTTTTAGATTTCAATTTCGACTTTCAGGACACATCGGAAAATTACATCATTGATCTCAAAGTCACAGATTGCTAAGGATATTTGTAATCTAGGTTTTATCCCACCAAAGAATCATTTAACCTTGGATTCAGGGGTAACAACAAAAATGGAGGTGTATCGTGTAGGCCTTGAGATGTTTTCCTCATACACAACGATGGATTCGTTGTCTATTTTTCTTGAGGTAAAGGAAGTTCCTTTCCTTTTTAGGTTAGAGGGTTCACAGAAAATATTTATCAAAAATCATTTTTTATAAATCCTTCAATAGAAATGCCTCAATCTACTACTACATATTCTTATTTTGGATCAATTTCAACCATTGATCAGCCTCAACCTCCATACGATAATCATCCAAAAGAACCTTCTCTTGTGCAGAACATTGAATGATTGAGAAGATATTTTCAATGGATTTGATACATTGTTCAATAATTTAGGGTTAAGATGAAACATTAATTATAGGAGGCCTTTATATCATGATGTTCTCAATTGAGACTTGTTCATTTAGGGGGGGGGGGTTTAAATATTCCTCTTATCCCATGTTTCTATTCAAAACATGAGTTGACTAATAGAGTATCATGACTATGTTTTTGATTCCCCCCCCCCATAAGATTAGGCATCTCATTAGAAAAATCATCACATTGATCTTCACATCAGTTTTTACTATGAGTCCTCCTATTACCAACCATTGTATGGAATAAACATATAGTTTGGGGTAACACATAAAGGGAATACCAAATCCCAAAAGGGTTAACTTATAAATTATAGTTATTTCTTAAACATATGAATATTCATGTTTTAATATATGTTATCAAGGATCTACTTCCCTACATATATTATTACAGAATTTTTTTATTCCCTTAATAGTGGTTCATAATAATCTTGTGAATTTACAAAATAATATCCCCTAGGAGTGTCATAACAAGGAGTGTAACATGGCCCATTGTCATGCACCAGTTCTGATTCAAGTCTAGCTCAGTGCAGTGTTTTTGGGTTTTACCCCTAGATAAATCTACACCAAAGCTTCCTCTACATAATCATATCTAGACATGGATGTATTTTCATGATAAATCACTTACTCAAAACTCACAAAATTATAGGGGTGTTTTTATTATACATAGTCTTATCCCTAAGTCATTCACACGGATTTTCTAATTCTTATTCAAATAATAACTACACTTTTCCCTAGATACCAACTATAAAAACCATTATCTTTACTACACACTTTATCATGATTTATTACAAAAAAAATCTCTTAAAACAACATTGATGATCAAGAGGTCTAGTGACTAGGAAAATTAGCAACATTACATAACCACTCAGAACATAAAAAACAACATATTTATTGAAAACTTCTTTAAAAAGACCACAACACTCCATCATATATAGGATTTCCTGGGATAACCTGAAGACATTCATAAGAAAATGGTGGGATATAATGTCCAGTAAGGGATTATTCAAGGAATAACATTAAGAATACAATACATGTTAGTAATTATTCATATTAATGGAGCACAAGAGAAACATGAACATACAAGAATTAAATAGCAAGATTTTAATGACTTGGAAATGAGGGAACAACATTTAACATGATATTTTCCTTATACAAGGCTCATTGCACATGAAGCATGAGTAAAACATCATTGATATTAAATTATAATAATTAAAACCTCATTGCATTGACATATCAGGATTATAATATTTTAACAGAGCATTGGATAAATATCAGGGTGCTCTGTTCTTAATCATTTCATTTCATTCATAAGTGTGCCACATGGATCATATAACATGGAATCATTAAACATCATTTTCTGTTACGTGATAAAAGAATGTGGAATTCATACATTAAAATCTATAATAAATATGAAAATTCCTATACGAGTGAATACCCTTGATAGATAAATGTACATGCTATTCACTACAAAATGACTTTGTCATGGACAATCACGGTGCAATTTCGACAGTATAATAGCATGACAGAAGAATTTATAAAACGGTAGATGAGAGAAAATGAGTTTTCTCATAAAATGTACATGAAAATTAATTTAAAGGGGGATGGTGTCAAATAGATTCATATCCTAACATATGTAATGGAATTTAGATGAACTATATAAAATTATTTCAATAATTCAAATAAGAAGAGAGAAATTCATTAGAGAATTTAGCATGGTAATGTATGTACATTGGAGGAATTAATGATAGAAAAAGGAGTCTCAAATCATTAAAAAATAACTAGGGAATTATAGGGTAGGTGAAAAACATACCCCAACATTTTTAATTGAAAAAGAATGTGAATGACAACATAAAAAATTTATATTAAAATGAGAAATGAAGAAATCCTTTACATGGATGTGTGATCCAAATGGTTTGGGAGAGGCTTGTGAGAGGATTATAGAGTGCTTGGGAAGCCTTGTAAGATTATTAAGAGAGGAGGGAAAGTATTTTTCATTCTCTAAAGGATTATAGAGATGGAAATTTTGAGATTGGGTGTGGTTGTATGGGAAAAGGGAGGGAAATCTTCAATATTTAACGTTTGGACACCAGACATTGAACTAATCAAAACTACAATCTAACCGATGAGTTTTTCCTATGGTTTTATCCAAATAGGGATGTAAATTTTTTTTGGAAGGACAACATATAGAATTATTGAAATATTATGGTTTCATATGTAGAGGTGAGTCAGACTCTCAAGGAAATCTTTTTAAAGTGTTAAAATGTTTTATAAGACATGGAGGGCCCACTAATTCTTCGTAAAATAAAACAAAAAACCTAAAATATTTTTTTGATGGAGAAACATATATTGAAAACCATCCAATTTATAGTATTTTATTCAATCAAAGTGGTGCCATTAAGACGTCATAAAACACATTATATATTTAAACAGTAATTATTTTTTACACAAAAATTTTACAGTCTCAGAAAATTATGAAAAATTAACCATTAGAAAATTTCAACATCATAAATCCAAAAAAAAAAATGTATCTATCTAATTATATATATATATATTAATTATCACTTTTAAAATAAAAACATCCATTTATCAAAAAATCATGGGTTTGGACATATATGGTTTTCAAACCATAATAAAAACTACAATTGTATTCATAATCATTATATGATAATTTATATTTAATAAAAATTTATTCAGTAATAACAAATTATTAAAATATTATTTAATTAAAACATCCATTAATTCATAAGTATATATTTCTTAATTGAATATTTACTAAAAATACAATTTTCTCTTTAGAACTCATATACAAAGTAACAAAAAAATTAATGAATGTTCTTTATTCTATAAAAAATATTACACATTATCAGAGTTCTAGGGTCTTGAACCATAAACCCTTATAACATCAGCATGATTACTAATGGTAATGGGATTGATGGTGATAGACTATTAGGTTGGATCAAATAACATCGTTCGAGTGGTAATCTCTATGAACATTCACTTCTCCTATATGCATTTCCGTTCATGCATAACGTGTTGGAGCTCGTCTGGGGAATAATAAAGAGTGTAGCACAATAACACTTCCTCCTTTATGAGATCCAATAAATGGGCTTAGTATAGAACAATTCTAATAGATGAGGCAATATGATCCCTTTCCTATGTAAATTGGATTCTTTGAAGCTCAATATTTATACAAATCATGTGATCATTGTTCAACGACTATATTAGAAACATTAACAATTATTAACAATATTTAAAAATATAAAAACATAAAACCAATGATATTCATAAGTATTTTATATCAATTTCACATAATTAGATATATAATTAGATCAAGATGGATTCTTATAAATAAATGATTGGGTCCTTACAGTCATTTTACTAAACCTTCTAAATATATTTTGTGTTGTGTTTCATTTATATTCATCATTGAATATAGAAGTAACTTATCCTAACAAGTTATAGTGGTTTTAATGTGATAAAAGAAAATAAATGAATTCAGTCAAATAAGTAAATCCTAATTCACCCCACACCCTCATGTTGTGCACACAAGCAATTAGGCACTTCAGGTTTTGGTCTAGGGAAATCCATATTGAAAATACCATTTTCCATAATCATCAATAAATGATCTTCATAAGGTATTATTATACTACTTGATTCCATTTATTTTCCTCATATATTTTAGAAAATGGTTAAAGAATTTTATTCAAGGAAAATAAATGGAATTATTATAATGGTCAAAAAATATTATGATTTTATTTTTGTTTGATGTTTCTATAAAAAAATCTAATAATATAATATTTATTTAATGGAAATACGTACTGAAATTTCATGTCACTACATTCTCCACCATTAAATAATTTTTTTCTCTCTATATTAACTCACTTATTACTTTTTAAATTTATATAGTGATATCTTAACTCACTCTGACACTAAAAAATTCTAATATAAAACCATTGTATTTGATAAAGTATGTGACATGCAACACAATGCTTAAAAACCCTTGAAATACATTTCTTTAAATTTAATCATCCCAATAGCTTGTGAAACATGGAACCCCAAGCGGTAGTGAACATTAATATAGTATATTTATTCTTTTTATTGTAATGTTTTATTAAAACAAACTAAATTATAAATATTATGGTTACTAATTTATTACAAATTATATAATAATCTTTTAAAATAATGTATTCTAACGAAATTTATTTTTATGAAATATTGTTTTTCCTTACTTTTCACACATAAATTAAATATAATATTTTCCACTATTAGATAGATTATATTAAAAACCAAAATTCCATTTTAAAATATTAATATCCAAATTAAATTAGGAATAAGTTTTTTCTAAAATGGTTCATTTTTTAATTAATAGTTAAAAATTTGGAATTTTAATTGTAACTGCACTTTCATTTAAATTATTTATAATGTTAAATTATATTTTTAATTATTATTAAATTAGAATTTTTATATTTAGAAAAAAAATAATTCAATTTAAATTATTGGAATTATTTTAATATTGGATTTATATAAAAAAATTAAATGTTTTAAATTTTTTTTCGTTTAAAAATTAATATCTCATCATAAACATCATGAATTATTTTAATCAAAATTTCTCCAATTCTTTGAATAGAATTTTGAATAATATATATAAAAATATTAATAAAAATATAATTTATTTTTGAATAAGTTATAATTATTCTGTTAACTTACTGAATAGTAAAAACTGAAAGAATAATATTATAATTTACACCGGTTATGGTAAAAATAAATTAATTAAGTGTTTATCTAAAATATTAAGGGTTAAAATTGATTTTGAACTTTTCTAAATTACATATTCCTGCAATATTTTTACAGTATATTTATAGAGACCCAAGATCGATGTACAAGTACATTAAATTACATTTTCGGAATACTTAATATATAATAAAAACAGACACCCAAGGGCCGAAATAGTATAGTGTCTTTGGAAACTCAGAACATAATCTTAAAATCATGCTGAAAGATATTCAACATCTTCAATAAATATCTTCGCCTTTTTTTCTTACCTAAAAAATCACTTTATATGTTGTGGAAAAGAAAACATAAAAAGGGTGATCTCCAATGCTCAGTAAGGGTATTCATAGAGAACATAAAATAATCCATTAACTTTTAAACATTAAATCATGAACATAAAAGAAAAAAAATCGTGAGAATGACATAAATCTTGGTAGTACATAAGGAATGTATATTAGTAATCATAAAATATAATGGTAATAAAAAATGTAATTGGGGAAAACAATTATCACATGTTATGATTTCTATAGTAGTGAAGGCATTGCGGCCAAGACCATCATAGTGGACTAAGTCCATTACTGAATCGAGTTTACTTGTTGTTCAAGCCCTGTATTACTGAATAAGATTTTACTTGTTGTTTCTGAAATTTTTATCTCATGATATATAAATCTTTACCCAATGCATTTAAGGGAGATATAGGTGCCACCCATCTCATAATTAAATCATTCATTTAGGATCTACAAAATAAACATAAATCATTTATCATAACCTAACGAATAAAATAGGTTTCATAAACATCATCCCATCATAAAATAATCCATGTATAACAAATGGATATCATTCCATCTTATGAAAAATAAAACCATGTAAATAATAGATAAATTATAATTGAAACATTAAAATGATAAATAATGTCATCTTATATGGAAAATAGTTTTGATAAAACACATGAAATCAGTACTCGAGGAAAATATCCTTTCTTCAGCAAAATCATTTTATTTTAAAAAACATCCATTCAATTTTATAAAAAAATGTATTAGGTTGAAAATAATCATGAAATATAATAGAGTAATATTCATGAAAGTAATCCATTTGGAAACCGTAAGAATTATTTCATAGAGTATAATTTTAAAAAACATTCCTCTCGTACTTTTTCTAGAAAATTAAAAAAGTACCTCGTATGTTAAACAAACGAAATATTCATCCTATACCACATATTAAAAGTCAAAAAGATGTAAAAATGACTTTAAAAATACATGTATGAATATTAGAAACATTATGAATACATTTTTATAAAACATGGGAATGGATGATAAATATACCCTTGTAAATACTTACGAATAAGCAATCTCGGTTAAGAACGAGATTGGAATAATTATCCCTTCAATTTTTTGATCGGTTGAATCATACATGTCATAAAATAAATAAAATGACATGCATATATTAATATCATATTCTCTATAATAAAAATCAAAAAACATTTATGGGAAGCATAAACACCATACATAAAAAATAGATTGTTATTAAGGCATATGTTTCACAAAAATAAAACGTAGATGAAATAATACCATACCTTAAGGACAATTTCTTTTGTATGTGTCTAAAACTCATATATAGTGGGCTTAAAAATATAATTAAGATGGAACAGAACCATAATAATATTTATGATATCATATATGATTCACTTATGACTTTATATTACCTATTCTTTGGTCAATTCCATGTTAAAGCATTGTTTTGGATAAAATCGTTTCATTTATCATATCTGTTTGGACTTCTTGATCATGATATTGTTACTTATATCATTATTTAAATAATTAAATAATGTAATACATTAATTTTTATATAATATATATTCATCATATTAATATATAAGAGATATATCAATAAATGGAATGGAATACACCATTCCTGGAGGTGGTAGGTCGTACGTACGAATGAACGCTGTTTTTTTTTTCTTGATGAATTTAATGAAATTAAGTAAATGAAACATATATGTGAAGAAATACAGTATCATTATTATGTCATATCATTAATTATTATTCATTATATATACTTTATATTCTCCCTTGAATGGTTTACATGGATAATGATTCTCATCGCATCGTGGATACGGTAATCCATATGTATGCATGAGCGACGATATTGTTAACATAATTGTTGAATGGAATTGAAGTGGATGATATAATATCTTATAATCCGTATGATGTTATAATAATAATATATAGTTGTTATTTCCAGAATTAAATCCATCCATGTATGATGGTGGTGGAAAAAAATATTACACCCCTGCGTGGAGACGGTAAGACGTACGTAAAAACACTTGGTGATTTTGTTTTTTTTGTAGGATGGATAAAAGGTGAAATAGGTTTGTTTAAAATTTATAATAAAATATAAGTATATTATTTATACTGATGTTATTACTTTATAATTAAACAACTAAATATGAGGAAGTAGAATAATGAATAAACTTGAAAGAATCGGTAGAAGAGATTACCTCTTCCTCGACGCACCTCTTCTAAACCTTCTCTTAGGGTACTAAAGATGGTCTTTGAAGAAGACCTGGACCACCAGAAAGTGACAAGGGAAGTTGAGAAGTGTAATTTTCAAGGGTAGTCCGAGATTGAAAGCTCAAAATGTTGTGAAGAGGAGAGGGAGGATGTGCCCTTTTTCTAATATATGATAGGGGAACTTTTGGAAACCTCTAAATTATTAATTTATAATATACCCAATGGCCATATGAAAACCTCAAAAATTAATCATATTCGAATATTAGATTAGATCAGTTTGTAATATCATCATCCAATATAATTAATACATGTTTTGAATTTATTTTAAACCTTATCAACAGGATTTGTCCTTAGTAAATCTATTTAATTTTATTTGTGTTAATAATTTTCTAAATTTTAAATTATTATGAATAATTACTTATGTGTTGTGAAATTTCTATTATTGGATAATTTATGACATTTTATACCATATAAATTTTAATTTTTAGTTTTTAAATAATTTTTTGAGTTTTAAACAAATTAATAATATGTTATTTTTATAAAATAACCATACTCTCAATTTTGACAATATTCAATTATTTGAATTGAAATAAAATAAACAAAAAAAATATATTCAATAAAAAATATTCAATAGATCCCTAATATGGAATATTCATCTTAGAAATTTGTGAGGTACATTAAATAATTCATACAATGTATATTTTAATAATTTTAAAACAATTTATTTGATATTTATCTTACTAAAATAATTACTACAACATTTTTGTATGATTATTTAATATAATTCATTGTTGCATAAAAATTAAAATTAAAATATTATCATGAAGATAAATATAATATATTTAATAAGAATACTTTTAGTCTAATTTATCTTCTAAAAACTCGACTTTTAAAATGTTGTGTTTATTAAATTATGAAGATGACAACATTGACCTCATTTGAAGTAAAATAACATAAATATCATAATCTATTTTATAACGATCCAGATGGTACACAAGTTGAAAACTTGATGATTATGATCTATATATACTCATCCAATAGGTTTGGGTATATATTTAGGGTATTTTATGGGTATTATTATTCGATTAAAAATATATTATTGATTTTTCACTAAATAAATAATTTATGCATCATTAATTTATAACCTATTACGGTTACTAAATATTTCTTAAAAATTAAAAATAAATTACCATGATAAATAAAAACATTTTATCTTTCAAATGAGTATTTATAATAGAATTTATATTATGTATAAACTTATATAAAAAATACATTAATTATTAGAGATTGAGTGAGACATATTTTACTTTCTTTTAATAAAATAAATTAGTGGTCTTAATCACATCCAAGTGGGTTAAAAAAGAGAAAATTTCAACCCAAGTATATTTTATGAAGAAATATAATCATCCGTTTATATTAAGATAATTTTTTGTATAATTTTAAAATAATATTTTTACCCTTAATTAAAAGATCTATCTTTAACTATTGTAAATAAAATTTACCAAAGTTACTATTCATAATGCCCAAAAAGAAAAATTATCCTATTAACATAATTTGAAGATCATGATTCAAAATATTGGATGAATTTTTTCAATTTTAGTACATATAATTTGCAGTATTTAATTTAAAATTAATCTCACTATTGAGAAAACAATTTTTAAAAGTTAAAACATTGCAAAATATTGAAATGTTTTTACCTCTGAATTCAAGGTAAAATTAATGATAATGACATAAATAATATTAAATTTTAAAAATATTTTCTATTTATACTATCAAACCATTCGATATTATAATTCATCCATATAAATTATCTTGGTGTAAGAAGTTTCTTTTTATTAAAATTTAGCGTAATTTTACTATTCATAAAATTATGAAGGTTATCACAATAATGTAAAAAAATTTACCACATAAATTTTTATATCCTGATTTAAAATAAGAATTTTAATTTTTCAAATTTATCTTATAAAATTGTCAAAAATTAGATTTAAAATGGGTGCACCATCAAAAGGTGACAAAACTGCATTTTTTTAAAATAATTATTCTATCTGAAAAAATAATTTTGTTCTCATACCATGTTATAGAAAATTTGTATGATGAATTACAATGTTATAAAATTCAAAATTCGGTTAATAATATTCATAACATCTAGTTTATAATAATATTATAAGATATCATTGTTTAGTGAAACTCAGAATTGCATACAACACACTCTATTGAGGAATGTCACTCTTGCGTTCAACACAAGCCAAAAAATAGTGTTCGTGTATACTAAATGATAATACGATATTGAATATAGCTTAAGATAATCTTTTTTATCATACAATATAAGACATCAATGATATTAAAAATAAGATTTCTCATAAAATCTTGAAGTTTTACATTCTACCCCCTTAAAATGAATTTCGCACTCGAAATTCATCGCAGTTATAAATCATTTAATACATGAAAGTTTCTTTCATAGAAACCCAAATCGTAAAAAATAATACTAAAATTTAATTTTAATAAGTTAATTTAGAATCATAATGGTCACACAAAGTAACTAAACACTAGGTTTCCATATTAGGGAATATAGGTGAAAACATGGATATGGAAGAGAAATCTTACAATTATGTTCTTATGGAGAGTGGTATAGAACAAGGATATAAAAAAGAAAACAATCACAAAGACATAAATTTGTGATGATCTAAGGGACCATCAGATTCATCTAATATGAGGGTACTAGGACAACATTTTTGGTTTTCAAGATCATTTCCATAAATTTGATAATTTTGAATTCAAAGAAATACATACTTGATTTTGGTACAATCTCACCATTGTCCGTTCCATGAACAATTTACACTTCATATCTTAATGAAATAAAGATGAATTTGTCATTCGTGAAGTGTTAGCATATCAAATGATAGAATGTTGGGTCGTTTCTTCTATCTCAAACAAATAGTTATCAAAAGATATTTAATATACATAAGTCCATATATGGTGATATTGATCATATATGGCACCAAAAATGGACTTATACTTCATATATCATACCACTTAATAAAAGAAAAATAATTTCTACTAACCAGGGTCATCCTGTAGCTCAATGGTAGGCGATAAAGTCTTATATCACTTTTGTTTTCAGTTCGATTCCCACAGCTTTGTCTAACTCGATAGGTTGTCCTTTTTCTAAAACTATACTATTATAAAATTTCAGAAATAATATCAAAAATTTCTAGTCTTGAACAATACTATCTGATGTCTAACAGAATCTATTCTAGTGTTTAGGCTTATTAAAAATACTTCTGTCCAATCTGATAGTATAATTAAAATAGGACATCTACCAAGAATGTGAATACCATAATTTATCCCCAATATATCATAAGATATATATTATCGGTCACATTACAAACATGTCAAAACCTCAATCATGTATTCTCTTGAAACATGATTTACTATAGAACCTTAGTGAAAACGTGAATGATGTCAAATGTTAACTCTTTCCACATACCAAAATCCCTAAAATTCTATATAGACAAACCATTATTTCACTTTTTCCTTATATCAATCATGTGCATATTATTAATATCAAACATATTATTTTCACTTTATCCCTTTATTATGCTCATATCGTCTACTTTAAAAAAAATCAATCACTTTTCATGGTTACCGATACAATTCAATATTTTTTTTCAAGTACTCAATGGAAAATAATTGTGTAACAAATCCTAGATTTTACTTTATTAAATAGTACCATACATTATTCTTGATAAATATGCAATCATTCTACTACCTTCTTAAAACATTGACTGAGCATCATTATTTTATTCCTCAATACTTCTTTCATCAAATATATCATTTGTAGTCTCTTCATAATAAAAAACATAAATACTAATCATATAACCATTCTGGTTCACTTCATTTGATTTCTCTTAGGGTATTGGTTTGCATAATGACCATTTGTTCCAAATTTAAAACATTTAACCATTTTTGATGTCTTAGTAATAACATTATCCTTGTGCATTGTCTTAACTGAACCTTTTCCTTTCCAATTAATGGATTTGTGTCATTCTTTTCCACACCCAAAGCATCTTCTAGTTCCATTGAAACATTCTCCCACATGCCACTTCCCACATGATTTAAATGATTAAAATTGAACATTCATTCCTCTATTATCATTAGGAAACTCTTAAGTTATCTTATTATATGAGTTAGGAAACATACCAAAGTGGAGATTAATGATCATATTATGAGATTTATGATTTGGAATAATAACAATGTATCACCTTCCAAATCCTGTTTTATTTGGTTGTTCATGAATAATATCATTGCATTGTCCATCATATTCTCTATTAACATGAATCTTTCTATTTCAAGCCATTTTTTAAAATCCAAAAAGAGTAATGTGAGAGGAAAAAATTATACTAGGAACAAACAAAATCAAGGGGGAGTCCATACAATCTCTAACATCGTAGCTTTAATTATACTTTATTCATGATAGTTACTATAATTATAGTATTGTAACCTATAAATTATACTTATCCTTACAGATATCCCATGAAATACCTTATAAATCTCTCTTGGGGTCACAATAATGTTTTCACATCCTAGTTTCCCAAGGTTAACTAATCCATTCCTCGGATTCCAACTGTTGAGACCCAAGCATGACGTACATGAAAATTACATTACTTTTGAGGAATACATAATACATAACAAAAATAGAAACCAAAGGACCATAATAGTTTAGTGTCTTTGGAAACTCAGAGCATAATCGTCAAATCAAGGTGAAAGATCTTCAACATCTCCCATAACGATATTTCCCTTTGGTTTTCTTACCTAAAACCATTATTTATATCCTAGGGAAAAGAAAACATAAAATGGGTGAGCTCGTATGCTTAGTAAGGGAAAACATGGTGAATATAAAACAATCCATAAAATTTTGAACATAAAACACCAAAATCATGAGTAATGACATAAATCATGGCAGTACATAAGACATAAAAATTAATAATGATAAAAAAATGGTAATAAAACATGTAATTGTGTCAAACCATTAATCACGTGATATTATTTCCATAGTATACAAGGAATTGCTGCCAATACCATCATAGTGGACAGTGTAAATTAATGAACCAGTATACATGTCGTTCCAGCCTGGTATTACTAAACCGAATTTTACTTGTCATTACAGACATGTCTATATCATGAGATATAAATCATTACCCAATTAATTTGAGGGATATATTGGTCTCACCCATCTCATAATGAAATTATTATTTCATGTGCCACAAAATAAACATAAATCATTCATCATAACCCAACGAATAAAATGGGTTTCATAAACATCATCTCATCATAACATTATCCATATAAAACAAATAGATATCATTTCATCATATGATAAATACAAACATATAATTAATAGAGACATTATATTTGAAACAAAAACATACTATATAGTGTCATCCTAAATGGAAAATAGTTTTGATAAAACACTAGAAATGAATTCTTGAGAAAAATATCCTTTCTTCTTTAAAATCATTTTCTTTTCAAAAAATGCCATGAAATTTTAAATGAAATTTATTTTGGTTCAAAATAATCATGAAGTATTATAGAGTAAGATTCATGAAAATATGGAGTTATGAAACTATAAAAATAAGTTCATTTCATATAAGTTAAAAAAATATTCCTCTCGAACTTTTCCTGAAAAGTTAAAGATTACCTCGTATGGTAAACAAAAGAAGGATTCGTTCCATACCACATAGTAAAAGAAAAAAGTGGTAAATAAGAATTTAAACATGCATGGAAGAATATAAAAACATTATGAAATCATTTTTATAAAACATGGGCATGGATGATAAATATACCCCTAGTAAATACATACGAATAAAAAATCTCGGTTAAGAATGAGATTTGAATAATTAACCCTTACCTTTTCTGATTGGTGGAATCGTACGTGTCATAAAATAAAAAAAATTAAATTCTTATGTAAATATAATATTCTCTATAATAAAAATCATAAAACATTCATGTTAATCATAAAAACCATACAAAATAAATATATTGTGATTAAGACATATGTCGCACCGAAATAAAAGTGATATGAAATAATACCTTACCTTATGTCCAATTTCTTCTATTTGCATCTGAGACTCCTGTATAGTGTGTTTAAACATATTATTAACTTGTAACAGATCCATAATAATATTTATTATACCATATATGATTCAATTATTAATTTATATTAACCATTCTTTTTTTAATTCCATGTTAAAGCAGTGTTTTGTGTAAACTCGTTTCATTTATCGTATGTGTTTGGACTTGTTGTTCTTGATATTATTACTAATATATTGATATACATAATTACAGAATGTAAAAATTTATTTATATATAATATATTTTCATCATATACATATATATATATGATATAACAATAAAGGGAATGAAATACACTGTTAATGGAGACGGTAGGCTGTAGGTAAGCATGATCGCTGTTTTCATTTCCTTATTAAATTGAACTGAATTAAGTTAATAAAATATATATGTACATAAATATAGTATCATTATTATGTATTATATTTCTCGATTATTTTTTATATATACGTTATAATCATTCTTGAATGGCTAGCATGGAAAATGAATCTCATTGCTTCTTAGAGATGGTAATCCGTACGTACACACGAGCAACGATATCATTCCCATAACTGTGGAATAGAATTTAAGTGGATGATATAATAACATATAATCAATATGATGATATAATAATAATATATAGTTATTATTTTGAAATTTATATCCATCCAAAGTATGATGGTGGTGGAAAAATGGATTACACTACGGCGTGGAGACGGTAAGCCGTACGTACGCACGCGCTGTGATTTCATTTTTTCGTAGGATGGATAGTAGATGAAATATGGTTGTTTCATATTTATAATAAATTATCCATATATTATTTATATTGATGTTATTACTTAATAATGATACACCTAAATAATAGGAAGTAGAAGAATAATGAATGTTGAAAGAATTAGTAGAAGATATTTTCTCTTCCACGACACACCTCTTCTAAACCTCCTCTTAGAGCACTGAAGATGGTCATTGAAGAAGACCAGGACCTTGAGAATGGGAATAGGGATGTTGAGAAGAGTAATGGGGAGGGTTCATCTGATCATGAAAGCTCAAAATGTTTTTAAGAGGAGAGGGACGAGGTTGCCTTTTTATAAGAGAGGAGAGTGGAACTTTTGGAAACCTCTAAAATATTAATTTATAATAAACCCAAACCCCACTTAAAACCCCCAAAATGACTCATATTCAAATATGAGATGATATTAGGTTGTAATGTAATCAGCCAATAAAATTTAGACAAGTTGGGAATTTATTTTAATCCTTATCAACTTGATTTATATTTGTTAAATATATTTAATTTTATTTGTTGTAATAATATTCTAAATTTTAAATTATTATAAATAATTATTCATGTGTTTTGAATTGACCATAATTGGATACTTTATGACATTTTCTACCATAAAAATTTCAATTCATAATTTTTAAATAATATTGTGGGTTTTATGAAATTTAATAATATGTTATTTTTATAAAATAACTATAGTGTGGTTTTTGAAACTATTAAATTCTTTGAATTTAAATAAAATACACACTATAGAAATATTCGAACAAAAATATTTAATAGATCCCTACCATGTAATATTCATCATAAAAATTCGTTTATCACATTAAATAGTTCATATAATATTTATTTTAATATTATTGAAACCATTTATTTGATATTTCTCTTAATAAAATTATTACTACAACAGTTTTCTATGATTATTTAATATATTGATTTATTCTATAAAAATTAAAATTAAAATATTATGATGAAGATAAATATAATATATTTGTTAATAATTCTTTTAGTTGAATTTATCTTCTAAAACATCCATCGTTTAAAATAATGTGTGTATTAAAATATGACGATGACAACTTTTACATCATTTAAAATAAAATAATATAAATGTCATAATATGTTTTATAAGGATACAAATGGTCCAAAAGACTACACATGGATGATTATGATGTATATATACTTGACCAATTAGTTTTTTTCTAGTGTATGGGTATTTTATGGGTATTATTATTTGAATAAAAAATTGTTATTGATTTTTCACATAATGAATAATTTATTCATCATTATTTTATTAGTTATTAAAGAAATTAAATATTTCTTAAAAATTACAAATAAATTACCTTGATAAAGAGAAAAATTTTAGATTTAAAATTATAATATATAATATAATTTATATTTTATATAACCATATATTAATAATACATTAATTATTGAAGTTTGAGTGAGATATATTTCACTTTCTTTAAATAAAATAAAATAAAGGACTTAATCACATCCAAGCGGGTAAAGAAAGATACAATTTCAACCCAAGTATATTTTAGGATGAAATATTATTATCCGATTATATTAAGATAATTTTTAGGGTAAATTTTTAATCTTATTTTTACCCTTAATTACATGATTTACCATTAACTGTCGTAAATAAAATTTACCGTAGTTACTATTCATAATGCCAAAAAATAGAATGTAGACAATTAAAATAATTTTCACATACAGATTATAAATATGGAATCTATTTTTTCAAATTAAATACACATAAGTTTCATTATTTAATTTTAAATTAATCCCGCTGTTGAGAAAAGGAGTTTTAAAAGTTAATACATTGCAAAAGATTAAAATGTTTTTAACTATGAATTAAAGGTAAAATTAATGATAATGACATACATAATATTAAATGGTAAAAATATATTCTATTTATACATTAATCCCATTGAATATTATAATATAACCATATAAATTATGTTGAAGGAAAAGTTTGTTTTTAATTATATTTTAGCGTACATTTAATATTCATCAAAATATGAAGGTTATCAGAATAATTTCAAAAAATTATCCAACTTAAATTTTTATATCCCAATTCAAAATAAATATTTTAATTTGTTCAATTTAATTATAATCTGGTCAAAAAATAGAATTAAAATGGGCGTGCCATCAAAAGGTTACAAAACTACATTATTTTGAAAAATACTTCTTATTTTCGAAAAATTAATTGTGTTCTAATATCATGTTCTAGAAAATGTTTAAGATGAATTATAATGTTATAATATTCAAAATGTGGTTAATAGTATTCATTAAGGCTAGTTCAAAATAATATTAAAATATATCATTGTTTAGTGAAACTCAGTATTGCGTACAACACACGCTATTGAGGAAGGTCGCTCTTGCGTGCAACACAAGCCAATAATAGTGTTTTCTTATACTACAAGCTAATATGGGGTTGTGTATAGCGCTAGATAATCTTGGTGTGGCGTACAACACAAGACATCAATGAAATTAAAAATAATATTTCTTGTAAAATCTCGGGGTGTTACAATATTGTCTAAGGATAATGAATGATATTTTTTTTACTCTTTTCTATGATAATAACTTTTTTGCACCTATTTATTTTAGAAAATTTTAATGGTTCCAGTCAACTCACATATAAATAGTCACATGCTATCTACTATTATTCTTATTCACTCCATTTTGTACCAGATATTCCCTACCAAAATCACAACCAAAATTTGAAAACCTTATCTTAGAAGCATAATTTTTGAAATAAATCATACCAAGTAAGGATTATGGTTAAAACCTACTAAGGATAATTGAATAAGAACAAACATTCATTAATGAGAATTTTTATTATAGGTATTCCTCATCCTCCCTAAAATATTATCCTAGAAGCATTATTTTATGTTATATTAATTACCTTATTTCATTCTCGCTTCTACTAAATGGGTTATGAAATAAATATTCATGTGTACGAGGGAATACCTCTTCATGAACGGATATAATATATTATACCATTATCACATTTCATGGTTCAGTATTATGATGGATATAATTTTTATATATTATTCTGATATGAAAATTGTAACAATTTAATAATTATATTATATATAATTTTTTTATATTTCACTCTATTGGGGATATGATAATTTTTCTCAAGTGTACAGAAGGCTACCGCCACATGATGTGATGTGATTCATATTTCACTGACACATTACATATAATATAATTCGGATAATGTTAAAAAAAATTTTAAATAAAAATGAAATAAATATGATATTCATGAAATATATATCATTATAATAATATAATTAATCATTTTGTTTCTTACATTTTTAACCATATAATTTTTATTATGTAATTCATTTTTTTGTGGGAAACTACATGCAAAGAACTATGTGACTCTATTTTTGCATCACCACACTAAAATGATGATTTATATAAGAAATTTTAATTATATTCTATTTTATTTATGATATTATAATAATTTTCTAGTGATAAAATATTACTTATCTTCTTCCCATAATGATTTCTTAATAATTTAAATGTTACTCCATGCATACATATGACCTACCATCTCTTTAATGATAACATAAATCATTTTTCATAAAAATCATTCATTATTGGTTTTAAAAAAATTTATTTAAAAACATGATTATTACGTAATGATTATTATTTTAGATATTTTGGATGTATATAATATCCAAAAGAACCAGGTCATCCATAATGAAACATGAACGAGTGAACAATATATTTTAAACACAAAATAATGAATCCATTGAATGATTTTTAATGACTAGTAGAGAAGATGTTAAGAAATCATCATATATGATATTAAAATTTTAATAGTTCACTTTAATAACATAATGACATGTTTAAGTCCACTATACATGATGTTGAAGTGTGTTTAACAAAATCGATGTGTGAGGTGTGGGACCTCATCCCAATTTCCCTTCAGCGAGAAATATTTTAATTATATTCACCCAATTTATATTATATAGTTTATGAAAAGTTCAATTAAAATGTAATATAATTATCCAATAATATTTCAAGGTAGTTTAGTTTCAATTTGTATTATTTCCTTTATTTTGATTTGCATTAAAATTTACCATGAGATAATGGATAATATAACAAAATTTATTTTCACGGGGTCATATTGATTCTTTATCATCTATAATGGTCTAAAATTATATGTGTAAAGAGTTTTTTATAAATATTTTTATTTGAAGTTGTTATATATTAATTGATTTGAATACACATAATCAATTCATTTATTAATTATCACTTCAACATTATGATCATTTTAAGGATTTATTCTACAAACTATTTCTAATTGAGATTGTTCATTCTTGAAACCCAGTTCAAGAAATTTATTGTAAAATTTTCTAATAAACCCATTTAATTTTAATTTTCTTTGGTAATTCAAGTTCCTTTCAATTAATTGTACCAATTTTCAAAAAGAAAATTCTTAATTTAATTAAGAATTTTTTAAATAATATATGACTCTATTTCGCTCTTTGGACAGAAATATACTTTTATCCAAATCCATTTTTTCTATAAAAAAATTAAAAAAAATATATTTTCCTTTTATAAATAATTTATTAATGTCATTTTTACCAACGATTACTATTTAAAAAAATATATGAATATTTTTTTATTTGAATATATTTTCAAATTTTTATGTTACCAATATAAGATAAAAAATATTTATTTTATCACATACGACATGAAATGATTTTCCAGTTGTCATTACCTCTTTAATTTTCTTATTCTTCCTTCATAATTTTCAAAATTTATGTTTTGGGAAAATTATTTCCAAAATTTTTATTGAACATTTACATTTAAATTTAATTTCAAAGTGAAAATGATATTTTCCTAAAGAAATTTTTAATGATGTTTTTAAGGTATTTCTAGTCATCAATGACAACATCCCTTTATTCGTACTCCAATGGATATATGATGAATTGGTACCATAATTATTCTTTCTATGGATGGTTTATGATCATTGTGACGATGTTCAT
Organism: Viscum album; assembly: GCA_963277665.1. NCBI lineage: Eukaryota > Viridiplantae > Streptophyta > Magnoliopsida > Santalales > Viscaceae > Viscum > Viscum album. The sequence goes on from OY728128.1 coordinate 1,986,557,244, forward strand.
TATTAACAATCACTTTCATGATTAAATTTTATAGTCATTAATATTTTCTTGACATAACCACTTTCCTATGATAAGTAAATATTAAATTTATAAAAAAAAATTTAATATGATAATCATTTATATTAGTATTTCATAAATTAAATCATATTTCCTCATAAGGTGTTTTACATTGATATTTATTTGACATACTGGGTATATTTTTATAATCCCAATAATTTACTCTATTTGAATATTTATTTCAAAGACATGGTGTTGATAAATTAAAGTTATTATTTTAATTATGTGGAATTATTTCGACATTAAGACATTATCGGGGTATAGTTAAATAATGATCCCAAATGAATTGGTATTCCCATTAGGTGAATTAGAAATCTAGAAAAAATTCAGTCCGACAAGCCCGATGGTGTTTTACATGGTAGTTATAGTCTTGAATGACCCGAAGGCATTATTTTTTTTATTATGGACAATCACTCTTTTAAGGGTTAAAGGGGAACCTGTACATGACCTGTAGGCCCAAGGAAAAAGGCCCGACTAACTCCCAATAAACAACCTGAAGGCCGAGAGGCATACCATGCCCAATACATAACCCGTAGGCCCAGCCCACTTGAAATGCCCCTCCCCAACTTATGTGTCATTGATCACTTAGCTCCCCACCTTACATTGCTGATCATCTAGGATTTCCCCGTACAAAGCTTCAGGTGCCTAGTCCCGATAGCGGCTGATATACCCTCTCATTCTTCCAATCTGGTTAGTTATGCATCTGGTGGCTACACATGGTAGTTTTAAACTATCTTGAGGACCAATCATAATGATTGGAATTTTATGTAATTTATATAAGACATCCTATAATTATGATATTCCTTATTTTTCAATTATGTTATTATTAATAAGATATTTTCAATCAAGTATTATCTCTCGATGCATTTAGTTCTATGTTATTGATAAAACTTCATGTTTTTTATTTATATACCCTTCGATATTGATTATTCCATATATATATATATATATGATAGTAACATTATTGATTAAATGGAATGTGTTAGATGTTATTTACCATTTAATTTTGATTATTATACAAGATATTATCATATTGAGAAAATATCTGGAATTAATTATTTCTTATTTATGGACTACATTGCTTGTGTGTTTAGTTAAATTCATTTCCATATAGTTTATGAATATTTATTCAACATTAATTAACCCTTACATAGAATTTGAGCTCAACCTTATATTTTTCCTTTAATTGGAATATTTTATGTTAACAATGATATATTTGCAGGGATATGATATAAGGAATAAATTTATTCTCTAGAAAAAATTATGTTGTAACTTTTTAAAATATAATAAAATACTCTAGAACGTATATATTTTTTCAATACAATTAAACTATTAGGATTTTATGGATTTGAATCCTTTTATATTATTATAATTTTAGAATTCGTACAACAGTTTTGGAATACTAGGGTAAGGGTCTCTCGAACAAAATTTAGAGGAACTTTAGTAAAAATATTTGGAACTAGATTACTAAAAACATAAATTACTTTTCATAACACTATGATATTCTTTTAGGATATGTTTATAATAATATACTAATGTTTTCGTAGGGTATATATTATATTTATTTTCTTTGAAATACATCCATATATAAATTTTGTATATAATAGTCATTATTTGACATATTTCTGTAGGGATAATTACTCTAAAAGTGGGTCATTAAAAATTTCATGATCATCTTTTGTGCACGAAAATGGTCCTTACTTTGCAATTGGTTTAAAGTTCCAAGGGGATATTTATAGGATAATTTACATTTTCGTTAAAATCCATTATAATGGATTTGAATCAATGATATAAATGGATATCTTAGGATAAACCTATGTATTCATAGATTAAAGAAGTTGTTTCATCATTTAAATGACATATAAATTATTATTTGGTTTTCCCATATGATTATTATTTCTGAAAAAATGAATTTTTATTTTATTCAATGGTTGGAACCCAAAATATTCGTGTTAGCGTTGAATATTAAAATGAAGGTAGAGAATATGAGAAGCCAAATGGGAGGACAACTAGAGTGAAAGATATTATGGTTATTCCTAATCATATTTCATGAAATATAATTATAAACATGTCTTTAAACCAACTATAATTCACAAAAAATTAAAGAAGAATGGAGTTCAACAAGAACTCCAATGATAGAGAATATTAGGGGTAGAATGCATGATTTACACCAAGTAATAAATGTGAAAGGGGACATCTGAGATAGAAACTCAATGGAATGAAAAAATATTTTATTTGTGAAAGGAAGGTCATAATGAAAATAACTATTTAGGAATAATAGTGTATGGTGGAACGAAATAAATATCATCCTAGATATATAATTATAATTTTTTGTCTTAAATATATAGAACATAGAAATTCTCCAAGTCAATACTCTCTACTCTGGGTTTAGCCATAGTCCAAGGATGAAACAATATCGAAATAAAAAGGATAAAGTATTTATATACTATAATTATATATTAATCTTGTTGAATTATTTTACTAATGGTAATTTTATTATAAGAGTCGTGAAGTATCTTAAAATTATGTTTAAATATAGAGTTATATATATCTCCATTAGCTTAAGATTTATGGATAGAATCATGGGATTTGTTTTTAAGATTGACCATATTTTTCATGGATTAAACACAACTTTTTTGGGTTTAATGATATGAGAGTCTACCAAGAATAAGAATATTTTGGGAGAAAATAATGTCAACACAACCCACATTATTTGTTGATTTTTTAGTGAAAATTTTATTTGTGGAACAATGTCTTAATATTTTATATACAAGAGACTAAACATACTAATAAACACTATGGTTAATATGATTATAATTCAAATTCCAATAATAACAATAAACGATTATAAATCTTTTCAGAAAAAATTATTTGTATGAAAAAACTAAGTAATATTTTCATTTAAGGATTAATTTTCTTTAAAGTATGTAAATAAACTTCTTATGACCATTATAGGTACTGTTTTCATAAATTTTTTAAAAAAGGAAACCTATGAATACATAGTGGAAAATCATCATGTTAGGAATGGCCATGGGGAATGAACCCATAACCAATGGATGATAAGGGTTTAAAACCTACAACTTGTATACATGAAGTCCTGCTAAATATGTAATTATTTTTAGGTAAATTATTTGTAAAGAATACATTAGTTCTGATCCAGTGGTGTTGTATTTGATGTTTAGATATTAATATATTATATTTGAAAAATTATACAAACAATATTGGTTTTATAAAATAGTTATAGATAGATGGGTATACTGTTCACCATGTTATGGATCTCATGATCGGTTAATATTGATTTTTAGTGATTTAGGAATAAAAAATTCATTTGTGGATATTCATTTCTTGAAGTAAGGTTTGAATTGAAAATTGATATAAGTAAAAAAAATCATGAAATTATTCTTATGAAAGAGAAATATATCATGTATGCATATTAAATCATATTCCTAAAAAATAAAATAAGTACTTATGGTCAGGAAAAAGATCTTGAATTTTTTTCCTATTACATATTTATATGATAGATCAGATGTCAATTGAAATCATGAAAAATTTATGGTTCTGAATCCTTTAAAATTATATTAATCATTATGTTTCTCATGATCAATTAGATTGATCAATATATAAAATTATTTATCCTTTTATTCCTTATCAATATATTTACATTAAAAAATTGTTATTATAAATATAAACCAAGTTATGTGTTATTCCATATGACCCATGTACTTCCCTTTCTCTCTTATTAAGAGGATATTTTATTAAAACATTTATGATATTGATTTTTCATCAATGGTATTTTAAAATTAATAACCCATGGTTAATGAGATCATGTTTAAATTATTAGGAATCAATTTATTTAATTATAGAGAATGTTACAAAAGAATTATAAAAGAAAAAATATTCAGTCAATAGAGTTTTTGACTTGAAACATCGAGCTTAAAATCCCCACATAATATATTTCCTTAAATTTAATCTCTTCGTTAGGTTTCAAAACATTCAAACAAGAGTTAATGTGAGCCGTAATATATCATACATAGTTATTAAATTTAGCGGTACAAATAGTACTAAATAAATTATAATAATTATCACTATATATTTATTTCAAATAAAATAAGAATAATTTAAAAGAATAAAGAAATATTTTCTAATTTTTGTTATTATTCTAAATGACAATTTATTCCCTCTTTGTGCATATAATTTAAATATAATATTTTCTAAATTTGGGAAATTTTTTTAAATATAATGAAAATAATATTTAAATTATTTTATTTAATTTATCTTATGTTGAATGTTTCAGATATTTTTTGAATGTTTAATTTATTTACAAATAGGAAAAAATGATTGATTTTAAATGAAATTTTCATTTTTTAATAATTTATTTATGATAATAAATTAGATTTTAAATTTGTTTTAATGTAATATTAGTTTTTTATATATCATTTAATACAATTTTGTAAATTTTGAGAAATATCATTCTGATTTTTAATATAAAATCATTGTAAACTTTGAAAAAAAATTCCATTTAAAATAGAACATTTTCATCCAATATGTGAAAAAATTATAATTTACAATTTTTCAATTATATGAATTGAATTTGGTAAAATTTATTGAATATTATGAATCAAAACAATTTACATTTTATCAACAGAAAAACAAATTCTTTTACCATAACAAATACTAAAATCACTAAAATTATTTTTCACGATTAAGGTAGGAATTGTTTGACTAAGGTATTAAACTAAACATATAAGCATTATAATGACCTAAAAAATTTAATATATTATTTTTTCTAATAGTATATATAACAAATCATCTCTAAGGCTCTAGAATACTTCATTTTTTTACTATTCTTACATTTTAAAAATGTGAGTATTCCTTTTTCCATTCAAAAATAACAAGGGTTTCACACAGCCCCCTTATAAAAGGTCACCCCCTCTTCACTCTACATCACACCATAAAATACATTTGGGTTCGTAAATATATAATAAAATAGACATAAAACATCCAAACTATCATCATATAATCATAATTTTGTGCATTAATCGATCCTATAAGGGAATTTGGTGAAAAACTAAGGAAGATACCTAAAGAAGAGGTAACAATCTTCTACAAGTTTTTTTCTATTAAATAATACTTCACCTCTATAAATTTAGAATAAAACAGAGTAATATAATAACCACAATATATTATATATAGTGTTATGATTTTTTTTGTTCATGACACCAAAAAATGCTCAATTTTATTAAATGTTTTTATGAAATCATCATTCATGTGTACCCTAGACTCACACCAAACGAATTAACAACATTGATTTTTTTATTACCACCTTTCAGGGTTGTGCATTATGATGAAATTAACATATATATATATATATATATTATATTTATAACATAATTATTTCTATTTATTCATTATATAATATTTATATCTTTTTTACTTTCCATTCTATAGGGGATTCGATAACATCGCCCATGTGTGTGGTGGACTACCACCAAATGAAGAGATATAGTTCATATTTATCTTAATATTTACATGGAATATAATAAGGATAATGTTAATAAATACATTTCACATACATGGCATGATTATATTATTTCAAAAAAATTTATCATTCTTAAATGAATATAAATCACATTTTTCCTACCTTCTCACGCAAAAAAGATGATAAAATCCTGAATTTATGTGTTGACTAATTTATTTAAGAAGGGAAGTGACAATATTTTCATACTCACACTATAGGGATGATATATATATATATGTGAATTTTTAAAGAAATAATAATGTATCAATGATATTAATTTTATTAAAAAAAATAAAAATATATTACTAACTTCTTATACATAATGATCACTTAAAAATGGATATGTTACTCATGCATTTGTATGGGAAACCATCTATAAGATTATAACATTGAACATTAATCAAGACCATCATTCATGTTTTGTTTTAAAATTAAAATTTATGTACAAATACGATAATTATTTCATTATTATTTGTTCCGTGATTTTGGAAATATATAATATGTGCATATATGATATCTTTTGTGATTAAACACGCTTAAGAAAACAAGGCAATAAACACAAAAAATTATGATAATTTTAAAATAATATTAATGAAAAGTGATAAAATGTTATAAAAGGATTATATATGTTATTATAAATATTTATATGGTTCAATAATAATTTAATAACATGTTTAAAATACTATAAACAAGTTTAAATCATGTTCATCCATATGGAAGTGTTGGGTAAAGGACTTTTTCAAAATTTCCCTTTATTTAGAAATATTGTTTTGTTATTCAACGAATTTATTTTATATGGTATCTATATACCCTCTTATACATGTAGTATCATGATTTACTAACAATTAATGTTATTTAGTGCATCAATGATAATAATTTCAACCAATGGGATTAGACTAAATTTTTTTCAGGTGGTAATGAATTTTATAATGCAATATTTTTCAATGGGTATTATTACTTCACAATCACCTTAGATAAAGATAGAATATCTATGTAATAAAATTTGAGTATTAATTATTAAATTTACAATTAATTATATGTGGATTTACTTTTAATATAAAAAATCATTTCATTAGTTAATTCTTAATTCAATGTTCTGATCATTGTATGATTTTATTTACCAAATTCATTCTAATCGATATTTTTTATTATTGAATTACATTTGAATGAGATTATTTTATAATATTCTATTAAACCCATTTCATTTTATTTTCATATAGTCATTCATTATATTTTCTCATAATTTTATAAAATTTACCCCCCAATTGTATTTACAATAATTCATAAAAAATTAATAAAATTGAACTTTATTTCACTTTCATATTGAAAAAACATTTTATTCCAAAATAATTTTTTCTAAAAAACTCTAAAAAATACATTTTCTAAATTTTTTCATAGAAGAATTGTTTCTCATTTTTACTTAAATATTTTTTATTTAAATATACCTTTCATTTTGGAAATATTTCCCATTTTTATTTGACTAAAAAAAGTGGAAGGGTTATTTGTTTTAATGTATATGACATGAATCAAATTTACAACCATCATGACCAATAAAATGTTTTAATGTATCATTTATATGTTTCAGAACTTATTTTCAAATAAATGTATTATCTAAATTCTTTGGGATCTTTTTTTTAAATTTTATTTTTAAAATAAAGATGTTATTTTCCTCCAGAACATTTGTAGAGTTATTTATATGGAATTTATATTTATCAATAAAATTAAACCTTTATTCTTACATCAATGGTTATATGTTTCATTGGTACCATCTCTATTCATTATTTTGATGGTTTATGATCATTTTGACCCAAGAAATTATTTGAATTCACATTGGTGATGCATTCTTGTATACATTAATCATCCCTTATAAAATATATATTCTTATTATCTATAGAATTTAAATTTCCCGTTAATATCAATCCTATTTTTCATGAATATAATGAATTATTAAAAAATATGTCATTTATATATAGAGTGTTTCCATAGAAATTTATTTCATATACTGGGGAAATATTGATAATCTGTATTCTTTCCTTAGTATGGATATTTAATTATAACGAATGATGTTTATGAATTAAATTTATTGTTTAATATAGGAGGAATTCATTAGACATAAAGACATGGGTGGGAAACGATTATAAATATCCCCTAGATGCATCGATAATCTCATGTGATTAATAAATAAGCTACCAAAAAATTAGATTGTCAAACTTGATGAGTTTATACCAAGTAGTTTTAAACTGTCTTATTGATAGATCTTGATATAGGTGGTATCATGTTCCTAAGACATGATATCCATTAATTATGAATTTCAATCATTTATAATTTAGTTACTATTTTAAATGATAGTTTCAAAATGATATTATCTATGTATTAATTTTTTTCTATGTTGTTGTTTTCATAGAATGTGTTCTTAGTTGTTTAACATTAAAAATAGCCTATTATTTATCCAGTTATGAGGTTCATGTTATTTATTTATTAGAATGTGGTTTTTGTTATTTAACATTCTATATTGAAAACAATCCATCATATTTTCCCATTTATGTTATTATTGAATGAACATAACTATTCGTTAATTATGTAAATAAAATGTTTGTTTAGTAATTTACCTTTCATTACGGGTTATGTTAATTTCATCTCCAACACTTAACTCTTAATTAACATTTGAGTGTGCCCATAATTTTTTTCTTGTTCTCAGAATCCATGATGTGTACTAACATTGATGGGAAAGGATATAACACCAAAAATTTGTAGAGTATTAATATTTTATGAAATATTATTAATGGCATGCGACACCAAGAACATATGTGATTATAATACACTAATAATTTAAAATATATTTACTTTTTTAAATAAATTTGATATAAAAAATATTTTTTATTACACAGAACACCAAGTGTAAAAATGTTATATATTAACTCGAAATATTAAAATATTAAAAAAATATGACATATTCTATAGTTGTGATTTCACATAATAGTAAGTTATCTTGTAGCTCTTACAAGAGAGACCATTCTTGATATCATGTTTTACATGAATGATAGAGATTCACCAAATAGAAATATATTATTAAAATATTTTTCTTTAATATAATATGATATAAACAAGACATTTAATTAGTAATTATTAATATAAATGTATAAATTATAAAAAATATTTTATACACTAAAATAATATGAATTCATTGGTTACAAATTAATGAGCAACAAAAATAAGAACCAATTGGATATAAAATGAAGTATTATTTTTATTTTTTTCTTCCAAATGAGTATTATCTTAATAAAAATCATCAATTATAGTTAAAAAACTATTTTAATGAAATATATCTCTTAAATAATAATATTTTAATATTCACCCCTTAGGTTTTATTTACATATGACAAGAAAAAATATTATTTTACACCTAAAAACCAATATATTTATTAAAGAATTTTTATCAAATTTTAATGGAGAAACCATTTTAAATCCAAATTTTGACACTATTTTAAAACTTATTACACCATTAAAAACATCATATTTTTAATAAAAACATATAATTTAGTTTATTATGAATTATTGGTATTTTTTGAAGGTTTATTTTAAATAAATTATGATAATTATTGAATTTTAGTTCAATACTAATTTTTATTTTAATTAATTTATAATATCCAATTTTTATTTACATTTTTTATAAAGATGAATTAGATCATATGTTTATAAATTAATAAAATATACTTAATTGGAATCAATTTATTACTGAAATTGAATGTAAAAACCTATCAATCATTTGATTATTTTTACTTTAAAAACATTCATTGTTATCCCGCATGTGGGAGGAATTTAAAATTAATTTCTAAAACTCTTATGATTATAATTTTGAAAAATTGATTCTATATGTGGAATCATAATAATTTATAATTTTTAGTAAGGCCCAATTCTTATTAATAGAAAATATTAGTGAGAGTTATTAAATTTATAATAATTGTCATCATAAAATTAAGCTTAATAAAGGGGAAAATAATTATCTATAGGGTCCAAATGACCCAACTACTTGTCCAAAAACAATTATATTGACAATATTCATACATGATCCATAAATTGTTGAGTTAATTTTGTTTTTTAACATATTTGTTTAGATAAAATATGGGTACACCTAACTTCTTTTCAAAAATACTAAGTGGGTACTTTTCCTCCCTTACAAAAGGCCACTACCTCTCCCCATTACAAACACATCTAAAAATACATTGGTTAGGAGATTATGTAACCATATATTTTCCTCAAATCACTCCACTATACCATTAATAATCCCATTTAGAATATATCATTACAAGTATGCCTTTTGGTGCAAACCGAAATTATTTACCTGATTAAGAGGTAACATATTCTCTCAAACTCCTTAGTTTTATTTCCACACACTACCCCATAAATTATCAATATTAGATTATCATGTAACAATATAATTATCCAAAAAATAATAAGACTTTTTTATTCTATTTTTTCAAACTAATCTTACCCACATCTCTATGTAATAGGTAACAAACAAACATTTTCATAGTACGGTGAACTACTGCCTCACAAAACGATGATAGTTCATTTTTTCTTTGCACCCTATAATATAGGAAATTATGATGGTAACAATATTTATATTTCATTCATATGATATTTATTATTTATTTGTAATTCTTTAATCATTTTATAACACATACCTTTAATACAATGAATTTGGAGTTCTTATGATGACATCATTTGAGGAAGTGTTATCTATCGCCACTCAATGTGATGTGATTCATTCACACTATACATGAATCATATTTAGGATAATCTTAATAATGATATATAAAATATATTGAATTATTAATTTACTATTATTATAATATATATAAATATAATTTAACTTCATTCTTTCAAATATGACAAAGAAACGTATGTAGCATTCATGCATACGTACGACCTATCGTCTCTAAGAATAGTTTATTCTATCTTTTATCTACAAATATAATTGTTTATTTGTTATCCATATATTGTAGATATATATGATATTAATATCATTTTGTACATTTCTTATATAATTTTACCATGTTAAATTTAATAAGAACATATAATGACAAGTTAAATCATATTCAATAAACTATTCAATTAACACCTGAAATTGATTAATTAATGAAATTTTGTCAACAATGGTATAATAAGATAACCATGAGAATGGTTACGATATTTTTATTAAAATATAATAAACAACTATATAGTAGTATAAATACCACAATAACGATTTAACGGATAAGGAATGACAATTTCATCTCAATTTACATTCTATTGAGACTTATTGGTTATTTTGCCCCAATTCAATTTTATTTCATGTATATACTTCTTTTTAATATGTAATATCATGAATATAATTACTACAAAGATATTATATGTTCCATTTAATATTATTAAATCATTCGTATTATGATTTACATTTTTCAAAGTGGTATGTGATACATTGGAATGTTTAGGTATTATTATCCTAAAGAATGTTATTAATGATTATATTTTTAGTATCACATAATTTTGTGATTATTATCATTATCATAAAGTAATTAGTTTATTTTAATAATTTTCAATTGTTAATTTACTTTCTTATCTATAGTATTAATCAATTTATATTAATATTTCATAAATTGTATATTATTTTTACGCATGGTGTTCAGATTTATATTATTTGATTTATTGCTGAATTATATTAAAATATGTATTCTTCACTCAATACAAATATTTGGTAAGGCATATTATTTATTTTTATTAATTGATAGTTGGAATGATTAAGAAATGGTAATTATGGGTGGGTCCCATACATTATATATATATCCTCAATGGACTGATATGTTCTCATTAATTGATTATGTTGGCCAAATTAAATGGGTCTCTATCTGTAGTTTTAACCATATTGTAAAAGGTATTTATGATATTGGTTTTCATGTGCATTATAAATTACGTAAAATAACAAATAATTTACCTAATATAGTTGATTTTATTATTCATCAATGAGATTTTTCATCGACATATCTATGGATTTATTCTATTTTGAATTTATTTAATATGTGACGTGTGTTTACAATTCATAGATTTCCATATGGATTTTTCCATATCTAGTTATTTGAATAGAATATATTATCACTAACCTAACTTTACATGGTCATTTATTCTCATTTTTTCATTATTTATACCACTTCACTTATATTTACTATGCATTTTATCTCATCCTTTTTATGTTTTATTTCACCGTGTTAAAAAGAGGAATCCTTTGAATGAGTTTCAAGGATATTCATTATTTCTTATTATTATGTATCTTGTTTTTATTTCCTATTTCCCAATTTATTTTAGGTATTATGAATAAAATTGTCTTTAAAATACTAGAAAATTGACATATCCTTCGGGATTTGACTCATTGTAATCTTTCCAATGTAATAAAATAATGCACCGGCTCCAGGCATCTAGGGTCGAGGAATTATAGATAATATTCGAGGATGATTCACCACAAACACGGTCACATGATTTAAAAAATATTTTATTTAGAAATACCCTATATAGACATTGATAATAATTATATAAGAACATCCTATATTTTTTATGGTAGATATTATGTGGGTGTTCTTAGAAATTAACCTCAATATGGATACTACAAGTGGATGAGGTTCTGGAATAGGTGTATCGAGGTGTAAGAAATCCCACAATGTGTTTCGTGCCTAACTAAGGGTATCCTTGTACACGACAATAGTCCTTACTGTGTAGTTGTTTTCGAACTCATGGGGGATACAGTTAGGATAATTCCATCTTTCATTACAATCCAATAAGATTAATTTAGAGGTAAATATATAACCAAAGAAAGAATATATAAGATCAAGAAATTGGAATTTTATATTTTTGTTATTTTTTCAATAGTTTTGGTGTTATAAATTATGTTATTATTTAATATACTATATCCCACTGTTTTGAAATGGAAACTAGCCGATGTAATGAGAACTATACTAATTAATATACTCCAAAGAGTAAGGAAAATCACATCTTACAAGGTATAAAGAAAAAAATTAAATGGAAAATATTCTCCCATGTATTATTATCATATTTTGAAATAGTATCTTGTGATAAATATATGTTTAATGAATTCTCTAGGTCCCATAGATTTTATGTGATTCAACAGAAGAAGAGGATCAGAGTGAAAAATATAGATAAAGGGAAGAAGGGAAAGAATGATTTTTCAACATGTGATAACATTAGAAATAATTGCCAAGGTAAATGCATGACATGAATGTCCATATGTTATAAGTGTGGGGATAAGGGTCAACATGTTTAAAAATTAAAATTTAAAAATAAATTAAAATACAACTATTAAGTATAAGAACCCACCCTTATTACATTATATAATCTTTAATTTTTTCAAGAAATCACTTCCTTTCGCATTGAAGGTCCTTTGAAGTTTATAGCTTTAGAGAAATAAGACAAAATACATTAATAAAATTATTTGATAATAAATATCTACATAAAAAATGTTTTATGGATTTCAATTAATTTTTTTAAATCCATGGGTTGTTCGATTATCTCCAACATCCGTAAATTTCACCCTTACAATTTTATTTACTCGTTAAAAAAGTCAGGGTACCTTTCCCTATTATTATTTTAAGACTAAAATGTTTCCTATTCAACCATGTGGTTTCTCCATAAAACCTTTACCTGGTGGGTTACCTTATTCCGCAATACATGTTCCCTTAAATCAAGAATCTGAACTACATTATCTTTATACACAAGGTTCTCTTTCATTATAACTACTTATGGGTTTAAGAAATTAGATGAATCTGGCACAAACATTATCTATATAAAAACATGAAAAACCTTTGAACCTAAGATAAATTCAAAGGCAAAGCTACTCACTACATGACTAGTTCAACCATATCAAAGATTTATTAAGGTCTAATAAACTGTGGACTTAACTATCCTTTCTTACCAAAACACATAACACATTTCCATGGAGAGATTATATCAAAAATACAATCACCTAACTCAAAAGGAATGTATTTACTCCTATTGTCTGAATTCCTTTTCTATCATGTCTGAGCTTTCCTCATGTGTTTATGGATCATCTTCACTTTCCCAACAACATCCTCTACATACTATGGTCTCATCAACTTCCGTTACCCATTTTCACCCCAAAAATATGGAGTTCGACTATTCTTCCCATTAAATACCATAAAAAGTGGCATCAGTATACTGGAATGAATAATATTATTATAAGAGAACTAAACTAAAGAAATATGATGATCCCAAATTCCCTAAATATCCATTGAACATGCTCAAAACAAATCCTCCAATGTCAGGATCATTCATTCTGACATCATACTTAATTGAGGATGAAAATAAATAATGATATTTAATTCAATTTCCAATGACTTCTAAAGCCCCTTCTAAATGATAAAAGTGAACCTATGATCCCATTCAGATAAACTTGAAAGAAGAAATCCATGAAACCTGATAATCCCTTTGTGGTATAGTCGAGAAAGCTGGTCCAAAGTCATTGTATCCCAAATATAATGAAAATGTGTAGATTTTTCCATCCAATAAACAATAATAAAAATATCATTGTTACCTCAAAATGTATTTGAGAATCCTTCCATGATGTCCTTGGATTCATTCATTTATTCCCACTCTGGCACTAGAAACGGTTAAAGCGTCCCCTACGGTATCTTCCACTCTACTTTAACCTACTAACATGTCAAACATTTCATAGTAAAATATGTCATATCAATTGCCATTACATCACACTAGTAATACATTTGAATGTCACTATAAATTTTAGTACTTCATGAATAAATATACAATGGGGAACTATTTTATTCACACAAAAAAATATTTCTTCAAGTATGAATCACAAGGCATAAACAAACATTTAAAAAATTGTAAAAAACAGTCTTTATCATGGTTAAATTCTGGAAACATGCCCATTTTAACCAATTATACATTTTCTATAGCTCAGAGTCATTGGTCTTTTCTTGGTTAATTTTGATTGATAATGATGACTGGACTGAAACCTGAAACAAAATAGAGGTATTCTCTATGCAAATAAATTCACACCCAAAATTCATCAATTCATTAATCAAGGGATTTTGTTCCAAACATATCATTTTTAATGATGCAAGATTTTTTTAACTCAAGTCATCCATAACATTGTTTACTTTTCTTGAATGGTAATTGATTATGAAATAATAATACATTATCAGTTCAAGACATATTCTATACATCTTGATTAATTCCTTCTGAGGGAATATATATTTCAGACTTTTATGGTCAGTATATATTTTACATTTTTCCCTATATAAATAATGCCTCCATATTTTCAATGAAATAACCACAACTACCTATTCCAAATAATGTGTTGGATAATTTAAATCATGATGTTTTAATTATGTTGATACATAAGAAATTACATGATAATTATGCATAAAAATACATCATAGTTACTTCAATCATCCAACACTGTAGAATAAAATCTCACCATTTCGCAAATGTCAGGCAAAAAATGCAGCATTAATCGTTCCCTTTTTTAGTTCCTGAAAACAAAAAACACATTATCTTGTCCTAATAAATTTCACCAATTTTTATTTAACATAGATAGTGGTATAGATAACCATTAAAATTTTTCAAAATATTATTTGTAATAACGTTTTAATACAATAGAACCATGAATCTCTAGCATTTTTGGGTGTTGGCCATTCATCAACCACTTTGGTTTTGGTGGGATCAATATTTATTCCATCTTTCTTTATAATGTTACCATGAAAATATATCGGTTTTAAATAGAAATCACAGATTTTGAATTTTCTATAAAGATTTTTTTCTTTTCATGTTTGAAAAATAGCCCTAAGATGTTTTTCATTATCCTCTTTAATATTAGGAAATATGAGAATGTCATCAATAAACAAAACCAAAAAAATTTCCATGTACACATGAAATATTATATTCATAATATTCAAGAAAATGGAAGGATCCTGACATAACACAAATGTTTTAAAAAAAATATTAATTCCCATATCTAGTAAGAAAAGTTGTTTTACAAAAGTCACATTCCTTCACCTTCAGTTGATGGTATCTAGTTCTCGATCCAATTTTGGAAAATTAATAAGCTCTTTTGAGCTGATCAAATAAGTCATCGATATGAGGACAATTATTATTTTATTAATAATGATGTTATTCAAATATCAATAATAAATGCAATGTATTTTGGAACCATCATTATTTTTAACAAAAAAACTAAGATAACCACATGGTGAAGTGCTTGAACAAATTAATTCATTATCAAGAAAATCCGATAAATTATTTTTCAATTCAATATGTTCTATTTGATCTATTCTATATGGGTGTTTTGAAATTAGATTAGAATCAATAACTAATTAAATAGTTAATTTGGCTTCTTGATCAGGTATGACACCAGGTAACTCATTAGGAAAAACATTAATGTATTCTATTAACACTGGAACATAATTTATTTGAATAGTTCATTTCTTTATAGTAATATTAGCATGACATCTTTCATTTCCACCATTTAATAGTTTCCCTACTTTCTAATATCTTATTAATTTTAGGGTTTCATTATTGATTAAAAACTAAATCTCATTCTAAAAAACAACTTTTTAGCTCTACATTCAATCATAGCATGATAAATAGAAATTTAATGCATTCCCATAATGAAACCAAACTATACAAAATAAAAAACAACAAGGTTTATAGGTAATGTTTTCTCACAAACCACAATTAAACTATTCTTATAATTCCTCTCTGATAAAATATTTACCCATATTGTCTTAAAAATATGTTCTGGTGGCATTTTAAAAGGTGATACTTCTAATTTACCAGAAAATACCATTGAAATAAAGGAATTTTTAGACCCCATATCAAACCATAGTTTATAAAAATAAGAGTAAACACACAATATACCTGATACAACATAATTGGATGTCTCGATGTCTGTTGACATAGTTACAAAGGATCTCAATACACCATTCTGATTACAGTCTCTTTTCTTTTCATCATTCAGATATCTCTTTCAGCAGGCATTTGAATAATGACCCATCTCTCCACATTTAAAACACATAATAGTTTTTTTATCATGATTAGTTTTATGATTATTTTCATTACAATCTCATGACATATTTCAAAACATACCACATTAAGGATCATTTCATGTACATATCATTAGATAAATGGGACATAATAAATTTATAACATTAAACATTAAAAAAAGTGGATACCGTAAAAACAATATTAATTTTATAGAAAATATAAATATTTTCAAATAAAACATGAATTCTTTGGAAATTTACACAACATTTAACATGGACTCCTTATTATTATTACACATCCTTATAACTAAGGAAAATAATTTGAAAAAATAGTATTAGAACCAAAATCTCATTAAGGGATATAAAAAGTAGGAAAGAGTACATTAGTTAATGAAAACATATAACATATGAAATCATTTCCAAAAGCCTTAATTTTCACCCATATATATATATAATATGAAAAATGAGATTTCTTCATGATCCTCACAAAACATAATAACATAAATAAAACCATAAAGGTATATTGTGGATTAACATACATAATCTTGTAACTCTCCCAACTACTTTATAATTTGTAACCCTCATAGGTACCTTACAATAACAAACACAGTTACACTTGGTGTAACCATATGACCGAAATCCAATAATCATAGAAAAAATGAATTAAAGATAGAAATAGGTCCCACCCATCCTCATGATCAATTCCAATGAACAAGAACATAATCATAAAACAAGAATAATGGCACAAAAAGATTTCTTTTTATTTTTTCAAGAGATTATTTTTAAATAAAACACCCCTTAATAATATCATATAATTCAAGAGAGACTTAATATATTGGATTTAATATGTAAATAAAATTTATATCCACTTAATTAAACATAATATACATATAATTCATTATAGAAACATTATTTATTACCACAAAAATCATGGTATATATTGTTTACCCAAAGTATGGTAATTGTGTTAAGAATTCTCTTGCCTCAAGTTTTCTTACTTAAAAATAGTTTAAACAGAATATATAATTGTTAAATTAGTGTTATCGATATTTTAAAGATAATATTTTATCTTAATAATATATTATATTATCATATAATTAAATCATTTAACCCATTAATTGTTATTATTTGTTTCTTCAATTGTTTTGGGTGTGTTCTTTACATGATTTCCATGACCGGTTCAGGACGGATATTTTTGATGATTGGAAGTGAAACTCCTGATCTCTAATGAATTGGTATTTAAATAATTACATAAAGATAAATTAATTCATTTCTAATTTTTAATTCTTATAGGATGACGATCCATATATTAATACATTATTGATATTTGTTACAGTTATTTTGGAGATTCTTCGATCGTAATGAATTCATTTTGTTTCATAATTTAATAACATGTGTATAAAATTATTCTAGATCCTTATATAAGACATAATACATAAATTATAATATAGTTAATCTAAAAAAATGCTTTCATATCTAGTCTTGAAAGAATTAAAATAAAGTGAAATCACATCATCCACGATGTCGGTAAATTGACAAATCAAAGATGGTGTTTTAATTTATTGAATAATTGGGAGAGGAGAAGAATTATAATGATGATTCTTCTATAAAAATGATGACATAATGAATATGTAAGATAATGGATCATTCATGCCACATGGATAAGGGTATATGAGGAATGTAGAAGAATATAAAAGAAAATGAAATGAAAATAAGGAAAACAAAAAGAGGATGTTTACCTCTTGGTCTCTTCTCCGTGAGATTTCTCATAAAGGCTTGGATTTTGGAATTTTTGTGAGACTTGTAGCACAATGATGTTGGGAATATCCGTGGGATGAGTATTGGTTAGAACATAGGTAAGGATCAAGGTTTTGGAGGTGTGGGAGGAAGAGGGGAATGAGGGTTGTATTTACAGTGCTTGAGAGGAGGTATTTTACATTATTTTAATCATTATTATAATGTTTTTTCACAATACTATGAATAGTCTATGTTAATGTTACCCTAAATAGTAATAATGGCTTTTGAAGTTGAACCATTTGGGCTTAAATAACTTTTGATGTCATAAATGGTGTATTTAATTGATAATTTGAATATATGGTATTTTACAGTATGTCACAATTAAACAATAATTCAAGAATTTCAGATAAATCCCAAATATTCACCCTAACTCTTTTTCAATGTGTAAAAATTAATAATGAAATCCATTTCTTGAAAATAAGTTTCAAAATATTATTAATTCAATTTATGAATAAAATTATTCTTTATTCAGAAATTAACAATTATAATTTTATAAATTCTTTTATATCACTTATAAAAATTAACCAAGACGTCACTATCCTAATTCCTTGAGAAAATAAAATAATAATACAATTTACTATTCATTAGGTTCATATTACTATTCCTAATGGGATGTTACTATTCAATAAAAAATGTTCTTTCCATCAGAATCCCAATAACTTTTGGAATACAATTGTAGATGAATATTTTTTTAAATTGAAAATATAGAAGAAGTAGAATTATATTTAATGGATAAATATAAATATATACCCAAAAAATGTTTCATGAGTTTATATTTTTTAAAAATTTCTGCGTGTTGCATTTAGTGATACAACTACGTGGATATGGGATAATGTGAAAATGTATGTCTTAATCGTTAAAGGAATGTACCCAAAATGATGTTATTGGATTAATATCAAGTTATGATACTATCATAGATGAAGAAAAATTATTAATATACCTATTCAATAATTATTTCATTTAAATATTTATCCAAAATTATACTGGTTAGAATAAATATTGAATTTATGAAGAATTTACTACAGTAATTATTTTTTGGATTTGTAAAAAATATATTGAATGTAAGAATGAAAATATATTAACTATGAAGATAATCCTTTAATAAATAACATTATTGAGGAAAATAAAACACATAATTTGTTCCTATTGTTGTGATAATGATGAAGAATTGATTTACCTAAATATGTGTTGAATATCTTGTAAATGAATAATGAATTGTCAAAAAGTGTTCTATTCTATCACTGGTGGAGTTTACAAAACATTTGGATTTAAGGGACATATCTAATAACATGTGTGTTAAATAAGTAATAACGAATAATTCATGTTTCCAACAAGGTTCTATTTTAATATAAGTCCTTACCACATTTATCGTGGATAAAATATGAATTAATTCCCATGTATTGAATGTGAATATTTAAAGACACTTTATATTGACAACAGAGCAATGATATTCCCATTTTTTGATATTTAAGGACATTCTTTCTATCATTTTGCATCATAATATTTTGTAAAATTTAAACAATTATGATATGTTTTAGGTAGATATTTGTCCAGGTTTTGTAGATTATTTTATTAGTTCACCATATTAGAAGAAATGTAGAAACAATTCATGGCACAAACAAATGATCTTATGGTGTTTATAGAAATAGATATTTACTTATAATCATATATATTGAGAGAATTCCACAAAAATATAAAATATTGTCTTCAAACCAAAATTGTTTTTGTATACCTTTGTTCTCGATGAATCGTATAGCCCTTCAACCATCGCAGATTTGGGTATTTTCTATTGTTAACTATCTCTTAACAATTATCTCTAGCACTCTAAATCAAATCATTATTATTATATTTTACCCATATATATATTTTTATATTTCCCATCTATTTTCTCATACTAAGGGTGCTGTTTACATTACAATTGTACTATATTTTCTCTAAAATTTATAATATGTGATATTAACCCTATTTACAATGTGTTTCTTTCTACCATAATTTTTTCAATACCTATATTATTGAGGTCAAATTTTTGTTGGGAGGATGAACTTTAATTAAGTAGGGGACAATGTGATTCCCCCCCAAATTATATAGTTGGAATATTTAATTGGATAGATTGTATGGTACGTGACACCAAATATACAAAGGAATCTAATATCATGATACATGAAAATATATTTACAACAATAAAGATATTTTATTTATTTTATATTTTTAAATGGCATGAAACAAAAAGTGTAAAAAAGGGAATACATTAACCAGATAAATTAAAATATTACATGAAAATGTTATATTATAGAGCTTGAAAAGCAATCAACACTAATTTACCATTCATCACATGCATGAGTCACCTTCCCTGATAACTTTTTTTACATACAAGATGAAGTTTCACTAAATAAAATTTATTTATTAAAATATAAATATTTAATATAATGTGATATGTAATAGTTGTTAAATTAGTAGTTATGAATAGTAATAACTAACTTATAACAGTTATGGTTTACATTAGTGTAAACTAATTTCATTGGCTACCAATTATTGAGATACGAAAAATGAACCGATTGGATATAAAATATATTTATGTTTTTATCTTTACAAAGCATTTTTTTTCATAATAAACCAGATTAATTACAATTATTTTATAATTTAATTGAAATATATACAATATATATTCTATCAATTTTTTTTATTTTTATCATTTTGTTTTGATATTAATAATAGAATAATATACTCTATTTGACACATATACAACTATATTATTATTAATTCATTTTTACTACCACTTTTTAGAGACCCATTTTAAATCCAATTATTGACACATTTATAAATTTAATATATAAAAATAAATTTTTTATTTGCATTAGAAACATAAAAATAATCTTATGGTGTAATTTTTTTAATTCTTTTAAGATTCATTTTTTAATGAATAGTGGAAAATACTAAATTTTAGTTCAAAACTTCTTTTTCACTTAATTTATTTATAAAAATATATTTTATATTTTATTATTCTTAAAATTTAAATATATTATAATTTTATGAATTAACACAATTTATGTAATTGGGATCAATATCACATTGAAATTTAATGTAAAAATTTAACAAACTTGTGGTCGTGTGTACATTAAAAATCATCATTGTCATCCTACTTAGGGGAATAATTTTAAATTATTTTTTGCCAAATCTAGGATTGGAATTTTGAAAAACCTATTCCATATTTTCAATAGTTATAGTATTTTATTTCTAATAAGACCAACATTTTTTTGACAAAAAATATTAGTGAATATAATTAAATCTAATAAAATTTATTATGGTAAAATTAATCTGAATAAAAGACTAAATGTTTTTCTTAAGGTAACAAATGACCAATACACTTGTACAACACCCATCCCATGTCCTTAATTCTTCTGTGAAAATTAAATTATTTTACTGGTTGGTTATATAATAATTATTTTGTGAAAAAACATGGTTACACCATTCTTCCATTCAAAAATACCATGTGAGTCATTTCCCTCCCTTTTAAAAGGCCACCACATCTCCCCATTCGTCATACCTATCAAAAAACCTATGTTATGTCAACATATAACCATATAGTGTACAAAATCTCTTAAAACTACCTTGAATACTCCCTTTTCATATAAATCCTTCTATTGATGCATTTTGGTGTAAACCAAAAGTTGTTACTTGATTAAGAGGTATCATATTCTTAGAAGCTCTACTATTTTATTTTGATTCCCCACCCCAAAAAATAACATTATTCCATGATCAGGTAATAACCACAATATCCTAAATATACTTATATTTTTTTATTCTATGTATTTTACCTGAACTTACACACACTTCCATCTAATGGGTAACAATTATATTGTTTTTGTGGGAGGCGAACTACGACCTCGTGAAATAAAGATCATTCATTTTTCCTTTATATCCTATCATAGTGGCCATTATGATGGAAACTCTAATTATATTTGATATATATGGTATTAATTATGTTTTTATACTTTTTCAACCTTTTTAAGAAACTACATTTAAAAAATTCTATTTTTAGTTTATATGAAAACACTATTCCAGTATGAGTGGACTATCAACCACTCAAAAACGATGTGATTCGTTTACACTATACATTGAATATATTAAGTATAATTTAAATAAAAATATATGGAATATATTACATAAATATGGTACAATAATATATATATATATATGTATCATTTTATTTCATTATTTTAAATAAGAATATCAAATGAAAGTTTAATTCATATATACGTATGGCCTACCATCTCCAAGAATGGTGTTTTCCATTTCATATATTTATAATATTATTGATTATAATATATACATATATACTAGATATATATTTTATCAAAATCATTGTTTACATTATGAAGATGAATTAACCAGGTTATTTTTAATATGAACAATAAATAGTAATTTAAAACATACACGACAAACAGGAAAATTGACACCTAAAATAGATTAAATATTGAAAGGAAGTTAGAAAATGGATTACAAGTTAATCCTGAGTATGGTTATGATATTTTTTAGTAACATATTTTAAGCAACTATAATAGAGGATAAATACCACAAAACAAAATTTAATGACACGGTACAGGAATTTCATCTTGATTTACAATCCATTGATACTTATTTTTGGTTATGCACCAATTCACTTTTATTGGGTGTATATTTTTAATTATAATATGATATATCTTGAATGTTATGATTTAATGATATTGTATATTTTATTTAATATTCTCCTATCATGTTAACTAGGGAATTATTGATAATCCTTTATTCTTAATTCAATTGTAATATTTGATAAGTTAAAAAATTATATTGATTAATAAATATGAGAAATGATTTGGAGTGGTATTGAAGGGTGGGTATTAGACATTATATATCCCCTCAAAATATTGATAGGTTCTCATAAGATGGTGTAGCTAGAAAAATTAATCAGGATTCTATAATACTTTTAATCATATTTTTAAATGGGTTGATGTTATTGGTTTTCATCTACATAAGAAATGAAAACCCTTAGAAATCAATTTACCTTATCAAGTTAAAAGTTTTATTCATCCATTATAATTTTGGTCAACATATCTTTGGATATATTATGTTCCCTATTTTTCTATTATGTGGCATTTGTTTCATATTAATAACATTCCATATTTATTTTACCTTATCTAGTTGTTTGAATGGAATCTGTTATCATTAATCATCCATTCCATGTGAATTTACTCTAATTGTTTCATTATTACAATCTCTTTTCTAACCATTATCGATAATTTGATCTCACTTTTATTATGTTTTATTTAAATATGATATGACGAGCTATCATTTGAATGAGTTTTGAGGATTCATTTTATTTTATTTTATTATGTATCTTATTTGTATTTTTTATTTCCAAACATATTATGCATATCATATATGTAATATGGCTTTCAGATACTACTAAATTGATCCGTACTTCATGATTTGATTCATTGTAGATGCGAAAAAGTAACAAAATAATGTACCGGCTCTAGCCTTCTGTAGTTAGGAAATTAAAATTGATATTATATAGGGAATATTTTTATTCAAAATAAAAACAATTAGTGTTTTAAAATGTATTGAACGACTCAAGTGTCTATTATTTTTACCAAGAATAAAAAACTAATTTGTACTTATATATGTAATTACTTATATCTTATTCCAATTTAAAAATAAATACATTGACATTGGGATATGAGGGTCATGTTTTCCACATTATCCATTATTTAGTGGTTAATCATGTTTTTCATTATCATATGAAATTTTATTTCTTAATATGAAAATTTTTATGAACCTTTTGTGAAAATAGATAATATATTCCAAATCAAATCATAAATTGTGATGAAAATATAAATATATAATTTGTATCTTCCAAAAAAAATAATATACTTATACTATGGATATAACAATTATACTACATTTTTTTTAATTTATAATTCATTATATAATAGTTAAAATATACCTGAGATAATATATATATATATATGGAAATATATATTGAAAATTCATTTTTTTACATAATTTAAAGTTATTGTAGAGACCATTACTTTTTATCGTTGTCCATAGAGATATCGATGCCTATTTACATCAATATCTCATTTATTGGGGAATTCAATTTCATAATATCCAATATCATATTAAGTGTAGAAATTGAATTTTATAGATTCTATAATATTATATTTATGGATTGAACTTCTAGGATACTTCACACCTCACGTCAATGGTCTGTTTGGATCTTCTTCAATATTCGGATCATCAATTATATTTCATGAAAGATATTTCTGCATAATAACTTGATTTCCCACACCATCACTCATTCTTGTGAGTCATTTTGAGTTAATTATCACATTTTCCTATATACCCATGGTTTTATCCAGTTTTATCCAATACTAAAACCGGTATGATTTTCATGTGTGATTAAATATTATCATTATAATATTATAATCATGAATTTCCATTAGAATATTTTTTGACAAGATGTCCAAATTTATAATGATAACACGTTATAAATAGTTCTTTTAGTCCAATAAATATTATAAATAAATCCAACATCCTCGTTATTGATTATTCTTAGGTTATTATATATATAATATTCCCAAACATTAACACTCGGTCGATTAAAATAACCAGGTAATAAATCCTTCATATTGGTATATAAAGAGCATATGAATAACAAAAGAATATCCCTATGGATGGCTAAACTAGGGGTGTATTTAAAGCACTCTCTTGTGAACTATTTGATGATTTATTCAATAACCAATATACAATTTTCAATGTTCATCCACCTAGGTAAATCTATGACATGGACCTATTCAATAGATAATATCAATATAGGGGTTTTATTACAAGGAGAACCACATAATCATAAATTTTTGCAAAAAATGATGTTATACAATACTTAAACATATTACAATATTTTTATCTAATGTTATATCATCAAAAACACTAAAACTAACATATCTATCTTTTGAAACATGATATATAGTCCTAATCCCTTAATATAAGGCCCCAGAATTAAACCATACTTAATATTGAATTAAATGAATAATTCACTTTGAGGATCTTTTTAGGATTAGAGTTTTAGAGAATTAGGACATAACTATTACATCTCAAAAGATTACAAAGTAGACACTTCAACTAAGTTTCCATAGAATAAAAACTCTTAAAAAGAAACATGTCTTGTTCCATGATTTAGATAGCATGAATTTTCCGTGATCCCATCCATGACTCTATTCCACATTAAGTCCTGTGAAAAACAGTTCAAAAACTTGGGGTGAGCATAAAAAGCTTAGTAAGGGATTCACAAAAAATGAAAAATGTTAGTTTATCAAAACAACAAGTAAACCATGAATACTTTATCAATGTAATACCTTTCACCTTTATGATGTAGTAAAAACTCTTCACTGAATAAAAGACAATTACTTACCCTTTTGTAACCAATATATTACCATAAAACCCATATAAAGAACACATAACATATAAAGGTAATTTGGGACATAAACATACTTAAGTGGAATAAACATCCAGTCGACTTCCAGACATATCACTTAATGAAATAGCCATACAACCGACTTCAATACCCAATGCACTGGAGGTTATAATATAACCACCCATCCTGGTATTCATGGAACCACACTTCATATGGTTTATTACATAACCACTCATCAAATGTCCAAGTACCATTATAAAATCTTAAGACATAAAACAAATATAATGGAAAGAAAACATTTCCACACTTTGATAACAATATATCACTTAAATATATTGACATAACAAATCCATTTTAAAAACCCTTTTCAGTAACAAAATACATAAAATAGTATATTGTATTTATTTCATTTTAAAAAACATTACAGCTTGTTGAAGAAGCCAACGACCAAATAATACTCGCAGCGGCGGAAAAGGTCGTTGTCAGCACGTACGTTAAAAGAAACATTAATTTTTTTTTGGTTTAGTAAAACACTTCGTAGAAAAATATTCCTTTTTTATAAGTGTAAAAGTCAAAGGGATTTATAATCCATATAAAATAAAGTTGTGTATAAAACGAAATATGCCTCAATGAATGGAGATTGAGACGAAGTCCTTTACTTCGGATTTGACTTGACTCGATCGTTCTTTAACATCCTGAATAATAAACTACATTTAATTTATAATTTCTTATGAACCTTTTTAAAGTTCATTATTCCTTTTATATAACTTATTTCCATGTTATAAACATTATGTAATCATTTAAGTTAATAATGATTGTTTTGTCGATATTTTGTTCTTAAGTCGAATGTGGACTTCTTACAATTACATGTTGTTCGTGTGGTCAAAGGTTCATTATATCTAGAATGATATTAATGATTTGGATATCATATATATCATATATATCCATCATATACATGTATTTATAATATCACATAATCATTTATAGGTAAAAATGAAATGCACTGGTCATGGAGACGGTAAGTCATACGTACGCATGAATGCTACATTCATTTCTATGTCATATTAATGGAATTAAAACTAAATGAGAGATATGTATATTTTAATTCCAGAATTATATTAATAATTTAGATGTAACATAATTCATATATATCCATTATATATATGTACTTATAATAGTACATTACATTTGGGGATAAGAAATGAAATGCATCGTTCATGGAACGGTAAGCCGTACGTACGCATGAACGCTACTTTCATTTCTATATCATAATTTAATGGAAAGAAATAATAATGATATAATGGTATATTATAATTCTAAAATAAAATCATATATAATAACTTTAAATCCATCCTTTATACGTCCCAGATATGGCATTAATGAATCAAATCACTTTGAGGGGGCGGTAGTCCGCACTTCCTAAAATTAAGATATCGCGTGTTCCCATAATGGAAACCAAAAAGGTATGCCATAAATGAAAAATACAGAAGCTTAAGGAAACTATAAACATATTATATATCATATATAAATATATTGACATCTTTATGGACACCTTTTAAGGTGCAAAAAAAATATTGAACAATCATCTTTTCGTGAGGCAGAAATTCACCAACCATAGAAACAGTATGTTCTTTAACCATTAGATGTAGTTGTGTGTAAGTGTAGCTCGAATACTTATTATAAAAAAATCCTAGTATATTTAAGATGCTGGAGTTGTTACAAATGAAATGAATAAAATGATTTTATGGGGTTGGAGAATAAAAATAAAACAAAAGAACACAAGTGAAGACATTACCTTAAAATCTGGTAACTCTCTTAAATTTGTGCTCAAAGGCTTCCTTGGGAAGGATTCTACCCAAAGATAGGCTTCTAAAAGTAATATAGGGATGTGGATGGACAAAATGATCAGATATTTGCTGAACCAAAGGCTTTAGAGGATGGTTAAGAAGGTAGAGGTGGGGGCCTTTTATAAGAGGAGAGGAGAGGCACTCTTAAAAAGTTAGGAAAAGATACTTTATTATAAACTTATTTTCAGATAAAAAGGGTCCCACAATTATATATTTATAGGATAAGGTGATAGGAGTTCTAAATCCACCCATAAAATAGGTTTTTGACATTTTTAGGTCTTATATTTTATATTATCTTTTAATTTTATTTAAATCGTTAAATAATGAGGTAATCGCTGCATCATCATGGTGCCATAAATAATTTAATTTATTTAATTTCTAAAAATTATAAAAAAATATAATGATATAGGAAATAATTTTAGCTTTCTAATAAATATTTATAGTCAAAAATATGACTTTTATAACCCCATTTCAATAATGTTTTAGTAAAACAACTCATGTTTGTGACATCTTTATTTTAACTTTAAATAAAAAGATATTTATGTCATTTTCCAACCAATGTGGCTCCTTGGGGTTCCCAAGTTGACCCATGTAGTTTCTTGGTCGGCCATGACACATCCAATAAGGGTAGGACATGTGTCTAGGTCATTTCATATTATTAAAACGTTATGTTTACCTTAAGCTACAGTAATTACCTCTAATCGCGATTAATAAACATAAAGGTTACTATTCACAAAAAATTATTTTAATCCCATTTAACCACATTTTACTTCTTAATGATAACCATGTATTTCGGATTTTTTAAATTCAAAACACAGAAGTGGTAAAGTTTCATTTAAACAAAAAATCAGTTTTTTAAGTACCATTTAGTGGTTTCACTATTCATAAAAAAATTGATGTTTTTCAGAAAAATACCAAAAATTCACCATAAGATATATTTGATATTGTGAATTCAAAAATTATGTCTATTTTAAAAAATTCATAACATATAAGTTTCATTAATTAATTTAATAATTAATTCCTGCTATCAAAACAAATAGTGTGTTTTTATAAAACAAAAAGTATCAAAAGATTGACACTAGTTACGTCCGATTTGAAAGTGAAATTAATTCCATCGACCACAATTGGATTAAATGGTAAAAATATATTCTAATTTCAATTTAAAACCAATTCAAAAAGAAAATCTAATCATATAAATAAATTAGATTAAAAATAGGTTTTGAATTAAAATACAACATTTTTAACTATTCATTAAAAATTGATCTTTATCGGAAAAATACCAAAATTTTAAACAAAGTAAATTCTGATGTCCTGATTATAATGAAGAATTTTATTTGTTCCAATAGAATGTATAAGTGTGACCAAAACTAAATTTAATGATGGTTCTCCATCAAAAGGTGATAAGTGGACCTTTAGTGGAAATTAGAGTATATATGCCTAAAATTGAATTCTTTTCTTATTTTAAGCCTTTATATTTTATTGGAAAAATGTAAAACCATTTAACAAACATATATAATCATATTTTAGTTGTTTCTATTCATTACTGCCAATAAAACGGCTACGTGTTAACTACCATTTAAAATAATATTATTTTATTACTAGTGTGCATCGTAAGATTTCAATGAAAATCTTTGTTGCGTATCGGGTACGCAATCGAACATAGAAACCCCTTTAAAGTAAAATTAATATTTAATTTGAAAATATTAATAAATATGAATATGTTTTATTCATTATTTTCTTGAGATGTTACATCCTTCCCCCTTTTGAGAATTACGTCCTCGCAATTTTATTCACTTATCAAAATAAGTGGGGGGTAATTGTCCCTCATAGGATTTTCAGATTCCCATGTTTCCTCTTCAACCATATGGTTTTTCCACAAAAAATTTACTTGATTAATCACCTTATTCCGCAATACCTTCTCCTTGTGGTCTAGAATCTGGACTGGTTGTTCTTCATAAGAGTGATTTCCTCCAACTGAACTACCTGTGGGCTCAAAACATGAGATGGATCTAGCATATACTTTCTCAACATCAAAACATGAAAAACATTGTGTACCTGAGATAAACTCAGAGGTAAAGCCACTCAGTAAGCAACTGATCCAACTTTCTCTAGAATTTCATATTGTCCAATGAACCTTGGACTCAACTTTCTTTTCTTACCAAATCGCACCACACTTTTCCACGGTGATTCTTTGAGAAAAACATGATCACCAACCTCGAAAGATAGATCCTTCCTTTGGTTATCTGCATAACTTTTCTATCAGATCTGAGCTGTTCTCATGTGTTTCTGAATCAACTAAACTTTTTTTTCCATCTCTTCTACCAATTCTGGTCCCATCAGCTTCCTTTCACCTACTTCATCCAAAAAAGCTGGAGTTCGATACCGCTTCCCATATAATGCCTCAAATGGTGCCATATGTATACTAGAATGAAAACTGTTATTATATGAAAACTCAACCAAAGAAAGATGTTGGTCCCAACTTCCATGATAATCCATCGAACAAGAATATAGCATATCTTCCAAAATCTTAATTGTTCATTCTGACTGCCGAACTGATTGAGGATGAAAAGCTGTACTAAAATTTAATTCAATACCTAATGACTTTTGAAGGCCTTTAAAAAAGTTAGAAGAAATACTAGGATCACGATCATATAAAATGGAAACAG
Organism: Viscum album; assembly: GCA_963277665.1. Lineage (NCBI taxonomy): Eukaryota > Viridiplantae > Streptophyta > Magnoliopsida > Santalales > Viscaceae > Viscum > Viscum album. The sequence goes on from OY728128.1 coordinate 1,986,587,647, forward strand.
TAACTCCATACAACCTGACTATCTCTTTAAGATACAATCGAGAAATTTTATCTAGAGAGAATGTATCTCGAATAGGAATGAAATGAGCAGATTTAGTCAATCGATCAACAATAACCCAGATTGCATTATTACCTCGAGATGTCCTCGGTAATCCCACAACAAAGTCCATGGATATATTTTCCCATTTCCACTCTAGCACTGGTAATGGATGAAGCATCCCTTTCAGTAACTGCCTCTCTGCTTTAACCTGCTGACATGTCAAACACTTCACAGTAAAATCAGCAATATCTCTTTTCATTTCATCCCAGCAGTAATACTCCTGCAGTTCTCTGTACATCGTAGTACTACCAGGATGAACTGAAAACGGGGAACTATGAGCCTCACATAACAACTCATTCATCAACTGTGAATCACTAGGCACACATAATCTCTTCCCAAACCTCAAAATACAATCATTATCAATGTTAAATTCAGGCAACATACCCTTCTGAACCAGCTCTACCTTTTTCTGCAAGTCAATGTCTTGCTTTTGTGCATTCTTAATTCTGTTTGATAGGGATGATCTCACTAATACCTGAAACAAAATAGAATAAAATCTTGCACTAACTACTTCTATGCCAATTTTTATCAAATAGAAAACCAAAGGATCTCATTTCAAACATATCATGGTTAATGAAGCATTACTTTTTCTGCTCAATGAATCTGGCACTTTATTTGATTTTCCTAGATGGTAATGAATTATACAATCACAATCTTTGATTAATTCTACGCATCTCCTCTGTCTCATGTTCAATTATTTCTGAGTGAATATATAATTTAATCTTTTTTGATCTGTATATATTTTACACTTTACTCCATACAAATGATGCCTCCAAATTTTTGAAGCAAAAAACTACAGTAGCTAATTCCAAGTCATGTGTAGGGTAATTTACCTCATGAGATTTCAACTGACGTGAAGCATATGCAATTACCTGATCATTATGCATAAGGACACAACCAATTCCCTCCAATTAAGCGTCAATGTATATTACAAACTCACCATTCATTGAAGAATGTGCCAATACCAGAGCATTCACCAATATTGTTTTCAGTTCTAGAAAACAATCATCACATTACTTTGTCCAGATAAACTTAACACCCTTCCAAGTTAGCCTAGTCATTGGACTAGATAACCGTGAAAAATATCCAAAAAACCTTCTGTAGTAACCTTCCAAACCAAGAAAACTATGGATCTCAGTTACATTTGTGGGTCTTGGCCATTATTCAAAAACTTTTGTTTTAGCAGGATCAACAGTTATGCCATCTTTTGAAACAATGTATCCAAGGAAAGAAATTTGTTGTAACCAAAACTCACACTTGATAAATTTTCCATACAGTTTCTTTTCCTTTAAGGTTTTCAATATAACCCTTAAATGACTTTCATGCTCCTCTTTACTTTTAGAAAACGCCAAAATATCATCGATGAAAACAACCACACACTTATCCAAGAACTCATGGAAAATTCTATTCATAAGGTTCATGAATACAATAGGTGCATTGGTTAACCCAAAAGGAATAACTAAAAATTCATAATGGCCATATCTAGTATGGAACATAGTCTTCGGAACATCTGCTTCTTTTACTTTCAACTGATGGTACCCCGAACTCAAGTCAATCTTCAAAAAATACGGATCTCCCTGGAGCTGATCAAACAAATCATCGATATGAGGAAAAAGATACTTGTTCTTAACAGTAATGTTATTTAAGGCTCTATAATCAATGCAATGTCTCATTGAGCCATCTTTATTTTTAATAAACAACACAGGAGCACCCCATGGTGATGTGCTAGGTCGAATGAAACTTTTATCTAATAACTCCTGCAATTGTTTCTTTAACTCTAAAAGTTCAACATGATCCATTCGATAAGGGGATTTTGAAATTGGCTTAGAATCAGGAACTAAGTCAACCAAAAATTCAAATTCCCGATCATGAATAATACCAGGAAACTCATCAGGAAAAAATAAAGATACTGATTTACCACTACCACATCATTAATCTGAATAGTTCCTTTATTTTCAACAATATGTGCAAAGTAATATTCATTTCCATCTTTTACTAGTTTCTCAACTTCCTGATATGTTATCAAAACCAAGGGTTCATTATTGTACACAAACTTAAAATCTTTCTAAAAAGAAACCATTTTAGCTCTACAGTCAATCTTAACATGATAATCAGAAAGCTAATCCATGCCCAAAATGACATCAAACTCTACTAAAGGCAAAAGAATAATGTTTGCTGTTAGATTCATTCCGCACACAAGGATAAGAAGGTTCTTATAATTCCTTTTTGTCTCAACATTTTCTCCAGGTGTTTTTACCATAAGTTCAGGATTCATATATTGAGATGGAATTTCAAATTTACTAGAAAACTTCTCAGAAATGAAAGAATGTGTAGACCCTGAATCAAAAAACACATTGGCATAATCTGAACAAACACAGAGTGTACCTAATACTACTTCATTCGATGGCCCAACATCTTCTAAAGTAGTTGCAAAGGATTTCACCACCCATTTCTGCTTGTAGTCTGGCTGATTTCCCTAGTTGAGTTCTTTGTTAGAAACTCATTTGCATAATGACCCATTTCATTACACTTAAAACATCTTACCGCTAGCTTTTCATTGCCTGCATGATCATATTCCTTATAGTTATGAGCAATATTACCAGACTTACTACACTGAAAGAACTTCCCAAATTTGGATAAACATTCTCGAGGATGCATTTTACCACACTTCTTACAGGGTGGATATTTGGTTTTCTTACCTCCTTGCTTCTTTGATGAATTCTTTCCTTTTGCCTGCCAACTGGACCTCTTATTTTGTTTTTTTTCAAAGATCACTTGATCATCTACAAACTCCATTTCCACCTTCTCCACACATCAAATAAGCTTTTAATAACTTTTGAACTCACGAGAAGCTAAAGCCCTTCAATACTTTGGCTTTATCCTTGAGTAAAAACGGTTTATTTTACTATCAATATCTCGTATGAAGTTTTGATGATACCTTTCCAGTCGAGTGAAGTTTGCTTCATAAGCAGCCACTAAATCATCATCCTGCCTCAATTATAGGAATTGTTTTTCCATCCTAAGATGAACCACCTTAGGAAAATATTTCTCAAGAAACATACCATTGAATTCATCCCAGTGAAGATCATAAATCTCATCATTATCCCTGATATTTTTCACCATCAACCTCCAATGATCAGCTTATCCTTCAAAATAGTAAATAGAAAGACTATCCTTTTGATGTTTCGAACACCCCATAACATCAAAAATCTTCTCCAGTGCTTTAATCCACCCTTCAGCTAGCACGAGGTTAAATGATCCTCTGAATGATGGGGGATGTTTCCTCATGAAATGTTCCACCGCTGACATGTTCCTCTGCAGTTGATCTGGCTGATCTCGTGCATGGATACCACCACCATTTATAGCCAGGGTCAATTGTGCCATTACTACAACAAACTGTTCATTTCCGATTCCGACCATCTCAGGTTTCGGATTTGGAAGGTTGTCTTCCTCCTGTTGCCATACCAACATAGCTGCTTTGTTTCCTCTGTGGAAAACCATTATTAACACAGAAATATCATAGGCAAAGCAACATGGTAATCTTTAAATTTTATATCATTTCAATCATACCATAAATTAATTTATAATTTAACAATTTTAGAACTCCTAAACTTTTCTAAACTGACCTTTGAAACCAACTATAAGGCCCGGCCTTAAACCTTACATAATATTGAATTAAATGAATAATTAACATTGAGGATCATTTCAGGTTTAGAGTAGTAGAGAATTAGGACATAACTATTAGATCTCAAATGATTATAATGTAGACACTTCTACTAAGTTTCCATAGAGTAAAAACTATTAAAAAGAAACATGTATATTTCAATGATTTAGATAGCATGACTTTTCCTTGATCCCATCCTTGACCCTGTTCCATATTAAGTCCTGTGAAAAACATTTCAAAAACTTGGGGTGAGCATAAAATGCTTAGTAAAGGATACACAAAGAATGAAAACTGTTAGTTTTTCAAAACAAGAAGTAACAATGAATACTTTATCAAAGTAATACTTTTCACCGTTATGAAGTTGTACAAACTCTTCATTGAATAAAAGACCATTACATACCCATTTGTAACCAAAATATTACCATAAACCCCATATAAAGAACACATAACATATAAATGTATCTTGGGACATAAACATACATAAGTGGAATAACCATCCGGTCGACTTCAACACATATAACTTAATGGAATAGCCATACAGCCGACGTCCATACCCAATGCATTAGAGGTTATAATGTAACCACCCATCCTTGTATTGAAGGAACCACCCATCATATGGTTTATCTCGTAACCACCCATCAAATGTCCATGTACAATTATAAAATCATAATACATAAAACAAATATAATGGAATGAACAAATTTCCACACTTTGATCACAATATATCACTTAAATATATTGAAATAACAAATCCATTATAAAAAACCTTTTCAATACCAAAATACATAAAATAGTATATGGTATGTATTTCATTTTAAAAAACATTAAGGCTTGTTGAGGAAGCCAAAGACTAAATAATACTCACGGCGATGGAAAAGGTCATTGTCACCACATATGTTAAAAGAAACATTCCTTTTTTTGTTTAGTAAATTGATTCATAGTAAAAGATTCCATTTGTATAAAAGTAAAATTCAAAGGGGTTTATACACCGTATAAAATAAAGTTGTGTATAAAACGAAATATGCCTCAATGGAAGGTGATTGAGACGAAGTCCCTTACATCGGGTCCGACTTGACTCGATCGTTCTTTAATATCCTGAATAATAAACTAGAGTTAATTTCTACTTTCTTATTAACCATTCTGAAGTTAATTATTCCTTTTATATCACTTATTTTCATGTTATAAACACAATGTAATCATTTAAGTTAATAATGTTTGTTTTGTCATATTTGGTTCTTATGTCGAAAGTGGACTTCTTACAATTACATGTTGTTCATGTGGTCAAAGGTTAATTATATCCAGAATGATATTCATGATTTGGAAATCATATATATCACATATATCTAGCATATACATGTATTTATAATATTAAATAATCATTTAGAGGTAATAAATGAAATGCACCATTCATAGAGATGGTAAGCTGTATGCACGCATGAACGCTACTATTATTTCTATGTCATATTAATTGAATTAAAACTAAATGAGAGATATGTATATTTTAATTCCAGAATTATATAAATTATTTATATGTAACATAAATCACATATATCCATTATATATATGTACTTACAATAGTACATTACATTTGGGGATAAGAAATGAAATGCTTCGTTCATGGACGGTAAGCCGTACGTACGGATGAACGCTACTTTTATTTCTATCTCATACTTTAATGGAATGAAATAAAAATGATATAAAGGTATATTATAATTCCAGTATAAAATCATATATAATAACTTTAAATCCATCTTTTATATGTCCCACATATGGCATTAACGAATCTAATCACTTTGAGGGGCGATAGTCTGCACTTCCAAAAATGAAGATATCATGTACACCCATAATGGAAACCATAAAGGAATGCCATAAATGAAAAATACAGAAGCTTAAAGAACATATAAACATATTATATATCATATATAAATATATTTACATCTTTATGGCCACCTTTCAAGGTGTTAAAATAATATTGAACAATCATCGTTTCGTGAGGCAGAAATTCCCCATCCACAGAAACAGTATGTTATTTAACCATTAGATGTAGTTGTGTGTAAGTGTAGCTCGAATCATTCTTATAACAACATCCTAGTATATTGAAGATACTAGAGTTATTACAAAAGAAATGAATAAAAAGTGTTTAGGGGGTTGGAGAAGAAAAATAAAACAAAATAAGACAAGTGAAGACATTACCTTAAAATCGGGTAACTCTCTTCGATTTGAGCTCAAAGGCTTCCATTGGAAGACTTATATCTAATGTGAGGCTTCTACGAGTAATAGAGGGATATGTAGAGACAAAATGAGCCGAGCGTGGCCGAACCAAAGGCTTGAGAGGTATCTGTAAGGAGGTAGATGTGGGGGCCTTTTATAAGAGGAGAGGAGGGGCACTCTTGGAAAGTTAAGAAAAGATACTTTATTATAAAATGATTTTCGGATAAGAAGGGTCCCATAATTATATATTTAAAGGATAAGGTGATAATAATACTAAATACACCCATCATATATGGTTTTGACATGTGTAGGTCTTATATTTTACTTTATCTTTTCATTTAATTTAAATCGTTAAGTAATGAGGTAATCGTTGCATCATCATGATGCCATAAATAATTTAATTTATTTAATGTCTAAAAATTATAAAAAAAACTATTCTGATGTAGGAAATCTTTTTTTCTTTCTAATTAATATTTATATTCAAAAATCTGACTTGTATAACCCCATTTTAAAATTGTTTTAGTAAAACAACTCATGTTTGTGACATCTTTATTTTAAGTTTAATAAAAAGATATTAATGTCATTTTCCTACCAAAGTGGCTCCATGGGGTCCCCATGTTGACCCATGGATTGTCTTGGCCAGCCATGAAACATCCAATAAGGGTAGGACATGTATCTAGGTCATTTTATATTATTAAAACATTACTTTTACCTTAAGTTAAACTAATTACCTCTAATCGCGATTAATAAACATAAAGGTTACTATTCACCAAAAATTATTTCAATCCCATTGAACCACATTTTACTTCTTAATGAAAACCATGTATGTCAGATTTTTAAAATTCAAAACATATAATTGGTAATGTTTTATTTAAACAAAAAATCAGTTTTTTATGTACCACTTAGTTGTTTCAGTATTCATCAAAAATTGAAGTTTTTGAGAAAAATACCAAAAATTCACCCTATGCTATATTGGATATTCAGAATTCAAAAATGATGTCTATTTTAAAATATTCAAATCATATACATTTCATTAATTAATTTAATAATTAATTACCACTGTCAAAATAAATGGCGTGATTTTATGGAACAAAAAGTATCAAAAGATTGGCACTATTTTAAGTCCGATTTCAAAGTGAAAATAATTCCAATGACCAAAATTGGATTAAATGGTAAAAATATATTCTAATTTCACATTAAAACCAATTAAGAAGATAATATAATCATATAAATAAATTATATTAAAAAGAGGTTTTGTATTAAAATACAACAGTTTTCACTATTCATTAAAAAATGATTTTTATCGGAAAAAAACCAAAAAGTTAAACAAAGTTAATTTTGATGTATCGATTATAAAGAAGAATATTATTTTGTTTAATAGATTGTATAAGAGTGACCAAAACTAAATTTAATGACGGTTCACCATCAAAAGGAGATTAGTGGACCTTTAGTGGAAATTAGAGTATATATGCATAAAATTGAATTATTTTCTTATTTTAAGCCTTTATCTTTTATTGGAAAAATTTAAATCCATTTAACAAACATATATAATAATATTTTAGTTGTTTCTATTCATTCCTGCCACTACAACGGATATATGTTAACTTCCATTTAAAATAATATTATTTTATTACTAGTGTGCAACGTAAGATTTCAAAGAAACTCTTTTTGCCATATCAGGTACGCTATCGAACATAGCAACCCCTTTAAATTAAAATTAATATTTAATTTGAAAATATTATTAAATATGAAATGTTTTATTCATTATTTACCTGGAATGTTACAATGTACACATTATATTATACTATTTTTCACATAAAATACCTTAATGAATTTAAAACATGGATGGAGAGGTCTAGTGTCTTCGAAATAATATGTAAAACAAATAACTGTTAACCAAAACCCAATATATTTCTCATCCCATGTGAACTTTTTATCTATTATATTAATATGAAAACAATATTTTGTCAACAAAATTTCCAAAAAATAATCCACATAAGGTACTATTATAAAAATGTCACATGTATTACATTCCATTATTAAATAAGAGTATGGATACATAATAAGTTTTTCTCTCAAAAACATAGCGAGGGTAACGTAAATGAAAAAAATCATAGATAATATGTGGGTAAAATATAACTGTATTCCTTTGAGAAGGTATGAAAGAAATATTAACAAAATATTAATTATTCATACCCTAAAAATCATTTATAATAAGAAAAGAATCATTGGATGAGAATTTATCATAATGAAACTAATATAAAAGGATATTAGAATCAAAATACTATGACCAAAAAATAATTCCTTACATCATAAAAAATGCAATTTTTATCTTACTAAAACATCATCACATAGTGGAAATATTTCCCTTCTTGATTTGTTACAATCCCCATTCCCATAAACATATTGTAAATACTCCACTAATGGATTAGGTTCAAACTCTATTCTCATACATAACATATCAAAAGATATAATGATTTTCTGAACACATTTGAGGAATATATAATTTCAGGCCCACCCATCATATAACATCGTGTTCATAGGCTAACCACATATGCATTGAATAATCTACCTCATGATATGAAAACATTACCCAATTTATTAGGGGGATATATAATTCTCGGACCACCCATGGACAAAAAATGTATACACACATAAGTGTTCCCCAAAGAAAAATGCATACATAAATTCTTAATGAAATAATAACCATATTGATAAATGAGTTTTCTAATTATTTCCATAAAACATATTCATTATGAGTGTTAATTGACCAGGTATTTTTTTAAAAAATATTTTATCTCAAGGAAACAAAAATAAACATATAAATATCTGGGAATATATGTAAAAATTTCTATTTTAGAAAGATTTTATCAAAATGTCAATCATAATATATATGTAATTGGATTCTTTTTATACAATTTTTTTGACTCCCTAACAAATGAAAATACATTCATATAAATAAAATTATAAATCATGAAACATAAATCCACTAAGTTAATTTTATTAAAAATTAAAATAGAGATTGTATGGAAAATTTAAAAATAATTTTTAGAAAATGTGAAAAGAAATATTTTTGAAACATTTATTTTAAAAATAAACATCAATAATATATAATTTATTATAGAAAATTCATATATTATGAATGTATATATTCAAAAAAAAACCCTTTTATTATGTAATAGATGAATAGTTTTTAGTTTAAACCATTATTGACAAGCCACATCCTAAAAAAATGGTGGATTTTTTTAAAAAAAATTATTAGAAGAATTATAAATGACATAAGAAATAAAACATGATTAGTAGTATAAATATAATTAGAAAACATTGGAAGGAAAATGAAAAAATGAACAATTGGATGACAAACCGCCTTTTAAAATCATTATAAATATTCGTAACATAGTATCATTTTCAATATAATGGGAATTCATAAAAAATGATTTTTATATCAAAGTGACCTCGCAAGAAAGATAATGGGTATACCATATTGAATGGATGTCCAATCATAAGGACGATAATTGTATCCCAAGAACAAAAAATGAGTTATGAATGAACCTTATATTATAGAGGCGATACCAATAATATAATTAAGAAATAAACATTAATAATGGGAGTCTAATTTCAAATATCAACAATAGTTTATGATATTATTAAAAAATATATAGTATTTTCACAATACTTATAATTTTCTATAATAACAAAAAAAGCATCAATTAACGGTGGTAGATACATAAACCGTTAAAACATAGCTAATAATTGTGTCGAAGTCCATATGGCCATGAAAAATGAATTATAATTTTCTAACCAATGAATCATGCATTTATAAAGTATTATCCATTCATTCGATGATAAATCAATAGGACACTAGCAAAAGGAAACACGAGGCGTATAACGTTGAATGCCTCAATGAATCAGACTTCAGACCGAGAATACCATTTCATTATATTCCTAATAATTGGAAAGAACTATAACATCCTAAATAAATAACAAAAATGTCAAATAATTTATTTAATAAAATTATTCATATCTATAAGAATTTATAAAACTCATCTATATTTTTTATCTACATATAAATTAGTTATTTTTTACTAATTATCAATCTATGGGGCATGTAATATTGATCACTGTGATCTATTTTTGTAAAAGTGATTTTATTATTTTTAATTAACTTAAGGTTATTCATTATTATTACATTATAATAACAATATTTTACGATTTATAAATATAAATCATGTCATAATTTCATTCTATGGGAGTTTTGTTTATGAACCATTAATATGAAATCACTGATGGGAATGTTTTGGTGATTTTTTATAAATTAGCAGTGGTATCTTTGTGAATTTGATTAATTTTACTATTATAATTCCATGATAAAAATAAATAATTATCATTATTGATATCATTTATTATTAGTAATTAATTTCTAATGTCCATCAATGATGTTATTTTATAGTGTTATTCAAGTAGGGGGACTGGCAGACCTAAACATTAATATATTGTATTTAATTGATGATTATAACTAATTATGTGGTTTATTTTTCCATAGTATAATTATTATAGTAGAAAATTCATATATTTCAGATATTTTTAAAAATTATGAATGAGATTTTAGAAGGTCTTAATAAATAGGGAATAAATTAGATGTAAAATGTGATAAGTTTCATCGTGGAGGTGATAGTCCCCACAACGCATGGTAATCATACTAATTTTAGAATTATATAATTAAAATATCGAAATTCTTGGTTTTAATTTTTATTTATTATATATAAAATACATATATTATTTATTATTCAATTTCTCTATTATAATTGTTGAAGTTTGGGTGCTTTGAATATAGAATTCCATGCTTCGTCGAGGGTGTAATCCTTAAAACATATGAATTAATGATTACTTTTTTTAATATAATAGGATAATATAATTTCATTGATATTCCATTTGAATAATAAAATTTATTATAAAAATTTTATTTTTTTAATGATATACTAATTTACAATTTATATTTGAGAATTTAGGACAAAACGAAGTAACTTTAGGAAGAATGACTACTCACGTTGAGAACCTTAATTTTTCATTAAAGGATTCCACATGAATAAAGGTATAATGATTAATTTATGTTACCAAAATATTATATATGTGAAGTATAATTAAATTAAATGTGAACTATTTCTTGCTTTAGTAGGATGTAAAAAAATTGTGTCTTGAATGGATGGAGGGTGTCCCCTATTAAACATGGTGATAATTGATTTTTTAAATTCACTTTACATTAAAATGTGTCATAAAAATTTTCAATGATAAATGATTTCAAATAAAATATAATAGATTTAGGGATGTGATAATGATTATCCTCCATAAACTGTCATTAATATCTCTTAATTTATCATTTTTAGCCTTTTCACTAAGTTCATATTTTAACATTTATTTAACAATAGCATTGTAACATGATTTCTTACCACCAAAAACAAATTTTAATATGAAAAATAGAAATTGGACTTCAGAAATTGAAATGAAATGTGTTGCATTTTTTGTCAATGAGGTATGTTGTTGTCAAGGAATGAATGGATGGATGTCAAGGAGTTTCAATGTGTGAATGACAAAGGATGTGATGGTGTTGGTGAGGATAGGAGAATGGCCATGGTACTAAGATGCATGTCACTTAGGAGATTCACTAAGTGACATAGGATGTTGTGGTTGAATCATTCTCTAGTTATATCAGACGATTGTAGAACTGATCTTAATGTTTCAATACTTGTATCAAGATGATACTAAGTTACACCACTTGAAGAGTGGATGATGATGGAGCATCATCATAACATCAGACGATTGATGAGCTGATCTTTAAGTTCCAAGAACATGTATCAACTGGATACAATGTCACCACATTATTAGAAGACCATGCATTGTTAAGATAATACATGAGGAGATGAAGATGATCCATCCACACCTCCTAAGTGGATGAAGTTGTTTAATGAAGACCATGCACTATCTCTTAGTGCATGATGCATTGAAGATGTTCCAATTTGATCTCTGATTGGATCATTGAAGAATTTTGATGAATTATTTGATTCAGGAGCATCGGTTGAAGGAAGACCCTTCGGTAATTCCATTCTTAAATGTTGATTAACTGTTTAAGAGGAATGGAGGAATTCTTAAGAAGAAGAGAAGAGAAGAAATGAATAAGGGAGAATGGATTAGAGGAAGATGTGGCATTTGGCATTTGAACTTGGTCACTTTGTTTTTAAACAAAGGACTTGTTCTATACTCGGGAAAAAAGAAGCCACCAAGGGGACAGCCTTAAGGGTTCAACCCAAGGCACATGTGGGACTAGGTCACCACGCCCAAGGGGATCCCATGGGGCCAGCCCGGGAGAGGCCGGGGCCGTGTATAATCCCCGAGGCCACGTGGTGATGAAGCCCGCGCAGCGTGAGCGTGAGGAGAGCGCCTGTGTGTGCATAGTGGGCGCCAGTGGCGCGCCCGAGTGGCAGGGGTGGGCGCAAGAGCGCGCCCATAGAGAGAACCCGGTGCGGGGCGGCACTGGGAGGGGAGAAGTTAAACTGAGTAGCAGCGGAGAGCGCTTGGGTGATAAACCACAGAAAACCTGGGACCCATTTCGATGTGGGACGTGGGATTTTTCGGCGGAGCGAATCCTGGCTGTCCGTCTCATCGCGTGCTCGATCTGGACCGCTCATCACATCCCGACCACGATGATCTGATCGCGGCCATCCAAATTTTAGTAAACGCCTGATCCGACGGCTGCCACATCACCCCCTTCCTCGAGCTCAGCCCAGGAACCTCCTACGACGCGGCCTGAACCAGTGGCCCTCCGAAGATGAATCTCGAGTTCCTGGCCACCGTTGTTCGAGCTGAAGAATCCATTGGGTTCGTCTCTACGTAACGAACATGATCATGCAAGAAAATGGGCATGCATGCAAAGTTTGGAAGATTTCGAAGAATGCCGAGGAAAAAGAAGTTGCCGAGGCTTCATGTGTTCGTGTTTTGCATGGTTTGGATTTTAATAAAGCCATGCATGCGTTCTAAGTCGCATACACATGAAGAAGATAAAAAATAAAGAACCCGCGTTGAAACAGAGAAGAAATCAAGATTTGAGGGAAATCTTGAATTCCCGAAATCTTCGGGAGATTAAACATATCTCACGCGGATGAACCGCCTCTCCCTTGCCTATAAAAAGAGAGGTCGATACCTCAGTGATTCTTGCTGAAAACTTTAAAGAAATCTCGCGAGAGTGCCTCTGTACCTCACGAAGTTTGGTTCCCCGCACAACCCACTTGTGCGGCTGAAGTTCTCGGGGCCACCCGAGGTCCCGAAGGAGTCCCCTGTGCGCTTCACTTGCGCATCAGGAAGAGCTCTCTATGCCCGCATACTTGCGCGACAGGAGTAGCTTGCGCACCCGAGGTGCTCTTGCACTCTTGAGGCTTGCACGACCCGAGGCCGCATCACTTGCGCACCCCGCGGTTGGTTGAGCCTTACACGGCTGCCTTGCACCTGAGGCCTTGCACGGCTCTTGTGCCTTGTGCACCTGCACGACAATGGAGTAGAGGAGAGGCCGCACCAAGCACTTGCGTGCCTTCATATTGGCAGTGTGTGTGCAAAGTGAAGGAGGAAGGCCGAGACATTTTTGTGTTTTCAAGAAGAAGAAGGCCAAAACACACCCCGTGTGTACAAAGTGGGAGAACACCCTACGGGCAGTGGGTGTGCAAAGGAAGAAGGCTGTAACCCTTGTGGGTGCTAACTTTTAAGAACAAACTAAAAGAACACTTAAGGTGTGTGTGTGCTTAACAAACAATGAAGAGGTCAAGATCATGTTTTTGAAAAAGTGAAACAAGTGTGTGCAAAGAGACAAGAAGGTCGAACCTAGTGTCTGCACTAAAAGTGTAGAAATTTAGAAGAAGGAAGAAGAAGGACCCTCACACTAAAGTATAACACACATTCAAGTGCGTAAGAAAATTGTATAAATTGTGTGATGGAAGAAGTGGTGTGTGGTCTTAAGGAGATTACACCCTTTGGGGTTTATCACACCAAGAAGAAGGGAAGGGGATTACATGCATGCATGCATGCACGTGCACACGTGAACAAGCTCAAATCTGGTTGTGTGCATCTGAGTTGTCCAAGAACAGAAGATCCTGATGAATATTGAGAAGCCATGCAGTCAGTGCATGGGGATGAAGAGATGCCATGCACTCAGTGCATGAAGATGATTTGAAGTGAGACTGAGCCATACTGAAGTTAAAGAGATTATTTTTCTGAGTTTTCAGTAATTGAGAAGACCCTGATCAACAGAAGTGATCAGAAGTCTTGAGAAAGACCAACAGACCTTATTAGAGGCTGTTGAATATTCTTGAAGAGAGAGGCCGAGTCATCCTTAGAAGAAGGTGATAAAGCCCGAGAAAGACAAGAAGACCTGTTCATCACAAGTGAGAAGAGGTACAGAGCAAGGCCAGCAAGTCTTTATCCCAGACTGCTGGAGATACTTGAAGAAGCTTAAAGTGAATAAGAGCTACTCGTGTGACTCGAGGAGCCAGGAGAAGCCCCCTGTGAGACTCAGGGTGGAAGAAGTCTTCAGTGGGATTCTGGAGCAGGCCAGTGGGACTCTGGTAACACTGTGGGACGCAGTATAAAGACCCTCATGTGGGACTCAGGAGAGATACAGTGGGACTCTGTATTGACCATTGTAATACTAACCGATTATAATGGAGAAACCATGTTGGGGCGTATAACCAACATGGAAAGGACGTAGGCCTTTGGTGCCGAACCTTGTAAATCCTTGTTTCCTGTGACTTTATATTTACTGCATCATTCGAGGAAAGGTGAGAGATACAAGAAGAGTGGATCGAGGCTTTAACCATCCATAGAGGTTTAATTGATAAAGAATCAATTAGTAAAATGTTTTAAGGGATCACTGATTCACCCCCCCCCCCCCCCCTCAGTGATTCACACTGATCTGGGCACTTCAATTGGTATTAGAGCGAAGGTTACCTCTAAAAGATCCAAGAGAGTCTATATTGAGTGCAGATTTGGGGAAATGAAAGAACAACCTCAAATGGAGATATCTTCCAAGACTCTAAAAAACAGAATGAAGAAACAGGCAAAGAAGATGAGGAAGAAGTTTGTTTCAATCAGAGAAACTCCTTCTATGGAAAGAAATGTGAAAGTCACATCAGATGACAATTCCTTTTATCATTCTTCTGATGAATCCTGGTCTAACTGTGATGAAGATGGAAGGAACAATGATCTTCTAAATGCAATCAAATATCTTCAGAATACAGTCCCCAAGGAAGTGGCAATGTGTATAGCTACATGCGTCCTTGATCTTCAAGAAGAAAAATTACAGCTAGAAGATGAAGCCAATTCTATGGTAGTCCAATTGGCTAAAGGGGTTGGCATAACCAACACTCTCAGAAAGCTGGTGAAGGCTAAAGATGAAACAGTATCGCTTTGAAATGAAAGATATGAAGACACTACTGAAGAATTGCAAAGAAGCCTTTCTGAGAAAGAATTCTTTAAGACTGTGGACAAAGATGGTTTCCATGCACTGGAAAAGAGGCACAAAGTTTCAATGAATGTCAGAAATGCTCAACTTGAAGACAAAGTAAATAGGGTGAAGGAGCCTGACAATTCATTACAAGAAATGAAGAAGGTGCATGAAGACCAGTTAGAACAGCTGAAAGAAAATTGGGAAGGAAGGCTAAGAACTATTGAGGATGATAAGAACTCCCTTAACATGAAATGCTTAGAACTAGAGGTGATATTGAAAAATCTGCAATCACCCAGAGCTGAATCCTCCCAGTCAGATGAAAGTATAAATGTTGCTACACAAGTGTGCATTTAGAAGGAGGATTCCAAAAGAAGGGCATCCTCTAATCAAAGGGCAAAATCTTCTAAAAGGAAGGTACCATCCATCCCATCTTGTACTAATGCTTCTAATTGTGTTTCCACAAAAAGTGTAGGATGGAAGAATAATTCCAAACAAGTATGGATGAAGACAATGAAGAATGAAAGATCTCTTGAAGCAGTACAACAATTCAAGACAAATACCCTACAATCAGAAGGAATAAAAAGGTCAAGATTTGTGGGTCAATGTTGGTGTTGTAACAAGTATGGGCATTGTGCAAAGTATTGTTGGTACAATCCACTGAATGCCAAAGCATAGAGGAAGCCCATGGCTAGGGGGAGCAAGCCAGAATAAAATAAGCAGCATCCACAGGTCCATAGACATCTGTTTACTGCAAATAGATTTGGATTACTTGACAACATCTGGGATGATTGCAAAAGTGGTCAAAACGATACATGTCAATCTCCAACTGTATCCAGAGCTCAAAATAAAAAAATATCACAGAACCTAGCTCAAAAAGAATCCATGGGAAGCAAGCAGAAGAAAGATGAAGATGCTCCCAAGAAGATTATGAAAATGGAAGAGAAGACCATGGAGTCTAAATCCATGAAGGGTGATGCATCCAGAAGGACCACCAAGAAGAAATGCTTCTACTGTGGAAAGAAAGGACATATCATGGATCTTTGTAAAGAAGCCATGAAATTCAATAGAGGAAGACTGGACTCAAACGGACGATCAATCCAAAAGAAGCAGAAGGGATTGATTGAAAACAAGTTTCCTAAGAAAGGTAGCTTGAAAGCATCGAAGGAACCGTGTGGAATATCCAGAACTGAGGCCACACTTCCAAGTGACTTACTAGTCATATGGCCAAATCAGTTACAAATTTCCAATGATCTGCAAAGAGCTGAAGATGAAGTTCTGGAAATTGCTAAGGCAAAAGGAAAGAAAAAGATTTAACATGAAGATCATGTTCTGTGTGTGAGGTGCAATCAAGCTGGGCATACTAGTGATAAATGCATGATATTCATTCCAGCTCAGAAGGGAATCTTCAAAAGAATGAAGATTGCACCAGGAGACTCTAGTTCTCAGAAGGCACCTAGAAATACAGGAGTCACACACAAAGAAGTTAAAGAGGTGTTGAGATCCACATCAGCACAAACATCACTGAAGATCAAATGTGCAAGTGTGAAGAATGGTGAAAATGGGCCATCTTGGTTGAGAGAATCTTCTCAACCATGTTGTTCACATTGATGAACCAAGGAGGTTTCATCTTATTCCCTTATACTTTTGGTATTTACATGTGCTAACATTGCAGGGAATTCAAGATGATGATCATTCTCATCTGGAGAGTGGTTTGGAATGAATGGAGTGCACCCCTTGATGGGGAGCCAATCTTGAGAAGATGGTATTCTAAGATTTAATACCATCTTGAGAAAAGTTGAAGGTATTCCAATCATACTTTCGTCCCTTTTTTCTTAATTGTATTCATCATGACAATTAAGGGGGAGTATTGATTGAAGGAAAATGGTTGAAAGGGGGAGCTTTATCTTTGCACCTGAACTTTCTAATGAGTTTTGTGAAGAATGTTCAGGATTTAGGAATTTATTGTTATATCTAAAAAATTTCAAACCCCTGGAAGCTAAGCATGATCTCACATGTATAGTAAAATGTGGACAGCATTGAAAAATCTTGGTTACATCACTCTTGTTTTCTACATCGGGTTAGCCCAAGTAGACTTAGAGTTGACTTACTAAAGGTTCGTTGCTAAAGAGAACATGTGACATCATCCCTCTCTTATTGATTTTCAAGAAGATGCTATTCAAAGGGAGGAAGTGATTTTTTTTAAGAGAACCACACCACACCTTTGCATTTGGTTTCCAATAAGGGGGAGAAAATATTGGCACACATATTGACCCATTCATATGTGCTGAAGAAGTGTATTGACAACAAATACAAAGGGGGAGATTGAAATGCACTGTGTTGCATTTGTTGTCAATCAGGTATGTTGTTGTCAAGGAATGAATGGATGGATGTCAAGGAGTTTCAATGTGTGAATGAAAAAGGATGTGATGGTGTTGGTGAGGAAAGGAGAATGGCCATGGTACTAAGATGCATGTCACTTAGGAGATTCACTAAGTGACATAGGATGTTGTGGTTGAAACATTTTCTAGTTATATCAGACGATTATAGAACTGATCTTAATGTTTCAATACTTGTATCAAGATGATACTAAGTTACACCACTTGAAGAATGGATGATGATGGAGAATCATCATAACATCAGACGATTGATGAGCTGATCTTTAAGTTCCAAGAACTTGTATCAACTGGATACAATGTCACCACATTATTAGAAGGCCATGCATTGTTAAGATAATTCATGAGGAGATGAAGATGATCCATCCACACCTCCTAAGTGGATGGAGTGGTTTAATGAAGACCATGCACAATCTCTTAGTGCATGATGCATTGAAGATGTTCCAATTTGATCTATGATTGGATGATTGAAGAATATTGATGAATTATTTGATTCAGGAGCATCGGTTGAAGGAAGACCCTTCGGGAATCCCATTCTTAAATGTTGATTAAATATTTAAGAGGAATGGAGGAATTATTAAGAAGAAGAGAAGAGAAGAAATGAATAAGGGAGAATGGATTAGAAGAAGATGTGGCATTTGGCATTTGAACTTGGTCACATTGTTTTTAAACAAAGGACTTGTTCTATACTTGGGAAAAAAGAAGCCACCAAGGGGCCAGCCTTAAGGGTTCAACCCAAGGAACATGTGGGACTAGGTCAGCATGCCCAAGGGGATCCCATGGGGCCAGCCCGAGAGAGGCCGGGGCCGTGTATAAGCCCTGAGGCCACGCGGTGATGAAGCCCGCGCAGCGTGAGCATGAGGAGAGCGCCCGTGTGTGCATAGTGGGCGCCAGTGGCGCGCCCGAGTGGTAGGGGTGGGCGCAAGAGTGCGCCCGCAGAGAGAACCCGGTGCGGGGCGGCACCGGGAGGGGAGAAGTTCAACTGAGTAGCAGCAGAGAGCGCTTGGGTGATAAACCGCAGAAAAACCGGGATCCGTTTCGATGTGGGACACGAGATTTTTCCGCGGAGCGAATCCTTGTCGTCCGTCTCATCGCGCGCTCGATCTGGACCGCTCATCGCATCCCGACCGCGATGATCTGATCGCGGCCATCCAAATTTTAGTAAACGCCTGATCCGACGGCTGCCGCATCATCCCCTTCCTCGAGCTCAGCCCAGGCACCTCCCGCGACGCCGCCTGAACCAGTGGCCCTCCGAAGATGAATCTCGATTTCCCGGCCACCGTTGTTCGTGCTGAAGGATCCATTGGGTTCGTCTCTACGTAACGAACATGATCATGCAAGAAAATGGGAATGCATGCAAAGTTTGGAAGATTTCGAAGAATACCGAGGAAAAAGAAGTTGCCGAGGCTTCATGTGTTCATGTTTTTCATGGTTTGGATTTTCATAAAGCCATGCATGCGTTATAAGTCGCATGCACGTGAAGAAGATAAAAAATAAAGAACTCGCGTTGAAACAGAGAAGAAATCAATATTTGAGGGAAATCTTGAATTCCCGAAATCTTCGGGAGATTAAAGATATCTCACGCGGATGAACCGCCTCTCACTTGCCTATAAAAAGAGAGGTCGAGCCCACGGTGATGCTTGCTGAAAACTTGAAAGAAGTCCCGCGAGAGTGCCTCTGTGCCTCACGAAGTTTTGTGCCCCGCGCAACCCACTTGTGTGGCTGAAGTTCTCGGGGCCACCCGAGGTCCTGAAGGAGTCCCCTGTGCGCTTCACTTGCGCATCAGGAAGAGCTCTCTCTACCCGCATACTTGCACGGCAGGAGTTGCTTGCGCGCCCGAGGTGCTCTTGCACTCTTGAGGCTTGCATGACCCGAGGCCACATCACTTGCGCACCCCGCGGTTGGTTGAGCCTTGCAAGGCTACCTTGCACCCGAGGCCTTGCACGGATCTTGTGCCTTGTGCACCTGCGCGACAATGGAGTAGAGGAGAGGCCACAATAAGCACTCGCGTGCCTTCATATTGGCAGTGTGTGTGCAAAGTGAAGGAGGAAGGCTGAGACATTTTTGTGTGTACAAGAAGAAGAAGGACACAACACACCTCGTGTGTGCAAAGTGTGAGAACACCCTACGGGAAGTGGGTGTGCAAAGGAAGAAGGTCGTAGACCTTGTGGGTGCACACTTTTAAGAACAAACTAAAAGAACAATTAAGGTCTGTGTGTGCTTAACAAACAAAGAAGAGGTCAAGATCATGTTTGTGCAAAAGTGAAACAAGTGTGTGCAAAGAGACAAGAAGGCCGAACCTAGTGTGTGCACTAAAAGTGTAAACATTTAGAAGAAGGAAGAAGAAGAACCCTCACACTAAATTATAACACACATTCAAGTGTGTATGAAAATTTTATAAAGTGTGTGAAGGAAGAATTGGTGTGTGGGCTTAAGGAGATTACACCCTTTGGGGTTTATCACACCAAGAATAAGGGAAGGGGAGTGCATGCATGCATGCATGCACGTGCACACGTGAACAAGCTCAAATCTGGTTGTGTGCATCTGAGTTGTCCAAGACCAGAAGATCTTGAAAAATTTTGAGAACCCATGCAGTCAGTGCATGAGGATGCAGAGATGCCATGCACTCAGTGCATGAAGATGATTTGAAGTGAGACTGAGCTAGACTGAAGTTAAAGAGATAAGTTGTCTGAGTTTTCAGTAATTGAGAAGACCCTGATCAATAGAAGTGATCAGAAGTCTTGAGCAAGACCAACAAACCTTATCAGAGGCTGTTGAAGATTCTTGAAGAGAGAGGCCGGGTCATCCTTAGAAGAAGGTTATAATGCTCGAGCAAGACGAGAAGACCTGTTCATCATAAGTGAGCAGAGGTACAGAGCAAGGCCATCAGTCTTTACCGAAGACTGCTGAACATACTTGAAGAAGCTTAAAGTGAAGAAGAGCTACTCGTGTGACTCGAGGAGCCAGGAGAAGCCCCATGTGAGACTCAGGGTGGAAGAAGTCTTCAGTGGGATTCTGGAGCAGGCCAGTGGGACTCTGGTAACACTGTGGGACGCAGTATAAAGACCCTACTGTGGGACTCAGGAGAGATACAGTGGGACTCTGTATCGACCATTGTAATACTAACTGATTATAATGGAGAAACCATGTTGGGGCGTATAACCAACATGGCAAGGACATAGGCCATTGGTGCCGAACATTGTAAATCCTTGTGTCATGTGCCTTTATATTTACTGCATCATTCGAGGAAAGGTGATAGATACAAGAAGAGTGGATCGAGGCTTTAACCAGCCATAAAGGTTTAATTGATAAAGAATCAATTAGTAAAAAGTTTTAAGGGATCACTGATTCATCCCCTCCCCCTCTCAGTGATTCACACTGATCTGGGCACTTCAGAAATAATAAAAACCGGATAATTTCAAAAATATTAATATTTGTCCAAACATAGAATTTATTGGTTTTGAAATTTAATTTTATATTTAGCACACAAAAAAAACTATGTTTTGGTGAATATGCATTTTAAGTATAAAAAAAACGATTATAATAAAATATCAAATATTATTTATTTATATTTTTTTCATTGGCCAATTATAAAATAAAATTATATTTATATGAATTTTAATTGACCAAAAAACCAAATTATACATTTTGGATATTTAAGTATAAGAAATTATCAAAAAAAGATTTACAGATAATAGATATTAGTTATGTTCTACTATTCTAATCATGGTTTTTCTAGATTCATAATATATTTTAAAATGTATTATATATAATTATTCATATATTATTTATCATGAAAGTAATTATAAACACTAAGGATATATATATATATATATATATATATTAGTAATTTATCTTAAAATACGTATTCAAAAAATGGTTTTTTACTAATCACCTAAAAACATACTAAAAAATCAACAAAATTATTATATGGTTTCCTTGAAATGGTGAATAAAAAAATAAACATATGCTTATCTAATTCATAATCCTATGAATATAATTTAAAAAAAATGATTATAAGGAAAACAATTTCCTATAGAAAAATTTAATTCTTTTTCATTAAATGTAAAACTGAGAAATATATAAAAAATGTGATAAATAATTTATTATGCTAATAATAAATTTTTTTATTATATCTTATTTTATAGTCAAAAATCTATACATGATCTCCACATAAGATATATGAATAATTAACTCCTTAGTGTTTAACAACCCTAGTTTTTCTTACGTAGACATTACATCATTTTGATGATAAAAAACTTAATATTTTTACATTCAATAATGAATGGATTCATATCATAATAATATTAATATAATAAAATCTATAAAAATAATATAATATTAATAATTATAAAATAAAAAAATTATAAATTTTTTTTATACCCTTAAAAAAATAGTTAGTTTTTATTCTTAAATGTAAACCCTTGAAGTTATACTTCAATGAAATGGGTGAACAAGAATCCTATTAAGTGGAAGAATAAAATTGTGAAAATATAACACATTAATAAATAGTACATGGGAAAACTACAAATTAATGGGATCCTCATCATATTCATGGGTAAAAAAATATAGAAATTAAAAGGATGTGGTGATTCATACAATTATAACTTCATGTCATAGTTGTCAAATACCAAACATAATTGTCATAAATTCCAACATCATGTTCACACATAACATATATGCACAAATAATAGATTAAATATTGTGAAACAATTGTGTTATTCTCATGCATAATATATAAAATATAATGAGATACTTCTCATTACCGAATTCATTGCATATGTATATAATTCATTTCCTAGACATCATATAATAATATTCTCAAAATCTTGTCTTCCAAGTAGAATGTATAACAATCATTGTAATCTAAATAATCCATTTAAATGAATGGGTTTTATTATTTTATGATAATGAACATACTCATGAATAAAAAATTGATTCTCCTATGGTTATAAGGGAAATCATATATTATATAACCATAATCATTCTTTAGGTAAGAAGAAACAACTGAAAAAAATCCTAAGATATTTTCTGGAAAGAAAAGTTTTTTAGGAAAATCATTTTTTTAGGATTAAAGGATCTAGTGGAAACATTTATATCCATAGATGTAAAAGGTATTATTTGATAAATGATATTTAAGTTTAATTAGTGGAATGTCCATAAGGAAAATTTTGTTAAAGATAGATATCCCATTGAAAAAGAGTTGGGCTCAAGAATCCCCAAACCATACATATCACATTATTTTATCAGTTTTAAACCACCTGAATAAAAAATATTGGTTTATTAAAAGAATTAAGATGAAGTTAGTTATTTTAATATATGTTATTATTTAAAAATTATCATATTTATATTGAATTTGTTACCTTCCACTATTGATGTTGAACCATTTTGGAAAGTTGTTTTCCTTAAAAATTTCATCTTTTCCCAGAATTTCACTATTTTGTTTATGGTCATTTATATATTAGCATAATTAATATTATAACAATTAAATATAAAAATATACAAAACTATATATTATAAATAATTATTTATAAGCAACTATAAATGTAGTGAAAAAATATGATACAATCATATTTTTTGGTAGATAAATTATAGTTATTCGGAACATTTTCCAAAGGAGGATAAAGATAGCTATAAAATATAAATAAATGAAAATTTTAATTTTTACATCAGTTTAACATAGTTTAAAGAATGTTAAAATAAATTATAATTAATATTAAAATATTAATTTTCAATTGGGATTGGGAATGTGAGGAATATATGAGGAAACACAAAGAAGTGTTTGAAAAAATGTACCATCATCTTGGTGTTACTTACCTTTTATAAGAGTAGAATCCAATGATTATTGGAGTTGGATTACTTTTGAATTTCTCCAGTTATTAAAAGAGGATTATGATATATTATTTTTGAAGGTATTTTAATTTTTATTGTTTGGTAGGAGTGGTTTCCATAGGAGAGAGAGAAGTATTATTTATAGATTTGGAGAATAGTATTTTTGGGTTATAATATTGAATAAAATAATATATCCAGGGTGACCCATGTAAATGTGATATTTTTGAATTATAAACCATATTTTAATTAAATTATATTATTTTTAGAATTATATTTACTTTTAATTCAATTATTTGGTCTAATCCAATGGAATGGTGAAAATGAGAAAATATTAATTTAATGTAATACATTTAATTTTTTTATATTTTAATGTGATTTTTGTTTTGAAAATAATGTTTATATTATTTTAATGACTTATTTATCAAACAAAATAATTTTTCATCGATTATAATGTTTTTGAAATGATTACTTCATTATTACATCACGAATTGTGTAATTTGACTTACCAAAGTTACGAAAAAAATTTATTTTTACTATTCATGTGGAAATTGAATTATTTAAAAAATTAACAAAAAAATAACCCTTTGAAAAATTCCAAATAATTGTTTAAAAATTAATATTAATTATATAAAATTAGTTCTCTAAAATATGTTATTTTAAATTTTTATTCTTAAATTAGGATTTCTATGAAATTCCATAAAATAGAATTTATTAAAGATGTTCTTATTTTCTATTTGTGTTTTTTAATTTTTATTTTTATCTTTTTTAATAGTAATTTTTATATTTATTAAATTAATCATGATATATTTTATTAATACCTCAAATTATTAAATTTTGGTCACAAAACTATTCAAATGGTCAGGTTACAATTGTCAATGGATAGGATATTATTCACAATAGTCATGTAACAATTCACAATTGTCATGTTATATTTCGAATGGTAAGATTACTATTCTGAAAATCACATTATAAATTATAAATAAGTATTTATTACATCATTTGTTATTTACCAAACTCATCAAACATGTTTGTATTTCAATTTTTTTATTTATAATTGGTTTAGTATTATTTTGTATTATTTAAAAAGATTAGTTCATGGGAGTGATGATTCTAACTAATTGTGGTAAAATTAATATTCTTATTTTATTTTTCTTATTTTATATTTATTCCACTATTAATGTTATTAGTTTTAATACTTTTATTCATTACCTAATTTAACAATTTTCATTATTGAATTAAATTTTTTTCTATTTCTAAATATGCTGAATATTTAAAATATTGTATAATATAATATAATACACATTTAATTCAACAAAAAAATAGAATTTATAATATATGGGATGTTAAATTCTTCCCAAAATATAAATTTCATACTTGAAATTTCAACTCATATTCTCATTAGATAATATATAAGGGTACTTCTCTTTAATTATTTCATGATCTTCCTATATTTCATCTTAAATCATATGGTTTCTCAACATAAATTTGACAAGGTGAGTTGAATTATTTAATAGAGCATTGTTTATGTAGTATAAGATATTCGACAGATATTCCTCATATGGAGGTCATTCTCATGCTGTACAAACTTCAGATTCAGTACTTGTGAGAGGTTAGGTATGTCATTCTTCAGAGCTAATTTTGGGAACATGACATTCACTTCAACAAAATTTGGTGTCAGTTCAAGGAAAAATACCTATATGCATATGTGATTAGGGATCTCTAATGGTTCAATGTACATTGGTCCAAGCTACCATTTCTTTCCAGACAAATTTATTCTCTTCAATAATGATATTCATAGGAAACCTTGTATCATTATTCAAACTCCAAGTCTCTTTAATGGTTATCATCATAAATATTTTCCATGTATGAGAGAATTTCACATATTGAGAAATGTCTTGAACATTTTAGACCATCTCCATTACTCAATTACATCCAAGTATCTTTCTTTCTGCAACTTCATCCCAACATATTAGAGCTCTCCATCTCTTCCCATAAATAGCATCATATGGATATATTTGAATAGTTTTGTTAATGTTTTTTTATAAGATAACTAATCTAACTATAGATATTGATCCCATACACTATTTAATTCCATCAAGAATGAACTATGAATTCCCTCTATAATAAAAATATTTTTTCACATTGGCCATTAGATTGGGGGTGATTGGTAATGCTAAAATATGATTTAGTATTCAATTTATGTTGAAGAGTTATCTAGGTTAAATAAGTAAAAATTTGGTCATGATTTGTGATGGTTGAAAGTGGAACACCATAAATCCTTAATATATCTTTTACATGTACCATGGAAAATTATTCAACCAAAAATCTTATGAAATATAAATAAAGTGTGTTATATTGGTGATTTAATCCAACACATACCATTTCGAAATATTAACTTAGGATTATATAAGGAGACTAATTCAAAATCACAAGGTGGTGTCATCCCTTTTACATAGGGGTATATGAAATATATTCATCAACAACATGGTCCATTTTTAACTATGGATTAACTTAATGAGATACCAGGAATCAGGAGATATAATATGCAAACTCATTCTTCATTTATTACATCTAGAAGTGTTAAGAAATATC
Source organism: Viscum album (assembly GCA_963277665.1). Lineage (NCBI taxonomy): Eukaryota > Viridiplantae > Streptophyta > Magnoliopsida > Santalales > Viscaceae > Viscum > Viscum album. Next base: position 1,986,613,925 of record OY728128.1, read on the forward strand.
ATAATATATATTGGTACAACCAAGATGGATGTAGAAAGATGATATATGCACAATACCCAATATATAAATCATTATCTAATGAGATGTATGAACATAAATATTATTTCCAAAATGAATGACATCATACATGTTGATGTGGGACATATATAGCTTCACATAATTTATTAATTTCACAATGTTTTGATGCTTTAGAAAATTACATTATGCCTCCTTCATATTCTCATAGATATATTATTTGTATTTTTTTTGGAAATCATGGATTTATTTCCATCCATTATGATTTATAGATCCATTATTTTATTCTCTATGAGTATAGGGTCTTTCTCAATACACATCATGGATAGTGTAGCATGTCATTTACTACTCGAAGTATTAGATGTCGTGCATAAATTTCTAGTATAGTAGTGAGTTGATAAATTTTTTTCTTTATTACCTATAACAATTCTTATTGATTCATATTTTACCACCTTTTGTGTGGATATATACTTTATACTCCTTTGATCAATATTTATGTCGCACTTCTCACCATATAGGAAGTTATAACAAAGAATTAGGGTGAAGATCAAACCTTGTCACACCAAATCTTGTGTTTGGTAGTTCTACTCTTAAATATTCTACTTTTCAAAGGAATAGAATATCACATTATCATTCCTCATGAGTAAACATCCCAAAAAGCTTTTAAAAACATTGTTATATACCCCAAAAATTTAACCACTTTTTGGTAGTTTTAGTACAATATTAGTGAATATCATCATCTATTATTCCTTAAATGTTCCTCACATTCTTCCATATAGACATACATTATGCCTTTACTTGTAAAATCAGTTAACATTCTATATAATAATTATAGATTCCCCAAAAATGTATGTAATAAACCACTATGCCTAGAAAACTAAATATTTATGTGACACTAGGGGGTCTAGGACATTCTATAATTTCAATTTTATTTAAAGGGTATATAGAAATTCACTGAGTTGTGATCATGTTCCCCAAGAATGTTACATACTACATTCAAAAGTAACCCTGGATGAATTTATCATACATTTTCTCCAACCATAATGTCTCTAGAAAAATCATTATATCATATTCATGTTCATATATTCTCTTGGTGTAAATAATAATGTAATCAATAAATTGTAAGGAAAATTTGTAAAGGTTTCTTGTAATTTATATATTCAACAAATATATAAATAATTTATGTGGATTAGTAACTATTAAGGTAATCACTATGAAGTCACATTTCCCATAACCTGTAAGAATGGATGTATTATGAATATCTTCTTAATTCACCTTTAACTAATGTTATCCCAGATGAATATTATCCATTAATATGTACTAAAATCCAAATAGATGATTGAAAAAAATTTAAATCCTTAATAGGGGTCACTTATTATTTTTGTGATATTGTTGAGCTCCCCAAAATCGATATGTAGCCATGTTGATCCATCATTTTTCTTCACAAAGAGTACTAGAACACCCCATGGTTATTAACTATACCATATAAACCGTTTGCTGAATTTATATTTTAGTTTGTTCATTGACTCCTACAATTAGACTAGGGATATCATAAAGGATCATTTGAAGGTAGGACATGCACTATTAATAGTATTTGTTGATAACTCTTCCTAGTGATCTTGGAGATTAATGGGTATCTCTATGGAAAATGAATCAGTATGTTGCCTCATAATGGGGATTTTATAAATTTTAATACCTTCATTTTATGAAAACATATATGAAATATGTGTTTCATCACATGGTATCAACACCCGATCCATTTAAGGACATTCTAATAGAGATTCATGATCTTACATTCATTTTTAGAAGTGCATGGTATAGTTGGGTTATGAAAATTTATTTTGTTTTCCCAATAGTTGAAGTGTTATCTATGTAATAATATCGAATCCATTCCCATTAAGATATCATGTTCCAGTAAGGGATTGATCATGAGATTCTCTAGAAAAATAATCCCACATTCCCTAATAGGTTAAGATTCCAATGGCTCAGTTCCAATGATATCACCAATAGGAGTTATTATAGATATCTCTACTTGATGGGTTTGGGTCTTTAATTAAATTTTACTAGAAAACTAGTAGTTTATAATGGAATGTGTATCACCAGAATGAAATAAATATATCTTCAATTCTCGAGTGAATAGTATTTTTTACATTATATGATGTTATTTTGATTCCCCAGATGAGCTGTTGTAGTAGAATAAGAATTCCCTTTCTCCATTGGATATGGTTTGTTTGACATTGATTTCCCATAATAACCCTTGGTTTAGTGAATAATAATGTATAGTTCCATTTCCCATCATAGTCTAATAATTGAACCATAGGTGGTTCATTAGGTGGTACCTTCCTTTCAACTATAATTTTTTCTAGTTTCTTCACGTCTGTTTGACATTAATGAGCTCGGTTTTCTGCTCTCCCATGCATGATGAATTTCTTTATCCATTAGAGGAAATTCCTTGAATTCATCCCCAAATATTGTCAACATGTGGGTGGTTGGATCATATTTGCTCATATGACCCAACAGACAAAAAATTAATTCTTATCTTCTAATCTCCATATCCATATGGATTATATCTCAACTCTTCCCCTATTTAAAGTAACATCACACAACATTGTCATAACTCCCAATGTCACAGATATGAATATCCTTTCAATGTTGTGGTTTTCAACCACTGAATAATCTATATATTTTAATATCATTATTGATAATATAACACAAGGAATATCATGAATCCCTTGTGAAGTTTTTATCTACATTCATGATAGAATCACCATTATTAAAATTAATCCCTGTTAATTCCATATCTATATTGGTTAAAATAGTTCGAGGGATATGAATTTTATTAAATATATTCTTAATGTCTTCCGACTTAATATATTATAATTCATACTTTATCATGGTTTTATATATCAAATCCCACCATTGATAATATTTTCAATGTAATTGATAGACACAACAACTCCCCTTCCCTTTAGTAGAATAGTAGTGTAAAGAAAATATAATATCTATTAAGTTAACCCGTTATTGATTGAAAACTGGATTGAAGGATACACTAAACAATTGTGGTCAATGAAACATAGATGACTCAATAGACAATTTATCCATATAGGGTGAAGGTAGACATTCCACATGGTTTAGGATATTTTTTATATCCTACCACAACATGTTTAGAGTATCTAAAAAAATTATAACTCCACCTCTTATAAAACTGGGGATGTCGTTCAGAAAATCATTACATTGTCTGTCAAAAGGGCTGCATAACATGTTTCTCCTGGTTCCCACCATTGTATAAAATATAAATGGATTGAACGAAATAAAATTCCTTTAATATTGAATAAATTATTTATTATTTCTCAAAATTAACTCTAAATTCATTTGCCCTAGAAACCCTATTTCTTTCCATTTTTTAAAATGGTTATTATGTGATTTTTTACATATAGATGTAGTTATAATTATTATTTTTACTGATGTTTTATTTAATAATTCCCAAATTACATAAACCGTGACATTGATTCCATTAATAAACATTATACTTTTACTTATATGAAAATCAATTTACTTTAATGATAATCACATAATATTTAAATATTCATGGATCTAAAGGTTTAGTATATTTGGGAAATTTAGATCATACACCACTTATACAATATAAAACATATAATTCTTTAAATTCATTATCATTCCAAAATCTCACATTATTATTATTTTATGTATACATCTGAGGATATAAATTATTGAATGTGGTGAGGAAAAATCAAATTATGGGGGTGGATAACATATAAGAAATCAGAGACATAATTTAATAGTATGCATGTGAGAATAATATTAATAGTCAAATCATACACATTGGATAATAATCATAAGTATGAGGAAGAAATTTGAAAAATTAATACAATACGGTAGTGCTTAAAAATAAAACATCATGAAATATTTTTCATATGAAACATATAGTTGTGTAAAATTAAAAAATCTAGTTCACACAAACCATATGTGTATAAATAATAATATAATATTTTCATAAATATATAATAATGTTCATTAATCATACACATAATCTTATGAGATATGTCACATTAACTAATGAATTGGAGGGTTATATAATTCCTAGCCAACCTGTCTCATTGTAATATTTACACAATCATGCATCCCCCATAGAACATATAATAGTCATAGTAATGAAATAGCCCATGGGAAGGATTGGGATTCATTAATATTTAATAAAGAAGACTCTCTTGAATAATATTTTTGTGTTTCCAAAAGGGTTATGTGAAAAATATTTTATATAATCATCATTATTGTCGAGTAAAGTGAAGAAAACTCTATATGAGTCAAATATGATTTTTGGAATAAAAATTCTTTTTTGAATATAAGGATATTACCACAAATATGGTGCCATAATTTTATTAACCGTGGATATAGAGAACTATATTTCCTCAGTTTAAAACAAAATACTGGTAATTGTTGGGCTGCATATCCCACACCCCCACAACCCAAACTCCCATCCCTCCCTCTCACTCTCAGATTCTCAAACCCCTTCCCACCTAAACACCCATCCCTTCCTCTCCCACATGAATGAATCCCTTCCCTAACTACAGTCATGAATAAATTAATTTGGTTGCGATCGAACTACCATCCATACCTACTATTAGGTTGATCAAACTCCCATTCCCAGCCAGGATGAACTCAAGAAGAATATGGTCAAGTCCCTACCCTCATGACATCATCTTACACAAAATAACTCTACTCACACCTCACTTTGGTGAAATTGATTGAATCTTAATTTCTCCGTTCTCTCCCTTTTATCATGATTCTCCCATTCCCACACGTAATAAAATTCTTTTTCCCTTGAACGAAATGAAAAAAATACGTATTTCACCTCTCGGGACATGGACCAAAATGGGCTTTAATTAGACGTCTGACCCAATTATTATTTCACTTCTACTATGATTCAACCTTTTCTGTATTTCACCCCAAGTTTCATTTTCCTTCTTTATAGATACCATCTTTTCCAACATTGAATCATTAAGGCTAATTTGGTTTTCATTCCACAGATTTCTGCAATATAGTCTACTTGTTATAGGTGAGTTCCCTTTTTTTATTCCCATTTACCACTATTCAATTTTTCATTTCATAATAAATTATATTATTATTTCCAATTCATCATGTATATTTTGGTTTTTCCTATTTTTTATTCTCGTATATACTAACTGCATATGTTTTATATGAAATTTTCATGTTTTTTATCTGAATTTTACAAAAAAATATTTATATAAACTTTTAGGTATTATGGAAAAATAATATAATTTGATAATGAAAATATGTTATTACCAACTAATGTATATATATATATATATTGGGAAAATATTTGTATTTATAAATGGTAATAGTGATGAATAATATTAACAAATATTTTATTAATATGGTTGTGTATGTTATATATATTTTTAATGTTCTTTAATTGATGTTGGAAGTAAATATATAGATTACTGTTCCAATATCATATCAATATCGATATTTTCTGTGCCTAAATTGTATTTTATGTAATAGTATATTAATTTTATGTAAAACACAATCTATATTCTTCTCTGAAATTTATTTGTGTGGATTACATGCCTCCTTACAATTTCCCTCCCATTGATCATTAATAAAAAAAATTACATTTATGTGCAACTAATCATATCTCTTCTTTTTTATTCGGAATAATTTTCTAATATGACTTTTTTATTCATGGATCCATTTCTTCCTATTTCTTATAATATAAAATTTAATTTCCTATAGACCTTTAATTCTATTGAAATGTGTGGTAGGGATCCTTTTTTATTAATATATGCATGGTGAAATTCTCCAACTAAATTCTTTAGTTTTCCTTATATATCTTCCATTCTATGTTTTCATGATTCTTAAATGTATTTTTATTATAAATCCTATTTTTTTAAAAATATTATTTATAAAATATTTATTTTTTAACATTTAATTATAAAACATGTAATGAATATTGAGGCCCCTTATTCTCTTCTTTTTCTAACTAGAGAAGAACAACTACTCTATACTCCTATTTTTCCTTCGAAAATTTTCTACTTTAGTTACTCTCTCATATTCATATAGTTGTAGTGAGTATTCATTTAATTGTAATAGTTAAAATAATTTTCATATTCAAATTTTCATTTTAAATTCAAATGTTAACTTTCAACTTATTTAAATAGAAATTATTTTCCTCTCTATAATAGAATAGAAAAACCTTGTATAAAAAAGATAAATCTGAATTAAAATTGTAATTTCAGACATTTAAATACATGGAATATCTTTTAATCTTTTATTGATTATAAAATAATCCCATAGATCATATCAACATTTTAAACCACCTTATATTTATTTTATATATCATGATGATTATCCATTATCTGATATAAGTCATCTGGATGACACAAAAACAATTTCAAATACTTATTTTTACATTAATTTTATTTCCATCAAACAAAAAAATTGTTTTATCAATGATCATATTCAATGAAAAAGAGATTAATTTTTATGAAACTAGGATGACTCTTACAAAACCATGAAATGACTATTAAATCTTCTCTTAACCTATGAAGTGTTTTTTATAAATTCTAGAATGACTATTATAAAAGTACAATGTTAATCTTATGAAATTACATTTATTTAGTAAAAAATATCATAAAATATCATCGTTACTCCTAAAAAATGACACATCATTAAAGATGACTCTAATAATTTCTGAATTTTTATTATGAAATCTTAGATTTACTATTACTAAATCTAAACATTATCATATTTCCATTGGTCTTCTTATATTTACTTATATTCAGAACATTTTTTCTTTTACATTCTAATTCCTTTTTTATTCTTCTTTTATTTTTAAATAGATACCCATTTGTTTTAGGAAGATCACAATTATGTATAAAACACTTTCCTAAATATCCACTGAGCTATTTTAAAATTATCTTTATGTACATTGGGAGGATATCTTATCATTGATTATTTTTCAGAATCCTTCTCAAATTGGCCCTTAGGAATAAAGGACAATGATGCTTAAGGATTTGAGTTAGCCAATTTTTGAATCCAGATATGATCAATTCTAAAAAGACCATGAAAAATTCAAAAACCCCTTTGATAAAATTTCAATAAACTCTAAAACTCTTAACAACCATCACCAAACATAAAAAAATTCATTGTGATTTTAAATATGACATAGATTATGAAATCAAAATCCTAAAATGTTAACATATCACGTCAATTAGATCACTAAAATTGCATCCCTATAAAAATAATAAAACACCAATTATATTTCAATCACGTCTCCATGGGTCAAAAATATCCCTTAAAACATTTCTTTGTCTCAATAATCTCCCCAATGGTAGATATTTTGTCAACCAAAGATCATAAATCGATATAAAAATCATCACACAATGTAAAACATAATTTTATAATAATTTTAAGCCTATATGAGTTAAATAAGAGAAATAAAAAAAGAACATTAAATAATAATATAATATTTTTTAATATAGTAACATTCTCTATCTAAATTCAAAATTATTTTTAACATTATAACTCAATATAGTAGAGTTCTATCACATATGCGCCTCAGTCCGGTTGGTGAGGTATCATTAAGAGAATCCATGAGAACTAGGTTAAAAACTATGTAGAGGCATATTCCAGGTACAGTAGCATGTACTATAACATTTACTATGGCAGACTATACACTGTGTGGAACTGTAGCAGACTATACAATGTGTCGGTACTGTAGCGGAACTATACAATGTGCGGGTACTATAGTAGGCACTGTAGTAGTTACGGTATTAGGCACTTTTTGGTTCTATCATAGTTAGAACTATTCACATTTGGCCACCAGTTTGGGCTTAGAGTCCTTAAGTCTTTCGGGCCACCTAGGACATCAAGTTAGTTTTTCTTTCAGGCCACCTTTAAGGACTTCGGGCCAACTCATGGCCTTTGGGCCACATGAAATTTCCCCCTGAAAGACTCTACAAAAAAGGTGCAACCCTAGAAGAATATTTAGAGTAGGTTCACTCTCCAAAGTAGAGCCAAATTGATTTGTCAGAATGACATGTTATGGTTATGCCATTGGGAACAGCATGTACATGTACGGGAAGCTTATCCATATGGCCATGCAATGTTGCAGGGCTTCTATCATGATTTAGAGGCTGGGGAGGGGTAGTTCCTTGTATATAGTCTGGTTGAATTCCAAATACCATCTGGTCAAGTAATCTCCTAATGCCTACGATCCATGTAATCTCTGAGCATAAAACCCTTGTAGAGTTTCCCATCATCCCATGAAAGGCGGTTTATCAAAATCAATAAAAAGTGAAGGCCTTCAGGTAATTTGGTTAAGAGAGTTCTCCCAACATATAGATCAAAACCAAAGAGGTGATTTTATTTTGATTCGATCAGGTTATAGAGAAATTTTAAACAAAGAATACTTATTAGAAAATATTTATGGGTTAGGGGTAAGAGGGTGCAATGGGGAAGTGGGGGTGGGGGATGCAGTGATGGGTGTGGGTGTGGGGGGAAGGGGGTGCAGTGGGGGTGGGGGTGTAGTGGGAATTGGGAGTGGGGGCAGTAGTGGGGGGAGTGGGGTGTAGTGGGGGTAGGGGGTGTAGGGAAAGTTTGGGTCAAATCATATTATTATAAATTACATATATATATATATATTAAGGAACAAATTTTAATAATTTTTTATTATATTTATTTAAAAATTTGATTTTTTATTATGAAATACATTTTACAAGTTTGATTTTGGATTCTATGTATTGTGTAATCTATTGGGATAGTGATTGGTTTTGAGAATTTTTTGGCTTTTATAATGATTTAGTTTAAGATACTTAATTTAATTTATATTTTCATTGGTATAATTTAAGTTGGGTTGTCTTGATTCTAGTATTTTTAATTTAATTCTATTTAATTTCAATGACTCCAAATATTTTTGGTATGGTTTAGTTCTATAACATTATATTCTTATTTTAGTGAATAAATTTTGTTGGATTACAATGATTTAGTTATATCCTTATATATTTTGTATGGTTTTATTTAAACTAGGTTGTTTTTTTCATTTCTTATAGTATTAGTTATATGTTCTGATTGATTTGGATCAGGTCACATCTATTTGGTTTAGTTTAGGTCAATATATTTTGGTTATTCTTAGTTTAGTGAGTTAATTGGGTTTGATTAGTTTTATTAGGTTACAGGGTTTGGACCATCATGGGTTTTATTCATGGTTGATGTTATCATTTGTAAAGGTCATTTTGGGTGTTATAATCATTGGGAATTTGATTATGGTTTTGTTTATTGTTGGTTCAAGATTTTCTATAGTTAATGATGAAAATGGAATTTCAGGTGAAACTGGGTCAGGAGAAGTGGTGTTCAGTACCATTATTATGGAATATTTGATGAGGTGATGCATATTGTAAACAATGAGTTGATTGATATAAAATGGTATAGAATAATGGTGATAGAGTCCTATGGCATAGAGCTTTATGTGTCACATGATTTCAGCTCCCACATAGATCTCGAGATGTATATTTTCTCCTCCCAAATCCTATGGTTCATGGATAAACTACTTGCTTAGATTAATTTTCCAATTTAAATTTTGGTGCCTGTATATAATTTATTTGTGGGTATTTGGTAATCTATTTTCTTTGTTCAAACATAACCTAAAAAAGGTGTTTCCTAAAAATTACAAAACAAAGGCGAGGGAGACATATAATTTAATGAAATTACATTTTTTTTAATAGTTTTGATTAGTTTGGTTAGGGAAACATTAGTTATTTATATCAGTTTTATTCATATTAGTGGGGGGGAATGTAGTGGGGTCAGTGGGGGTGGATCAGGGTCCATGGGATATGGTGGGATTAGTGGGGTGGTGGTAATGGGGGAGAAGGAGGGGTACACAGGGGGAGGGTGGGTACAGTGGTGGGTGAAGGATGGGTGGAAGTATAGTATTTGGTGATAATTCTCCAAATGCTTTCTCAATAATCTTCTCTCAATAGAACTAAACAACATTTGTTTGGGTAGCACCAAAGTGATCTGCAATCACAACACTATTTGAAAAGGCTATAAAATCTATGTCTAAAACTAACTTTCCCAATCATAAGCTTGATCCAACCAAACCATATTCCCATATACCATACAAAGTAACTAAAATGAAACCTTCACGCATGTTTAATAATCAATATCACATTTCGTGATGTCTAGATTCCTTCTCTGTTAAATTCCAGCCAAATACGCTTTCTTTCATCTTTTCTTGATGCATTATTGGTACTTTAGTAGCATCCTGGGCATATAATAGATCTATCACTCTAGATTTCCAAAAACTTTCAAGGGATTTTTATTATTATTATGCTTTTAAAAACAAAATACTTTGTAATTCCATCCCACATATCCTAAAATAAGGCAAAAAAGTTTCATTACTATTGATATTTTTATACTAGAAACAACAACAAAAGTTCATGATTGCATTGAACTCCTAGAAGAATGGAAAAAACTCCTAGGGTCATTTTAAGACCTAATTATTTCTACATTAGTTCTCTTATTTACTACTTGACATTTTCCTCATGTATATCCTCTTAAAGTATTTTTCTTTTCTCTATGATCGTGACTCCTACTATTTTTACATCTTCGAGTTAGCAAATCATATCTCACCTATTGAGTCTCTCCCGTAGAGTTGGAAATAAACACATGCTATGTAAGTGAGGGTAAAATTTTAATTAGTAGTACCCATCCCCCCAAAACATCTCATGTAAATATAGGAGAACCAGGTGAGTGGTAGGTGTTGGTGCAGCAGGGGGAGGGAGAGGGTCTATGCATTTTTGGGGGAGGGGGTGGGGCTAGTGTAATAGGGGGAAGGGAGGGGAGAGGCTTGTTCAATAATAGAGGGATGGGTATGGGTTGGTGTAGTAGGGGGTGGGGAGGGGGAGGTGCAATGATGGGGGGACGAGGTGGGGGTGGAGTTATAGGGGGTGGGGAGGGGCTGTACAGGGCAGGGTGAGGGGGAGAGTAGTGTGGGTTTAGGTTGGGGGGAGGGAATGTAGGGGTGCATGTGGGGGGGGGGGGGGGGGGTGGTGGGGTGAAGGGTGGATGGGTTGGTGAATGGGGTAGGGGATGTGTTCATTCATGGGGTACGGGTGAAAGGGGCATTGGGGGTGTAGGGGTGAGGATGAGGGGCTGGGGTGGGGGTAGTTGTATTCATACATGAGTTTTATTAGTCAATGGGTGTAGTTTCTTCTTATTTGTTGGGGTTATGATCTTTATGTTTTGTGTGGATTTTTATTCAATTTATTATAATGTTTGGATGGAAAATTATTTTTATTGATGTTTTATTAATAGAAGATGGTGGTGATGTTAGGTTTTTGTTTCTGATGGTTTTGGATCCTGGAAGTGTATTGATCTCATTCCATCCCACCAAACTCTATCATGGTGGCTTGGATAGTGATGTTTTTTTGTTATTGGTGATGTCATCACTATGGATTTTCCATTAAATCAGATTTGGGTGTCCCGGTTTATTATGAGGGAGGAATTACTTATCTCACATAAGTGGGATGGATTTCTTGTAGTATTTCTAAAAAATGCATTTTCTGGTTTTCTTGACCTTATTAGAATCTGGATTAGGGTGGGTTGGATCATCATTAACATATTGAATATATATAGAATATTAATTTTTAGTTTTCCAAGAAGAAACATATATGTGGTTTGAAACAAATATGCAAAGTGAATAATTTTTTCAAGTATCTAAGAGTATCCAATTTCATGGTGAATTTCTTCTTCATAATCTTCATTTGAATTTTATGTAAATGAAATTATTAAGCACTATTTAAAAGTGATTTTAGTTTTTGGAATATGTTTTATTTTATACTTTGGAGGGGTGTGTAGGGGGTGGGTTGGGGATATTTAAGGGTGTGTGAGGGTGTCCCGGTGTTGGCGGGGGTGCAGGGGGTGTGGAGGGCGTGTGTGCTGTGGGATTGTGCAGGGGGAGTAGGGTACAAGGGAAGGTGGTGTGTGCATGGGGTGGAGGGAGTGTGTGATGGTGGCGTACAGGGTGAATGTGGTGGAAGAAGTTTGCGTAGTGAGAAATAAGTGTGTATTGGATGGGGGAGGGGTGTGTGGGGGTTTTGATTTGGTGTGTAGGGGGTTTGTGCCTGGTGTGTGCAGGGTACATGGGTAGGGGCTACGTGGGAGAGTGTGAAGGTGGTAGAGGGAGTGTGTGCAGGGGGAAAGAAGTGTGCATTTGAGGGGGGGGTGCAGGGTTTGTGTTGGGTATGTGTTGTGTGAGCAAGGGGAGAAGATGGGTTCACGATTCCATGTTTTTCAAATATGTTTTTCTAATAAATTTTTTTTTATTCATTATGTAATATAGTTTATTTTAACATGAATGTGTGCTTTTGTAAATTATAAGTTTTGGTATGGATTTTCATTGATGAATGGGTGTTTTAGTAATTTTCTTATTTATTAATGATCATGTAATTTAGTATTTGGATGTACATATCAATCTAAATATTATTTTTTCATCGTTGGTAGTGAATTCATGTATATTTTATCGTAACTAGTAGACACAATGATCATATACATATATATAAGAACTCATCATATCTCATTTCTTTTTACACTATTTCTGTACATGTGGTTTCTTATGATGAGGTTGGTTCTATCCACCACAATCGAATATAGTGATTTCAATATCGGATTTGGGTATGTTTAATTCTGTTTTTATTATTTGGTCCAATTTCAATTATGGATTTTGAGATTTTTGGGTTCCGTATATTTTTATAGTGGGTTTTGGAACCCCTTGAGGACCACAACCTCACATGCTCAAACTCCAATTCCCTTACATTGAACACCTAGTCTCTCAAACCATGCTACGTATCCCTTGACATATACCAAAATTAAACCCTACATATCCTACTAACATTATCATAGATGAATATATAAAATAAATTCACATATTTACAAATTAACAAACCCATAACTTGGAGTTTTTTGGTATCAAGATTGGTTACTAGTGATTGATTCCTGCACAGGATAGTTTTTTACTATCAAAAGACCCCCTACATTGGTATTTAGGGGGTTGCAAGGGGGTGTCCGGGGATAATGTGTGTACATGGACGGTGCTAGGGGGTGTTCAAGGGGGTTTAAGGGGGCAGTCCAAGGGGGTATAGTGGTGGTATCTAGGAGGGGAGGCAAGGGGCATGGGTGCCCAGAAGGGGGTGGGCTACTGCAAGGTGGTGTTCATGGGGGAGGGGGATTTCCACGAGGGGTTCTAGAGGGTGTTCAGGGGGCAAGGGTCCTTCTAAGGGGTGAAAGGGTGGGTTTCCTAGGGGAGGGTGTGTCTAGGTGGGAGGGGTGTCTAGGAAGGGAGTGTGCAAGGGGTATAATTTGGGTTTTCATGGGGGTGCAGGATGGATTTCAAAGGGGTATTGGGGATACATGGGGATGTGTTCAAGGGGGTTGTACAGGGGATGCAAGGGGGCTATCCAAGGGGCATAGGGGTGTAGGGGGGAGGGGTTTTCAAGGGGGTTGTGGGATAGTCCTGGGGGTATACGGGGGTTTTGGGTGTTCAAGGGTGTAAAAAAGACTATCCAATGGTGTAAAGGATATTTCTTAGGGCATGGGGGTGTTCAAGGGGGTTCTAGGGGGTTTTCTACCGGAATATGGTTAGAGGGGGGAAATCCAGGGGTGGAATTGGGCTTCTAGGGGCATGTGGGTGCATTGGGGATGTCAAAGGGGTGCAGGGGGTTGCTGTCCATGGGGGAATGGGGGTACAGCAGGCTATATAGGGGGTGAAAGGGGATGTTCAAGGATGCAGGGGTGCTATCTAGGGGGTGCAAGAGGGCTATCCAGGGGAAGAGGTGTGCATTGGGGATGTCTAGGGGGGATGAGGGTGGGTAACTAGGAGTAACAATATTAATTTTTAAATAAAACATATATGATACATCCATGGTTTTATGTGTGGAATAATGACTATAATGCCACAGTTTTAACCATGGTAGTAGGGTCCTAGTGCCACAGTTTAATCGTGGTAGTATGGAGCCTTGTTTTATGGTTAAAACCATGGCAGTATAACCCTAATTACACTATTAAAATAGTGGAAGTATGCCCCTTACTACTACAATTAAACTTTGGAACTATGTCCCTACTACCAAAGTTAAAACCATGGTAGTAGGTAAGGCCTACACCCATGGATATATAGGCCACATTTTTTCAAAACTATGTCTATAAACTATTTCCATTGTTTTCGGGCATATGACCACAGTTCTAAACTGTGGCCTTAGGTGAATTTTGAAGCTGTGACCATAATGGATGGATCAATTGGTGAATAGAAAAATATATTATTTATATTTGGTATAAATGAAAATACATAAATTATTAAATAATATTACATACCAACGGTTGATGATGTTTAAAAAAGAATGTCTCCTAACTCTTTCTATGTCATTCAGTCCCCCAACCAGATTTGTTCATCCAAAAGAAGTTATATTTATAAAATTCTACCTTATCCAATAAGTGAAAAAATATTTCAATGTAAGACCAATGATGTAATCAAATAGATTATGAAAATAGAACTTTTCTGAAATAGCTATAAAATATCTCCTTATATATCTTATATGAAGGATAAATAACAACTTATATGAACGATCTTTCATTTGAGCCTATATGCCTCCCAAATAGATGAACTACTTATATAATCAAAAGGAGACCACACAACCTAAAAAAATTAATAAAATAATAAATTAGGGATTATAATTTTTAAAATATAATAATTTTTGATAAGAACCATATAGTTCTCAAACATGAGATGAAAAACATCATTATGAAACTGATCCCATGAAAAACTCAAAGAATAAATAATGTTACGCATAATACAACTATCACTATAAATAAAAAGCTGGGGAAAAAGAAAAAATAAGAAAATCTGTAAAATAATTATTAAAAAAGTTAAAATAAAATAAAAATAAATTAATATTTAAATGTAATACCTCTAATGGGGTTTAAATTTAATAGATGGAAATCATCAAGAAATGATATATATAATCCTAAATCATCAATGGCCTTTACACCCTCATAGTTGTTAGTGTCACATCAATACACACATATGAAAAACCTGGAGTATTGTCACCAAGTAAATCATTTTTAATCAGGCTATACATCACCACTTAAAACTTCTTATGATCTATTTAATCATAACATATAGAAAATAATCTTACCTTATCATGATTGTTAATCAAAATTTCAAATATAAAATTGCATTAAAAATATATCAAAATAATAAAATATATTTATTAATACTATAAATATAATATAATACAACATTATTCTTCTTTTACATTATATTCATCAATGTTACTGTGTCAATCATCCTCCTTAACATCATCAATTATCATATAAGATTCAGTTTCATCATTATTCATTATTTCATATTTTTTAGTCATATCATTGATAATAACGAAATCATTATCGCTTAACCAGGGGGCCTCATCATAAATATATTTAAATCCTTGTGTAATATATATTATTTGGTGATTTTTTTAATATTTCAATAATACACCCATATATAAAAATAAATTTATTTTAAGTATAATAATTTCATTGATACTTTATTTTTATTTCACTAAATCATTCATTAAAATCTGTTAAAAAAGTATAATAATTTTTATGATGAACATGATGTTTTGGATATTCCAGTATAAACTATTTATATTATACAAGAAAAATATTATATTTTATTTCAATTTTTCTCTGTCATGGATGATTGGAATACCCTTGATCGGTATTAGAACAATTATATTTAAAATGTTTTTGTAATTTTGTCCGAGAAAACATGAAGTCATTATTCCATACAATATGCCCAAAAAGTAAATTTTACTTTCATTGGGATGTGAACCATTCGAAAAAAAAATTTGTGTAAAATATTTTTGATTTATCTTTTGTACATGTATATAATTATATTCTATAAACAATATATTCATTATATCATTGGAAAACATTTTATAGCGGGTTATGTGGTGTATATAATCATATCTAGATGTTATTTCAAGTTTTTTATGGAAAAATAATATCAATTCATTAATATATTAATAAAAAATAGATTTCATATGTTCAACAAAAAGTATATTAATTTTAATGTATTTGAAATTTTTTGGAAAAATTAAATCATTTATGTTATTGAAGATCAATCAATGTAATTGGTGTGCATATTTTATACATGTGAACATCATATAATCTAAAATAATAATATAAATTTAATTTTAAAAAATATATATTAATTTTAATCATTCATTTTAGATAATTTCATATCTTTAAAATTGAGAAAAAATATATATGATCTCTATATTTTTCACATTTTCAAATTTTTCATTACTAATCCCCTCCCAAACCAAGATCTAGATCATTAAATACTGATAATTGATGGTATATGAAATCATCAAAATTTCCCCCATTAAACACAATTATATTATTTTATAATGGATTTTTAGATTGAATATAATAGAATGATAAATTTCAAATCTCTTTCTATAAGTACTCTTTAAAAATTACCCTTTAACTGATGATTAATTACACGCCTTATTATTTTTTTTTTCAATAATCTATCTTATATGTACTTCCAAACAATCCTTTTGTAACGAAAATATTTTCTATCATTTAATAAATTTGATATTGAAAGTTCCATTGAATTATAAAATGCCACCACAAAAAATTACCACAATAATATTCCCATTATTGAAATTGAGATAATAATTAGAGGAATGTCCATTTTTTAAGATAAAAATATATAATACAATGATATAATAATAAATCAATTTTTTAGAAAACTACATTATCTCATGTTAGATTTATAAAATAATGTGAATTTTCATTTTCCAAGTGAAAATGAGAATTTGGGAATGATCAAATTGTGCTTTTAATGCACCTTTAGTCATTATTGGATTGTCTAACAATATAAGAAATATAATATCAAAACGTTGTTCTTAATATATAATCTATAAAACATGTAATGGGATAAAAAATCATGACAACAAGGAAGATCCAGAATTGTTTTTTTACTTTATCTACTTCCTATATCCCCCAAAAGATGTAGTTATCAATGATTATTATTTTCCTAAAGCTTATATTAAAAATGAAGAAATAAAATATTTTACACAAATACTTGAAATAACTGTTATAGTTTGATCTATATAAATTCAACATTTAAAAAAATTATTTCTTCATAAATGATAATCTATAGAGGAATGTATACAATGAAACTAAAAAATAATTTTTTCCTTCAATGGCTTGTATAAAATATTTATAATCCCCCTAGTAGAATTAACAAAAATTCACCATGTATAACCAATTTAAGTTCCCGACCTTATAAATTTATATAATCATAAATTTTCTTCATGAAATCACTTCCTTTCTAAATAATTATATTTTCAAGTTTATATTTTTAGATATTGGGATATAATATAATATCTAACATTCCAAATTTATAAATTGTGGATACCATAAAAAAATATCCATTTCTTCCAAAATATAAAACATTTCAAATAAAACTAGTATTCTTTGAAAAATATTAATAAAATTTAACATTACTTAATTATTTGTCTTGAACATCCCTAAAATCTATGAAAATCATTTAAATAAATATATTGAGAATAATAATCTCAGTAATGGATATGTAAGGAATATAAGAAAACATTATACCACAAATACCTTTAAACGTATGAAATCATATTCAAAGACATACTTTTCATCTATATATACTTACTTTGAGAAACCTGATATTTCCATGATATTTAAATAAAGCATAAATATCATAAATATAACTAAAATTTTTCCCTAGGGAATTACATTCAAAATCTTTAACCCTCTTGGCTACATTATGATTTGTTGCCCTCACGACTACCTTAAAATATAACACTCATGACTAACTTATTGTGTAAACCTCACAATTAAACATAGATTTACCCTACGACTGAACTCCAAAATACACATAACCAATGAGTTGGAGGTAGATATTGGTCCCACCTTTCATTATAAACAATTCCCATGAACCAAAAAATAATCATAAAGCGTGAATATTTTAAAAAAACATTGCATTAAAATTTTGTAAAACATTATTTTAAAAGAGGATTTTAAAATAAATGTACCATTAAATCATCATATAATTAATTTGATACATAATAGAGTGGATGTAATATATATATATAAACAATAAATAATCATAATTAGGCATAATATATACAAAATGAATAATTTTTTACTACCACGTAATTAATGAATTATAAGGTCCACCAAATAAATGGAAATTGGTATTAGAGTTCTGTTACATTTGGTCAATCTTACATAAAATGGGTTTAAAATGATGTATAATGGTTAAAAAAGTTTTATAAATATCTAAATAAACACATTCATGTTTATAATACCATATATTATTATTTCAAAACTTCATTTCACTATTTATTTATTGGTATATTGTTCCATCCCTGTTTTCATATACATTTTTTACATGATTTCAATGGTCAGTTTATTTGATTTTCATGTTGTCTCAAAATGAAATTACAAAATTGGAATAAAATTATATTAATATTTTCCCATAATATTAAATTATTCAATAAATTATTTTGGTTAAATGATATGATTACGAATCATTAGATAAATCATAAATGTTATTTGTTTAGATCATTCTGGTGGTTGTTTGATAATTGTTAATTTTTTTCATCATATACCATTAAAATTATGTATATAATTTAATTCCCGAACATAATAGAGGACATATAATTCACATTGTAATGTTATTCAACCATTAAAAGGGTTTTAAAAAATTATTTGATGGATATAAATGAAATTGAAAATACATTACAATGATTTTGGTAAATTGGGACATTGTGGACAATGTTCTTATTTTTAGATGAAGTAGGGTGATGTTGGATAAGTAAATTGATGAATTATTCCATAAAATTGATAAATTATATAATATATAATGTTTTTGTATCTTTCATTCCACTAGGATATAGGGATGTTAAAAGAGTACAAGATAATGAAAATTTGAAAGGATATCACATGAAAATAAAAGTGGACTTTTAACTCTTGATCACTTCTCCATGATATCTTCCTTTAGACATTTCATTTTGGATTTCTGGTGAGACCAAAATGACTCCAATATGTTGATGATCCGTAGAAAGAGTATTTGGAAGAACATAGTCAAGGATAATGTCATGATTGTTTTGAGAGGAAGAGGGGGTGAGGGTAGTATTTATAATGGAGGAGAGGTGGGGTTTTACATTATTTTATTCATTACATTAATATTTTTTTCTCATTACTATGAATATAATTGATTCAAGTGAAAAAATAACAATATATGATTTTTAGTTTGAACCTATAACTATTTACATCATCCAAGACACTATCATGATGCATAAATTCATTTATTTATCTTATTTTTTCATTATCAAATTTCAGTATTCACCAAAAATTACAATATTTCAAAACATATTCTTATAATTTACTCCTTTAAATTTTCAATTCATAGAATTATAAAATTATATAAATTTTTTAGAATAAATATCATAATATGATTAATTTAATTTTTAAATAAATCAATATTTTATTCCCAATATTGAAATTTTAAAACCATAAAATATTTGTATTACCTTAAAAATTAAACAACATCTCATAATCATACAACCATATGAAAATAAAATAATAATTTGATTTACTATTCATAATAGTCATATTGAAATTCATATGACCATTTATAAGGGTTTGTTAATATTCAAAATTTTTTTTGTGCTAACTCAAAATAGCATACTGATCACAATTGTAGTTGACAATTTTTTGAAATCCAAATCATATAAGTAAATGAATAATGTTTGTTAGATAGTTTATAAAAATCCACATTACAACATGTTTCATGTATTTAAATTTATTTTTTAAACCTCGGTGTGTTATATTATCCACGACTTCTAGAAATTTTATCCTATCAATTTTTTTATTTACTTATTAAACAATTGATGATACCTTTCCCTAATAGCATTTTTCGAATCCTGTGTTTTTCTTCAACCATGTGGTTTCCGTATAGATCATTTTACTATTGTATTACCTATTCTGTAATAATTGATCTCTAGGATTGGGAATCATAATAGGTTTCTCTTCATAAGAAATGTTCTATTCCTGAAGAATGACTTTTGGGATCAAGACATTAGATGAATATGGAACATACATTCTCAACATTGAAACATTAAAAACATTGAGTTATTTAGATAAATATGGGGAAAAATATACTCAGTAGGTGAATATTAAAACTTATTATGGGATTTCAGAAGGTGTAATGAACAATAGACTTTTTTTCCTTAATTATGAAAAACAAAACAACTTCCCACGGTGATATACTAAAGACAACTTCGTAACCAACCTCCAAAGAAAAGTCTTTCCTCGTATTGTCTACATAACATTAATGCATGTTCTAATAAATCCTCATGTGGTATTGGATCATCATCAATTTTTCATCCACTTTCTATAATAATACTTTTCTCATCAATATCCTTTCCCTGACATCATCCCAAAAATATGAACATCGACACCGCTTCCAAGACAATCCTTCAAAAGGATGCATCAGTATAATAGAATGAGAAAAATTATTATAAGAAAACTAAAACAAATAAATCTTTTTATCCAAACTACCATGTTATTCTATTTATCAAGATCAAATAATATCGTAAAAATTAGGATTCATTCATACTGACTACGCATCTGATTGAGGATGAAAACATATATTAAAATTTAATTCTATTCCCAAAAACATCTGAAGGCCCTTCCAAAAAATAAAATTGAACTTGTGATCGTGATATGATATGATGGAATAAGGCATTCCTTGTAACCTGACAATCTCATTGAGGTATAGTCGAGAAATCATATATAATGTCATTGTATCTCAAATTGGAAGGAAATGTGCAGATTTAGTCAGTTGGTCCATAATAATCCAGATTTCATCATTTCCTCAATATTTCTTTTGTAGTCTCAGAATGAGTTCCATGGATATGTTTTCCCGTTTCCACAATGGCAATGGTAATGCAAGAAGCATCCCCTTCAGTAACTGTCACTCTGATTTAACCTGGTGACATGAAAAACATTTTATAGAAAATTATTGCATATCTCTTTTAATTACATCCTACAAATAATACTAATGAAGGTATCTGTACATACTTGTATTACCTGAATGAACTAAAATTAGAGAACTATGAGCTTCACACAATAATTCATTCTTCCGTTAAAAATCACAAAGCAGACACAATTGTTTTATAAATTTTAAAACACAATCATTATCAAGGTTAAATTCTGGAAACATACCCATTTTAACAAATTCTACCTTTTTCGATAGCTCATGGTATTCATTCTATACATGCTTAATTCTGTCTGATAAAGATGATTATACTAAAACCTAAATTAACATAATGTAATTTCCTAGAGAAAAAATTTATAATCCTATATTCATCAAATCATTAATGAAGTGATCATGTTCCGAACATAACATGGTTAATGATGCATGATGTTTTCAACTCAAGGAATCATCCACATTGTTTTCTATTCTATGATGTTAATAAAGCATGAAATAATAATTCATTATTAGTTAATGACAACTTCTCTACCTAGTGTTTAATTCTTTATGGGTGAATATATACTTTAGACTTTTATGGCCAGTATATATTTGACATTTGGATCTGCACAAATGATGCCTATACATTTTCAACTCATAAACCACAACCGCTAATTCCCAATCTTGTGTGGTAAAATTTACATTATTATGTTTTAGTTGCCTTAAATCATTAAAAATTGTCAGATCATTCTACATTAGGACACATCCTTGTCCCTTCAGTGAAGTATCACTATAGAGTTATCAATTACTATTTTGGATGACAGATCCAAAAGTGGATCATTCACCAATCTCTTATTCAGTTCCAAAAAACAAACATCATATTTTACTATCCAAATAAATATTACTCATTTCAATGTTGGCTTATTTAGTTAGATATATGACTCAGAAATGTTTTTAATAACTCATTGGTAATAACCTGCTAGTCCATGAAAAATATGAATTTCTGTAACATTTTTAGTCATTTGCCATTTATAAACTACTTTTTACAAGTTAAAATGTTATTACATCTATATTTACTATGTTTCCAAGAAAATAATTCTATTTCTTCTAAAAATAGCACGTATTGAATTTTCCATAAATCTTATTTTGGATTAAGGTTTGCAAAAAATGCATAAATGTTTTTTATTACCCTCTTTATGTTTAAGAAATACCATAATTTTCTCAATAAACACTTCTAAAAAAGTATCCAAGAAATCATGAAGTATTATATTGATAATATCCATGAATAAATAATGTTAATTAGTTACCACTAAAGGGATAAAAATAAATTTATAATACCAATATCTAAAAAATATTATATGCTTCCTTCGCATTCAACTGATGGTAACTTGACCTCATGTCATCCTTCAAAAAATTGCTTTATAGATATGACAAAAAATTCATCGATATGTGGTCAATGATCCTTTTTTAATTGAGATGTTATTCAATGTTCTATAATCAATAAAAAGCCTCATGGAATAATCATTCTTTGTAACAAAAAATAGGAAAACCCCATAGTGATATGCAAGGACAAATGAACCCTCTATCAAGAAAATCCTACAAATGATTTTTCATTTCAATATGTTTTATTTGATATATTCAATAAAGGGGTTTTTGAAGTTGGAATATCGTTATGAACTAAGTTAATTGTGAATTTAACTTCTGGATCATGTATACCACTTGGTGACTCATTAAGAAAAATATCAATATATTTATTTACCACTAGAACATCATTAATCTAAATAGTGCCCTTGTCTTAAACTACATGAGAAAGAAAACATTCATTTCCATCAGTCAACTATTTCTCAGCTTCCTAATATGTATTCAATTGTATGAGTACATTAATTTATACAAACTAAAACTCTTTCTGAAAACAACATCTTTTCCTCTTCAATCGGTCATATCATGATAAAGAAAAAACAATCCATCAATAGAATGATATCAAGTCTACTGAGGGAAAAACCACAAGGTTTGAAGGTACTATATTATAAAATACTACAATATAATGATTATTATAATTCATTTTTTCAGTTATATTACCCACATTGTTTTAAAAATACGTTCTAGAGTCATTTTATGAAGTGATATTTCCAAATTAAAATAAAATTTCTCATAAGTAAGGGAATTTGTAAACCATTTACAAAACATAACTTTAGATAAATATTTTTAAATAAACATGGTATCTGTTACAACATCATTTGATGGCCCAACGTTTTCTGATATAGTCATAATGGATTTCCCTACATCATTCTGCTTATATTCTAGATTCATTACATCATTCAGAAATCTCTTTGGGTAGGAGTTTACATAATGACCCATATTGGAACATTTAGAACAATTTACAATTTATTAATCTAGATTTTTCTTTGGATCATATTTATTACAATATAAGTCCATATATCAAAACATACTACATTGAAATAAATTACTGGTTATGGTAAGGTATTCTGTAATGATCATTTTTCCAAACTTTTCAAAAACTAAAAACTGGAATTTCAAACAATCAGATTTATTTGATTTATTATTACCCATATCTTTCTATGCTTGTTTTCAAATTCCCCGTGATCATAAAAAAACACTATTTCTACCCTCTCAACATATAAAACAAATTTATCATTATTTTTAAACTCATAGGAATCTAATACCCTTAGATATCTTAAGTTCAATACTGAGAAATAATGGTTGATTTAATAATTAATATACAGAGTATGATTTGTAGCATACCATGCCAATTGGGTGAAGTTAACTTCATATATGACTGGTGAATTTTTTTACTTTTAATTCAATTCAAGGAATTTCTTCTTCAACCTAAGTCAATCCACCTTAAGAAAATATTTTTCAAGGAAATGACTTTAAATTCATCT
This sequence comes from Viscum album, assembly GCA_963277665.1. Lineage (NCBI taxonomy): Eukaryota > Viridiplantae > Streptophyta > Magnoliopsida > Santalales > Viscaceae > Viscum > Viscum album. Next base: position 1,986,637,937 of record OY728128.1, read on the forward strand.
TACTCTATGGCATCAATCTCCTCTTTATCCCGTATATTTTTTACCATTGACCACCATTAATCTAAATCTCCTTAAATATGAAAAATAGAAAGAATTAAATTTTAATAATCTAAACAGCTCATAACATCGAATATCATTTCAAGGACATCAATCAATCCATCCGTCGCTACAGGGTCATAATATCAAATAGTTGTAGGAGGGTGTTGCCTTGTGAAATGTTCTATAATTGACATGGTCATTGTGGTATCTATGGTTGTTACATTACATGTATTCCACCGAAATTTATTTCTTATTTAAATTGTCCCATTAATATCACAAACTACATGGTTCCAATCTTAACTATTTCAAGCTTCAAATTCATATTGATGTCTATATTTTTGTGCCCTTCTACTTAAGCTTACCTGCTTCTTCAGCGGAAAACCATTCTAAACAAACATATCTTAGTTGAAGAAACATCATAATATAAATATTCTATAACATTTAAAATTAAACAAGATTAAAAATTATTTATGGTATATTTTAGCAGCTTATTAACCCCTAATTTTATCTTATCGATCATCTGATATCAACTATAAGGACTCGACCTTATTACATTATATATTATGGAATTTTAGTCATGAACTCAGTTTTTTCACATTGAATATCTTTTCAGGTATAGATTTTTATATAATTAGGATAAAATACATACATAACATTCCACATTAGTATATAGAAGAAACCATAAAACAATATCAATTTCTACAAAAATATTAAACTTGTAAAATAAAACAGGTTTCCTTTGAAAAATAATTATAACATTTAACTTGGTTTCATTATTTTCTTTATAAATAATTTTTAACTATAAAAATAATTTAAAAATTTTGGATGAGCACAAAAATATCAGTATGGTATAGATAAATAAATAAAGAGAACATTAATCCATGAATACTTGTAAAAGTATGAACACATTTTCAAAAATACATACATATTACCCATATATACATAAATAGAGAAAAATGATATTTCCACAAGATTTACACAGAACATAATGAAGATATATAGAACCTTAAATTTATCTTTTTTAATGACTTGCATAATCTTGTGACATTCTCGACTAGCTTATGAGTAATATCCACCCAAGATACCTTTTAATGTAACCCTCCCAACTACTTTATTGTATAACCATCAAAGTTACACTTAGAGTAACTATACTGACAAACTCTAACATACACATATCTAACAAATTGGATAAGGATATTGGCCTCTAAATTCATCATAAATAATTACCACGAACTATAATATAATCATACAACATATATATTTTCCTAAAAACATTTCCTTTTAAATTTTTCTAAAAAATTTATAATGATGTTTTTAAACGAAAAGTCCCTTAAAAATATCATATAATTGAAGTGTGAATTAATAGAGTTTATGGAATAATATTATACACTATAAATGAAAATAATTAAAAATTATATTAAAAATTAATCACAAAAACAATTTTAGTAACACATAATTAATGATGTTAAATTTTATCCCAATGAATAAAAATTGGGTTTAGAATTACCTTACCTTGAGATTATATTACGGTAAATGTGTTTGAACTCCTATATTATGGATAAAAGAGTGTTATTAATATCTTAAATAAACACATTCATGTTTATTGTATAATTAATTTTCATTTCATAACTTCATTTCCCCACTTTAATTATTAGTATTTTGTTCCATCCATTGTTTCAGGTGTGTTTAATACATGATTTCAATGGAATGGTTTTATTTTATTTTCTTTTATTATAGAAATAAAATAAAATAAATGGAATGTAATGGTATTAATATGTTTCTAAAATATTAAATTACACCATAAATCATTTGGTTATGTAGTCATTAGATGAATCGTTAGATAAATATTTAATTATAACTGTTTAGATCATTTTGGTTGTTATTTCATAATTATGAATTTGTTTAATCCTGTACAATTAATATTAATCATATAAGATAATTCCAGAAAATTATATTGGTCATATAATACAATTTAAAATCTTATTATACCATTAAAATGGTTCTAAAAATTTCAATGGAGGAAGTAAATGAAATAGAAAACACATCATCCACGATGTTGGTAAATCGCCACATCGTGGATGGTGTTCTTTTTTAGAATAATTGTGGGAAAGGAGAGTAATTAAATTTTTGAATTTATCCATAAAAATTATAAAATCAAGGATATATAAGATTATGAAGCTTTTATTGTTCATGTATAGGGGGTGAATTGAGTATAATAAGCGAAAATAATTTTAAAAAATCCCATGAAAATAAAAGTGGATTTTCTTACCACATGATATATTCTCCTAGAAATCCTGTTTAAGGTATTTGGTTTTGGAATTTTGGTGAGACCAAAATGTATGGTAAGTGGGGGAGATCATTGGGAAGAGTAATTTATTGAACATAGACAAGGCTCAAGGCTTGAGTGGTGTGATAGGAATAGGGTAGTGAGGTTTGTATTTATAGCAGAGGAGAGGATGGGTTTAAAATTATTTCAATGATTAGTTTAATATTTTTTTCTAAAGACAATGAATAGACATGATTCATGTAGACAAAGATATTAATAATTACATGTGAGTTCAAAATAATAGAAACTTACATGATCCATGAGTCTTGAATGATTCAAAAATTCATTTATTTTATTATTTCGTAATTACCAAATTTCCCTATTCATCTAAAAATCAAATATTTTTGAAAAATTACTAAAATTCACCCAAGTAATTTTTTGATGTGTAGAATTCAAAATCAAACACTATTTTATAAATATAATTTATTTAATTTTTAAATCTGATAATATTTTATACCGAAAATAAAAAATTTAAAACTATAAAACATTTTATATTACCGTGTAAAATTAAACAAGTTCTTATAATCCTATAAACTTAATCAAATAAAATAATGATACAATTTACTATTTATAAGGGTCATATTACTATTCATATTACTATTCATAAGGGTTTTTTACTACTCATAAATGATTGTCTGTTTTATGAGTCTCGAAATAACTTACTGATCAAAACCATATATGATCATTTTTTGATATTCAAACCATAGAAGTAGAAAAATTATGTTTGACAAATAGTTTATAACTATCCACAAAAAAAATTCATCCATTTCAATTTATTATTATAAAGAAATGGAGTGTTACACTCTATCAAAATAAAATAACATAAAATTGAAACCCATCGATTATCCAAATAAATGAAAAAATTAGTGTAAAATTATTAGTCCTGACCACATCATATGCTGCCACACTAATAATATGTAGTAAAATTAAATATTTAATAAATGGATTGAAATAAACAGCAATATTCAACTTTGGATAACCTGTAAATAAAAATTCCAAATTGATTTATCATTCCATCATAATCATTTTAGTAAAAAAAATTATAGAGATGTTGACGTCAATCAACAATAATACTAACTACCATATGGTAAAAGAGGATAAATATCATTTGCAGAAACATATAACGACAACTTATGACATTTGGAATCAAAATATGTAAAACTATGTAAATATGGTATCCATAGATCACATCCCAATTGGTAATTATAAATTTTATTGATATAAATATTTGAACTATGTCATGTAATCAATGTGTCTATATTTAAGGACATAAATAAATATTGTGATCATTGTGGAATTAGAAAATACATCAATTGTTTAACAGCAAAACATCTATACATTCAACATTATACATTTTATTCCTTTATTTTATACATGTCTCACTAGTTAATAACGAAAGATATTCACCATAGAATAAAATTCGGTGAGGTGAATAATTATAGATGTCACACCCCAACATCGCACATCGGTAATGATTTTAATTTTTACCTTTATATGGTAATTTAATTTGATTTAATTGTTTAGCCATGGTGCATGTTGGGAACGACGAGAGTTTATGTGTTTTTTTGATAAATAATCATTTGAATCAGCAGTGTTCGACACACGTTCATGGCGCGGTCGAAGTCGAGTCACTTCGCTAAATCGATATGTGCCTCGACCATGCATTATTTTATTTTAATTATTTTGGGTCTTACTTTTGAGCTGCGTTTTGAACCAGTTCTTTTTTTAAGAGAAATTGGGATCTTAAATGGGTGTGCGACTGTACGCACAACCATGTGCAGTGCCCATCTTTAATAAGGGAACATTTTATGAATAAATATATTATTACATGGACGCACGACTATGTCACGACCATGTACGCGTCTATGCACGGAGTCTAGACTCAACAAGTAATGCAATTATTTTACGACTGGTTCTATTATTTTAGTTTTGTCATTGGTATTATTATTGTTTACTCTAATATTTCAATTAGGTTATTATTATCCTTGATTTTTCTACGAATATTGAATTTTATTGCGATACTAAATTGTGGTCGCAAAGATAAAATTATAATTTGTGTTGCTTTAATAACAATAATGTTATTATCCTTAGTATTAAGAATATTATTATTATTATTATTGTTATTATTATTATAATAATAATAATTATTACTATTGTGATTAGTTTTAATCGATCTAGATTTTATTTAGGTCTTATCTAGATTTTATTTTGTTTTATTTTTATTTTATTTTTATTTTATTTTTATTTTATTTTTATTTTATTTTCTATCTCACCCTCACCCCTCTCATCCCATTGCTCAAGGAACCATTTCCCCATAATTTTTGTGCAGTGCTCCCCACCCCTCCTCTAACCCTAGGCTGACACCTCCCTTCCAGCCCCTCGCTCTGGTGCCTCCCATTCCCCTTTCTCCCTCTGCCGACACCCTCCCTTCCTCTTAGTCGACCGTGTGCCGCTCTGGCCTTACATCACTCCTCCTCTTCTCCCTCGCGGCAGACCAGTGCCTCCCCCTCCGGCTCACCTCGCGTCGCCCCTACTAGTGTCTTCCAACCCCCCCTCACCGCCCGTAATCCTCCGCATCCTCGGACCACAAGGATCCGCACTTCCTCTTCATCCCAGCGGGATTTTCCGGTGCTGCACACCTCCGACAGCTTTCTTCAAGCTTCGGCCAGCTTTTTGCACCCTTTCCGAAGGTGCGTTTTTCTTTAGTTTGTTGATTATTCATTCAGTAGGTTGTCATGTTATGGATTGGTGTTTCTTTGGTTCAATTTTGGTGACATTTTATTGATGTTTTGATGATAGAGATCATTTGAGTTTTTTGCGGCGAATTTGGTGTGCGATTGGGGTTTATGCATCATGTTGCAATGTTTTTCTACATTCGAGGTTGGTGGTTTCACTCTTAATTATTATTTGACTAGTTAATTTTCATGTTTAATTAGTTAGAGTGTTATTTAAATAATTTTTGTGGCGTGAAGTTGATTTTCATTGAAGTTTATTTTTCATTGAAATTGTTTAGTAGTGTGTTGTCATAATATGTGTACTCAATGCTAAAATCATATCTAGTTAATTGTTAGGGGTTTTTTTATTTTTAGGTTATCTTTTTAGTTAATTATTTAGTGTGATTTCATATTTACATGAGTTCTAGTGTGTCTTAATGGGTTTATTAGTGTGTTTTGGTGGTACGATCATGATGTTGCTGTGAAACCCCATCTGAGACTATTCATTAGTGTTTTATAAATACTGAAGTTACTTTGTTAGGATGTGCAAGAGGTGAAATCGGAGTTTTGGAGTAGTGTCGGTATGCGTTCTATCATAAATGAGCATTTGAGTCGATTTTTGTTTTTTTGGTTGTGCGGCGTATTTTCAAATGGGTTTGAATGTTTTTCTGGTGGTTTCTTTAATCACGTGTGTGATGCAGATTTGGTTCTTGAGGTGGTGTTGTGTGTGGGTGGTTATGTGAGGGGTTTTGGGTCAATCTAGCGTGTAATGTGGTGTTTTTATCTTAAAAATTTATTTATGAAAATTTTAATTGTTTTATTAAATAATTATTGAGGGTGAAAATTGTTTTGGGTAAATTGTATGAATATTTTTGGTGTTTAAAGTCATGTGACGTGTGTGGAATGTGTTTAATAAATTTTGTTAGTGGCATGTTTTATAATGAAAGTGATTTCTTTGATTGTGAACTATTTTTAATTGGTTTTGTAACTGCTGCAGATTTATCTTTGAGATATTTTTAGTGTTCTTCTTATATCAAATGTCTTTTGGGTGTGCAAATGGTGTTTTTGGTGTGTGTCAGAATTTTTCTGGTTTGAGTATATTATTATAACATGTGACATGAACTCTGAACTACTTGAGCACAAACGGGGTGCTCGGGTAGCTAGGAGGGTGAAATAGACTAGTGGGCTAGTATTCTAGAGGAGACTCGACCCGGTTTCACTAGCAGGACTGACGATTGCAACACTAACTAAACATATGAAATTCTGAGGGTCGTGGTCCTCTATGCTACATTTTCTGAGGTTCATGGCCTTCTAAGCCATGTTTTCTGAAGGTCGTGGCCTTCTAAGACACGTTTCACCGAGGCACAAAGATCTAGGGACCCATGCTAGATAACACTGACGTGGCCTCTCCCATATTAGTGCTCATTGGTTACATTACACTAATCATTGTGGAACTTGGTTATTTTAAAAGTAGGTGTTTTTATGTACGTGAGTGTGTTTTAATTTAAATTGATTCTTTTCAAAACTGTTTTATCTAAAACTGTTTTCTCTAAAGTTGTTCACAATTTTAGTTCTTTTCTCTAATTAAAGTTGAAAATGTATTTGTCATTTAATAATTGTGTGTGGAACCTTTTCTCGATGGCATCTTACTGGGATTTTAGCTCACACCCTACATACACCTTTGGGTGTTTGTAGATTCTATTTCTTTTTCTTCCAGGTTGAGGCATCAGGATTAGCATTGGTGGTTCAGGTTGTCAGTGGAATCATTGTGTTGGTTTGATGACTGTGTCTTGGGAATGTGACTCCTCATGTTGCAAAGAGGTTTGTGTTGGATTTTTGGTTTCCTTTGATGTAGTTTCTCTTTGGTTTTTGGATCAAGTTGTAAACTTTAAATCTGAGCTTGGTATAAGGGTCTGTTTGGTTGTCAGTTTTTAGTTTCAATTTAATCAGCTTGTTGTCTGTTTTATATTTATTAATCCAGGTAAATTGTTCCCAATATTATTTTTGATACCCGGGCACTTGTGCCAGCCTGTGGGGATCAGGAATGCCCTTCATGTCTTACCGCAGACTGGGTCGAGCACCGGGTCAGATGGAAACCCGGCCTGGTTTGTGAAAAAATGGTATCAGAGGAGGTTTTGTTCTTGTTATTTGGGGTGTCTGGTAGATCGGAGATAAGATTTTCAGTACTCGAGGAATAAGTGTGAGAAGAGCGTCACGAACTCTTACTCATTCTGATCCTCTGGTTACTAGGGGTAGTTTGGGGTTTATGTTTTGGATTTGCTATGTGTGGATGGGGGATGCAAATAGGAGTAAACCAGTGCTTCGCACGGCCTCACATGGAATAGTGACCCATGTGATGCCCAAGTGTACGGTTCGACACTCATAGTGGTTGATGCTCGCCTGGGGAATGGTCTGCTAAACCATATAGCTGGATCAAGCACGACCACTAGTTCTCCATCTAGGTGATTTAGTTTTCATGATGTCTTGTTTCAGTTTTGGGATTGGCATGGAAGTGTTTTTATTTAAAAAGTGAAGAAGAATTTGTTACTGATCTTATTTTATTTTGGCGTGTGGTTTGCCTAATTTTTGGGGTGCGTTTCTCTTGGACCAGGTTTTTGGAATTTGGCATTTGATTTGTTGAAATTGAATTACTAAAATAATTTCATGGGTTGTCTGAAATTGGAGTGAGTTGTTTTATAAATGAAAATAATTTTGGAAATTTAACTTGAGTTTTTTAAATAGTTGGAAAAAGGTATTTTGGAAAATTGAGAAATGTATTATTTTTGAAAGAGGAAGAACCTTGATTTTTTCAGTGGTATTCCTATGGATGCTTTCATGGGAATGTGGAAGTGATTAATGGATAGTTGGTGGATTGTGTAGATGCGTTCCTTAGAGGCACAGAAATGTAAATCTGTGAGGCATCCAAGAATATCAGTTGTGAGTGGTTGATTTTGAAAGATGCATCTTGTTTCCTGAAAGGTGGGTTTTTCTGTAAAAATGGGTTTTTGTGCTTAAATGGTTTTGGAATATGGAATATGGGTTTGAGTCCGATGTAAAAGCGATGGGTTCAATAGAGTTGTTGGGTTTTATTTTCTTGTGCTTGACTTTTCAAGCGGGTGTTTTATTTAAGGATGAATTGATGATTTAAATTGAGATTGTTTGACTTGTGTTTGATATTTGGATGTTCGATTTGTGATGTGTTTGGATTTGTGGAAGGATGTTTGGTGTTTCTTGTTTGGGATATTCCCCCTAGAAATGTCCCATGGGTTTCCAGTAAGTTTCTCAGTTCATGGATCACCCCTAACTCCCAGTGGAGTGGCGGAGCTGGGTTCTACTCAGTTGTGTCTGCTTTTTGTAGATGTTGAGGTCAAATGAGTACTATTGAATTCTTTGAAAAGTTGGAAGTGTTTAAGGGTTTTAAGGAACATTGAATTCTTGTTTGGGTGTAAGTCGTCTCGAGTGTGTTTGGAGGAGCGGGACGGGATCAATAAATGATGATCGTCTCATTTGCTGTGAATAGGGATTTATTAAGGGATCCTCAAGACTACCTTCATCTTGATGTTTCACCAAATGAAGAGAATGTGAGGGGAAGTGGTTGATCTTGTAGGTTCATGACCAGTCAACCGGCGACGAAGGGGTGCTTTGACCTTTCTGTTGAGTTGGTTTCATGTTCCTCAGAGGTTGTGTGGAACAATCAGCTTAAATCACGTAATAGTTGTTAGTCTCATCCATATTAGGGTAAGTGAAGGGTCATCATTCGATAAAGAGTGTGAATCAAAGGGACTTGTTCTTGGAGTTCCCCTATTGTCAGTTTGTGTCTCTCTTTTGACAGACCGCTCAATGTCCTACCTTTAGTGTGGTCAGTTAGACACCCTATGTATTTCACTGTAATTATTAGTTGGTATGTTGACGGAGTGTTCGCTTGAGACACAAGGAGAAGTATGCATGCTGCTTTTCCAACATAGGAAGTTACAGTTAGAATTGGTCATCTTGTGACTACGAGGTTGGAGATGCTTCAGACATCAGTGCTCCTGCCACAGGTCTCAAGGTGAAGATTGCACGCAGTCAAAACTCATCGGACGTGGGACGGGCTTGGTCTGACTTTAGTCCGCAATTCCAGGATAGGGACAACATAAATTTCCCTATTGTGGTACCCTCTCCAAAGCCTTCATTCTTGTTGTGAGGGACATGGAGCCCTTGTCTACTTGTCGTGTTCTTATTTTATGGGAGTTCCTCTTGGGCCGTAAAGAGGTTCAGAAAAACCCATATTCTTGTAAAGCTAGTTGGTGTGCTTCATGAACCTTCTTCTGGTCGGAGATGCTCATGTCTTGTGGAATTGTTGTGAGCCTGTTTTGTTCGTCTCCGGGTTAGGGGTTTCTTCTATCAAATCTATCTCATGTGATAGAGTGTTTTCCATTGTAGGAATAATCAGTGTGGGTCGGCCCATGTTGGTGGGTTCGCAATGAAGGATTTAGTCATTGTTGCTCAAAGTAAACTGGAAATGTTTGCATGGGTTTCGTGGTGTTAGGATACTTTAAAATGGTGGGGAGACCCAGTGCTGGTCTTGCTGATCTCCCCTCTTGTGTTGGTTAAACATAGGGTGTTTGATGGGTCAAGCTAGTGTTAGAGATTTCTGGGTTTCAGAGTCGTTTTGATTTAGAGAACCAATGTTTGACGAGAACCCTAATATAATGGGGAGACCACCATAAGACGAGCTTGTGGAAGACTATGTTTTCAATGTGCGCTTGGAGAAGAAACCCCTTGCTTCCACTCCAAATAACCTCGAACATGTTAATTGGATTTATTATGTAGCGGGTCGCTTGATGAAAATTCTTGGAGATCTCAAGACTCCCTAGTGATCCCTACCTTAGGGGTCGGGGTGTTCCATTTTGTAGTTTTGTTTAGAGGTGAATTGTTTGTTGTTGGTTATTTTTCTTGGGGATTCTGGTTTTGTGATATTTGATGTTTCATGTCATGGGTGTTCTGAATACTGGGTCTTCAGGTGATTGAGGTTTTGTTTTAAGGGTATTCATGACCTCACTTGGAAGCCTTGGTTGACAGAGTCTTTTGGAACTTTCTGGGGGTAGAAAGTGTCATGGTGGGGAGAATTGTCACACCCCAACTTTGCACATCGGTAATGATTTTAATTTTTACCTTTATATCGTAATTTTATTTGATTTAATTGTTATGCAAAGGTGCATGCCAGTCATGACAAGAGTTTATGTGTTTTGTTGATAAATGAACGTTTGAATTTGTAGCAGTCGACACACGTGCATGGCGCAGTCAAAGCCGCATCACTTCGCTAAAGACATATACGCCCCAACCATGCTTTATTCTATTTTAATTATTTTGGGTCTTACATTTGAGCTGCATTTTGAACCAGTTCTTTTTTTAAGAGAAATTGGGATCTTATATGGGTTTACGACTATACGCGCAACCGTGTGCAGCGCCCAACCTTAATAAGGGACCTTTTTATTAATAAATTTATTATTACATGGACGCACGACTATGTCATGACCACGAACACGTCTATACGCGGAGTCTAGACTCAATAAGTAATGCAATTATTTTACGACTGGTTCTATTATTTTAGTTTTATCATTGGTATAATTATTGTTTAATCTAATATTTCAATTAGGTTATTATTATACTTGATATTTCTACTAATATTGAATTTGGTTGCGATACAAAATTGTGGTCGCAAAGATAAAATTATAATTTTTCTTTCTTTAATAAAAATAATTTTATTAACATTAGTATTAAGAATATTATTATTATTATTATTGTTATTATTATAATAATAATAATTATTATTACTATTGTGATTAGTTTTAATTGATCTAGATTTTATTTAGTTTTTATTTTATTTTATTTAGTTTTATTTTTATTTGATTTTTATTTTATTTTCTATCTCTCCCTCACCCCTCTCATCTCGTCGCTCAAGGAACCCTTTCCCCCTAATTTTTGTGCAGCAGTCCCCACCCCTTCTCTAACCCTAGGACGACACCACCCTTCCAGCCCCTCACTCTGGCGCCTCCAATTCCCCTTACTCCCTCTGCCAACACCCTCCCTTCCTCTCAGTCAACCACGCACCGCCCCGGACTTACATCACTCCTCCTCCTCTCCCTCGCGACGAACCAACGCCTCCCCCTCTGGCTCAACTCACATCGCCCCTACGAGTGGCGTCCAACCCTCCCTCACTGCCCGTAAGCCTCGGCAGCCTCGGACCACAAGGACCCGCACCTCCTCTTCCTCCCTGCCAGATTTTCCGATGCTACACACCTCCGGCAGCTTTCTTCAAGCTTCGTCCAGCTCTTTTCACCCATACCGAAGGTGCGTTTTTCTTTAGTTTGTTGTTTCATAATTTGGTAGGTTTTCATGTTATGGTTTGGTGTTTCTTTGGTTCAATTTTGGTGAAAATATATTGATGTTTTGACAATAGAGTTCATTTGAGTTGTTTGCGGCGAATTTGGTGTGAGATTGGGGTTTTCGCATCATGTTGCGATTTTTTTCTACATTCGAGTTAGGTGGTTCCACTCTTAATTATTATTTTACTAGTTAATTTTCAAGTTTAATTACTTATAGTGTTATTTAATTAATTTTTGTGGCGTGAAGTTTATTTTCATTGAAGTTTATTTTTCATTGAAATTGTTTAGTAGCGTGTTGTCATAATATATGTACTCAATGCTGAAATCATACCTGGTTAATTGTTAGGGATTTTTTTATTGTGAGGATATCTTTTTAATTAATTATTTGGTGTGATATTATTTTTACATGAGTTCTAGTGTGTCTTAATGTGTTTATTACTGTGTTTAGGTGGTACGAGCATGATGTTGCTATGAAAACCAATGTGAGACTATTCATTAGTGTTTTATAAATTGTGCAGTTACATTGTTAGGATGTGAAAGAGGTGCAATTGGTATGTTGGAGTAGCTTCAGTATTCGTTCTAACATAAATGAGCATTTGAGTGGATTTTAGTTTTTTTGGTTGTGCGGCATATTTTCAAATGGGTTGGCTAGTTTTTCTGGTGGTTTCTTTAATCATGTGTGTGATGCAGATTTGGTTCCTGAGGTGGCGTTGTGTGCGTGTGGTTATGTGAGGGGGTTTGGGTCGGTCTAGCGTGTAAAGTGGTGTTTTGATCTTAAAAATTTATTTATAAAAATTTTAATTGTTTTATTAAATAATTATTAAGGGTGAAAATTGTTTTGGGTAAATCGTGTGCATATTTTTGGTGCATAATGTCATCCGACTTGTGTGGAATTTGATTAATGAATTCTGTTAGTGGCGTGTTTGATAATGAAAGTGATTTCATTGATTGTGAAGTTGTTTTAACAGGTTTTGTATCTACTGCAGATTTATCTTTGAGATATTTTTAGTGTTCTTCTTATTTCAAATGGATTTTGGGTGTGAAAATGTTGGTTTTGGTTTGTGTAGGACTTTGTCTGGTTTGAGTATATTGTTATAACATGTGACATGAACTATGAACTACTTGAGCACAAACGGGGAGCCCAGGTAGCTAGGAGGGTGAACTATACTAGTGGGCTAGTATTCCGGAGGTGACTCAACCCGATTTCACTAGCAGGACTGACGATTGAGACACTAACTAAACATATGCTATTATGAGGGTCTTGGTCTTCTAATCCACGTTTTCTAAGGGTCGTGGCCTTCTAAGCCACGTTTTCTGAGGATCATGGCCTTCTAAGACATGTTTCACCGAGGAACAAAGATCTAGGGACCCAAGCTAGCAAACACCCACGCGGACTCTCCCATATTAGTGCTCATTGGTTACTTTATGCTCATCGGTGTGAAACTTGGTTATTTTAAAAGTAGGTGTGTGTGTGGGTGCATGCATGTGTTTTAATTTAAATTGATTCTTTTCAAAACTGTTTTATCTCAAACTGTTTTCTCTAATGTTGTTCAAGATTTTAGTTCCTTTATCAAATTAAAGTTGCAAATGTATTTCTCCTTTAATAATTGTGCGTGGAACCTTTTCTCAGTGGAATATTACTGGGATTTTAGCTCACACCCTACATACACCTTTGGGTGTATGTATATTCGGTTTCTTTTTCTTCCAGTTTGAGGCATCGGGCTTGGCATTGGTGGTTCTGGTTGTGAGTGGCATCATCTTGTTGGTTTGATGACGGTGTGTTGGGAATGTGACACCTCATGTCGCATAAAGGTTTGTGTTGGAGTTTTGGTTTCATTTCATGCAGTTTATTTTGGGTTTTTGGTTCAAGTTGTAAACATTAAATCTGAACATGGAATAAGGGTCTGTTTTGTTTTCAGTTTTTAGTTTCTATTTATTCAGCTTGTTGTCTATTTTATATTTATTAATCTGGGTAAATCGTTCCCAAGTTTATGTTTGATTCCCAAGCACTTGTGCCAGCCCGTGGGGATCGGGAACGCCCTTTGGGTCTTGTCGTAGACCGGGTTGGGCGCCGTGTTAGATGGCAACCCGGCCTAGTTCGTGACAATAGATCTTCTGATAACTAAAAACCAATATACATACTATAATCATTGATTCAAATTTTTTTATGAAATATATTTCCTTCAACAAATAATTATTTAGTTAAATAATTTTTTTATTAAAAATAAATTAGTTACTGTATAACATGATATAATAGCTATTAATTTTTAAATAAAATAAAATTTTATTTTATTCATTTAGGGTATAAACCATCCTTAGTAGATTTCACGTCATAAAAAAATCGAGAGGGTACACATTCAAGATTTCAATAATCATCTGGAGTTTCTATTATGTAATATGATGGGCTAGTTACCTCATGTTGTAAATTTGAAAACTATGATGTATCTTGAACCAAACATTTCTTATATTCATAGGATTTTTTTACCATGATTATAGAAAAATATATAATATCCTCTAATAAAGAAATATACATTTTGAACTATATAATTTTAAAATCTTTAAAATATTTTTGGATTCTATTTCATTCATATTCACTTATTAATACCTTCAAAAAAAGTCCAAAATTTGATTATGAAATGATATAAATTATTAAGCACCATCATGGAAACAAATATACAAAAATGATCCATTAGGATTTCGATAATGATTTTTAAAATCAGGATATTATAATAAAAATCGATTTATATTTCATATATCATTTTTTCGAAATAAATATCAACATTTTGTGAATTATATGTAATTTTAAAAATTAATTAAATAAATTAATTTAAAAAAAATGGCCATTCAATTATTAATAATAATATATTTTATAAATTTTTATAAATTTATAAATATTTGTTTCAATGGTGGTAATTTATATCTAATGTGAGTTCAAGAGTTTAGTTTTAAGTGTGTTACAGGAGAGGATATTACATGTGGGGTGGCGTATGAAGGCTGTGAGATGATGGATGTCTTGAGACGTAGTGGGAATGATATGATGACAACTATTGTTGGTTGAGTCATTTAATGACTCCCATTGTGCATTACCAATCATAATAATAAAATTCTAGTTAATAAAAAATTATGATAGTTCATATAATTAATAATAATATTTGACAATTTAAAACAATTCATACTACTTTAGAATATTTTATAATAATTTATTACAATTTATTCAAGTTACTGACAATTTGAACTAATTTTTAACAATTTTACAAATTAATAATATTTTAAACACATTTCTAATCATTTATAGTAATATATAAGAAAAATTTATTAATTTTTACATATTAATAATAAATTGCATTAATTGATACAAACTCATACTAATTTATTATAATTCATAATATGTTATTTCAATTTACTACAGATATACGATAATAATTAATAATTCATAATATATTATAATTTATTTACTAATTTACAATAAATGTTAGTAATTTGTAAGAAATTTTGTTAATAAATATCAGTTACTATAAATTTGTATTAATTTATTCAATTATATAATAAAGTATAAAAATTAATTGTTAATCATAATAATTTAGAAAAAAATTAGCAAAATATACACATGTTATAAATTAATTTATTTATAATAATTCATAATAATTAATCAATATATGTTTTTTTAAAAATTATTATATATATTATTTATTAATTATTTACTTATTTTATCTTACATATAACTAATACTAATTAATTATGATTGAATTTATTAATTTATAATAATTTAGAATAATTAATAAAAACACTTTTTTTGTTTAATATTTCATTATAAAGTTTTGTTTAATGTCATTATTTTCACTGAATGTTAATTATTATTTTTTTACATTAAATTAATAATTTTTTCTTTAAAATTATTTTCATTCATATATAAAAAATTATTTTCTTCAATGATATAATTTTTTAAGTAATTTTATTATGGACTATTGAATTTTTATTAAGAAATTAAAAATATTTAATAATGACACAGGAAGATTATATTAGACTCTAATAAAATTAATTAAATAAAAAATTAATATAACTAAAATATTAAAAAAAATTAATTTCCTTTAAAAATGGTAAAAGGAATACCTTTAAATTTATTTCTCGACAGTGAATTTGAGATATGTGACCCAAAAAAACATTTAAGAGTAATCTAGATCAAAAAAATAATATATAAATAAAACTAATTTATATAAGAGTTCTAATTAAAAATGAAGATAATTTTAAGCGAAAAAAGGAGAGTATACACAATTAAAATGAGAGGAGAATTGATGAATCTTATGTGAAATGTGGGGAAGGGTGAAAGGGATGTTTTATAGTTTCTCTTTTTTTTGTTAAATATATTTTACAAAGAAATTTCTCTTTGTTTAATGGATTTCATTTGAACATTGTGATTTGTATGTGTTATTATTTTTTTTCTGTGATCAGTAATTACAAGAAATAGACAATCCATCACAAAAAGTGGTCACTTTAAATATTTTACTAAAATTCCTCAAAAATAGTTTTGAAGACTCTGTACACTACAAATAATATATTTGGAAATTATTTGCATCAAATATTATATGTCAGCTATAAAGGGCCTATATGTGACAAATTTTTCAATAGAATACAATTTCAACTTAAAAAGTCTTAATTTTTTTTGAGATCATAAATTTTTTTATCACAAATACACTATCTCAATGGAAATATTTTTGATAGAAATATAAATTTAATATAAAAGAGATCATCATGTGGGTACTTTTTATGACAGAATGCTTATTTCCATCCCGAATAACTGATTCTGACCAAAATTCATGCATTGATGCAAAGAAAATCACAAAAAACCAATTGTCCATATATAAAAAACATTATAGAAAATATTATTTATTCACTGAGAAAAAACACTTTATCAAACACTACTAGTGAAGATTAGAAAATCCGTCACATAAGGTCCATAAAAAGACCCATTTTTTATAGTGGGTCTCGTTGTGTGTTCCATAAGCTACATTTGGTTGACATTCCAGGCATTATAGTTTAAAAAATAAACCATGTAAATATTTTCATTAACAATTTAATTGATTTGTAACACATCTAAATTGTTATTACAATTTGAAAATAAAAGTAAATTTCATATAAAAAATATTTCAAAGAAAAAAAATCGAAGAAGTACCTTAGTATCTAAGGTCAAGTCAGTCTGAATTCCTCAATTTAAATCATGTGTAAATAAATGACACCCAACCAATCATATGATGTTTTGGAGATATAAATCAAATTCATTTAATAAAGGTGACACCCCATCCCATGGCAGCACAACCATATTATTTATGGTTTAGTTTTGTAATAAATAGTGGTGTAATATATAGTTATATAGGGCATGTAAAATTCATACCAGTACCTACCATATATTACGCCCTACTCACCCTAGTTTCTAATGTTTTTAACCCTATTGAAGAATAGTAAAATGAATACCATGGAGGTAGAAGGGAAATATCTAAATAAGAATGAAGGAAATCAATTTCTATCGGATTTTTTGAACAATCTAAGCCGAAAATGCAATATAAACTAATCAATGTGGTTGAATGAATATGATCAACGTCTAGGATGAAATGGTAATTACAATGGGGATATATGAAGAAAATGAGAAATTAAAATGATTACGAGTACTATAATAAGGTCATTCTTTTAAGAAACAAGGTAAGACCACATATTCTAGCAAAAAAATGTTCTGAATATGAAGAAGGAACTGGACACACTTGGAGGATGTCGTATTGTTTCACAATTGTTTTTGGAAAATTTACACCAATTTTACTATCACCTTTAGAATATGTTTCATTTTTTATTTTAAATGATCTCTTTTTATTTACTAACTATGCACAAATCATGAAATAGGATATGTATTTATATTTTATAAAAATTAAAAGAAGATAATGAACATGAATGTTAAAATAAAAATGAAAACAATTATCTAATAAATTCTATCCTAGGATGACTATATGGGCCTACCATTAGTGTTTTAATTTAGCAATCATGACCTATCAAAATATCTAAATAGTTTATTTACATACATGTAATCATTCTCTCAATCAATTCATTTTAGAGATTCTAATTAGATAACTCATTATATAGACACCAATTGATCATTGGACCAAATAATGGAATGGGTTTCTATATAATAATGTTAACCAATTTTGTTACACCTTGGTTATTGGTTTTGGGATTATATATTTATGGTTATATTTTATAATCTATGTCAACTATAATAAAATAATTATAATTTGATTAGAACTAATGGTATCTTTGTTTACTTGGTTTTTTGGGATGTCTTTTGTTGGCCATATTAGAGTATAAGATTTCAATTTCACTTTTAATGTTTCATTATCTAAATAATTTCATAAAATAATATTTAATTAAGTGATATTTTAATGTATATAAATTATTATATTATTCTTATATTCCTAAAATAAATTAATTTATTATAAATACATGCCATTTATTATCAACTCTAAATGATTTTAAATAATCTCAATAATGGTTCATCATAATTCTTTTTCATCGATGCTCTTGTAATTAGAGTTACTATTCATTGAATTTATATTATGAAAATTAATAAATTCATGTTATGTCAAAAACATGAAATATATATTTATAAATTATTCAAATAACATATTTTATATCATATGTAAAATTATAAATTATTATAATGGAAAATAATGAATCATAAGAAAGGGATGTCATTAGGATTTCAATTAGGGATATAATGTCTTAGAAGATAGACTTATAATCATTATCGAATATATAATATTGTATAAATGAATATTCAATATATATCTATAAAGAAAATAGATATAGTATAATAAAACCATAACCAAGGATAATATAGTGATGGGTAACATAATTGTCACAACCACCACCCCACAAATATACTACAGAGCTATCTAAAATGGGAGATGATAGATAGTGACCCCCTGAGTCCTACCACAAGTAGGTCCTAGGATGGAGAGTAACACCGAGGGTAAAATATACTAATAGATGAGAGAAATTACCCTCTATGAGAACATGTGTAAAGGAGATATAAAATACTGAACCCAACCAACTCCTACTCAAACATCAATATACAAAAATTAAATGTTCATATATGTAATGTCATGAATAAACTACTACAAGTAAACAGAAAACTGTAAG
Source organism: Viscum album (assembly GCA_963277665.1). Classification (NCBI taxonomy): domain Eukaryota; kingdom Viridiplantae; phylum Streptophyta; class Magnoliopsida; order Santalales; family Viscaceae; genus Viscum; species Viscum album. The sequence continues at coordinate 1,986,656,566 of OY728128.1, forward strand.
TATTAAAATGAAATGTAAAGATGGTAGTGACCATGAAGCCCAAAAATAACTTGTTATACTCTAGGATAATAGTAAACATCCAAATATCCCACTTCTCCATATGTCCTAAAAATAGATTATATATATAATGTAATAATAATTGTATACTTAGTATGATCCTCCCAATATCCTCTTACGAAAAAGGCAATGAAAGCATCCTAAATGACATTGAGAAATCATTGAAATACTATGTTTCCATCCTCAACCTAGCTACTCTCAGAAACAATCTAATACAAGATCATATAATAGACTAAATAATAATATAGATACTCTGCTACAAACCCCCACCCCCCAGTTTTCCACTCTTCCCCAACATCACTTTCCTTGGACATCACTCTCCAAATGGTTATCCCCCAGACACCTCGATGAAGAACCACAATATACACCTTGTGTATCACACCAGCATGTCCACATAACCAAAAGTGACCAGATAGGTTTTCATATTCACCACAACCCAAATAATATGTATCATGCATAGGGTATTATATCTCAATCCATCAGAGCCAATACACATATTAAGGAATGTAAAGCTGTCACTTCCTATACATGTTATACATATAATATACCTATTGAAACTAAATCTTGAATACATGTGTTTGAAATAGCCACAATCTATTATATCCCTATATACACATAAATAGTGAAAATTTAACATCATTCATACTTGCACAAGTAACTACCAATAAATTTTAGAAGGGATAAAGGGGGTAGTCATCCATACATCCTCCCATTGGGATGTTGGGGAATAAACCCCCCCCACCCCCAAGGCTCAGAATCTACACGTTGTAATTATTTCTAACCGATAGGGTGGAGTATCATATAGAAACAAAAAAAAAATACATGATATAATATAGCTCACCACCACACTATTTGAATAATTTTTATCTGAATCAACTACTATGGACAGTTATCAAACTCCTGACATCCTCTACCAATACCAGATATCATATAATCACACAAACCTCTAAGAATATACATTAAATTAGTTTATTCCTATTTATAATTTTCACTTGATCGTTAATTAATTTATTAACCATTAATTTTCTACTAAAATTTTGAACTGTACATTATATTATCTTTTCATCAATGTTCCATTCCATCCAGGAATAACAAATTGAGTCTATGTTTTCTCCAAATTAAAACCACAGTATTGCATCCCTACATGTAAATTCCTTATGGGTTAAATATTTATTCATTAAATAATATAATTAAATTTCATATTACCAGGAACTCTAGGAAAAAATCGTAACATACCCAACAATGAATGCAAACAAGAATATCCATGTTCCTCATGTAGGGGGAAAGAAATGAATATAAATAAAAATATCATCGTCGTCCAAATAACATATTCAAATGATAATCTAGATTTCATATCAACATGTAATACTGGCTTCAACCTATCACTTCATATCTAATTTCCTCTCATTAATCAGATTTATATACTGATGCATATGTCTACTTTAGGCATTAACTACAAGTATGGAAATTGGGCCTCCCTTCCCCTCATACCAAATTATCCCTCCAAGATCATCCATCCCATGATCTAGTAATATCCAATCCACCCCTCCACATAAAACAAAATGGCCCTCCTATCTCAAATAAAATGTAGTTGTAATAAAATAATGAAACAATGATCATGGCCATTATACGAGGCACCCAGACTTTACACACAATGAGATTTCATGACTCCAACACACAAGGAACTTGGACTCTACATAAAAGCGTCAAAGTAGGGAACTACGAATGAATTATCTTTTATCACTCAACTGGTCCTTATATAGTGAGGAATTAATTAATTCATTATCAAATGTACCAATGACAGGAATCTTAATAAACATGAAATCATAGCTACCAAAAATTAATTAAACAATTATTTTACCTTGCCTTTAATTATTTTATTAATAAGAATCATTGTGCATTAGGATCATTAAAAAAATTCATTAATACATGTGAGCTTGTGTCAATTTTATTAATATAAAATAACAATAACACCCAAATTCCTTAAATATGAATATTTTAATATTTTTTCCAATTAATGTCTAATTAATTATGAATTTATTTTTATTACTAATTTCACATTCTAATCCAAGAACAACTAGAAATTCATATATATCACACTATCTAGAAAATCAAGAGGTAACCTGTTACTATGGTATAAACCAACATATCATCAAGTGATCAATATCAATTCATTAATCTGGTTCAAGTAATTTTTAGGTTAATTTCATTGTAATCCAAGGTGCTAAATAAAGTAATGTCTATGATTTCATGTCAATAAATAGAGAGGTAATGAATCTGAAACCTAAAAAGGACATCAACATTCTTCTCATTATAATGGGCCACAAAACAGATCTCCAATCACCCCTCCCTCAATAAATACATCCATCCAATGATGTCGGGACACATTTTCACCATGAAAATCAAGAGAAACCCCATTAGAAACATTATCAAGAAAACACCCTAGCATGGAGTGAATATTCCATAGGAAATGAAAAAAATGGGAGAAACTACTATAAAATAAAGGATGAATGCACCTTGGATAACCATAGATCATCATGGATCGAAGATAGATGTCCAAGGATTGATCCCCATCGAAGCTAATTCATAATTCCGAAATATAGGTATGTTGGATGCCTTGAATGAAGAAGTGATTTTCTATAACTGTATGGTTATAAAAGACTTGAGAAGCTAAAAATGATTAAAACAAGACTTCAGTGGGTAATCACATGAAGTGTAATACAATTTCACATCGCGTAATACTCAGGGATAGGTTTCCACTTATAATTCATTACCTAATCATTTGTATATATCATTAAACCTTGATTCATTACAAATCATGAACCCAACATACACAATTTGAAATCCATCCTTATTCTAAAAAATCATATCCAAACTCCTCCAAACACCCTATAATCCTCCCCTAAAAACCTCTATATTCATTAACAGAAAATTCATCATTCAATATGGATCTATGATTTTAAATTAGATTCCTCTCAAAACATTCATATCATCATGAATCAAAATCCAACCCATATAGAAAATATAAAATGGTAATCTAAATTGCCACCCCATGAGATACCTCTCAAGGAAGTCATCACCATAGGAGTTGTACCACCACACCCAAAAACAAGGGGACCAACACATTGAGTATGTGCACTATTCATAAAGTATTTTCCCCCTATAATAGGATATTAAGCTCATCAAAACAAATGAAACTAAAAATCGAAATCACATGGCATACACCGCAAATCCTCGACTCCCATGGAAAGGGTGTATACCACTACAAGAAACATGAGATATCCATCAAACTAATTATAAAAGTTCTACAACAAAAAATGCACATTGTTATAAGATAATAGCTTAACATCAAATATATTGGGATACTGAGTGAATATCTTTGACTAATTGTCCAAGGTACTCTCCTCTACAACACTGTGTTTCCACAAGACTCAAACCAAGGTGATAAAATTCATGTGTTACACCTTATCCCAGTAGTCCCGGTTCTCTATAGACCTCTCCTTGAAGTTGATATCATCATCAATATTGATCTTTCCCCAATCAATGATGTTAAATTCATCATGATGATAATGTCATTGCTGTGACACATGAATAAAATCATATATCTATCTTATTTTAGGAGAATGTGTTGTTTGATATTCCATGTATCCAACAATATACAATGCCTATAAATTTCCAAGAAATTGGGGGGAATGAGAACACCTATGACAAAATCTTCACATACCATAAGGGGGAGGAACCTTCTGGAACACATGATCCCCAATGTAGAACTCTAGATATATCTTCATGTAATCAAAATATGATTTAAAATGATACCATGATTTATGTATTAACATTCAAATCACCAAAACCATGTCCCTTTTATTGTTTAAATGTTTTGGCCTATGAATTAATATCCCTCCAAACCCTATCAGACACAATGGAGACATCATTGTTTGGACATACAGAGATTTAAATGGTTCAATTCTGATGGAGGATTGAAAACTAATTTTTTTGAGCCAACTCTACTATGTGGAGGTGCCTCTACGACGAACCTCTAAAATGCATCACTCAAGTGAGCAACATGTCATCTAGAGTCTTGATGATTGGCTCTGTCTAACCTTTCATCTGTAGAAGAAATGTAGTGCTAAGGAATATATGAGAACCAAATGATTGTTAGAGAACCCACCTCACCCTTGAGGTAAAATTTGGTTCTCTATAGTGAATGTTTTAATTATGGACCAAATGGAGAATCACCACCACATCCAGATACAACCTAACATAACCAAAACAGAGCATGACTACCTAATCACTATAATGTTCGATGATTTCCTCAAATGATCCAATACCACTCATATAGAATCATATACACCTTAATAGTGAGGTAAAAAGGTAAAAACATTAAACGATATATCTTCCCAATTTCTCCAAGAAACATTTAACAGCTCAAGATAAACACTAGGAACATGGTGCCTGACATGATCCTACTAGTAGAACAAATATCGAGGAATAATCTTAGTTACATTAAGTCTTAACCCAGGTCACAAAAACCGACATGTCCAAGCATGGTAGATCATTATCATGACAAGATCTCCCACATTAGATAAACAATGGAACTCTATGAGAACTATATCATGCATCACCAAATGAATGAACATACTTCCCTGAAATAACACTTAGTCTTATTCATCCTCAGACCTAACATCATGGGACTCACCATAATCATCTTGATCTCTCGATACCTCTACCTCAAGATCACCCTACAAGGATTCTTCATCCTACCTCACTTGATATTATAATTCCATCATCTAAAAATGGAATCTGAAGGACTAGACTTATTCAATATCTAGATGAAATTATAAATGTTCTACCATCACTCTACAGGAGTCACCAAATCCCCACACTGTATTACTCTACAAAAATCTGCTCAATGCCTCAGCAACAACATTCCCCCTTTTAGGTATATATGAAATATTGAAGTCATAATCCTATAAGAACTCCATATACTAATAATGGAGCATGTTTTATTCATTTAGGATAAATCATACCTTATGATCATATGATCATGGAAGACCAAAAATTTCTCACTGATGTAGTAATATCCTCAATCATTAGGGAATACAACACCACCACCAACTCAAAATCATGGGTAGAATAGTTAATCTCACAGGTACATAAAAATCAAGAAACATAATAAATGGTCGATCACTACTACATGAGATAAAATCCCATCCCAATATGTTAACCATCATAGAATACCTGAAACTAATCAAATTCTTATAGATGAAAAAGAACTGAAGTATTGTTCATCATCTACATTATATTATAAAAAGATTTTTGACACTGATCAGTCCTCATGAATGCTATATCCATTATATTAAATGTTTTAAATGTGTTGTAAACCTAAAGATATTGGTAAAGAACCTTCTAAAATAACATAAAATATAAATGAAACATCACACCTCTACCATAGACATGGGGTAATTCCAAGACACAAATGGTTATATATTCGACAGATCCACAACTACTCCCTGATGAGATGAAAAATTCCCTAATTAAAGGAAATCTTGATCCCAATGATCCCACTTTGGAAACATTCCAAACAACTTCTCATAGTGAATAACATTAAAAAAATAACACATTGGCTCTTCATGTTCCTCCTCATATGTAGTGTACACAATGATTTTTTGGATGAATCCATGCATGAAAATATCGCTAAAATCAAGAAACACATCATTCGTTGCCCCATGAACACAAATGTAGTACTCATCACACATAAAAAAATCAAAACAAACTCGTAATGGACATGACAGCAACATAAAGAAGCCTTTGTGATAACATAATCTTTCACACACATCTAATGATATCATTATTGATAATCGGTCATTGAGGACCACCTTGCAACATTCAATTTATTGAATAAGTCATAAATCCACAAGAGAGGGTAGTAGTTTTTCACTTTCACTTCGTTTAAGAGACGATCGCTAATACATCACTATAAATTTAAATCATCCTTCTTAATGAACAAAACTAGTGCACCCCGCAGTGACAGACTTGTCCAAAAAAACCACAACACAACACACCATCAAGAAGTATACACATCTCTCGCAACTCCAAAAGATCCATCCTATATGTAGACAGTAAGACATGGGACACTCCTAGCTATAGTTCAATCCAATAATGTTCTCTCATTGAGGGGGTAACGCTAAAAAATCTTATGATAATACATCAAGGTTCTATTCTACGACCATGGGAAACACCAACTACTATACCTCCAATGAACTCACCACTAGCTCAGCCATTAGGGATCACAAGGAAGGGACACACCTTAGACCCATCATTGTGTATCACTCACCATCAAACATTATTGGCTATAAATTATAATTGAATAACAAAACAATCCTCCTGAATAAATCCCCAATATCCTACACTAAATAAATCCAATCCCTTCCAAGGATGATTTCATGTGGTTGAATTTGTAAAAATTGGAAATCTCCCCAAGAGCAGTGCTTCCCTTGCAGAAGCTCACAATTTCTACGTATATCAATCAAGTCAGAGAGACCACCAACTTGCATAGTCAACTCCATGGGAATCGGGTTTATCTCTACCTCAATTAATAATGAATGGATAATTGTTTGTGATATGATGGAGTGAATCACTCCTGGATCAAAAAAGAAATTACCCCAAGTAAAAAACAATAAAATGGTACCACAAACGATGAAAAACTCACCTAATGTTGGGAAAACTAAATCATGATGTTGGACATGACAAGGTCTATAGACTAGCTAACCCTATTAATGATCACATCCACATTCGTGCTTTTCTCCCATGGTATGGGGAGCATCTCGGGGACGTCCTATACTTGCACGGTCGACTCTATGCTAAACCCTAATTAGAGGAACCTTATTCTATTGTCTTGATCAGAACTACATCAGGAGAAGAACCTAAAGAGGAACAACCTGCACATTGTGACTAATCAAGAAAGTTTGGAACTCATTATAATGATAAACTCATCCTCTATAATAATAACATACATCTGACCCCTTGGCATAGGCCTGCGATATACCGCCCCTAGGGATATGAGGAATTAAGGGCTGAGACATACCCAAGGGTGATTGGAATATCATATGTCCTGACAATTGGAAACCCCCTACCATAAAAATAATTCATTATAATTATTTATTAATACACTCTAATGGTGATCTATTAATGGATAACATCCTATTGATGACCTCTTCTCTCACAGGAACATTGAGATACCTCTTCAACATACATGGGGTGACCTGGCATTAGATATATGGATACAAACACTACTTTTAATGCCTTTTGATATCCTACACATAAAAAATAGATCCAAATCACATCATGGAATGTTCCAAAAATGGATCTCGGACACTCACACACTGGATATCTCATATCGAATAGTAATCACCTCTCGATGGCTGATCAACTTCACTGCAGATGATAGAAAGTCATATCTAAAATTATCACCAATGTTACCCCATGATACTTCTAACATATCATGAAATATGAGGAAGAAGAATATCCACTTTCTCACATACTAATGCAGCATCTTCATTGCCAAAGGTCATCAGCACTCCTTCTAAGCATAGATTGGAATACAGGTTGTCTGCATCTCATCCCACTAGTCTTCTATGACTGCATCAGAAATGGAGCTCCCGTACATCTGTAGACTCTGGCACTAAAACACTTTAATATTCCTTCTAAAGGTGTTGTCTTCCTTAATTAGTAATCAATATTTATCTACTTGCACCACTAGCTAAACATCTTCTGGATGCACCAAATGAGGACTCTGACCTGGAGCCATGCCTACAATAAAAAAATAGTCTGACATGCTAAACTTGTAATATATAAGACATTAACATTAATTAATTGTATTATTTTATTCTATTTAGGATATCATATCCAATGGTCAATCCATTAAAACATAGGCACACTAAAATATGATAGAAGATCATTTCTTAGGACAGTACCTTACAACCTATATCACAATATTTAGTTGTCACTGTAAGTTAAATGGTTCATGCATTAGATCAAATGGGTCCCTAAATACACATTTCTAAGCCGGTATCCCATGCCAGTAATGATATTTATTCTTAGCTGATAATGTGTCCCTACCATCCCACACATCCACACGCGTGCCTAACTCCAAAATCTATCCTATCCCTCAACAAAACCTCTAATACAACTTTTTCATGTCCCCCATCCCAAAAAAAGTGTACCCCTTCTATACCAGACATGGGAAAAGGGAGATAGTTACCCCATGTGTCTTGCCACCGATAGGCCCCCATTTAGAAACTATCATTGAGGGTATAATAAACACACATATGGGAGGAATTACCCTCTAAGATAACACATGGGAAAGAGAGATATAACAAAGACACCAACCAAATCCTACTCATACTTCAATATAAAATCTAATCTGATGGACATATATGCATTTTATTTTATGATCTACTATAACTGAAAAGCAAATTACATGTACCAAATGAAAAGATAAAGATGGTACTTTCCACAATGCCCAAATAGTTCTTTCAAAACCCCAAGAAAATATTAATTAGCTTGATCTCAAACTAAATAAAGAATGTTAAAGCATGTTGAAAAATATGTGAAACTATCTCATCAACTAATTCGGTATAATTTGGTTCTATCCTCACCATGGAAAATCTTACAATGCATTGCATATTATAGTAGATAATAGGATAAATAATATCATGGGTAGCACATTAATACTCCCAGATTCTTTTTTTGATCTGCCCTAATGTCGCACATATTATGAATATCACACTAAAAATAATGCTATAACAACCACTGGGCCAAGAACCACGACATGACCCTTATGAATCTGAAGACATGGTCCATAAAATAAAAAGTAACCACGTAATTTTCGGGATCCACCACATCCTGCAAAACGTGTATCATACCTCGGGTATCATACCGCAATCCATCATAGCCAATACACTACGTAAGGAACTGCAAGCCATCAAATCCTATACATGTTATATATAATTGTCCATAAAAATCTATATCTAGAATACATTTCTATGAAATAAAAAAATCCAATATATCCCTCAATACACATATATGGGGGTAAATAAACAACATGGATGATGGATCAAGTAACTAGAAATGAAAGATAGTGGGTACAAAGGTAATAGTCATCCAACCATCCTCCCATTATGATGAGGGGAAAACACCCCCATGGATCAGAATCCTTGGGGTGTTAGATGCCCTAACCGACATGGCTGAGTATCATATAGAAACATAATAATTATATGATTTAATATAAATCACAACCACACTATGGGAATAACATAGTCATATAATCAACTATTGCTAATTCCTCTTAGAGTCTACGATGCTTCTCTTAAGACAAAATATCATATAACACACAACCATTTATGTGGATATATTAAATTATTATAAACGTTTTTTCCATTTGATCTTTATGTTAATTAATTTATTAACCATTAACTAACCATTAACATCTTCCACATTACTTTATATTTTCATCACAAAATAAGTTTCATGCCCTCCAAGAATAGGAAAATGATCCCACAATCTCTGAGAATTATAACCTCACCATTTCATACAAGAAAGCACTAGCACCATGTGTAAAATATTTATTCCTTAATTAACATGATTAATTTCTATATTACCAGGTGCTTTCGGAAAACATCCTAAGATTCCAGAAAGGTAAATAAACCAAGAACATATATTTACCTCAAGTATTGTTGAAGGGAAAGAAGATAAACAAAAAACTAAGCCATCAGCCAAAAAAATATTCAAACAAGAATCTAGCTTCCATTTTTTTGGGTAATCCCATATTCGACCTATTCAATCATCTATGGTGTCCTCCTCACTATTAACATACATATACTGATGCGTATAACCACTCCAGGTGTAAAAGTAAATACAAAACTAGGACAACCTACCCCATATACCATAATAGTCCAGCTGGCTTAGTTAACCTAGGCACACATCACATCCTGGCCTCCCCACACCCTAAACCACAAGAACTTCCAAGTCTCAGATAATAAGTAGTATGAAACAAACAAAAAAACCTAGATCTTAATCCTAAAACGAGGAATACATCTTTTACAACCAACAATCTCTCATGTACACAAAGCACATGTCACTAGGCCTTTATATGAATATAGAAAACACTGACCCTCGAATGGAGATATCATTTATCTCACAACCTTTTTTTATACCATCTTGAATAAACCAATTAATTATCATTGGTTCCCACTATGAGAAACCTAAGTAACAAGATATCACAAATATCACAAATTAATTAAATGATTTATTTACCATGAATTTAATTTTTATCAACGAGAATATTCATGATTTTGGTTCATTAGCTAAATCAATTAATCATGCATACATGCATCAAATTGATTAACATAAAATTATAACAACCAAAACCATATTCATTAAAAAATCGTATTTAATAATTTATCCAATCAATTATCATCTAATTATAAATTTGTATTCTTTAACAATTCCATATGATAATCCAATCACAATAGGAACTACATAGATATCACACTATCTGAAAAATCAATCGGCAAGCTGTTCTGATGGTACAAACAAAAACATTACCTACAAATCAATGAAATTCATTAATCTAGTTCAAGAAATTAATAGAATAATTTCACTGAAATAAAAGGGGCTAAATCATGATAGCATAATGTTTTCATGTAAATAAATAGAGAATAAATTATTCCTCTAAATAAAAAGGTCATTGATGTTCTTAAAATGAGAACATACCACAAAATTGATCTAAGATCACCCCTCCCGCAAGAACTGCATTCACTAGTGGATTTTGTGGAACAACAACACCAAAAATAACTAAGATAAACACAATTAGAAACATGGTAAAGGAAAATCCCTTGAATGTAGTGAATAAATGTGATGAAATGAGATCAAAATGGGATAAACTTCTGAAAAACGAATGAATAAATCACCTTGCATCACCATAGATCAATGATGGGAGCCCGATTATCAATCACACTTGATGGATACAAAAAATGAAAATGGATAGGGATTCTGAATGCCAAATATGAGTAAGATATCTGTTAAAACCATAGGTTTGTGAATACTGTAAGCGGCTAAAAACACTTAAAACAACACTGTAGTGGGAAATAACATGATGTGTAAACCTCTTTCATGTCTGGTATCCCTCAGTGTTCAGTTTCTACTAAAAAACATGACGCATAATCTTTTTATTTAATTTTAAACCATGATTCAGAACACTTTGTAAAAACAACTTCAATGATGTTTAATTCATCGTGTTTCTATAAATTAGTATTAAAACACTTCAACACTTCCTTAGAGACTCTTTTATGAATCTCAGTCTGCAGAACCCATAATGTTTTGATCCATGCAGATCTAGGTCTAAACAATAACGATGTAAAAACATAATATCTGCTGTACTTCAAATAATATTGATGTCATGTGATAAGAATAGATAACAAAAAGGTATAAATACTAAAATTAACCAATATTATATTTTTTTTCATGAGACATACTAGTACACTCATGGGATATATATTATTTGGGGGACCAACTACCAAATATATCATCTTGTGTATTCCATAATTTAATAAAGTTATATACATAATACTTTACATAATTTATAACATTAAACTACATCAAAATTGATTATGTACATTTTAACAAGGATGTGGTTACAATATTTTTCTATACATAATCAATTAATATAATGAAAATTCAGTAATATTCATAATCAATTGAATGTCTTGAATACCTAAATGGGTATACTTTAAAAATTTACAAATTATTGGTAATTTATAGTAAATTGTATAAGTTAAGAGCGACCCTATGAATTTTTAGTGTCTTAAATGAACATATCAATGTGAAATAAATGATATAATTGATTTTATATCTATGGGATAATCGTTACACTAAATGTATTCCATAAAAAATAGTATGGAAATATTAGACAAATAATAATCAATATTTTATAGAATTTACTCCATACGATTGATTCACACTAAGGATATAAAATCCTCCAATTGGGAGCTCTCAATAAAATAGGAAATGATACTGAAGTATTAGTTATTAAAAAAATGGAGTACTATAAATTTATAGGCCAATATTTCTTATTCTATATATTTACTATTCTAAAATTATTATATTCACCTCTAATAAATAATATTATAATAATTCACAAAATATATAACATTCTAAATATTTATTAAAGTGGGTACAATTATAATGAATTATAAATATTCTATTATAAATATATGAGAATATGGATAAAGGGTAATTAAAGGATATATGATGATTGTATGTATCGTATATGAAATTTATATTAATAGATTTTGTGTTGAATATTAATTTCACAACAACTAGAATAATTTTTCAAACGTGTTTTTTATTTTCCAAATAACACCATTCAAAAATTCGAATGCCAGAAACCTACATGAGAATCCTTTTTTGAAATAGGATACAAAAATCCACCATTAAACCATTGAATGGAATAGATGAAAACATACAATAAATATAATTTAAAATGGATGTAACAAAAAGAATGGTAAATAGTAATTGGATGTGTAAACTAAATGAAATATTTAATTTCATAGAGTATTCTTATCTCTACATATATCCCATTAGAGCATAAAAATATCTCCAATTTTAACAAATAACTCCAGTAAACATATTATTTTGTACATTAATAAAGATAAAAAATAATAATTAGATGTGAATAGAATGTCATAGGGTGGTGGGTATTTATAATTGGGGTTTATGGTATATTTCATTGTACTATTTTATTGATAATGGGAATATTAATAATATGGTTTCAAGAAAATTTATTTACTAAAAAACAATCAGTTTTCATGGATACAAATATTATATATCAGATATCACCATTTATAGATGTTATTTTTATCTATGATAAATACAAAAAATATAATCCATCTTAAATATTAATTTCATGAATCATAATTATTATTATTTAAATATAATTTGACAATTATAGGGAAAATATTTTCTAAATATAACAATCTTGTTAGTCCATATTTCATTTTTTTCTAAAAATTTTCTTTATAGTTTTAATAGTAATACAAAAATGTTAATTATTGTTAATATAATTTAATATATATATATTATTTATATTAATTATTTTCGATATATAATTGATAAATTTATAATGGATGATTAAATTTAATGTGAAGATCATATTCCAATGGATACAAATCCCCCATAATGTTTATATAATCTTTCTTAAATAATGTATTTGTAATATTACTTCTCACAATGTTAGTTTCATTGTTTTCCCATATCATATATTATATTTTAAAAAAATAGTATTTTATACCCTGCTGTTAATACTAATTGGATAATATGAGAGTGATAATAATATATATAATAATGGGATAAAAAAAATATTATCCTTTTTTTCAAACATTATTGATAATGTGACATTCTAAAATATATTCAGCTACTAAAATTCAACACAATTATCATACATTTATTCTATCCTCTATGATGGTAATGATATATTCATTTATAATATAATGAATGTATCAGGTATTATAACAATTATATCCATATAATGATGTGTGATTTATTTAATATATAATATAATGATAATGGGATCCATTTAGTTTTCTAAGAAGCTATATTTATAAAAGTGTTATTATTTGTAATCCATGTGCTGAAAAATATTGACAGACTCAATGAATTTATATTGAGCTAATGTGTAAGGAAAGAAATTGGTGGTTATCCATTTTAGTGACATCAAGAGGAACCTAAATATAACAGTCTCACAAGAGATTGTTATTAACTCTAAAATATAATTCATCTATATAATAACTTTAAACATCCAACACATTCATTATTCTCATAGGAATTATTGTACAATTATAGAGTGAAAATATATTCTCATATATTTTATGTGTTCATTCTCAAAAAATCCCATTTTATTTTAATAATAATTTATCTTAATGGGAGTTTCAGGATATTTATTAATGCTTTAATAAAATTTTCAATGAATATTATTTATTCATTGTTTATCATAATTAATGTTGATGAAAGGTTAATAGTAATAAATAATATTTCATGAAGATTATTATTTATGTAATTATAAAATTGAATATATTTATGTTATGATCAGTATTATATTAATATTTTGCATCTTACGTATCCTATGAAGTTTGGTTCAATATTATATTTTTGGTGTTTCAAAAAGGAATAATATCACTTATTCAAATATTTATTTTCCATATTTAGTATGAGATATAATTTATCAACTGTATAATATGTTTAAAAAGTATCTAATATTATATATGGAAAACTAAAATGTATATATGAAGGATCAATATTTTATTTAAAATTGTAAAAACATTATTGGTAAAATATATTACATAATTAATTATTTGTTATGTTTTGAAGGGAATATGAAACATATTGATTAAAATTATATTTTTAACATACCATAATCTACACGTTTGGATCCATTGATAAATTCATAAACCATTCAAACGTGACATTATTTTTATATAAAAACATACAATACTAAAAGAAAATATTGGATCACTTACATACACCATGAACGTTTCGGTATATAGTTTTATAAAATTATCAAAAACTCTTAACAACTTGTGTTTATAAAAAGCTATTTTATAAATATCAATATTATATCTTATAATACAGGTCCTTTATTATTTCTCAATATTTCATAAAATTTATCTAGGTTAAATCCTTCTAGAAAAAGGTCATTTGACATATTAACTCACAACGTGGGAAAATGAAACATAATAAAACGGTGACCATAGGTTCTCAAAAATTGTAAACAAATGATTTGTCAAAAAATGATCATATGAAATCCTTTATAAAGTATGAGGGTATGTGATCATGAACATAATTTTTTTAATTATTCTCTTTACATCAACGATAAAAATAATGAGTCACAAAATAAAAAATTGATGTTTATAAGAGACGATTCATAAAATAATTGAAGAACATTACCAATGATAGAATAATATAAGACATGGAATTGTAGAAAACACAAAATCATATTAAATAATTTCATTCTTAGTATAAGATAAGTTAAAAAATATCTTATAGGAATTGGTTCGCTCCCATAACCATCATTTTAGTAAAGGTTCACTCCCAAGACTTCCATGGTGGTAAAGGACCCTTACTAAATCCAGTTCACTCCCTATCCCATTCATGTATATCTCATGAGATATAAATCATTACCTTATGAAATAAAGGTAAATATAGGTAAAAACAATTACCTAATCGAAACAATAAATCATTCCTTTCAATTATTATAAATCATTCATCATAATAGAATACATGAAAATAATTGGGTTGCATTAACATTTCATCATTGTGTAACACTGGGAAAATTAATGTGATTCATAAACATTATTCCATCCAAAATAAAAACCATAAGAATGATATAGTGGGATCATATCCCCAGATAAAAATAAATAAACATCAATTAATTTTATCTTAATAGGAATATGTTTTTCAATGATTACTTGAAACAATTCTTCAGGAAAACATTTTTTTATTTTATTAATTCTTTTAAATATAAAAAATTTTCGAATGATTTTCATTGAAAATAACATTATAAAAATATAAAAAATAATTAAAAGTAATTGAAAATAAATTATAAAAAACAAAAGTTTCAAAATTTAATTTTTTTATGTGTGCTTAAAATTATCATCATATAATTTTTATATCATTTATGTTAAACACATATATCTGACCAAAGAGAGAAATAGAGTGGGATTTTCTATAAAAATTAAAACCGCAACGCCATTTTGAAAAATAATCCATTTCACACAACTTTGTAATCTTGTAGTCTAATATTCATGTAAATATGGTGTCAAAACACTTGGAAAATCCACTCCTTCCAAATAATATTTAAAAATTCCACCCTTATTTTTGTTTGAAAAGTGACAAAATAAAATGTTTAAAAAATGACCAAAAGATTCTTTTAAAAAAAATTTGTAAAAAATTAAAATATTTGAAAAAATGATTTTAAAAAATATTATGAAATATTTTACTAATTGTTTTATTAAAACATGGGAATTTATGATAAACTTTCCCAAATGGTGACATTAGTCACAAACAGTCTCAAATAATGATGTGATTGTGAAATAAATACTTAAAAATATTATATCATTGAAATAAGCATTAAAAAATGAACTAATTAATTTTATTTAATATAAATGAACATAAAACCAGTGAAAATACAACATAATATAATCTATATTCATTTTTCAAATAATCATATAATTACATGATGAATGAAATAGTAGTTTAACCCAGTGAATGGAAATTTAGTATAAAATTCCCATACATCATATCTTAAATTTCATTGATCATTTAGAGATCCCCTATATAATAAATATGGATTTATTATACATTTATTCAATAAAAATATATTTATCGTACCTTTTATGATTTATTTATAACATTATATAACCTGTTTATTAATTATTTTTTACTAAAAATTATTGTTCTTGTTGATTAGTGATTCATTTTTCATGCATGTTTCGGTTTTCCAGTCCATGTCCTTGAACATTGGTTATGGTCCCATAGTTTACATAATTTTAATAACATTTTAAAAATTATTTATATTAATTATATACATTTTTGTAGTTATTCATAAAAATTAGAGATAAAAATATAAATTACACATTTCATGGAGATAGTGTGAGGTATATACGCATCGATATTGTCCCAATTTATCATCTAATAAAACAAAATAAAGGTAAAAAACAAAAATTTCCCAAATATTTATTATGTTATATAAATAAATATAATACATTTTCATAAATATTATATTTAATACCAAAAATTTGAAATAAAAGTGAAAACAAATCACATCCCATTGTAGATATGGTATTCTATACATATGCACAATCGATGTTATCATTTCTCAAAAAAAATTGTATGATGATAGTATATATATAATACTATAATTAAAAAGTAATAATTTTATAATAAATGTCATATAGAATCTTTATTCCCATAATAATACCATTCTATATAAAATGGTCATGAAAAATGAATTGTATCGTTACGTAGAGACAATATGTCATACGTACACACAAGAAATATGTTCACTTTTTTATTGAGGTAATGTGGGTTTAAAATGGTTTCTTAATAATATTAATAAAATCTCTAAATATTTGTCATTATGATGTTTTTATTTTATGATAAAAGCATACATTAAGAGGATGTAAGAAAAATTAGAAACATAAAATTATTCGTTTGAGTGATTACCTCTTCATCGAAACATCTCTTTTAGATCTCCTCTAAAAGGTCCTGGGGTTGAACTTTAGAAAAGAAACAAACCGCCATAATTTGTATAGGGATGTTGGGAAGGTAAATTTATAGGGAATAGTCAATATAAAATAATCAATGTGATGAAATGAAGTGATGGGGTAGGTTCCCTTTTATAATGTAGGTTAGAAGAATTTCAAAAAAATATATATAAATGATTGAATTATAATAAATTTTTTTTCTATTAAAATAGAACAAAGTATTTATGGTTTAAAATATTTGATAATATAAGATTTTTATATCATCATTTAATATACTATAGAGTTTTTATTATTATTTAATACCTTATCATATTGATTAACCATTATTTATATTCTTTTAATTTTAAGTATGATAACAACATTTATAATAATTATTGTTTTTAATTTTTACTTTTAGGGGGTCAGTTATCCAAAAATGGTAAATTTATGAAATTTTAGAAATTTTCATAATCACTTATAATTTATTAAATATATTTATATATTAAATAACATAATCACATATTATATTTTTAAAATATCATCATAGGAAATTTTGACACCATACATTGCATTAACTTTTAATAAAATCCAGATATAAATGTAACATGTTATTGATAACCAATGTATTCATTTTCATGATATCATCAAAGAAATGAAAAATTGAAAAAGGGTTAATAAATATACTTTTAAATTTAGGATTAGATAAATGTGAATGTCTCCACAAAAATAGCCTTCAGATTAGAATAACATTAGTGGAAAACTAAAATAGGGACATGGAAGCTAATTCTAACTATCATGTTCTGATGATTATTTAGAAAGAACACAGACATTAGAAATTCAACCAACATGCAACCATAAATTTATGATGGGTTAAAAGGTAATTTATTGATTGGTTAGAAAATTAACTAGATAATTATTTTTTCCCAAAATTAATTTTCCATGAGTTTAGTAATTGTTATAATTTTATTGTAAGAACATAATAATATATACTTACATGGAAAAACTAATTTCATCCTTTAGTCCATTTTTACAATAATTAAAACATTTCCTCAAATGATGAGTATTCAAGATGAATTTTTTATTCCAGAAGCATCATAATATTCTTCTACTAATCTTAATATCCATGAAATAATAACTATATATTCTCCCTATCGTTGAGAAAAATTATAAACAAAATTGGTTAGTATAAGATAAGATCATTCTACAAGAAGAATAAACCCTTATATCAGAAATATTCAATGGTCCACAATGATCATTAAATAAATAACTACCCTTAAAAGTCATCAAAATTATTCATGAATAATATTTTAACCGAAAAATTCAGATGGTTTTGATTCCATCATCTTTTTTGATAATATTTCAAATCCATCTATAAATAACAACATTCAATATTAATGTCTCATACAGAAAATTGGTATCCCTAATATTCATTATGATATACAAAAATTTTCAATAAATAACATGAATAACCATAAATCCACAATAAAATCATATATTCTTTATAATTATACCCTTATTTCTAAAATAAAATCCCATAGTATTCTATTTACATAATTAATATAGGGTTCAAAAATTTGGTAATTAATTCAAAAATTACAATAACCACTTAACACCAAATCAATTTCAAATCCCAAAATTATTTATATAAAAATTATTTCCCCAAGACTAAAATAAAAAATATTTGTTGGATCACTTTTCTAGATTGAAAATGAAATAATAATCAGGAGTTCATGTAGGCTAGTGGTTGGTGATGCACCCTTTTCAGCATTTGGTTGTCGGTTCAATCCTTATTTTCTAGCCACACATAATGGGTTTTCTCCATTTATACAGGTTTTCCATTTTCAAAAACAATATTAATATATTCCTTCTAAAATTCAAGAAACATGAAAAAAATCCCCAAAAATATCATTAACATATTCAACGTTAAATAAATGGTTTAACTTAAAAGGTTATCTCATGTCTCTCATCTTAAATATAACAATGTAATAACCCATAATTACTTATACAATAAATTTCTCCAGAAATATCATGAATCCCTTTAAAATTTCATAACATAAATACTAAATAATGTGTATCTAATGATTAAAAGAAATTGACTTATAAACCCATGATGATATCTATAAATGGTAAGATAACTTCTCATAGAAACAACCTAATATCCGAAGTTATCTAAACCATAATCTGATACCAAATTTAATATCCAAGATTCCATACTTCTAGACCCGTTAATAAATATTGAAACATTAAAAATGTGAACTAGTTCATTCAATTAGAAACATAAAATATAATCCAAGAATATTGGATACCTTACATATCCCAGTACCTTTTAGGTTTACAGTTTTAGAGAATTAAAAATAAATTGAGACTACATAGGTTTATAAACAACTATTTCATAAATAAAAAAATTATATCCTCCTATACCTAGATTTTATTATTTCACAGTAGGTAATAAAAATTATTCTTATATCATTATTCAATTAACGATTCAATTAAACCATTTCTATATAAACTAGGGAAATGAAAAATAAGAAAATTTTGAGATCATATGCTCAATATGGTTAAACATAGAATATATCAAACCATTATCATATGAAATAATATATTGTGTATAATTCTATGTGATCAAGAATGTAACAATTAAATATTATACCCTATAAATCAAGTATACACATCATGAGTCGTGGAATAAAAATGGATGTTCATAAGACATGATTCAAAAAATAATTATAGAACATGAAAAATGAGTGCATAATATAAGACCTAGAGTTATGGAAAAAACAGATTTACAGTAAATAATTTACTTGGTAGTATATAATCTTTTCCAAGACTATTATAACAGAATAGGATGACTCCCTAAACCATCATATTACATAGCATTGACTCATAATACTATAATAGTGTAAAATGTCACATACTAAACTATGTTCACTCCCCATTCCATTCATATCTATCATAGTAGGTTGAAATCATTAACCAATACATTGAAGGGAGATATATAACTCACACATCATAGAATGAATAACATATATATGTACGCTATAATAACATAAATCATTCATCATAACAAACCCCATTAAAGGAAATGGGTTTCATAAACATTTTATCATTGCATAACGCATAGAAAAGTAATTGGATTCATAAAAATCATGCCATTAGAAACATAATACCTAAATATGTTATCCTTGGATAATATCCCCATAAAAACAGAAGTACAAAATAAAAAAATGTTTTATTAGAAGTAAAATTCACCTGAAATATTATGTAAAATAATTATAAATGTAAATAACCATTCCATTTTAAAAAAACCATAAAATATTTTGGTAACATTATTGACAAAATATATCGATGAAAACTTAATTTTAAATGTTTTGTAAACTTACAACATTTTAAAATCACTTTCCATTACATATTGTAGAAATTGTTTGGTATAATTTTTTGTGAAAACATTTTTATTAAACACTAATTTCTAAAAAAAGTGATTAATATAGTTCAATTTTCTTCAAATCATTTTTTAAAAAAGTTTAAAATTTTAAAAGAATATATTTTCATGAAAATAAATTTTGATTATTAAAAATTAATAATAATTGAATTATGTCCTAATAATTGTTTGAAAATCCACCCATTATATATAATTAAAAAAACATTCATTCTATTTTTTGTTGATATAGTCAAATAATTTTTTTAAGAAAACAACCAATAGATTCATTGAAAATTGTTTTATAAATAGTTTTAACATTAGTAAAAATGATTTTAAAAAATATTATATTTATTTTTAAAAATGTTTTTAGAATACATGGACATGTCAGATAAATTATCCTAAATTGAGATGTTAAACATGAAGTATCAAAAATAATGATAATAATATGAAATATACCCTTACAAATATTACATCATCAAATTATGAATTATTAAAATGAATAAATTATATTTATTTTCTATAAATCAATAAATGAAATAAAACATAAGATATTCAAAATTTATTTCACACATAGTTGTATAATGACATGAAAAATGAAATAGCAGTATATCCTAATGAATTGAAATGGGTTATGAATTCCCATACCTCAAGTCTCACCATCATTTTTTTTGAAACCACATTTGTGATAAATATGTATTTATTATAAATTTATTACATAACCATATATTTATAATTCCTTTTATGATTTATTTATAACATCATATCTGTCATTTATTAAAAATTTGTTGTTAAAATCTATCTTATAGATGATTCTTTCCTCACATTGCAAACATGTTTTCATTTTGTAGTACCAGTCCATATACCTTGATTTTTCCCATTATTTAAATAATAATTATCATGTTTTAAAAATAATATATATTTATGTTTTAAATATTAACAATTACTCTTAAAAAGTATATATTGAAAAATGAATTTCACCATTCATGGATATAGTATGACATATATACACATGAACACTACTTCTATTTTTTATATACCCGAATGAAAGAACGGTAAATAATAATAAATCCTTAAAAATTTATTATGTTTTTTATATAATATTTATTCAAAAAAATTATCACAATAAAAATCTATTTAAAATAAATTTGAAAAAGAATTACATTGGATCGTGGATATGGTAGTACATACCTACACACCTATGATGTTATCATTTCTAAAAAGTTTTGATATTGATAAAGTATAAATAATATTATCATTCCATAGGTATATTATTAATATCATTTATAATAATTATTACCTTCTAGATACCAATATATATATTATTGTGATGAAAAATTAATTATATATCTATAAGGAGACAGTATGTCCAATGTATGCATGTGTGATACCTTCACTTTCTATTTAAGGTTAAAGAGGGTGAATGATTTTTTTAATAATAATAATGAAAATTTTGAATAACGAGGAGACTTAATTTATTATTTTATCATAACTTTAATTGATTTAGATAAGGTATTTAAGTGTATAAAAATAATGTGTTTGATTATATTTATTACTACTTCTTCGAAGCCTCTCTTTTCCATCTCTTATGAATGGAATTACAGTTTGTATTTTGAGTAGAAAACCAACTATAGAATGTGGATAGAGAGATTTATAAGAGAACTTTTTATGGTATGTTCAAGAAATAAGACTCAATGTTTTGAAATTAAGTGATGGATGAGGTTCCCTTTTCTTAATTGAGGTTTGGGGAATTTTATAATGTTTCTGTAAGATTAAATTTTAATAAATAAATTTAAAATACAAGTACAACCAAAAGTCATTGTATTAGAAGATAAGAGTATATAATATAGTAATATCATTAACCAAATTATTTTTGGAATGTTTGATATTTTTTTAATCCTTATCATTTCGATTGACCCTAAGTTATCATATTTTAATTTAAACTATGTTAAAAAAAATTTTACTATAAAAAATGTAATTTTTAAATATATGATGATAATTTCACATTAATGGATAATACATGTTATTTTAGACCTTATTAAAGTCACTTTGTAATTTTAGTGATTTTATCATTTTATAAATAATTTCATAAAATATTATTTTCATATAATATCATTATTTTCAATTATGACAATATTTATTACATTAACTATTAATTAAATAAATACATCAGATTACTTCTATCCAAATAAATTTATACACTTACAATATTTCATAGTCACCTATAAAATTCATGAAACCCCAAAATTGAATCAAGATTTTTTTAATTTAAATATTGTTAATATTATTTATTTTATTTTTCCACTATTTTAATAATTATTTTACCATAATCACGTAATTATTTATATAATTTTTTTAATTTTTATAAATTATAATTAAATAACCATTACAAAGATAAATATTATATTTTTCCAAATAATTTTTGGTTTCACTACAATAATCTTTTCATCAACATATTAAAAATATTATACTTACTAAAATAAGATTCGTACATGTTTGACATTTCAATAAACTAAACACTACAGTAGTCATAATAAACTTTTAGTGGTCAAATAAATCCTCAAAAATTTATATCATGAAACTATGTTTATTAGGATAAAAATTGATACATATATTCATTCATAACCCACTTTCATCCCCATTTAGAATCAAATGGTATTTTTATTACAAAGAAACTGACATTTCACTACTTTTATTGAATTAAATAATATGTAAGTCATTTTAATGGACATGTATCCATTAAAAAAATCATGTTACATGGGTGTAACATGCCGAATTAATTTTAAAAAAAATTACATTTGGTAGTCACATTTTATAGTCATTATAGTTTTATTTTCAATCTAAATTATTGGATATACATTTTACCGTGACAATAAATTTTTCAAGAATTATATTTATTGCTATCAAAAAATAAAATATACTATTAACTAAATTTGGCCTAATAGATCCAAAATAAAAAATAATTTTTTTAAAAAATCAAAACAAAAAAATTTATTAGAATTTAATGAAACTGAAAAAAGGAAATAAAAATCAATTCAATTTTGGAAAATGATTTTTCTTAATTTATGATGGTTCTTTTCTAATTTCAAAAATTAATACCATCTAAAAAACCATAAATGTATTTTGTTAAATAAAATTTAAGAAAATAAAATTTAAGAAAATAAATTTTAAACTAATATAAAACATAATTTTACTCTTAAATACATTAAAAGAAAAAAATACTTTCAATAAATAACAATATTATCATTTTATACAGAAAAATAAAAATATTAAAAAAAAATCAATGTGCCACCACAGAGAAATTCATAAATGTTGTTTTAAAAAAAAATTTAATTTTATAAAAAAAACTAAAAAAATATATAAATTAATTTTATTATTCTTAAATAAAAATCAATTAATGTTAAATTTCATGAGAATATGTTTATGTAGAATAAAATTTCTTTTCTAAAAATTTATTACGTATTTACGATGTATTAATTAATACATTATAAAAGGGTATAATGATTATATATATTTTATAATTGACATAATTATATTCATTCTGTCAATTTAATGGCTATGTTATAAAAATCACATTTCAATAATAGTATTTTATTGTTTGTTTAATCATAGTGTCGTGTATCTTTTACAGTATAAAACATAGTCCTTACTTATAAAATATTGGGATTTTA
Organism: Viscum album; assembly: GCA_963277665.1. NCBI lineage: Eukaryota > Viridiplantae > Streptophyta > Magnoliopsida > Santalales > Viscaceae > Viscum > Viscum album. The sequence goes on from OY728128.1 coordinate 1,986,681,006, forward strand.
AATAACTCCCCTTTAATAAATTGTGACCTCTCAATTTTTATATGATATTAGAAACCAAAATTTGACTTTTCAAGATTCAATTTCTGAAATTATAAACTAGAAATATGGTTAATAAAACATCATCTTAAAATGTGAAAAATGAAAATGTGAACGTAAAAACAAATCTTTGCTTTTTATTTGTATATCATTTGTGAAAAATGAAATTAGGGACATGGAATAGAATTTTATTTGTCATGTTTTAATAAAGAGTGATAAATAACATAATCATTTGAAAAATAATTATCACAAATACTTATATTTGTGATGGGTTAAAAATACATCGATTCCTTTGTAATAAAATCAAAAGGATAAAGTAAATTTTTTACAAAATGATTTTACTAGAGAATTGGAATTTTTACAATTCTTATACATAGAACAAAAATATTTATAATTTCATGAATATAATAATTTAATCCTTTAATCCATTTCCAACACAATTTCATCTTTCATCCAATAATGAGTTTTCAAGATGGCTTTAGGATTGAATCATTAGAATATTCTTCTATATATCAAAAAATCTATAAAATAATAGGTCTAAATTTTTATAATCCTTAAGTATTAATCCAAACCAAAACTGTTAATGCAAGATAATAAAATTCCCCAAAAATAATATAACCTTATATCTATAATATCCAATGATCAACATAGATCATTAATTTCATAACTACCCTTAAAATTCCTCAAAATTATTGAAAGAAATTTTTAAATCCAAAAAATTCAAACGGGTTTGATCCTATCATCTTACAAGAAAATGGTAAAATTTATCTCCCATTAACATCAATACATCTTAATGTCTAATATAAAAAATTTCAATCCCTTATAATATTCATGATATACAATCCATTTTTATAAAAACCAGAATCACCGTAAATCCACACCAAAAGAAAATTTTGCTTAAAAATAAACCCTTCTTTCTAAAAAATAATCGCATAATATTTTCTTTACCTTAATCATAAATAGTTCCCAAACGGTGAAGATCTTCTAAAACAATATTAAAACCTTAATAAAAAACAAATTTATTCATACATGATTGTATATATAAATATCAACTTCACAAAATGAACATCACCAATATCAATTAGATCAATTCACTACATTTAAAATGAACTAATAATCTTGTCTTTACATAGGTTAGTGGGAGGTGATTTAGCCATGTTTCCCATTATTTATTGGTTCAGTTCCCATTTCCTTATCAGACATGATGGGTTTTGATGAAGCGAATATTTTCATATGTTTTATACGATAATTAAATGTTCTTAATCCCACCGTAGTTTTATTTAATTGGAATATATCACTTTTTTTGTTTTTGTCTTATTTTTAGCATAAATGCACAAATAGTCTAATTCTGGACATTAAGAATTTTTTAATAGCCTTTGTTTTTTAGTTATAAGTTTTTAATTTCAAGAAAAAATGAATTATTTATTTTTTATATGGTTTTTATAATTTTGGGCTTTATATTTGTCAACTAGGCCATGTCTTGAGGTAGACATATAAAGCATCAAATAAATCATTCTTTGTGGAAACAGGTTATGTCCATCATAGTGGACTCTATTGTCTTAATTATGTCCTAAATCTGGTTTTTCATTTCCAAATCCCTTGATTATAGATTTTTATAAAATAATATTATCGGGCTATATCCCTAATGAGATTCATGTGAAACCACTCCCTTTAAGTCTTTATTTATACTGTTTAAACATGTGGTAACTAAAACATTTCATATGGAAGAAAAAGTTCTATTCAATTATTCATTCATATCTGTTTAACCACACTTCCATGCTATTTTAAATTATGTAGAAATATGTGGAAAGATGTTAGGAATAGACATAAATAAGGCTAAACATATGAATATATAGGCTTCAAGCCCATAATGTTGTGATAATTTGATAATGGGGAATATGATGAGGCACATGGAAAAAATTATCTTCTCACAATAAATCGATTGTAACTCCTACATCTGGTGGCCAATAAAGCTGATATTTGGATTTTGAATGAATGTTTCATTGTGTAGCATCATTAATGAAGATATTGGTTTTAAATTCTATCACTTAATAATTAATCCATGCATATACATTCGTTGTATAGAATTGGATCAATATTTTCTCACCCCTCTCCCTATATATATGTATCAATTCTCAAATTTTCAAATATATCCATTTTTAGGGGATTATGTGGAGTTTACATTTTTGTAACAGTTTACAATATTTTTAATATATATTTATTTATTTTCATTCTTCTTCTATATTTTTCTCTTATACATTTATTTCTTTTATTTTATGTGTTTCTCCTATTGCTCTTCTTTTGAACTCCACTAAATATAGTGAACTAACATTAATGCTTGTTTGAGGGAGGGAATAGTGGATCTATTTAGTTAAATTATGATTTAATTTCTAATATTTTTATTTAGTTCTATGAACCATAGATATGGTAAAATTGATTATGATGAGTGATCCCCCTATATTCTATATCATCTGAATTCTTCTTCTTGTTTATCATTTTCCATCCCATTATTATTTTTTCGGGCATATGGTGTAGCATGTCATTGATTTTCATGGTCATCCAAGACTTTCCTAGTTTCCTAAAGGATGATTATAAACCCATATTCTAAGGACTCTATATAGGATATTGAAATTTCAAATGATAATATCACTACATTTTGATGGATATAGACAATTATTTTAAACAATGATTTCAACCACCATAAACTCTTAAGAAATAATTTCTTCATTTCATAATCTAACAACATTATGTTTTTCATTACATTTATATTATATATATATATATATTATGAATAATTTAAAAAAAGTCTTTTTTATTAGTATATTCGTTATTTTTATATTAGTTATAAAGGAAATTGTGACAATATCAAGATAGTGTGTTCAAGTTGCCTCTTTTTGATCAACCATAGAGTGTTACACTAAAGTAGAATCTTAGAAAACATAGGAAATTTATTGAATATGGTAAAATTACTAAAACACCCATAATAAGTTTTGTGCTGTTTCATTGGAGTTCATGTGATTTTATAAATTTGTATCATAACAAAACAATGAAAATCAAAATTTTCATTGAAACAACAAAAAGAAAGATTCATTGCATAACATTCAATATTTTAGTGAAGATAGAATTTTAAAGTGACTACTGTAATTAATTTACAATTTAAAACATTTATGGTTATCCTAAAAGCGAAGAAATGTCAAGGATTAAATTGGGACAAAATTCCTTACTTCTCTAAAAGGAATAAAAGATAGTTGTATCTCTAGCCACATTCGTTGAAGTAGTTAAATTATTATGGATGAAACAAAAAAAACAGATAAATAGAATAAAATTATTATTCCTTCAACATTTCAAGATGAGATTGATGAGGCTTAAATCATACATGAAGACTCAATTATCCCAAAAAATTGAGTTAATATCTATATTGGTTGAGGAATAAGATATTGAAGAATAAAATTTCATAGGGAGCTTTAATTTATAAGTAATAAAATCATTAAAATTTATTTAATTATTAATTTAAAAATAATATACCTTATTCGGACATTGTAGACTCAAAACCACTACTGTATGCTTTAGAAGAATAAAAAGAAGGTTCAGATATTGATGAGAGAATGAAGGTGCCTATCGATTTGTGCATTGGTACATTTGAGGATGACAGTACAAAAGAAGATATTCATGAAGATAAATATTCTAAACATATTCAAAATGATAATCAAAATCCTATTCTACTACTGATATCACTAAGGGACACTACTGCTTTATTTGAAAAATATTGTAGGCACCCCTTTATTCTTTTCCCTCCCATCTCCAAATAAAATTCTTTCATTCACTTCTTCTAGGTGTTGGGAATATTTTCTAATTTTTTTGGAGTTCTCACTACACTAATATATTGATGAATATTTGCGGATATTAATGGTGCGGTATTTTAAGCAAGAAGCCCAAACAACAATTGGATTGGGCTTAACCAGCTGCAATCACCTAACAAGGGGAATTAAACACATAGCACAAGCTTAAGGGGGTCAAATAAATTGTTATCCTCTTTATTTTCCCTTCCTCTATATTTTTTAGGAGCTTCACTCATGGATTCTATAAGAAACTAATTCCAGGTTTTATCATTCTATCTCTTTAGTTTTACACTCATATTGTTTTTTTTTGTTGAGATGATGTGAAGGGTAGGGTAATCTTAGTCTATTGGGAGTGTCAAACTTCATAATTATTATTTTGTGATTTTTATAATATTTTTTGGAACCTTGAACTTTATTTAATATTATTATCACTTTTCACAAGTCAATTATTTTTGAGAAAATTGAAATGAATTCGGAAACCAATTTATTTCAAAAGATAATTAATATGAAAACATTTTCAATAAAAAAAATTTTTCAAAACTTTTATGAGTTTAACTATTTTATAACTTCACCTAAAACACTAAATCAAAAAAAATCCATCCTATGAGGTACTATAAAACATATGAAAATATTCTTATTAATACACATACATTCTTGATAGAATTATATATATTGTATGAGAACCAGAGTATGATATTTTTTCTCCTTCAATGATTGGTATTTCATAGAATTATTTTTTATATAATTTAGCCACTTATTTTCCTAGACAAATATAAACCTAAGAACAACCATCACATTTATCCTTTGTAATCCCATAGATTCCATGAATTGACTTATAGGTTTAATCCACATTATAAGATGATTTTTCCATACCTACCCTCACTTTTAGTATTTTCCATAGAATTTAAATGTTTTATTATATGGGAAGGGGGTTTCATCTGTTTTACATGGGATTTCTATCATTTTTGGGTGGTGTGAGTTATGTGTCATCGGTTTGGGGTAGTAGATAATGATAATTTTTCTTGCGTGATAATTTCATTACTCTTCATTTGTTTTATCCAGTCCCCCTTAATATATATTCTAAAAAATGGGGATGGGATTGAATTCATAATTGTATATTTTTTATGACTCATTAACATTTCAAAAATCTATGTTGTAATTTTTATTCTTTCATTGAATTTAATTTTCTACTCATCCTCTATGAAAAATATTGAAAATAAAGATATACCATTCTATTCCTTTATAAAAAATGGAATTAATAAAAATAAATTAGGAGAAATGGATAATATCATTCTTTATAATCATTTATTTACTCATTTATCATTTTAGAAAAGAGGTGTGGTATTTTTTTCATTTTCATGGGGTATTGAGTGTGTAATTTTTTTGGTATTCACTTGATTATTCAAGCAATTTAATCAAGATTCAAACCTTCTAATTCCGGCCATAAATTCTTCTAACAAAATCCTCAGCAACCCCCAAACACAGCATCATTTTAACCACTAGATAAATACCTCATGATTGAATTAATTTTAAATTTAAACACTTTGGAGAAAGAATTTTTTCACAAGTTAATGGTGACACATTCACATTCAAGTATGAGCATAACTCCCTATTTAATTTCTCTTTAGACCTAACTAACATAAAATTCAATGTGTGGTAGGTGGTGATTGTAAAGTGGATGGATTTATGAGTTTGAAAAAGTTTAATTTGGAGAAATAATAAATATTGGAATTTTTTTTAGATAAATAAGACATGAAATAATTCTATATTGGAAAAGATCGTTGAAGCTTTCTCATTTTTTATTGTTATGTGAATTTTGATTTGAATATATGATAATTGCCCAATAATGCAATAGCTAAGTGTAGTGGCGTGATTCAGACGATATATTCCCATATTTAATTATATTAATCATTTTGAAATCCTATTATAGTGTTTTTTACTGGGTTTTCACATTTTTAGGTTTTTGTCTCATTTTAATCATATATGAAAATTTAAACTACATCTATATTTTAATATATTTTTAATAGAATCAGTATTTCATTCATATATGTTCAATTTTATCTTAAATTTAATTATTCCTATTTTCTAGGGTTCTTGCATTCTTGGTATATAAATTTGTAAAGTAGTTTAAGTCAATATGCAGACATATAAAGGTTAAAATAAATAATTCATTGTGAAAACTTGTTACGTCCAGCATAGTGGACCCCATCATTGTAATTGAGGGAGAAATATGATTTTGAATTTCAAAATACCTTTATTCCTGATGGATATGAATAAATATTCACCTAGATGTTTCCTAGATGTGCTTCATGTAAAACAAATCTCATTATGTTATTATTTATGTGTTTTAAACATATGGCATATGAAAATTTTCACCAGAATGAAAAATTTTCATTCAATTTTGAATTCATATCTATTGTACCATGTTTCTAGGACATTTGAAATGGTTTATAGATATGTGAATTGAAGTTCTGAACAACTTTTATTAATGTTAATATGCGTGAATCTACTATTTTCATGGTCATAATGACATTGTATGTTGAATTTGAAGAGTTTAACGAGGAACTTGGAAAAATAATTTTAGCAGTGTAACTAGGTCGTAAATAATACATTCGGTGGACAATAAAGCTGAGATGTTAAGGATGACCAAGGATAACATTATGGACAAATAATTTTGAAGACACCTTTAACAAATTTGTTAATCTATTGGGTTATCCATGCACAAATACTCAATGGAAAAATTTGGATCTAAATTTTCTCATCCCTCACACTATAAATGTGTTTCTCTTTTACCATTTCAAAATAAATCCTTTCTCAGGGGATAATTCCAAGTTTAAATTTTTTAATATTTTATAATAGTGTCAATATATATTAGTTTTATTTTTTTTTATTTTTTTTATCATTTTCCCTTCTTCTCATATTTCATTCATTTTATGTGATTATTTTATTGTGATTCTTCTAAACTCCCTAAATATGTGGATATAACATTGATGCTTATTAAAGGGTGGGAATAGTGGATCCATTGTGTTTTCTTATTATTTAATATCTAATATCATTATTCAAAAATAATAACCTCATGAATAGCTCAATTGATTATGATGACTGGTCAACCTATTTATTATATCCTCAAAATTATTCTTCTCATTTAACATTTTCCTTCCCTTCGTAATATTTTTCATGTATATAGTGGACTTTGTCATGGATTGTGATGGTTATGAAAGAGGCATCTTAGAAATCAGGAAGAACAGAATTTCCACTAATTCTTAGGTCTCAGTATTTGGAATGATGTTTCAAATGATAAGTTGTATTGTGATAGATCTTAATCACTACATTGTTGTTAATATTGATAATTCTTTTAAATAATGATTTCAACCCCCACAATTTACTAAGAACAATTTCATTCATGACATCTTATGAAAAAATAATTTTTTCAATTCATACATGTATATTATATTTATATTTTAAGCATTATTTCTAAAACCTCCCCTTTTTTAGTATATGAGTTAGTTTTATATTAGTTATAACATAAATTGTGGAAATAGTAAGACATTTCATGTATGTGACCTACTTGTGATTGGACCCTGTGTGGGACACTATGGTATAGTCTTAAGAAACCTAAAAAATTGATTGAATAGGGTAAAATGACTAAAACCCCAACCATCATGTTGTCACTCATCTAGTGGGTTGTAATTTTTGTAAAACTATATTAATATAATCCATATAAAATTCCTGAAACGTGATAAAAATCATCAAAGATATCCATAGCATATTAAAAATTAAATAAGTGTTTTAATCTCAATGGTAATCTCATAGATTTCTACATTCACTTCAAAATTTAATAACCCCTAAACACTTCAATAATAAATGTCTCAAAAAATATCATTAATCAACTGAATATTTCAAAACATATATCCTATAAAGGAGTGTCCATGACCTTGAATATATGGTATTTTACACCCCTGAGGGTATCTAAAACATTTAATATTAATTCTAATGAAAATATCAAAACATATAAATCTAAATAAAACCTTCCTCTGATACCAAATGTAACATCTTAGAATCCATTATTCCAGGCCTACAACTAAAGACATAAACTTCCAAAATGTAGACCAAATTTTTCCATCATAAAATAAAAACATAAAAATAAATTAGTTCATCACATACATAACCAAGAACATTTTAGGATATTATTTATATTGAATTACTCAAAACACTAGACGAAAATGGTTTAAAAATTACTATTTTATAAAGATCAGCATTATCTCATAATATAACAATATTTTATTATTTCAAAATATGTCATAAATGTAACAATTGGGCCCTAGTGACAGCAAAAACACCTCGCCTTAACATGGTCGTCGGGTTTTGGCCTACTAGGTACCCCCAGTTGCCCCTCAGACACGTGGTCCCCACCCAAGGGTCAACCCACATGCATGAATGGGTCATCTGACTAATGATTGTCCCCATAGGCCAACACATATCCTTTACAGTGTGCTTTGTCCTCACTCACACATTCCCTTGTATACTTCCTAGAATGTCACCCATCCTGATCACTACTCTAGGCCAAACACGCTTAACTGTGGAGTTCTAATCAGGTAGGTCCCTGAAAAGGAAGATGCACCTTGGGGACATGAGTCTTATCATTTAGTCAATTAACCCTTTATCATTGAGGAGTGTTTCATTCACACCCCCCCCCCCATTTAAAGCACAACGTCTTCGTTGTGGGTCCTACATCTCAACTCAGGTAGTGTGCTGCACTTAAGGGTGGGTACCACCTCTGATACCAAATGTTACAACAGGGCCCTAGTGACAGCACAAACACCCAGCCTTAACATGGTCATTGGGTTTTGGCCCACCAGGTACCACCAGTTACTCTGTAGACACGTGGTCCCCACCCAAGGGTCCACCCACATTCTTGAATGGGTCATCTGACTAATGATTGTCCCCACAGGCCAACACATGTATATTCCAGTGTGATTGGTCCTCACTAACACACACCCTATGATACTTCCTAGAAGATCACCAATCATGATCACTACTCCAGGTCAAGCACGCTTAACTATGGAGTTATAATCATTTAGGTTTTTGAAAAGGAAGATGCACCTTGTTGACAAAATTCATATCATTTAGTTATTTAACCCTTTTCATTCGGGGGTGTTACATTCACCCCCCCCTCTTAAAGCACAACATCCTCATTGTGGGCCTTACATCTCAACCCAGGCCGTGCACTGAACTTAAGTCTGGGTACCACCTCTGATACCAAATGTAACAAATGGGCCCCAGTGATAGTAAAAACACCCCTTCTTAACATGGTCATTGGGTTTTGGCCTGCCAGGTACCACCAGTTTTCCAACAGACATGTGGTCCCCACCCAAGGGTTCACCCACATTCATAAATGGGAAATCTGACTAATGATTGACCCCCATGACAACACATGTCCTTTATAGTGTTCTTCTTCCTCACTCTCACACACCTTCAAATACATACCAGAAGGTCACCTATCCTGATCAGTACTCCCAGCCAAGCACGCTTAACTGTGGATTTCTAATCAGTTAGGCTCATGAAAAGGAAGGTTCACTTTGTATACATGAGTTATATCATTTAGTCATTTAACCCTTTATCATTCAAGGTTGTTACATCCACCCCCCCCCCTAGTGCACAAAGTCCTCTTTGTGGGCCCTACATCTCAACCAAGGTAGTGCGCAACACATAAGGCTGGTTACCACCTCTGATACCAAATCTAACAATTGGGCCCCAGTGATAGCACAAACACCTGCCCATAACATGGTAATCGGGTTCTGGCCCACCAGGTACCACCAGTTGTCGTATACACACATGGTCCACACCCAAGGGTCCACCCACATGCCTGAATGGATCACCTTAATAATGATTGTCCCCATAAGTCAACACATGTCATTTCCAATCTTCTTTCTCCTTACTCACACACTCCCTGAGATACTTCCCAGTTGGTCACCCTTTCGGATCACTACTCCAGAACAAGAATGCTTAAATGTGGAATTCTAATCAGGTAGGCTCCCGAAAAGGAAGGTGCACCTTGTTGATATGAGTCATATCATTTAGTCATTTAACACTTTATCATTCGAGGGTATTACATTCACCCCCCCCCCAGCACACAATGTTCTCATTGTGAGACCTACATCTCAACCGAGACAGTGTGCTACACCTAAGTCTGGGTACCGCCTCTGATACCAAATGTAACAACTGGGCCCCGGTGACAGCACAAACACCCCGCCTTAACATGGCTGTTGGGTTCTGGCCCACCAGGTACCACCCTTTTCCCCACAGAAACGCGGTCCCCACCTGAGGGTCCACCCACATTCCTGAACGGGTCATCTGACTAATGATTATCCCCATAGGACAACACATGTAATTTCCAGTGTGTTTTGTCCTACGTCACACACACCTTGGGATACTTTCTAGAAGGTCACCCGTCCTGGTCACTATTCCAGGCCAATCACGCTTAACTGGGGAGTTCTAATCAGGTAGGCTCCTGAAAAAGAAGGTGCATCTTGTTGACATGAGTCATATCATATTGTCATTTAACAATTTATATTTTGGGGGTGATACAATAAACATCATCCCTTTGATATCTTTCTAGACAAAATTAATTTATAATCATTCCTCATAACCTCGGTAAAATAAACATAGAAAAAGGGTGATCTCAGATTCTCGGTTTGGGTAAACATATGTGATTTTAATCTACACTCATATGAAATCATATGATGATTATATGTTAATTCGATCATAAATATAACACTTTATGATTATAATACATATATCAATGATAAATATATAGATTTTTGGAATAAAACATAGAGTTTATAAGACATGATTCATAAAATAATCAATGACCATTTTCTATAAGTGCATAATATGAGACATAGATTTGTGGAAAACACATAAGCGTATAAAATAATTTCCTTACTTGTCATGTTACTTTTAAAAGGAAAAAATATTTTAATGGGTTCACTCCCCAAACCATCTTGTTAGTCAGGGTAACTCCAAAGACATTCAGGGTGGGCAAAATCCCTTACTGAAATGAGATTAGTCCCTGTACTAATCTTATATATCCCATGATATAAATATCATTACCCAATTAAATATAATGAGATATAGGTCCCACTTATTACATAATTAAAACCATAAATATGTATTTGACAATAACATTAATCGTTCATCATAACAGAACACGTGAAAACATGTGTTTCATAAAACATTCCTTATTATATAACCCATGGAAAAATAATCAGATTTATTAAAAACACTCCATAATAAAAATAAACCATAATAATTATATTCTTGGACATTAACCCGATTAAATCAGATGCAATAATAAAACAATGTTTTCATTGAAGGAATATTATTTTTTAAGATTACTAGAATCAATTCTTGAGAAAAACATCCTTACAATATTTATTACAATTCTTTTAAAATATTTTCTTAACATCTTCTTTAAAATTATCCATGAGAACTTATAAAAGATGATATGAAAATAATTAGTAATTCATTTTAACAATAAAAATTATTCATTATATATTTCCTTGATAATTATATTTAAATTATATAATAGATATTTTTTACATCATTATTCGAAAACATAAATTTTCTAATCTAAGAGAGGAATAGAGTATTGTTTTCATAAAAATATTTTATTAATTGAGATATATAATTATAAAAGAAAAAAATTTCATCTAAATTATATTTTTAAGATTGTAAATTAGGCTTTATATAATTACAGAATCCTAATAGTGGGAAATTATAATCATGTTGTATAAGATAATAAACCATTTCTTCTATATTTATGTCGAACAAGTTTCAATATTACTTATTTATAAAATGATAGATGATTCTTTTAAGTACATTTTTTAAAAAGATCAAAAAAATTTACAAATAATTTTGAAAATTTGTGTATTTATTTTTTGAAAATCATTTGGAAAACATTGAAATGGAAGATAAATTTTCAAAAATAGAGACTTTAAACAAAAATATTATAGACAAATTATTACGTTGTGAAAAAAACCACAATAAATATTATATCATCGAAGTGAGCATTAAATAAATTAATAGATTATTATTTTTTCAATAAATCTACAAAAATAGAGTGTAAATAAAAAATAATATAATAAAAATTATATTTACTTGTAATCATATAATGACATAATCAATGAAATTGTAATACACCCCAATTAATGGATATTGAGTTATGAATTCCCATACCTTAAGCAATATGCCTAATTGTTCATGTTGAAACCTAGTTTATAATAAATATGGATTTATAATACATGTATCAAATATCCATATATTTATAATACCATGTATTACTTATTTATAACATCTTATAACAAGTTTATTTATAGTTTTTAGTAAAATCAGTATTATTGATGGTTACTCCTTCGTTTTCAAGCGTGTTTTATTTCGGTGGTCTATATCCCTATATGATCATCATGGTCCTATAGTTCCCAATTATTAATTTTGGTTTAGAAATCCTATATATTCACTACATATATATTTATAATTATTCATAAATATTATATATAGAAAAATGAATTACACTGTTCTTGAGATGGTATATTGTATATACGAATGAACGTTTTTTCCATTTTTCATATAATAGAATGAAAGAAAAGTAACTAATAATACCCCATTACCAAATAATAATAATGTTATATATGTCATATATGTTCATATAAATTATCCATATTACAATCTATGTGGATTATAAGTGAAAATGAATCACATCACATTGTCGATATTGTAGTCCATACGTACACACCGACGACATTATCATTTCTCAAATGATTAGATAATGATAATGTAGGAAAAATGTTATTATTAAGTAGTATAATAATATTTTAAATATCATATATAACCACAATTACCATCATAATACACATCCATATAATATGGGAATTAAAAAAGAATTGTATCACTTTGTGGATATGGTAAGCCATATGTATGCAAGAGAAACACATTCATTGTTTTGATGATATATAGGGGGTATAATAGTGATTTAATAGTAATAATAAAATTTTATCATATTTAAGAAACATTATTCATAATTTTATGATAAATATAACAGATATAGAGGAGTTATATAAGAGTAAAAAATGGATTTATTGGTTATATCGATAAAGATGTCTTCGAAATTCCTTTGTTGGATATCTTCTAAAGGGACATATGATTGGAATTTTAAGAAGAAAAACACCTATATAATATGTTTATAGGAGTTTAGAAGATTAATATTTAGGGTATGGTCGATCTAGAAGGCCCAATGTGAAGAAATTATTTGAGGGAAGAAGTTCTCTTTTATAATCGAGGTAGATGGGAATTTTAAATTTTTTAAAATTTTTAATTATAAAAAATTAATTTTCTTTCCAAATATGACCAAATGGGAATATATTAGAATATAATATAATATGATACTATAAAAGCATCAATAAATAAATTTCATATGAGTTTTAGTTTCATTTTAAACCTTATCTATACGATTAACCATTAGTAAACATATTTTATTTTTAAATACATTAAAAAGTTTTTTTAATAATAACAGTTTTTGATTTTTACTTATTTAGTATAAATTTTCCAAGAATGAAAATTTTATTATATTTTAGACCTTATCATAATAATTTTTTCTTTTTTAACATTATTTATTCTCTTTTTATAATTTCATAAAATACTATTTCCATACAATGACATAATTTTCCATTTTAATATAATTTAATACATTGACTATTAGTAAAATCAACAATGAATGATAAATTGGAAAAAATCATTAAATATACCTCTAATATTTGATAAAAACATCATAAAATCATTAATTACCTTTCTTAATTCAAGTTTTATTTATTTTAATATTCAATATAGTTTATTTGATTTTTCCATTAGATGACTAATTACTACATCATTGTTCTGTAATTACATAAAAAAGTATTATAAATAAATTTACTATATATAGATAAATATATTCATTATAAAAAAATATGTATATTAAAGAATATATTTAATTTTTTCCAAATCAAAAAAAATATAATTATTAAAACAAGACTGTGAAATGTTTGACTTTTCAATAAATTAGATAGTTCAATTTTCATAATCTAATTTAATTGGACCCAGATGTCATAAATAAATTTATATCATGAAAATATGTTTCTAATGTTATATGTGAAAACTTTTATCAATTTATAACACACTTTCTTTCCTAGGTGGATATCTATGTTATTTTTAAGATAAAGAGAGTAACATTTTTTACATTCTTTCATTGAAAAATTATATAGATAATTTTTTTATAAATTTGAACACTAAACCTCTCCATTTAAATATTTATGTGTTATTTGTATAATTATAGTCAAAAAATAATTTATTTCCAAGTGTATGTTTCATTTTATAGTCCTTGTCATTTTATTTCGTTCAGAAATTAAATTAATAACCATTTACCGTGATAATAAATTTTACCGTTGTACTACTAATATTAAAAAAAATAACCTATTCAATAAATTTGGAACCAATTATTAAAAATATGGAATAAATTTTATAAAAGTGAAAAAATTAAATGAAATAATCTAGTAAAATTCAAAAAACAAAAAACCATTCTTTTTATTCGAAAAGTGAAATTTTAAAAAAATTAAATGTTTTTATACAAATTCTAGCTATAAATTACAGTTAAAATACAATAATTACATTATCATAAATAAAATATAATTAATTTAATTTTAAAAATAATACAAAAAATAATTTTACTCTTAACCACATTAAAATAAAAATAAAATTTCAATAAAATTTGCATTTTATTTTCTCATTGAATAATCAAACTATTTAAAGCATTTTTCAAATTTCAACTTAGGAGACTTTTTATATGGTGATTTAAAAAACTATGTATATTTCATAAAATAAATTTTATAATAGATACATATATTTATTATATTCATTCTACATAAAAAATAAATAAATAAATTTTTTGAATAAAATATGTTTTTTACGAATAAAATGATTGTACTAAAATATAAAAATTATTTAAAAAGAATTAATTAATACATTAAAAATGTGTATAGAAATTATATATATTTCATAATTTTATTAATAATATCAATTCCCACTAGTTTAACATATAGTTTATAATGCTCCCATTTAAATAAAAATATGTTATTGTACATTTAATCTTGATGTTATATGTCTTTCATACTACAAAACATATTATTTCCATTTAATATATGTGGATAAAAAACTCCCACCACCATTTAATAAATATTTCCCTAGTAACTTGGTCATGTTCTTGGTATCCAAGGCTTTAATTTTGAAGGTACCGTTATTTAAATCCTACATCGTAAAATGGTTCATCAAAAATATTCTTAAAATAAGGAAAATACAAATATCACCATCAAGATAGGGTTTCCCTTAGGGATATATTTGTGGAAATTTAATATATGGATACTGAAGTAAATTAAAACTATAATTTTATGATTAATATTGATATATAACATAGTCATTGGAATGTAAACCATCACAAAACCATATTTCTTTGATCGGTTCAAAGGACATTCATTCTTCGTTAATAAAATTACATAGAGAATTTTTTGTGTTCTATGTTAAAATTCCTTGAGATGGGAAATTATTTTAACGAATATATTAATAATATAATAAATATACATACATAAATATAATAATATCATCTTTTACTCCATTTACACTATAATTTCATCATTTCCTCTAATGATGCGTATTAAAGAAGAATTTTTTATACCTGAAGGTTCAAAATCTTCATTTACAGATCAAGAATTACACAAAAGATTAACTATCTTTTCTCTATATCATTAAGAATTAATAAAAATATAAATATTTATTACAAGATTATATAATCCTCCAAAAATAATAAACCCTCAAATAATTAATATCCATAGTTCAATATTGATCATTCAATATACAACTAGCAATAAAATTCCTCAAAATTATTCAATAATACTATTGAATCCTAAAAATATGAAAGTAATTTCATCCCATCATCTTCCAAAATAATTTTAAAAATTTATAACAATATAAAATTAATCATTATTAATTTCTCAAAATAAAAAGTAGTTTCCCTAATAATCTTAGTGATATACTATCCATTTCTATAAATAACCCGAATCATCAAAAATGAAAAATAAAATCATATAGGATTTATAATTGAAGCCTTATTTCCTAAATAAAATCACATAGTATTATATTTACCTTAATAATATATGATTTCCATAAATGTGAACATGATCAGAAATAATATTAATCACTTAGCAACGAATCAATTTCAAATCCCATGGTTATTTATAATAAAAATATTTTCCAAAAATTTATATATCCATTATGCTTTATAATGATTAACTATAAATAAAATAAAATAAAAATCTGGTATTTTTGTAGGATAGTGGTAGGACATGCTACATTTTCACCTTTTGGTGTGGATTCAATCCTCGTGGCCTTTTTGAACATGATATGTTTATACCCATCTTGTTGGCTGACGTTTTTCAAAAACAATATGAATTTAATATTTATAAAATTCAATAAAATGAGATAAAAATAATAAAAAATTTCCTTAATATATTTAGGATTAGTTAAATGTTTTATCCTCAAAGTTTATCTCATTCATTTAATATCGTATCTAAATATGTAATGATCCATAATTCCATCAATATAAAATGTCCAAAAAAATATCATGAGTTGACTTAATATTTTATAAATTAAAATAACAAAATGGGTGTATAAGACTATAATGATATAATATTCTATAATCATGATGGTATCTATTAATCTTATGAGAAATGTTAATGAAAACTACATAATCTCAAAAGATTTCTAAAACATACTCTGATACTAAATGTACCATTCCAGAGCTGCACTTTTGGATCTTCTACTAAATACCTAAACATTACACATGTGACCAAAATTTTTCCAAAAAAACATACAACATGATAAATAAAATATATTAAATCTAACATAACCATAGACCTTTTTGTATTAATTTTTTAGATAATTTTTAAAAACTCTTAACAATTATGGTTAATAAATAAATGCTCCATAAAGACGAATATTATCTCTTAATATACATAATGTTTCTTATTTCACAATAACCCATAAACAACATCGATGTATAATAATTCAAGAAAATAGTCATTTATGGTCCTTACAAATCACCTTGTAAAAAGAAACATAATAAAAGGGTGAGATCAGATTCATAGTAAGGGTAAACATATGGGATATTGAACCATGGTCATATGAATGCATATTATAAGGGTATGTCACCTTGAACACAAACTGTTAAAAATTTAACATGTATATCAATGACCAAAATCATGATCCATGGAATAATAAATTAATGTTCATTTAAAATAAGTCATAAAAAAATCAAAAAATATTATAAATAAGCGTATAACATAAGATACTAAATTGTAAAAAACACATAAGAATATAAATTCATTTCCATAATAATCAAGGCCCTTTTCCATGACTATAATATTAGAATGGATTCACTTCAAAATCCATAATAGAAGTAAAGGTTCACTCATAAGACTATTATGGTTGACAATTTTTTTTATTGAACCATGTTTACTCCTTGTTCCTATCCTATCTATTTCATGAGATATAAGTTATTACATAATTAATTATTTGGAGATATTGGTCCCAACAATCACATAATTTAATCTACACATATGTCATCAAAAAGAAAATAAATCACAAGTTCTAATTGAACTGATGATAACTAATGGGTTTCATAAACATTTCACCAATTCATAACCCAAGTAAAAGTAATGGGATTCATAAACATCACGCCATCATAAGCATAAACCAAAATAATGGTATCTTTGGATCATATCCACTAAAAAACATATCAATCAGCAAATAATGTTGAATTGGATGTAAAATTATTTTTAAATATTACTTGAAATAAATCTTGATTAAAATAACATATCAATTTTTAAAGGATTTCAGAACATAAATAAATTTGGGAACATTTTTCATTGAAAATAACCTTGAAAATTATAATAGAATATTTGAAAATCATTTAGCAATATTTTAAAAAATATATCATTTTAAGAATCATTCTTCTTCAAAATTATATTAAAAGGATCAATAATATAAATTTTTGATAGAATTTTTAGTATATCCATATTTATTACTAAAAAGAAGAATATAATTAAATTTTATAAAAATCATATTTTATTGGATCTTAATAATTATAAAAAAATATATAAAAATAAATTTTTAATAATATAATAGAAGCTTCAATGAATTAATGCATCATAACATCCGGAATATATGGTCATGATGTAAAATATAAAATACTTTCCTTCCATATTTTTTTGTAAAAGTTATAAACATAGAAACATTAACAATGAAAAAAATATTCTTTCTAAATTAAGTTGCAAAAATACTAAACATTAGTAAAAATAAATCAAAAATTATTATAAACATTTTTTGATTTTTTTTTGGAAAATACATACATGGTATAAAAATATTCCATAATCGAATCATTAAATTTAAAAAATCTAAAACAATGCTATGATTATGAAATAAACCCTTACAAATATTATATCATCTAAGTGAACATTAATTAAATGAATAAATAGTGTATATTTGATGTAAATTTTTATAAAACCTATTGAAATTCAACATAAGATAATCAAAATATGTTTTTCTCATAATAATTGATTTATATAATCTATTGAATAGTATTTTAACCCATTGAATGGAAAATGAGATTGAAATAACCTTAACTTAATTCTCAAATTTATTTGTTCATTTTGAAACATAATGTGAAATCTATAGGAATATAATTTACATTTATTCAAAAAATATATTTTTTTTCATAGCTTTTATGATTTATTTATAACATTTTATCATGATTTTATTATTATTTTTTATTAATATTATTTTATGGGTGATTACTGCTTTATTTTCCAAGAATGTTTCAGTTAGGTAGTTATAATCCATATAATTTTATAATGGTATCATTTTTTAATAAATTTAATCAGGTTTTAAAATAATATATATTAATTATCTATATATTTCCAATTTGTTAGTAAAAGTAGTGTTAAAAAATTTAATTACACCATCCATGGAGAAAATATGTCGTATATAAGTCTAAACGTTGTTTCCATTTTTCAACAACTGTAATGAAAGAAAGGTAAATGATAATAGACCATTCCAGATTAATTATTATGTTATACATATCATATTTTTTAATATGAATTATCGTTATTATAATACATGGGAAATATTATTTAAGATGAATGACATCGGTTTGTGGATATGGTATTCCACATATATGCTTGAGAGACTTCAAAATTTCTCAATTTTGGATGATGATATGGTAGAAAAAAATATTATTATTACAATGTTATAATTATATTTTAGATATTATATATAATCACTATCTCCATCATAATACCTATATATATTATATGCTTATGATAAATTAATTTTATCATTAAATTGAGATGGGGAGACTTTTGTAAGCATAATAGATATTTTCACTTTTAGTTTGATGATAAAGAATGTGTATAATGGTTATTTTATAATTATAATAACATTATAGAATATTTAGGATTATTAATTTACTATTTTTTTACAAACATAAAATATTTATAGGCGGTATGGAGGAGAAGAAAAAGAATGTGATAGGTTAGAGCAGTTAACTCTTCTTCAAAATGTATCCTTCAGATCTATTATAAAGGGATCTAAAGATTGTCTTTTGAGAAGAAAATCACCTCTAGAATGTATATAGAGAAGATTATCAAAGAAATTTTTAGTAAATGATTGAGATATAATTCTAAATTTGAATAAATAATGTGAGGGTGGAGGTGTCATTTTATAATTTAGGTGAAGGGAATTTTATAATCTTGTTAAAATATTAAATTATAATAAAATAGTTTTCTTTCAAAAAACACCCAAATGACCATGAATACCATGATAAGATAATTTATTATTATAATATCATTAACCATTATATTTTATACATTTTATGGTATTATCATAAAAATTATCATTTTGATAAACACTTAGTTACCTTATTATATTTTTAATAATGATAATAAAACTTTTCATAAAAAGGTTATACTTTTTTAATATATGATGTATGTTGTCCATAAATGGAAAATAAATGAAATTTTCAAATTTATAAAAACCAATTTTTAATATTTCAATATGTTTATGTTCTTTAATTTAATAAAATACTATTTTCATAAAATATCAATACTTAATGTTTGAGATTGTTTAATACGTTAACATTAAAAAAAATTGGTAAATCAAGATAACTTATAAAAAATTAAATAAACCATTATTTTTTCATAGAAAAATATAAATTTTTTATATCAGTGTAATTAATTAAAATTATATAAATTTTACAAAATTTAATATAATTTTTTGGAATCATTCATTAGTTGATTATTTACCGCATCATCACTGTGTAATTAATTATAATAATTATTTAATTTATAAAAATTTTAAAAAAATAATATGATGTAGCTAAATATCTTATATTTAAAAATAATATTTTTATTCATGTATATCTTTTGTTTACCACAATATGAAATAAATTATACTTAATAAAATATGTGTGTGAAATGATTGAATTTTCATTAAACTAAATTCTATAGTGGTCATAATATTTTGAAGTAGGCCCCAAAATTAATAAATAAATATATTTCCTGAAAATTAGTATATTATGTTAAAAATGTACACATATAATCATTTATAAACCACGTTTCCCCATATATACACATATGATTGTTTTAATACTATGAAACTATCATTTTTTTACTTTTTTAAATTTAAATAATATATAAGTCATTTTGTAGGATTATTTTCCATTAAAAATCTAAATTTAGATTATTGGGTGATAATTGAAAAATTAAAATCATAAAATAAATTTTCCTTAAGTGTTAGGTTCATTTTAAAGTTATTATCATTTTATATTTAATGTCAATTACCCAATTTAACCATTACTCTATTAATAAATTTTACACCAATTACTATTAATATAGATAGAAAAGGTGACATATTCAATTAATATCATCCCCCTGACTCCATATATCGAATCTAATTTTTAAAATTTAAAATAGAGACCTTTTACAATTTAATAAAAATGTAAAGAGTAACAAAAATCCATATTTTCCAGAAAAATAATCCTTTTTTTCATGTTAATATTTTTCATAATAATTTAAATTATAAATTACATTTCAAAAAAATAGATTATATTAAAAGAGTTGAAGTTACATATTTTTAAGAGTACTCCAAAAAAAAAACTACACTAAAATTCCTAAAAATAAAATATATATTTCAATAAAAAGATTTATTTTTTATTATTAATTAAAAAGTCATAAAATTCCAAAATTTATAATTATTTAACCATAGATAAATTTTGATATGGTGATTTCAAAAATTATGTACTTAATGTCAAATATATTTTCAAAAATACCTTTAAATCAATCATATTATATTTACAGAAAAAAGAAATAAAAATATATTTTCATTAAAATATGTTTTTGATGAATAAGATGATTGTACCAAAAATATGTTAGTTATTTAAAGATAATAAATTAATAATTTTGAAATTTCTATACAGAATATATATATATATATTAAATTAATACTATTGTTTTTTTATAATTTAAGGGTAATGTTATAACGGTCACATATAAATAATAATATTTTGTTGTTTGTTTAAGCTCGGTGTTCTATTTCTTGTACCCTTCCATACAATGTATCTCCATTTTAAATCATGGGATATTACATTATATATGTTATTTTTGTTCTATGTAATTTTAAATATAGTACTTATGTTTAATGTTTTCTCATGGAGAATTTTTTTGTTTTTTTTATTTGAGAAAATGTATAATATCTAAAATAGTTCATTTTAAAAAGTGTCATTTCAGGAAATGATTGTATACATTTTTATAAGTAATTATCTATTAATGAATTTAGTGTAAAAACCATGCAATTTAATAATTTCATGGATAAATAGGATATATAATTTGGAAAAATATTTTTTGGATAATATAAATATATTCATGAATGAAAAATGATACTCAAGATTTCAAAAAATAATATGAAACAGTGGACTGAATATATATTAAAAATGTCATTTTCATTTTTTTCAATAATTTATAAATACTTCCATATGAGTATTAATTATAATGTGATTGGAATGAAAAAAATATTAATAATTAAATATTGATGCCTCAATTATGTATCATATTCAAAATTAGACTACGACAAAATTTCTTTTTTGGGGTATGATTTAGAGAAATATATTTCTTATGAGAAATATCCCTTATCAATTAGTCGATGATGAAAACTATGAGCTACCAATAAAAATTTAAAATCTATAAATTTTACATTTTATACTGTGTAATATAATTTAACTATGTGAGGTAGTGAGGTCTTGCAAAATCCTAAAACGAAAGACCCTACTAAATTCTATTAATATGTTTTATAGCAATATAAATTTTATCACTTTATGGTTGAATATGATATCCCAAGGTAAATGATGTAAAAAATCATCATAAAACTATCGGTTATTGGAGGAGTGGAGCAGATTGTGCTTCTTGGAAACCTCAAATCGTTATAAAAACATAGTGGCTCCTTCTATTTTATTTTATTATAATTTCATTATACATTTGATTAAAAGAAATATGGTTGAATAAGAGAATTAAAATGAATATGGAATTTTAAAATTCTTGTATTTTTATGGTACATATTAAAAACCTTCCCCCCTCATGGACTATTGTAGAAAAGAAAATCAAAGAAAAAACTATATATTTGATCATAAATATTTATTTATAAACAAATATTACTTGATTTATAAATATTTACATTTATTAAAATAGTGTATTATATAAAAAATTGTATTCTAATCGTAATGAAACCATTATTTAATCATGAGAATTATAGATTATAAAAATGATAATAATTATCAATTTGTAAAATGTTGGTATAAAATATTATAGAAATGTGGTTAAAACATGTAAATGTATTCCTAGGGATCTTCAATTATGGATTGATGATCATGATGTATATTATTATCAAGATTTTAATGTAATTATTGTTATCATATATGGATAATAACAAGATGAGTTTATTCATGTTGATTAATATTTTTCAACTTATAATATGTGGGTGATAACTATTGTCTATTATAAAGGTATTAAAATTTCGAAAATGTTTTATGAAAAAACTGTTTACATAAAATGTCACACATTTATAATGATTTATGGATATATAATCACATAAATAATTGATATATTATCTGATATAATAAACAATGTTTTAATATTGGAGCTATAGTAATAAAATCCTATTATTCTCTAAATATTTGAAATGTGTAATCGGTTAGATGTAGTGGTATTGATGTTTCTATTTAACAATCCATACCTTTCAATTATCTAAAAATAAATGACCCGATTGGAACACAAATGATTTATGATGATAAAATAATAGATAATGTATTTGATCAAAAATTTATTCAATGGATAGTGTTTCTATCAATTTCACTACATCAAATGATGGGAAAATACCAATGATGTATTTTTAGGATTCATCTTATCATATAGGATCAAGTATTTCAATATCTAGAAAAGAACTTTATCAAATTGAAATAATATAAAATATTATTCAGCAAAAAGATGAGTATAAAATGAAAATAGAATAGGTATTTAATCAATAACTAGTGCTTACAAGGATTAGAGTTACTTATCTAGTGTTGAACATGAGAAATCAAAATAATATGATAATATCTGTTTTATGGATCAAAATGAATATAGAAGGATCTGAAATAATAATAATGTCAATTTATATACTAATAGTGGCCACTCAAGGAATATTAACAGATGTTTCTAAAATTTCAATTCATTTCCAAATATTAATGGTGGTCACATTAATGTTAACGATAAATAAACTGGAAATATTATTTGTGTGGAAGTTTTTAAAATTATGGAACAATCACTCATAAATAATCATTTATATATTGATGGAATAAAGAATAAAATTATTATAATATCCCAAAATTTATATTTGGTTATTTCAATTTAATTTTTATAATAATTCCTATGTTTGAATGGCCAAAATCATAATAATTAAAGAAAATTTAATTGAAAATTTCAATACATTATATTTTGATTCGTTATGTTGATATAATATAGAATATTTAAACAATGAAAATATTTAATATTGTTTATATAATTGAATACTTGGACATTATAATGTAAATTATTTTTGGAATGATTTTAATGAATAAATTTTTTTACTTTCCTTATCTAAATTTTAAAAAAAAATCATTGTGATGCATTAATAATGTTCAACCATTATAATTGTTCATTCAAATAAATATGCATGTTTTCTACTTCTAGATCATTATAAGTTATCCACATTAGTTTTTTTATTATCTAAAACAACAAGAATTTGACAAAATATTTTTATTCTTTATTAGTATCTAATTTTTCATGATTTACTTGGGAATATTCGTTGTGGTGTAAAAGAGAATAAAGTTTTGTTTTAATGAATTTGTGAAAGCTTTATGAGATTAAAAAAATGTGAAAAAAGATATTACATTTGTGTAGGTACTATATAAGAATTTAAATTTTAATATTTTTACTCGTTCTATTAAAATAATGGTATTAATAATAAATTTTAGCTCCTATAGAACCTAAAAAATTATGGTTTTACTGAAAGTATAAATTTTATTTTTAAAGTAATTTATAAAAATATGTAAATTGAATATTTTCTTCCAAATAATATTTGGGGTATTTCTATTAACATATCCTATTATGTCATTAAAATATTCTAATAACCATATTATAAAAAGACACCCTATATCTCATGGTATAATTTATATTTAAATGTATTTATTGGTAAATTTGTTTTGATGAAAGGATTATTTGTTGATCTTAAATGATAATAATGGTAAATATTATCCAAGGTAATGTATAAAGGTTTCTTATATATTATAGTACTTGTGAATCTTATATTATTTTCAACAACAATCATTGATATGTCAAAAATCTATTACATTGTCTTTTTATGACTGTTATCTAGTCTGTCACATGGAAAAAAATTGATGACCATTATGAATCAATGAATAACATAAGTGTTTATAATTATTTTAACAAAAAAAAGGATGATTATGATGATTATAAACATGTTAATATTAAAACTATCTCTAAATAGTTAAAATCTAAGGAAAATGAATTTATGGTACCTAGATTGAATGATTCCATTACTAGAAATCTCATAGAAAAGATTGTATATTGTTAAAATTAATAGTGTAAACTAGAATATGTGTTAAAAATATATATTAGTTTTTAACATTTATTTCATATCCTTATCCTTAAATTATAGAAGAAAATTTACCTGATGATACTTCAATGTTACCCTTGAAATAAGAATTAAACGTATTTAAGAGGAAAAAATATTGGGGGTTATTAAATAAGCCTTATTATTATCATCTAAAATGTATTAAATATTTTTTTATAATTTATCATTATTATCAAAAAAAATATGTATAATTAAGATAGATTTTTTACCAGAGTATATAATCAAGAGGAATCTATAGATTTCGAAATATTATTTACAATTTTATGTTGATTGTATTCCAATATAATTATCCTAGAATGTGCATCAAATGATAATTTTAAACATTTCAAGATGGATATTAAATTTTACTATTTATATGGTTTAATTTTCTAGGATTTTATGGTCAAAAAATTTATGGGATTTAAATTCCACTTGTTATAAATTATATTTCCAAACATAAAAATGATATACAAACCCTTATACAAAAAACATGATATATATTTGAGAGTTTTAATTGTTTTATTTCATCTAATGGTAATTTCATAGGCTTGTAAAATCCTACACCAACCAATAAATCAAAACCGTCAAATATATATTTAAATAAAATTTATAGTGTTAATGTTTTTTTGGATTAAAACCCCATAGAATATTCAATTAATTTTATCGTATCATGATATATGTGTTTTAAATGAGCATGTTGGGAATAATAAATTTCTTCTAATATTATCCAATATTTTAAAATGATTTTTTAAATTTGATAAATCAAATAATTTACACACAATAATAACTCTAAAACATTAAACAACAAAATATTACAACATATAACCTCACTGTGAGATATATAATTAAACAAAATATGGGTAAATCCTGAAAATATAGTAAAAATTAATTATAAATAAGAATACCTAAATATTATTTACATCTATTATATAATATACAACACATTTTGTTTCTTGTTTATATATATGCTAGAATTCTAGAATGTCCTAATGAATCTCATCTAGAATTTATCAAATGGATTTTAATCCATATTAATGGTTTAGTTTTTGTTCTTTATTATATTCTAAAACCTTTATAATTCATTTAATTTAATATTTTAATGATTATATTTTGTGTTTTTTACTCCTGTGCAGGACTTACATAAGAACCTTCCATTTTATTTATAAATATATAGTTTCTTTGAATCTTAAAAAAACTAAATTACCTTTTCTACTACTAATGTTGAGTATGTTTTAGTAGGTATTTGGTTTACAAATTTTTTTGGGATAAAACAATATTTAATGGACATTGGTTTTAATTTTTAACATAATGAAATAAAATAATATGACATATGTGATTTCATCATACTAAAAAGTACGATTATTCAGTTGGGAACAAATTATATTGATATAAACCATCTTATCAATACAAATAATACACCATTTTTTGATATATCATGATTATATTGATAGAAAACATTACATACAAGATATATTCTCTATGATAATTGTTTTGATCATTTGGATTTCTATATCCTTCTATTGGTAATGTTTAATACATAGAGTTTGATATATTTTAATTCTTTTATTATGTTATTTGTTTTCCATTAACTGTTTGATCTTCAATATAAAATTTTTTCACACATGTGATCATTCTAATATTAAATAATACAATATATAAAATAATAAAATAATATATAATATAAATATTGTGGAAAATAAATTTTATCTTTTAATATGTATTATTTACATTTGATAGAAAATATATTGTTTCAATTTTATAATAATTTTATCATATGTTTTTAATATATATATTTTTATATGAAAATGTTTTTTTCATGAATTATAATTTATATATTTTATATTTTGTTTAAAAATTTGACCAATTGGTTAGATAAAAACTAAATTCTATTGGAATCATAAAACTTTATCTCATTATTCAAAACTTGAAACCTGAAACCCCATATTTTTCAAGATTATAGGAAAATCAAGAACAGAATATCGATAAAACATCAATAGTGAGTAAGATAACTAATATTGAAGCACTATAGATAAGATTTATTGTTTTTAATGTTTTATATTTCTATTTTCCAAGTCAAATATATATACTTATTAATAGTTTTTTGAGTGTTATAGAATGGGAGTATAGTTTTTATAAATAATTATAAAATTTCATTTTAATAAGTGTTTTTATAATTCAAAATAAATATTCAAACCATTATTACGATGTTATAAGATTCTATTATGTTAAATTTATTTGAAAAATGTTATTTTCTTAAAATATATTGAAAATGATAAAATATTTCCATATCCCAATTATGAAAATTTATTTTCAAGTTATACATTGGTTAGTGATGAAGAAATTAGTCACATAGACACTCTATTATTTCAATTTGGAACAACTAATAATGATAATTTGTTTCTATAATATTTGTAAAACAAAAAAATCATTCTATTTATTTCAAAATAGAATAAAAATAATTGTTGGATATTTTCAGAATTTACTTTTTCATGAATATTTATATATTTTATTGAATATGTAGAAAATCAATATACCATGGTACATACTTAGGTATATGACCTATTTTATCTATTTGGGGAGTTAATTATATTTTTAACTTTATGGATGAATGACCACTGTACTAAATGAGAAGAAATATATTGATTTGAATGAGTTGAAAATTTTTAAGAGTTATAAAAAAATACTAAAAAAATATTTTAAATGAAAATTAGAAATATTTGAAATTTATATGTTGAAATTTTATTTTCTGTTAAGTAATATGTTAAAATGTTGGAAGAATGACATAATTTTAATGATAATAAACAATTAAATATTAATGGGAAGCATCAATATGGAATATAATAAATTTATATCGAATCTACTAAAATATATTTCTTTATTTCTCTAGAAGAAGTACTATAAGTTGATCGATGGTATTTGAATAGTGAAACTAGTTAACAAGATGAATGGATTGAATTTAATTTCGAAACTAAAACAAATGATCATAATTTTTATGTTGATGTATTATATATAAATAGATAATAATAAAACATTATTGGATAGAATAATAATAAAGATGATTTTATCGATATTATTAGTGAAAATGAAATATTTGAAGAAACGTTTTTACATATACTCGATAAATTTTTTTGATGTTTATATTTGATTATATGGACATGGATCTCCAAATGAAAATAATAATATGGAAAATCAAAAACGTGAAACTATAAATAAATTGGATGGATATATCATTGTTAAGTTAGCTAATGTGGTCTTGGATATAGATATTATTTCAGAAACTGTTAAAAAGGATTGGTCTTTTATTAATGCAAATTTACATCAACATTCAGTTATAATGTTCTCTAGATTCATCAAAAATTATATGAAATTGAATATTGGAAATTTAGTTAATATGAATCAAGAAATGCTTAATAAATATATAAAATATAATTTTGTTTTAAAATCTAACATTTATTATTTGAAATCCAACACACTATGAAGAATAAATTTTTATGAGTAGAAATATTTATTTAAGGGTCAAACTAAAATTAGGAATAAAACACAATAAATTCACACAATAATAGGAGTATGTTTCAATAATTACCATTGATAAATGATGTGAGATAAATCAAAATTTTTCAATGAAAAATATCATTTTAAAATAGTGTTTTATTATTCTTTCATAATGGAGATTTAGGTCATGTTTAAAACATAAACAGATTTTATAATGGAGTGAAATTATTTTAAAAAAACATTCTCATTTATATTTTATTGAAGTTTAAATTTATTGAAGATCATAATGCTACATAAAATGAACATTTATATCTTTATATAAAAAATTCTTAGTATTAAATAGTTTCAACTATATTGCAATTATTTAAATAATTTGTAAAACCAAATAAGTGATATTCCTTTTTAATATAAAAAATTAAGAAAAAGAGAAATAAATTTTGATATTTCGAGGATTTTTTCTGTATGTATACATGTGTTTTGTACAGTTTATATTAAATAATTTTTTAATATTATTCCTCATAATGAAGATATTATAAGATAAAATATTTTAATAGTGATATTACAATATTTGTTAGGGAGAATCCTTCATTTTTGACCTAAAAATTATCCCCTGTAATTTTTGGGACTAAAAAAACAAAATTCATGTTGAAGGAATGTGATGCTTCTATAAAATGTAAATATCTCTCGATTGAAACAAGATCATATTTTTTTAATATTTTATGGGAGAATATATGAAATAATTATAGAATGATTATAAATAAATTATTTTTATATCATATAAAAGTCTGCTAGACAATATCAAATATTTAATTACATAAATTTTTTTGGATTTTGGGAAATATATATATAATATTACTCGAAAGAAACATAGTGTATTTATAAAAATAATATTCCACATTAAATTATTAGTTGAAATGGATTTTTGAACTCAAAATTCAAATTGTTTAATATGAATGGATAATCAACAATATTTTTAGGGAAGATTTGTAAAAAATGCTAGATATACATTGAAATAGGGTTTATTAAAGTGTATAATAAAACATAACTTATAGAAAATAATATAAATGTTATTTATATCATAAAATAAAATATATCTATTTTATAATATGCTTAGGGACTTCACTATTATAACCTGTTATAGTGTTCAATTGGATTACAATATGTGATTTGAGGGTGTGGTTATTTCAAAGTGGTAAATCTTGGGTTATGAATCAATTGGTTTATTCATTTATATAATGATTCCATTTGAATTGTTCAAATAATTTAATTCCTAATGGGAATATTTTATGTGTACAACATGATGGATTTTATTATTTTTATTTAATGACTCTAAATACTTGTTTAAATGGTTGAGGCCCTTATAAAGGATGAGATCATCCTACTGGGGTGTCAAAGATTCAAACTATCCATAGTTGAATGCATATCTTCTATCTATAACATTCATTTTCTAATGAGAAATTTTTTCATTATAAAATTAGTTTTCATGGGTCCTCTAATATTATAAAAGGATCTCAGTTTCCTTTATACCATATATCGAGGTGAGAATAATTTTATCTCCCTTCAATGATCACTATTAAGAAAACATCTCCAATGATTAATAGAGATGGGTTATTCTATTTTTGAGGTATTCTAGGAAATATTTTATGTTCTTCAATTTATGATGGATTTTTGATGATAAGACATGCATTATATTCAGTTTCTTTCCCAGTAATGATCATGAAAATAATCATTTAAAATTTAACTATGGTATAAGATTCAATATCATCAATATATCAACGTGATTTTACACTATTTTCACAAATATGATTGTATTGGAATATTTTTGAAGCCATATCATTGTGTATGATATGGACTAGTTTCATATTATTAACTAGATCTCCCTATATAAATTTATGATATAGGATTCTATAATACATTTTATTAGTCGTATTGTATGAAAATTTTTTATTATATGTCTGGATACATTGAAATACCTGGGATCTTCGGTTTGTTGTTTGCTATTGTCTATGATCTCATAAACTATAACTGATGTACATGCTATGAAAAAACATTATATTGTATAATAATAGAGACATAGTGTACCTCTATGATTATGATAGATATATTAATTTGTGTTATTAAATTATTTTCATTGAATTATTATTTTCGCGTCACATGATATATATAGGATTATTGAAAATAAAAAACTCAGATTGTCTATTTAAGATAATGTTTATAGGCTGTCGTGAAATCTATTTCATCTTATGATTAAAAACCCACCTCTATAAATCATTACATACCAAATAACCCATTAACAAATGAATCATATATAGGATGATTATTTTATAGTTTTTATATTTTCTATGAATTATCATTATTACAAAATATAAAAATGATATTTTTATCAAAAATTTATATATAATTTCTCATATAGATATAACATCTTTATAAAATAAATATAATGTTTTTCATTATTTTATTTCATTTGAATATTTATTTTTTAAAATTATTTAAGAAATTTCAATATTATGCATTCATTAATTTATATGATAAACTAATTCTAATACTGTTTTATTTCCATGAATTTGATTTTTGGTACAAAAATATATTATTCAGTTTTCATCAACAATGACCACAATTTTTTTATAAATTTTTTATATTGAATTTAGATGGTCGATATAGTATATATATATTACAAATAATATTTTTTCCAAAATATATTTATTCTTGGGTAATACATCCTCATGTATAACGACATTTTGTCAGAATTCCCCCTAGTCAAGATGATTATTCTATATTATTTAATGTCTGAGTTTTTTATATGTGGATCTGGACTTACTCTTATATATATATATTAATAATTTCATATAATTATAAAACATTATAGCTGAAATACATTCACAATATTCATATATTTTATTTTCATATATGTTTACATGATTGACTTATATATTTTAATTAGTAACAAAAACTATGGGTTGTGAATATAGTTACAAATAAATATTATTTATGGATATTAATTTTTATGATGGAATATGGATTCCAAAACTAAATCATTATTATCATATATTCATACAATAAAAATATTAGATAATAATTATTTCATGGGACAAATAGATTTGAATTGAATATGTATGTGTTGTATGTTTAGTTGGGGAGAATATAAAAAGACAACCCCCCAAAATACTGGGCATGATATTCCATCCAAAAGAAGAACATTTCATATAGTTGATCATCCAATTTTAATGTTTCTTCTTTATATGGGTGAACCTGGTTTATCTAGTTTATGGAATGGTTTAAATAACTATATCATAACATTCCTAAGTTGAATTCCATTATAATATTTGACTGAAAAGTACTTTTGAAACCCTAAGAATTGTTATAACACACTAATATTTTTGATTTTATATATGTATGAAATATTTGGGATATTATTTTCCATTTTAACAATACAAGAGTTATATTTTTTATGTTCAAAATATTTTACAAACAAAAATACTTTTTATTTAATGGAATAGAAAAATAAACTCATTAAATATTGAATATTCGATCATAGATTTGTAATTTTAATTATTTATAGAGTCACTATTTTACTATAAATACATTCATTAAACATACTTTATAAAAATATATAAATAATTATTCTCATTAATACATATAATTTTTCTCTAGATAGTTGTATGAATAATATTTATCATTTCAACATATAGTATATGTATGACCTATAAAACTATTCTATATTCATATATAACAATGATAATAATTATAAAAGTGATTATTTCTAGTATATGTCTTTAAATAATATAGAGATGAATTTCCCTAACACTAAATTTGGTTATTATGGATTATATGTCAAAAACACATTTTTTTAACATAAATATACATGGATATATGAAAGAATCTACAAATGTTTAAGAAGAACAACATGTTGGAAATTAGGAATTTGTTATTTTGTTAGATGTTGTAATGTATGATATATGTCTACTTAGTGGATTAGTTTTTGAGTAAGATAACTATTTCAATGATTCTTATTTTAATAATTATTTTATTTTCATTATATTTATTGTTCAAGATGATATTTTAACTCACTATTGATATGAATTTCATTATGCATAGATGACAGAAAATTTTCATAAGACTTAAAATATGGTAAATTTTTTATACATTATGTTGTTGAAAAATCCTTGATAAAATAATCAGAATAAACCCTCTAGGTAGATCCTTATCCCACTAATATTTTTAATTTTTCGCATTTAATTGTAAATAGAATCCCATCCAAAGACTCTATATTGTGGGATTGTTGGAATCATTTAATTATTAGTCATTTGGTAACACTAAATCTTGTTAATTAAAAAATACATCATTTTTTAATTGATTGGAGGAAAAATATAACATAGATCCCTATTCATGTTGTTATATGTAGATCGATTTGAATAAATAAAGTGGAAGGATTTTTCATGTAACAAACATTATTTATTTTATTAGAAGTTATGTTATGATTCTCCAACGAGTTATAAGTATGATACATTTGAAAATGATAATATGTTTTAGAGTGAAGTAAAAAATAAACTGAGAAAAAGTTTTACTCTTCTTTGAACAGATTGGGTTAGTTAATAAATTATCTAATCATCCACTAATCAACTAATATATTATAGAATTTATCAGCACCTTACTCCTCCCAGAACGCTATAGTGGAATAATGTGTATAACTATATGAATCATAATATTAATTATAGGGTTCAATCAATGATGAGTTATTATGGAAATCTTATATCATTTTGGGGATATGATATAGAAGTTGTTATGTTCCTCAATTATAATTCCATGTAATGTTTCTATAAAGACACAATTTATGTTTTGGTATGGGAAACATCCAGGTTTTCCTTTTATGAATATTTTGGGATTTGAGACACTTATAAGATATTCATATTTGGAAATATCAAGCCCTATGTTTGAAAGGTTCATAATTTTTATTTATCCAAAGGAAATTGAGGTAAATTATTTCTATAATACTGGAAAGAGAAAACTTTTTGTTTCATTATTTTGTACATTACATGAGAAGAAATATATCAATAAATGAATCAATGGGATAAAAGTAATACATTTATATATTATATAATGAAAAACATGAAGTGTTCTTGATATGGATGTTCAGTTTGTTCAATAATGAGTTGTAGAAAAAAGAATCACTTCAAGACACATAAGTACCTCATATAATTAACAGGATTAATTGTAAAACTAATATATATTGCTTTCATTTAGATAATAATAATAAATTATAATTCATATATGATAAACTAATAATTGTCATATATTCAATTTATAGAGTAAATTCTATGAGTTGGATAAAATCCATAAAATCTGAAATAGAATGTATATACACTAACTATATTTGGAATATAATGGATTACCCTAAATGGTAATATATTTATTTTTAAAGAGTCAAGGATAGAAAAACTGACATGTATGGTAGTTTTTCTAGCTATATAGAATTCTTAAGGGAAAAGAGTTGTAAACATATTCATGTAAGAACCTATAATAATACCTTTTCATAAGTTGCGACAACAAATTCAATTCAGATATTACATTACCTAATAGTTATTTAGGATTAAGGGATATATATCTAATGGATTTGAAAACCTCATTCTATAAGTAGAATATTATGAAGGACAAGTACATGATATATCATATTAGTTTTAATATTTAAAATGAGTAAGATATTAATTCCATGTTTAAATAGGCCACATATAGTTTTAATATGGTTACTCCATGTTATAATATTGGGTTTGATAATAAAATTAATTGTCTCGGTTTAATCGAAAATGTGGATGATTATTATGTATACAAGGAAATTAATTGTAGTGGGGTAGTGTTTCTAATATTTTATGTAAATGAAATAATACTTTTCAAAAATTACTTCTCGGACATAATCATTATAATGATGTGGTTTTGAAAATTGTTCTTATTATATGGTATGGGTGAAACAACCTATTTAATAGGTATGAAAATATACATAAAAATATAACATATATTTCATTGACTAATTTAGAATACATATATTTTTAAAGTGCCAAACTTGTTCTTCATGCAGACCTATAACAACGGTTATTTACTAGTAATGTATTGTATGAATCATATGAAGATTCCATATCCTTTTTATTAGTTCAAAAAACATGGATAATATTCTATATGTATATTCAAAAGGATCTATCATGTATGTTATGTAATCTACATGACCTAATTTCACAGGTGATTGAATAATTATAGGTCTAAAACAATATATTCTTGGCATGAGTCAGTAAATTGTTTTAATGTTTTATGTATTTAAGTAAAATTGTTGGCTATTCAATAAGTGAAAATTGACATTTTTATTTTAATTTTTCAACCTATCAAGGTTGTGTTAATGAAGTGGAAATATAAATGAACATTGATTGTTTTTATAGTATTTTGAATCTAAATTATAAAATTCTAATCTTTACCCCTCTCACGAATTGAGAGATATTACATAAACTATAATTAATTCTTCTCGATTTATGAGAGATTATAGCCCCTTTTAACAACTTCCTATTTTATACCGGAATGAAAAAATAAATAAAAAATCTTTTTTCAAACTTGGTGTGTTATGCCAATCACACTGTCTTGTTCACACCTAGATATACAACACAAAAACTACCTATTGATGTTTTGGTAGAAACTAAAACAACCTTTCAACCCATCTAAGGAATATCTTACTCCCTATCCTTTTGTAGTTATTTATTTCCATATATTACCTTAACTTTTCCATACATGGTGGAACAGCATAATTGTAACACCCCAAGCTTCAATGGTATGCTTCCCTTTGAATAATACAGTATTTTGTGTTGTACACAACTTCGAGTTCTAACACACACCAAAACCAGTCAATGTAGCCGTTATGAATAGTAATAACCACTTTTTGAAATTCTAAAAATATTTTCTTTCAAAATGGACTTCATTTTTGGATTTGGAATATCGAAATTAGCTTCAGGTGAATTTTTGTTATTTTTCTGAAAACATTCTATTTTTGATGAATAGTGAAAAAACACTGAGTTGTTTAAAACCAAATTTTATTTTAAATAATTATTTATTTTATTTAAATATAATTAAGGTAAAAATTGATACATAATACCTATATAAGTTCAATTTAATTCATTTGAGTTAGTTTAGAATAATTTTAGATATATAAAAATTTTATTGAACATTTCACCATCTTTTACCCACCACCAAGAAGAATTTGGAAATTCCTATAAAACTTAATTTTACCACTTCTGTGAGTGGAATTTAGAAAATCTAAGATACATGGTTAATATCAATAGGTAAAATTTTGTTTAATAAGATAAAAATATGTTCTATTGAATAGTACCTTTTTATTTTTATTTACCACAGTTAAAAGTAAATAGGGTAATTAAGGGTAAAAATGATATTAATATCACACAAACACATGACCTAATTCTATTTGACAAGTGTATATTGACCAGAAACAACCTTAGGAATACAATATTATCATCTTGGTCCAGTTGTATTAGATTAGGTCCTTTATTATTATTTAATTCAATGAAGAGTTAAAAGAGTTAAAATCAATGTTTATTATGTATGACATTTTTAATATAGGGATATACATAAGATAAATTAGATTATAAATATTAATTAGAATGATAAAAAGATTTCATACATAATGGTATTTTATTTATAATTTATTTACGTTGAATAATATAATTTATTTATGACACAATGGTGATGCAGTAATTACCTAATTATTGAAATATTAAAATAATCAATATTATAAATATCAAAGTAAATGTAATTTGAGACTTTTTATGAATTACACTTATTTTATAGGTTAATATTATTTATTAGGATTTATTTAATTCTGTTTTTTCGATGTAATCATGCTATTATGATTTTCACAAAAAATCAAATACCAAATAGTTTAAAAATTGTCATAAAAGAGTTTTTAAAACAAATATTATATTTGATATTCAATTCATAAAAATAAAGGTTTATGCCAAGAGACTTATATAATGATTGTTTAATAATTAATGGACCACTTTGGGGTCACTTGGAAGTATATATTATGTTTATTAACGATATAATATAAAAATAAAATGTGACATAGTAAATGTCAAACTATTTAACTAAGAGCTAAATATAAATGATAAGGTTAATATAGTGACTCAAACCTTTCTAAAATAAATTGGATGAAAGGATTTAAACCCATATCCACCTTATACATTTAATAATCCACATTGGAGCCGTTAGAAACCAAATATGACCTTATTATAAATTAATACATTAAGTTTTTCTAAAGAGACCCTCCCCCCCTTATAAAATGGAAGCACTTCTAACCAATTCTTCAAACCTTCAAATCCATTTGGTTCCACCAACCTCTACCCAAATACCCTATAAACTATCCTTCCTTATTCCTAGAGGCCTTATTTTAGTCAGAAAGCCAACTTATGGATCTCTATTGATCAAATCAAAAGGAAGAACCTACAGAACAGGTAATGTTTTCACCACCCTTTTTCAAGTTCCTTTCTTCTTCAACTTCTTCTTTCGTTGTTGTCACATTCTAAAATAATAACTCTATTATCTTAAATATAATATGATGTTATTATAAATATGGTACGACCATATTCAGTATTTTATCCATACTTTGAATGACATGTCACCATACGTGCATACGTACGACCTACCGTCTCCACGTCGTGGTGTAATTATTGTACAATACATTATTATTTTGATAGATATAATAATGATGTGTAATTAATTTAAATAATAAATATAACATGATAATGATTATTTTATATATGATATACCATATAGTTTTATATTATTTTAATATCAAAAGAATGATATTTTCACTTGTGCGTTCGTACAGACTACCTTCTCCACGAACCTGATGAGATTCATTCCACATCATATCAATTCAAGTATATTTCTCATTTTATGATTAAAAATAATGTTTAAGGACTCGATATCTTTCTCTATATTAATAATATACAACCTACTCATAACAAATTTGACTTTTTTAACAAAACATATAAAAGAAAACGAGTAAGTTAACACCCGAAACGACGATAATACTAAGATATTATTAACAATGAAATGTTAAAAGATCAAATGTGATATCATATTAATGTATGTGATCATTGTATATTTCGATAAAAATTATTTCCCCATTATACAAGAGGCTAACAAACTCTAGACCAAGAAAAATGCACAAAGGGGTTTCTTATCTCACTTTTAATTTCGTGAGAATTCAATTGTTCACCATATATTTATTTCATGTGGTGTGTGTACGGCCTATGACTGTATTCATTGTGTAATATAATTTAATTTATGTATATTTACATCATCATTGTATTATACTTCTTTATCGGGAGTTTTTTTCGTAATATACCAAATCGATATGGGAATTTGAAATTTCAATTTCCATTCATTCAGCATTATACATACTTCATTGATTATTTTATTCCGAGATTATGTGTGGAATCACTATTCATTTTCTTATGTCATAATTTCCAATCCCCTTTTTGTGGATATACTTTTGATACACATAATCATCCCATTGATAATTTCTCAAGTCATCGATATGAACTTGATAAGATTAACTTTTAACTCATTCTCCATTTGTTGAGTTAAATATCCAATTCATTGATGCTGTCTTTACAAGAATTTGTTTGAATGTGCTCTGATTGATTTATTATGAATATCCAATCAAATTGAGAGTATTTATATTTATCACACATAATTATGTTTTGGATTTATCCTTAACCTATGTATATGGTCTTTATAATCTATTTCATCTCAATTTACATTCCATTAAGACATCATTGTGGTTATACACCAAATCACTTTTATATGGTTTATATAATATACTTTGACAATGTATATCATGAATCTCTTTATTCTCATTATATTATAGTGTTTTGATTACCTCAATTATTTGTATTCAATTGTCACTCTTTTGGTTAGGAAGTCTAACTAAAATATCATTTTAACTGATTTAAAGATTTATTATTCTAAATCATTCTCATTAATGTCCATGTTTTAAAAAAGGTTTTAAAGATTAATTTATATGGATATTAATGTTTTAAATTTAAAACTCCTCTTAAAATTTTCAAAGTGGTATGAGACACTTTTATTAAAAAATCTAATTTAAATTCCTTCTTGACAAATAGTGTGACTTTTAAATGTTTTCCAGAAAAAGGGGGATATTTCTCTCCATAGTTTGTTGATTATTTTAATCTACATCTATATCTGTCACTATTCTCTATTGAGGTTAATCTAATACAATACAATATTCCATATTGTATTAAATGAGTTATGTTTGACTGTGGATGTGTTATTTTTATACCATTCATGTTTTGTGGTTAAATGTATTGACATTCTGTATGCTAGTTTTAATACGCATGTTTATGTTAGGTATCGAACATTTCCTATGAGAAATGAATTAGACTTAGTATGTGATGGGTGGATCCCACTATAGCTCGTCAATTAATTAGTAGGTCTCATGAGACAAACTACTGTCTTAGCATATGGCCTTGACAAAATCTTATTTGTAGTCTTGGCATGAGGCCTTGACTATGTGGTTATGATAATATGGCATTATGCATTACATCATTATGAAAGTGGTTATTGATATTGCTTTTGGTTATTGGACTAGTAGATTATCCATGTGAATATGTAAATGGCATTATTTCATTTTATCATTGCCATATTATGTTGAAGTTCAAGTTGAAAAGGATTTTGTTTTAGTTATAAATTACTTTAAAGGTTTATGCTTATCTATGAATGTTTTTGTCACGACCCGTCCTCTGGGCCCGTGCCGTGACTATCCCAAGCCCGCCTTCCATAGGCCAGGGCCTGGCGACTAGCACAAAGGCGTAAATCTCGGAATAAGGGTAGGCATTGCCTTTGAAAAGTAAACAAGAACCACAGAGTTAGCAAGAGGAAAAGTAACAGTAAGTAAAAACTGTACAAGCTGTGCTGAAAGTAAAATGGGCCGGAAATACAAGCCCAACTGTAAAGTACAACTGAAAGGAAAAACACTAACTGAAAGGAAAATCCGATACACCGAGCTGTCCACTGGGAATCCACCCTAAAGGGTGGGTACAAATAGCTCTACTACTCCTCGGTCCAGCCGTCCGCTCCGAGTACGTCCCGTCTAGTGGTCCACCTCCAGGTACCGTCCTGCTCCGCACGCCTCCACCACGATTAGCGTTGTCTGTCGTCTGCAACCAACACAACGATGTGCAGGCATAGCCCGTGTAGGGGTGAGTATAAGCTACTCAGTAGGGACCCCGAGACCCCCGAAGGTCACCCTAAATCCCCAAAGGATAATCCACAAATGAAATATACAATCACGAAGTATCATCTGACATGGCTTAGGTATATTCCCATTCATATACCTAAGTCATCAATTCCCATTCGGCTCCAACTTCCGAGCCCAAGCACAACCCAAACCACACAGGAAAGAAAACGTATACCCACACAGGAGAGCACAACACAATCCA
Source organism: Viscum album (assembly GCA_963277665.1). Lineage (NCBI taxonomy): Eukaryota > Viridiplantae > Streptophyta > Magnoliopsida > Santalales > Viscaceae > Viscum > Viscum album. Next base: position 1,986,721,222 of record OY728128.1, read on the forward strand.
CAAAGGAGAGTAAAGAGTAAATCCACACAGGATATCTCAACACAATCCACAAAGGAGAGTAAACATTAAATCCACACAGGATAGCTCAACACAATCCACAAGGGAGAGTAACACAAGATTCAGCTCACACAAGTATACTTCTTGTATGACGATAAAGATGATCACTGATCCATCTAATTCGTCGGACCCACAAAGGATTGATAGGTAACTAACCCATGCAATGACCCACACAGGATCGGGCCCACACAGAACCTGTAGGCGCTGGCTCACATAGAACCGCTGAGCGCTGACCCACCCAGGATCGGACCCACACAGGATCGGGCCCACACAGGACCTGTAGCACTGATCCACGTAGGATCGCTGAGTGTTGTAGTCGTTGTAGTCCATTGAGGATCTCTACACAGTCATCGGCGCAGTCCACTGATGATCTCTGCATAGTCGTCGCCGCAGTCCACTGAGGATCTCTGTACAGTCATCGCTGTCGAAGTAGCAGTCGCAGCCAGCACTAGGGTTCCCGCACACAGCAAGCTCGTTCGGGAGGGTCCGCTCCACGAGCCGAGAGGCCGATACATCAACTGTCACAAAGTCCAAAGTTGATGTATCTAAAAGTTCCGTATCGTCAACAGGAACTCAACGTCGCAGACGGCGCGTCAATCGGACGCCCGGTCCGAGAGTTATTGGCTTTTTCGTCCAAGGGGACCGGTTGGTTTTTAAGGCAAAACCAACCCGACCGTACTTCACCTATGTCCAAACCTCGGGTCGAGTATGACAAAAGATCAATCTCACTTAGAGGAATTCAACAAAGCTGATGGCACGTCAATCAGACGTCCGTAGCTCAAGATATGGGTGTTTCCGCTCCGAGAGCCCGGTTGGTTTCGTGTACGAACCAACCCAGACGAACCCAAAGTAATCCAAAACTATGAATGCGATATACCAAAACGACCATATCGATCCAAGGATCGTTTTGCCGCTGACGGAAAGTCGTTTGGAGGCCCGTAGCTCACGTTACGGGCATTTGAACGAAAACAGTCTGAAGACATGGGGTCCGGGCCCGGGCCGACCCGGGCCGACCCCCCTGGGTCGGCCACACCCGGTCCGACCCGGTCCGACCCGTTCGGACGGGTCTGGCTCGGCCGGCCCGGCCCGGCTAGGCGAAGCGGCCGGGCGACCGACGCGGGGGGAGCCTCCGCCCCTCGTGACACCCCCACGGCACCCGCGGGGTGTCGGCCAGACAGTCGGACGCGGCTGAAGCCGCGTCCTGAGTGACGCGGGGGGGAGCCGCCGCCCCCGCGTGACACCCCCGCGACACCCGTGGGGTGTCTCCCTGGCGACCGGACACGGCTTCAGCAACGTCCCACATGCGCCGGACCCGCACGGCCGTGGGTCCGCGAGTGCCGCTGCCGCGGCCGGTGCCGTGGCGGTCTCGTCCGACGGCGCGCCGGGCGCCGCCGTGCCGGCGACCCGCACCGCCGCCGGCTTCTGCGGGCCACCGGAGTCGCTCCGATGGTCCGATTTTGTTCCCGTCTGCACCGCTACTCCTCCTGGGACTCGTTCTTCACTATGGAATCATCAAACATCCATTGCGGCATGTTCCGTCATCGCCCATCAAATCCGCACAAAAACGATGAACGGCGGAGGGACGTCGGGCCGTGTTCGTTTGGCCCACACCCTCTGAGTTAGAGATAAACAACGGGAGGAATAAAGTTCAACACATGAACGCACATCCGAAACAATTTTTAATGAAATAAAAGTGTTTCATAAATCGGGTTCCTCATTTGAACGGAAACAACATGGGAAATAAGAGGCATTTCCAAAAAAAAAAAAAAATCCCCAACTCGTATTCGTCGCGCGTGAGCATTCTTCGCGGAAATTGATCGTCGTGGAAGGTGTTGCGTTGTCGTGGAAAGGCGTCACGTCATCGCGGAATCCGGTGTTGATTAGGCGAACTCAATCATCCGATCTATGATTCGTTGCTGGGGAAGAGACGTCGCAGAAGAACGTTGCAGGAAGGGAACGTCGGCATCGCGGAACACGGCGTCGCGTCGTCGACTTCCACGGGTTCGGCGTTCTTCGTCGGAGGCCGGCATTTTTCGCGTTCTTCGCGTTCTTCGCGTTCTTCGCGTCTTTCGCAATGGAGGATGAAGGCTCAAGGATTCTTACAAAAACTCTCAACCAGTAATCATCCAAAAAGATTGGTTGGTCCTATTTTATTATTATGCCAACCAACGAAAAAGGGTAAGTAACGACCCAACAATTCGTTGTATTAATTCAACGAAAGTAACAGCTCATTAAATTCACGAAATAAACTGCCCAATTAAATGGTCTGTTATGAATTTAAGAAAACGCGTCAGTTGAATTTCATAATGACGGGTTTTCGCGGGTGCGTTACTTAGCGGAAAGAAATGGCGGGGCTCGTGCGGGCCCCACCTCATAAATATCTTACCAAGGGGGTAGGATATTTCTGGATAGCATCTTATTCGGATCAACTCAGCTTAAGCCACCTTTAAGTGGCTTCAAGTGGCTTCCAAGTGTTTTAAGTGAAATAAAATAAAGATGTCGTAAAATTATTTAATTTCTTAACTTTAAGCCCGAAAATTAAATACCACACCCGAGAAAACGCAACTCCAGAAGAGGAGTTTCTAAGAAAATACCGGCGCTGCGATTTCATCGGTGACCTCAGAATTCTATTCCGGGAACCGGTTCAAAATTTATAAAAACCTGCTCGTCCATTCACTGAATGTACCCGAGCCAAACTTCGGAAAATGATTCCGGGCACACCGGGCCTCAGAATCAGGTGCCGTCAGAAACTGCGTTCATGAAAAATTCCAAAAAAAATTAAAAAAAAATCCTTGAAATTTACGGGTCTTTACATTACTCCCACCTCAGGTCTTTACGTTTCAATAAAGATACATCAAAAACTAGGGAAACTAAAGTGGGTACTGAGCATGCATCTGAGCCTCCCGCTCCCATGTGCTCTCCTGGAGGTTCCTGTGCTTCCATCTGATACGCACAAGAGAAATCGATCACCCACGTAGGACCTTCTCCTATCGATCCTCTATCTCCACCGGGACCTCCGAAAAATTCGCCACATCATCCACGTCTAGCTCCCCATAGTCAATGATGTGCGTCGGGTCGTGCACATATCTCCACAGCTGAGATACGTGGAAGACGTCATGAACCTGGTGCAACTGAGGTGGTAGAGCCAGGCGATAAGCCACCTCGCCAATCCTGATGAGGACCTGGAAAGGTCCGATGAAGCGTGGAGACAACTTGCCGCCTCGGCCAAATCTCCGCAAACCACATCGAGGTGAGACACACAAGAAGACGTGGTCGCCATCCTCGAACTCTAGTGGCCTTAGCCTCCTATCAGCATAGGACTTCTGCCGGCTCTGAGCTGTCCTCATCTGCACTTGGATGACCTGGACCTTCTCTGTCGTGGCCCGGACCATCTCTGGTCCCACAAGTGCTGACTCCCCAGGGTCTGTCCAGCACAAAGGAGATCTGCAAGGCCTGCCGTACAACGCCTCGTATGGTGCCATCCTGATGGTGGAGTGGTAGATGTTGTTTTACGCGAACTCCACCAAGGGTAGGTGGTCCTCCCAGCTGCGACCAAGGTCGAGGACACATGCGTGGAGCATGTCCTCGAGAGTCTGAATAGTCCTCTCCGTCTGACCATCCGTCTGAGGGTGAAAGGCGGAGCTCAGAGGTAGCCGCGTCCCGAACACCTCCTGCATCCCCTTCCAAAGCTGGGAAGTAAAACAAGAATCCCGATCGGAGACGATAGTCGATGGCACACCATGAAGCCGTAAAATCTCCTGAATGTAGAGACGCCCCAAGCTCTCCACGGATCCCTACTCTCGGATGGGTAAGAAGTGTGCCGACTTGGTGAGTTGGTCAACAATCACCCAAATGGAGTCGTGACCTCCGGATGTGCGTGGAAGTCCAGTCACGAAGTCCATAGATATCCCGTCCCACTTCCACTCCAGGACCTCCAAGGGTTGTACCAAGCCTGCTAGTACCTGGTGCTCTGCCTTCACCTGTTGGCAGGTGAGGCACCGTGAAACGAACTCTGCCACAGCCTTCTTCATGCTCGGCCACCAGTGCTATCGTATGAGATTCTGGTACATCTTCACCACTCCATGATGTACCGCCAAAGGAGAAGTGTAAAACTATCTCAGCACCTCCTCTCGTAAAGCGACTGGTACCAAGGTACGTCCTCTGAAAAGGATGTTGTTCCCTCCTCCACGGGAGAAACCATCAGGTTCCGGTCCTGAGGATATCTGTGTACGCCGCGTCTCACATTCACCATCCTCACGTTGTGCCTCTCTGACCCACTACAGTAGTGGAGGGGTGACTATGAGAGACTGAAGGAAGGTTTCTCTGTCTCTATCCACGATGGATATCTGCAAAGCAGCTAATTTCTCTGTCTCCTCCTCAAGTAGTTGGATGCCTGTCCTCCTGCTGAGGGCATCGACTACCACGTTCCCCTTCCCAGGAGTATAGACTATCTCAAAGTCATAGTCCTGGAGGAACTCGAACCATCACCGCTGTCTCAGGTTCAGGTCCTTCTGAGATAAGATGTACCTGAGAATATGGTGGTCAGAAAAGGCTGTAAAGTGCTCGCCCATCAGATAGTGCCGCCATGTCTTCAGAGCGAAGACCACTGCTGCTAACTCCAGGTCATGGGTAGCGTAGTTCTTCTCATGAGGCCTCAACTGACGTGATCCATAGGCAATCACGGCCCACTCCTACCTCAGGGAACACCCGAGTCCAGTCCCTGATGCATCGCAGAAGACTACGTATCTAACTCCCTCCTCAGGAAACCTCAATATAGGTGTGCTGGTCAATCTCTTCCTCAGCTCCTGGAAGCTCTGCTGATATCTGTATGACCACATAAAGGGTTTCCCCTTCTTCTTCAACACTGAGAGTGGTGCCGCAACTCTGGAGAAGTCCGGCACAAATCGCCGATAGTATCCAGCTAGGCCCAAGAAACTCCGCCCCTCCGTCACGCTCCTAGGTGGCTCCCAAGCTAGCACTGCCTCGATCATCGTGGGATCCACTGCAACTCCCGCCTCAGAAATGACGTGCCCCAAGAAGTGGACATCACGTATTTAGAACTGGCACTTCGAGAGCTTGCCATAAAGATGTTTCTCTCGGAGTGTGTCTAGTAAAACCCACAAGTGGTAGGCGTGCTCCTCCTCCGTAGTCGAGTACACCAAAATGTTGTCAATGAAGACCATGAAAAATCGATCGAGGTATGGCTGGAAGATCCATTTCATGAGGCTCATGAACACTGCTGGAGCGTTGGTTATGCCGAAGTGCATAACCAAGAACACATAGTGGCCATACCGACACCAGAAGGTTGTCTTCTGCACATCCTCATCTCGAACTCTGAGCTGATGATAGCCTGACCTGAGGTCTATCTTCGAGAACCACCGTGCTCCGTTGAGCTGATCGAAGAGGTCATGAATCCTCGGTAGCGGATACATGTTCCTCACTATCACCTGGTTCAGGTGACGATAGTCGACACACAGTCGCAAGCTCCCGTCCACCTTCTTGGCGAACAAAATCGGGGAAGCCCAGTGTGAAACACTGGGTCAGATGAACCCCTTTCCCTGCAAGTCCTCCAACTGTACCCGTAGCTCTCAAAGCTCAGCGGGGGCCATCCGATATGCTGGAGTGGATATCTGGGCTGTCCCGGGGTACAGATCAATATAAAAGTCTACCTCTCTGCGAGGAGGTATCCCTAGAACATCGTCGGGGAAGACGTCCGCATACTGATCCACCACTGCAGGAATTCTAGGACTCCGCACGTCAACGAATCCAAGGATGAGGCTAGAAAACTGATGAGTGATGGGATGCCCTCTCCTCTGCGAGAGTCCCACCTGTGCTATGAAGGCTCCCTTCTCGCCGGTGAAGGTGAACCTGCTCTCGTCGGTGCGCACACATCGCACCATGCGCCTAATGCAGTCAATCTGAGCATGGACTGTAGATAACCAATCCATGCCAAAGATGACGTCGTAAGGCCTCGATGCCGCTACAAGAAGATCCCATCTGAAGATCTCGCCTCCTAGAGTAAGCTCACACTACCGACACTAGTGCGTAATCATCGAGTCTGCTCCCGTAGAAGTCTCTAGCCGTAAGGATCGAGCCAACGGCTCTGTCGGAATCTCCGAGCTCCGAACAGGGGAAGTTCCTATGAAAGAGTGACTCGCTCATGTGTCTATAAGAACTGCAGCAAGGGTGTAATAGACATAGATCGTACCTCGAATCATCTCTGGTGCGCCGTGGTCATAGGCCTCCACTGCCTAGAGCTGTGCCTGTCTCTGCCCGCCAGCTCCCGGTGGTCGGGGCGGACCTCCTGGTGTTGGTGGTGGCAGAGCCTCAAAGCGTCGCCCACTACCTGCTGCTTGGCCAGCTCCTCAGCCTCGTCCGCCTCCTCCATGTGGACCTCCACGGTCGACCCTCTTCCTCTTCCTGGGTGGCCCCTCCACCGTCTTCTGCTCCTCGGTACGACGGGTCGGGCAGTCACGAGCCATGTGGCCCTGCCCGCTGCACGAGTAACACTGCCTGCCTCTCGGAATACTGGCTTCGCGCTGTGTGCCCCGCACTGCTGAGCCAGTGTCTCGAGGTCGTCTGTCGGAAGGTCTACTCTGCCTGGAACCTTGAGTCATCCGTCGACTACCAGCTTCCAAAGACTCTGCTACCTGTCGCCCTACGGTAGGTCTCGCTGTGGACTCAGCCAGGAAGCTCTCGATCAGAAGGGCTCGCTCCAGCACTCCTGCCTGGGTCGGGATGCTGAGGGAGATCAGCGATGCCCTGATCTCATGTCTCAAACCCTGCTCGATGGTCCGGGACCAGAAGAAGTGGTCCCGTACCATGTCTGTCGAGTAGCGCGAGAGATCAGTAAATCTCACCGAGTAATGGGCCACTATCATGCTGCCCTGCCGCAGCTGTAGTAGCTCCTGAATGTGCACATCATGGAGGGTGGCCGGGACGAACTCTGAGCGGAAGAGGCTCTCGAAGTCCGTCCAGATGAGGTAGGCCTCATCGTGTACCTGGAGCATCAAGCTCCACCATCTCCCTGCTGCTGCGTGTAGTAGGATCGCCGTGAGGATCACCATGAGTTCTGCTGGTGTCCTCACTAGCCTGAAAACTCGGACGACCGCCTCCAGCCAGTCCTCGGCTGCCTGGGGGTCCGTCTCCCCACGGAACCTGGGTGGTCGCTGGCTCAGGAACTCATGCAGAGCTCCGAGGCGTAGTGCATCGTTAGCGGTCAGTGTTGGAAGAATCGGGGGCTCGGCGGGCAAAGGTACCGTCAGAACCTCTGCTGTCAACGGGCCCTATACTGAGGCCTCGTCGCTCGGAGGGCTGTCTTCGCGCTCTACTCTCGGAACCCGAGCTGGCTGCTGTCGTCGGGCCATCCTGAAAAGGAAACAAGTGTTCCATGGTCAGAACTGTATACCTGGTTAGCTGACATAAGTAATCACAAATAAAACTTGAAACACACATGCAATCAATGTTTTCGTGCATTATGTCGGAAATCAGAAGTCAGGGTCCTGGTGTACGGATACGTCGGTCGCCGCACCAACACTGGACTCCCTAGGCTGATAACCACACTCAATACGCTAAACACTATTGCTTCACATAGAAGAAAGATCAGAGTCTGCGGTAGAACTGACCACCTCTGATACCAATTTGTCACAACCCGTCATCGGGGCCCGTGTCGTGACTACCCCAAGCCCGCCTTCCATAGGCTAGGGGCTGGCGACTAGCACCAAGGCGTAAATCCAGGAAAAAGGGAAGGCATTGCCTTTGAAAAGTAAACAAGCACCACAGAGTAAGCAAGCGGAAAAGTAACACTAAGTAAAAACTGTACAAGCTGTGCTGAAAGTAAAAGAGGCCGGAAATACAAGCCCAACTGTAAAGTACAACTGAAAGAAAAAACAGCAACTGAAAGGAAAAGCCGCTACACCGAGCTGTCCACTGGGAATCCCACCTGAAGGGTGGGTACAGATAGCTCTACTACTCCTCGGTCCAGCCGTATGCTCCGAGTACGTCCTGCCCAGTGGTCCACCTCCAGGTATTGTCCTTCTCCGCACACCTCCACCACGATCAGCGATGTCCGTCGTCTGCAACCAACACAATGAAGTGCGGGCATAGCCCGTGCAGGGGTGAGTATAAGCTACTCAGTAGGGACCCCGAGACCCCTGAAGGTATCCCGAAATCCACAAAGGATAATCCACAAAGGAAAGATACAATCACGAAGTAACATCTGACACGGCTTAGGTATATGCCAATACATATACCTAAGTCATCAATTCTTGTTCAGCTCCAATGTCCGAGCCCAAGCACAACCCAGTCCACACATGAAAGCAAACGTATACCCACACAGGATAGCACAAAACAATCCACAAAGGAGAGTAAATAGTAAATCCACACAGGATAGCTCAACACAATACACAAAGGAGAGTAAATAGTAAATCCACACAGGATATCTCAACACAATCCACAAGGGAGAGTAACACAAGATTCAGCTCAAACAGGTATACTTCTTGTATGACGATAAAGATGATCACTGATCCATCTAAGTCGTCAGACCCACAAAGGATCGATAGGTAACTAACCCCCGCAATGACCCACACAGGATCGGGCCCACACAGGACCTGTAGGTGCAGGCTCACACAGAACCGCTGAGCGCTGACCCACACAGGATCGGACCCACACAGGATCGGGCCCACACAGTACCTGTAGCACTGATCCACGTAGGATCACTGAGTGTTGTAGTCGTCGCAGTCCACTGAGGATCTCTGCACAGTCGTCGGCAAAGTCCACTAGGATCTCTGCACAGTCGTCGCCGCTGTCCACTGAGGATCTCTGCATGGTCATCGCTGTCGAAGTAGCAGTCGCAGCCAGCACTAGGGTTCTCGCACACAGCAAGCTCGTTCGGGAGGGTCCGCTCCATGAGCCGAGAGGAAGATACATCAACTGTCACAATGTCTGAAGTTGATGTATCCGAAAGTTTCGTATCGTCAACATGAACTCAATGTCGCAGAAGGCGCGTCAATCAGACGCCCGGTCTAAGAGTTATTGGCTTTTTCGTTCCAGGGGCTAGGTTGGTTTTTAAGGCAAAACCAACCCGACCGTATCCCACCTGCATCCAAACCTTGGGCGGAGTATGCCAAAAGATCCGTCTCACTTAGAGGAATTCAAAAAAGCTGACGGCACGTCAATCGGACGTCCGTAACTCAAGATATGGGCGTTTCCGCTCCGAGGGCCCGGTTGGTTTCGTGTACAAACCAACCCGGCCGAACCCAAAGTAATCTAAAACCTTCAGTGCGATATACCTAAATGACCGTCTCGATCCAATGATCATGTTTCTGCTGAAGTCAAGTCGTTTGGAGGCCCGTAGCTCATTTTACAGGCATTTGAACGAAAACCATCCGAAGAGGGGGGTCCGGGCCCGGGCTGACCCGGCCCGACCCCCCCCCCCCCCCCCCCGGGTCTGCCGAACCCGATCCGACCCGGTCGGACTGGTCTGACTTGGCCAGCCCGGCCCGGCTCGGCCGAGCGGCCGACGCGGGGGGAGCCTCCGCCCTGCGTGACACCCCTACGGCACCCGCGGGGTGTCTGCCAGACAGCCAGACGCGGCTGAAGCCGCGTCCCGAGTGACGCGGGGGGGGGGGGGGGGGGGAGCCGCCGCCCCCACGTGACACCCACGTGACACCCGCGGGGTGTCTCCCTAGCAACCGGACGCAGCTTCAGCCGCGTCCCACGCGCGCCGGACCCTCGCGACGGCGGGTCCACGAGCACCGCCGCCGCGGCTAGTGCCGCGGCGGTCTCGTCCGGCAGCGTGCCGGGCGCCGCCGCCATCTTCCGCGGCCCACCGGAGTCGCTCCGGTGGTCCGATTTTGTTCCCGTCTGCGCCGCTGCTCCTCCCAGGACTCGTTCTTCACTGCGGAATCATCAAACATCCGTTTCCGCACATTCCGTCATCGCCTGTCAAATCCGCACAAAAACGAAGAACGACGGAGGGTCGTCGGGCCGTGTTCGTTTGGCCCGCATCCTCTGCGTTAGAGATAAACAACGGGAGGAATAAAGTTCAACACATGAACACACATCTGAAACAATTTTTAATGAAATAACATTGTTTCATAAATCGGGTTCCTCATTTGAACGGAAACAACATGGGAAATAAGAGGCATTTCCAAAAAAATAAAATCCCTACCTCATAGTCGTCGCGTGTGAGCATTCTTCGCGGAAATTGATCGCCGCGGAAGGTGTCGCGTCATCGCGGAAAGGCGTCACGTCGTCGCGGAATCCGACGTTGAGTCAGCGAACTCAAGCAGCTGATCGACGATTCGTTGGGGGGAAGAGACGTCGCAGAAGAACGTTGCAGGAAGGGAACGTCAGCGTCGCGGAACACGGCGTCGCGTCGTCGACTTCCACGGGTTCGGCGTTCTTCGTCGGAGGCCGGCGTTCTTCATGTTCTTCGAGTTCTTCGCGTTCTTCGAGAAGGAGGATGAAGGTTCAAGGATTATTACAAAACCTCTCAACTAGTAATCCTCCAAAAAGATTGGTTGGTCTTATTTTATTATTATGCCAACCAACGAAAAAGGGTAAGTAACGACCCAACAATTCGTTGTATTAATTCAACGAATGTAACAGCTCATTTAATTCATGAAATAAACCGCCCAATTAAATGGTCTGTTAAGAATTTAAGAAAACGCGTCAGTTGAATTTCATAATGATGGGTTTTCGTGGGTGCGTTACTTAGCGGAACGAAACGGCGGGGCTTGTGCGGGCCCCACCTCACAAATATCATACCAAGGGGGTAGGATATTTCTGGATAGCATCCTATCCGGATCAACTCAGCTTATGATGCCTTTAAGTGGCTTCAAGTGGCTTCCAAGTGGTTTAAGTGAAATAAAATAAAGTTGCCGTAAAATTATTTTATTTCTTAACTTTATGCTCAAAAATTAAAAACCACACCCGAGCAAATGCAACTCCGGAAGAGGCGTTTCTCAGAAAATACCGGCGCTGTGATTTCATCGGTGCCCTCAGAATTCGATTCCGAGCACCGGTTCAAAAGTTAGAAAAACCTGCTCGTCCGTTCACTGAACGTACCCGAGAAAAACTTCGGAAAATGATTCCCGGCACACCGGGCCTCAGAATCAGGTGCCATCAAAAAATGCATTCTTGTAAAATTCTAAAGAAAATTAAAAAAAAATTCATTGAAATTTATAGGTCATTACAGTTTCTGCTATATTGTTATCCTTACTATGAATCTGAGATCACCTCATTAAATGTTTTATTTTTTCCAGGGTGTGAAGAAGTAATTTATGAATGAACTAGAGGGATATTATGAGGGGATATGAAGACAAGATGTTGTTGTTTTTTTACATTATGATTTAATGTAAGACTTATTAATATATCTATTGTTTCAAGACTACTAATCTAACCAGTCTTTCAAAACATGATCTTTTGTGATCATGCCAATGTTATGTAATAATGCACCGACTCTGGGTAACTAGGGTCAGGGCGTTACAGTTGGTATCAGAGGAAGTTTAGTAAAAACCTTGGAAACTATATTTCGATATACTCTGATTAGAGCACATATCCCTAAGATATAATTTGAGGATTAGTATAGAAGAACTTCCTAGAATTTTTTAATTGTATAGATTTTGTGAGTTTTCCAAAAATACATCCATGTCTGGATACGAGCAGGTAGAGGTGGCTTGGGCACAGATGTACCTAGCGGTAAAACCCGAAAACATCACTTTGATCTAGACTCAAACGGGAACTGGTGCACGACAATTGGCCTTGCTACACTCTTGGTTATGACACTCCCGTGGGATATGCTTAGGATAATTTACATTTTCTTTACAAAGAAATTTGATATATTTTAATATAAGATGAGAATAAATTACCTTTGTTAATCCTATGGTGTTTCAAATTGAGAATATGGTTTCATGATATTATCTAAATGATTTTATGATTATTGTTACTCACACAATGATTTCTGGTTTTAGTCAATGTCTGGAGTCCAAGGAAGTCATTGTAACATTGAGAATGATGTACAATGTGGGAACGGTGGTGGAAATGAGAAAAAAATTAAATGTTGATAGGCATAAAATATATCATGTTCATGCCAAATTAGTTTTTCAAAAATATGATAAACAACATATATATTAACAAACTCCCGGACTCAACAAATAAGAGAAAGGTGATGAATGATAAGAGCTCCAGTAGTGGAGACCATGGATAAAAGAATCCTAAATTTCCATCATGCAGGAAAAGTGGAAGGAGACACCTTGGAAAGTGTCTCAATGGAACAATGAAATACATTACATATGGGAAATAATGACATGAAGTGAAGAGTTTCCGAGGAAAAATGAAGAGTACAAATGATAAAAATAAAAAAACTCCCACGAATCCATTTACAGTCATTTGCCGTAAATTTAGGGGACCTTGACATTACCCGAGTGAATGCCATATTCTATAGCACATTTTCATGGTCATAGAAGAAGCTATGTGGAAATAAATGGTTAGAGATATGTTTGAAAGTGTTAGTGCATCTTGTTGATGGGATTACTTTGGAATAATTTTCTCTTGTATTTGTAACTCCGTAGTTTTCCATTTAATAATAATATTTGAGGAAGTCTTATATTTTCCCTTGTGGATATAGTTATAAATAACCATTTGGTTTTATTTGATCATTAGGTTTGAAGAAATTACAAGTTATTATATTTTGGGATGATAATGTAAGGTATGAAATAACATTTCTGGTTAAAATTTTGTTATGGTTATTTTGATGAATTTATCTCATTTTGGTAATGTTATAAAATATAATTTTTGAAAAAGAACAACATGTAGACCATGTGACAAACCATCACGTCGGACGAAGCTATGGGAATTGAACCCACAACCAAAGTACGATTGGGATTTATCTCTTACCACTGGAGTACGTGATTTCCTTGGTTAGTATGACTAATTATTTTTTGTTAAATGTTTTATTGATCAATAATATGTTGATTTGGGTTCGTATGTCTTATCAAATGAACACCCTTAGTATAGGAAAATTATTTGGTGATTAAGTGACAAATGTTATTTTGGAAGATGTTTGGTTTGTTGGGAACACAATATGCCCAAGGATAATAGAATTCTACGGGGTTTCATTTGAGGAGTAATGGTGAATTTTTATATACGTTTTATAATAGATTTATAATGATTTGGGATATTTATGGAAATGATTAACCTATAATAGAGAAAATGTGATTAGGTTAATTATATTCAAGTATGTGACTTTAAGAGTAGTTGATGTCATTTGGAGATAAAATTTAACATGGATGACTATATAACCAAATTCATCTATGTTCTGGGGTTCAATATTAGTTTGAATTATATTGAAGGATTTTAAGGACAATTTTTTATTGAATGGTATTTATTTAACTTTGGGGTATTGTTGGTTTAATTTTAGAAATTAAGATTAGTGTTTCTTTATCTAAAGTAATATCATTTTAGGGGATCATCAGATCTTGTACTAACCATTTTGGTTCTGATTAATCTTTAAAGATAAGGTAAATATTTAGTTTATCCTTCGTGGATCATGTGATTATATAGAAGTTTATTCTTTCTCTTCAGTTGTGACCATGTCTTCTTGAATACTCATCATTTAAAAAATGATTTAGTGGTGGAAATTTATTAAAGAATGAAACTCTACATAAAAAGTAAGTATATCTCTTTATTTTCTTAAGTAAATATCTTAAATGAATTCCTTATCTTTATGTAATGTAACATAAACAAAATATTGTCTGTATACTTTTCCTACTGGGAAACTAATGACCATTTGTCCTATCACAAGATTGTAGCTTTATTGTTGTTAACTTTTTCCAGATCATGTTTTCTATCACTCTCTATCAGAATGTGACACTTATTTTATCATCCATATCCATGTTTTCCTTCATTGAATCATAGTTTGAGTTATCTTGGGTGACCATTGTACTTCTCTTTCATTATTTTAAGGTGATAGTATTGTTTACTATTTTTCTGATGTGGGAATTTCCATTATATTCTAAATCCCAATTTTAAAAATTTCAAGGAATAAATTATTTGATTTAGGGTAGAATGTAACACCTCAATCATCCACAGTACGCTTCCATTTGAATAATACAGTAGCATGTGTTGTACGCAGCTTCGAGTTCTAACACACACCACAACCAATCAAATTAGCCATTATGAATAATAATACCCACTTTTTAAAATTTTATAAATTTTATCTGTTAAAATAGACCTCATTTTTGGATTTGGAATATCAAAATTCACTTAGAGTGAATTTTTGGTATTTTTCTGAAAACATTCAATTTTTTGGTGAATAGTGAAAAAACATTGAGTTATTGTTTAAAACTGAATTTTTTTAAATAATTATTTATTTTATTTAAATTTAATTAACATCAAAATTGATACATAATACCTATAAATGTTCAATTTAATTCATTGGTGTTCATTTAGAATAATTTTAGATAGATATTATTTTTAACTTTTCACCAACTTTTACCCACATCCTAGAAGAATTTGGAAAATCACATAAAACTTAATTTTAAAGCTTTTGTGAGAGGAATTTATAAAATCCAAGAGAAATGGTTAATATAAATGAGTAAAATGTGGTCCAATAAGATAAAAATAATTTCTGTTTAATAGTAACTTTTTACTTTTATTTACTATAGTTAAAAGTAAATAGGGTAATTAAGTGTAAAAATGATAATAATATTACCCTAACACATGTTCTAAGTCTATTTGACAAGTGTATCTAGACCATAAACAACCATAGGAATTAAATATTATCATTTAGGTAAACTTTTATTAGATTAGGACATTTATTATTTTTTAATTCAAAGAATAGTTAAAAGAGTTAAAATCAAAGTTTATTAACTAAAACATTTTTAATATAGGGTAATACATAAGATAAATACAATTATAAATATTAATTATAATGATAAAAATATTTCCTATATAATGGTATTTTAGTTATAATTCTTAGATGTTGAATAATTTAATTTATTTATGACACAATGGTGAGGTAGTAATTACCTAATTAATGGAATATTAAAATAATCGATATTATAAATATCAAAATAAATGTAATTTGACATTTTTACGAGTTAAACTAATTTTATTGGTTAATATGACATATTAGGATTTATTTAATTATGTTTTTTTGAAGTAATCATGCTGTTATCAATTTCACAAAAATCAAATACCAAATAGTGTCAAAATTGTCATAAAAGAGTTTTTAAAACAAATATTATATTTGTTATTCAATTCCTAAAAATCAAAGGATCGGCCAATAGACTTATATAATGATTGTGGTATCATTAATGGCCCACTTTGGGGTCACTTGGAAGTATATTTTATGTTTATTAACCATATAATATAAAAATAAAAAGTGACATGGTAAATGTCAAACTATTTAACAACGAGTTAAATATAAATGATAAGGTTAATATAGTTACCAAAACCTATCTAAAATCTATTGTATTAAAGGATGTCTACCCATACCCAACATAGACTTTGAATAATACACATTGGAGGCATTATAAACTGAATATTAATTTATTATAACTTAATACTTTATGTTTTTTTAAAGAGCCCATCCTCCCTCTTATAAAAGGAAACCAATTCTATCCAATTATTCATACATTCAAAGCCTTTTGGATTGTCCAACCTCTATCCAAATACCCTCTAAACTATCCTTCCATAATCCTAGAGGAATTCCTTTATTCAGAAATCCATCCTAAGGATCCCTTTTGATCAAATCAAAAGGAAGCACCCGAAAAATAGGTAATGGTTTCACCACCCATTTTCAAGTTCATTTCTTCTTCAACTTCTTCTTTATTTTTTGTTCTATTCTAAAGTAATAACTCCAGTATCTTATATATACTGTGATGTTATTATAAATATGTTACAACCATATTCATTATTCTATCCATCCTTTGAATGACATGTCACCATACGTGCGTACGTACAGCCTACCGTCTCCACGTCGTGGTGTAATTGTTATTCAATACATTATTATTTGGATGGGTATAATAATGATTTTTAATTCATGTAAATAATAAATATAACATGATAATTATTATGTATATATGATATAACATCCAATTTTATATTATTTTAATATCAAATGAATGATATTTTCACCCATGCGTACATACGGACTACCGTCTCCATGAACGTGATGAGATTCATTCCCCATCGTATCCATTCAAGTCTAATTCCCATTTTATGATTAAAAATAATTTTTAAGGACTTGATATCATCCTGTATATGAATAATATACAACCTACTCATAATAATCACGACTAAAGTAACGAAACATATTAAAGAAAACGAGTAAGTTAACACCTGAAATGATGATAATAATATGATATTATTAAAAAAATCAATGTTAAAAGATCATATATGATATCATATTAATGTATATGATCCTTGTATAATTAAATGACAATTATTTCACTATTCTAAAGGATAATAACCAACCCACTAACACGGAAAAAGAATGGAGTATGGGGTTTCTTATCTCACTTTTAATTCCTTGAGAATTCCATTATTCACCACTTATTTATTGCATGTGGTGTGTGTACT